>CM057453.1:841092500-842292500 GCA_016271365.2 Neoceratodus forsteri | reverse complement strand
TGATCCAATGCAAATTACAAAACTTCTAAACATTCTTGAAAATATGTATATAGCATCATTATCTACATGCTTATATGTTTCCACAACCACTAGAAAAACCTCCAGGATAGGGTTGTTATCAATCTTCACTCTTTGAGTTCTGGTCATGGGCCAGTTCTTGCTGTAGCTCCTCTTGACTTCCCTCATTTCACATCTTCTCCATCTTGAACTAATGCTGTTTCTCCTCTGCCTTACACTGATACTGTTTATCTTTCTCCACCACCTTGCATTGCATTTTCTCATTCAACTTCTATTTGCATTCTTTTTTCTCATCTTGCATGTTGGCTAACTCCAGCTGCAAGTTTAATGTTTCCATTTTGCACTTTGCTATAGCACTTGTCTGCTCAGTTTCTACTGGTCAAACTGGTTCTTCTGTGTAACTGTAGTCTTTTTCTTCTAACTCATGCAGTGGTGCTCAGTTTCATGTTCTTTCTTGTCTAGTCCTGTCAATCAGCACCTTCAGAGATGAGCTTGCAAGAATGTACAGAGCCATCACTGTTAATTGCTTAATTACTCTGTTTCCTATCATGATGTATAATCATTACTCAAGGCATTATGACAATGGGGTCACAACATGACTAGACAAGAAGACACATGGCACTGAGCACCATTGTAATTCACATCCTCAGTTCCTGTTGTTCAGTATGTCAGTTTTACTTTCCTTTAACCTGGCACTGACATTAAATGCATATTCCAAATGGTCACAAACTATCCTTCACCTCTAATAATCTGATGTTCACCTCTGCCCCTATCCTTCACCTCTTATAATCTGATGTTCACCTCTGCCTTCCTTTGGTGCCAGCTGTCTTGGGGCCATGTCAGATTTGGCATTAGAGATTGTCCTCTATGCTATGACAGTCCTCTCTCTTTGATATTCTCACACATAGCTGGGTTTGGTATCACCCAGGCCTCCTTGTATGAAGTCACCACAGGTTCCTCGGATTTAGTTAGTGTCCTGAACGATAAATACACACTAATATATGGGATTATATGAAACAAAAACATTAATATTAGTGCAGAAGTTACTGAGAAATGTTCAGCTTCTCATATTCCATTGAATGAAGTAGGTTCATTTTGTCACATAAAGATGTATTTTCCTACCAACTTATGCACAGTTTGGTACTCTGTTGGCCTCAGAGATCTCATCTCTTTGCCCCTGTAGCTCTGTGCCCTTGCCTGGGTTTCACCATGTTGGTTCTAAACCCAAAGTGCAACTGATATTACAGTGACACACAAATGCCGATGGTAGCCTTCTTGCCTGGCAATTGTGCTGCCCTGACCACTGGAATGCCCAAAGCACCAGGGCACATTCTGGCTGTTTTGGGGGCTTTATCCCCAGGCCCCTCATTGTGTGGACTTTTCCACCTACTCCCATGGAAAATAATGCAATTGCCTCCAGGTCAGAGGTGTAGGGGGAAAGCACAACACCTCTTGGGTGGCAATGATGGCAGGTGCTGCAAATCTCAAAGCCGTAATGACCATCGGATGGGTCGCAGAGTCCACATTGTCATCACCATACTGATTTTGCTGTGCTGATGGCATATACCATAGCCTGTGGTGTTTCTGACCTCCCAGCTTTCTGTTTCTTTGTTTTAAGAGCTGTGAAATACTTCAGAAGGAACCCACCATTCACACCAAACCATATGCTTGTACCTCTGATAAGGGTTTGTTTTCTCATTGTAAGTCTCATAGCTCAAGCTTGTATTCCTCTCTATAAAGACACCCCAGCCCCACTGGCCTGTACCCTTCTTTCATTCTCTATTTCAAAATGCAGTTTAATTATTATAATCAATACAATACAACAGCAAGGTATTTTAACACCTTTCAAGCTGGTGGAGAGAGAACAAAACATAGGAAGGTCCCCACCAACAGCAACCCTATAAATGATGATGTGAAAGATGATGGTGGTGATGATGATGATGATGATGATAATGATACAGGGCAACAAGTGGCTCACCCAAACTTGACTGCAGCAGTTTGTCACAGGTAAGGACTGATCGCCAGACACAGTAAATCTTTAGCCAAGTAAAATAGGTCTCAGACGGTCAGCATCTTTAAGACTCAACAGGCAGCCAACTGTTCTATCCTTTTCCTTCCTGTGCCATGTATTTGATTCTTCAGTTTCATCACCACAACTTTCCTCAATGGTGCTAGCCAAGTCAGCAAGTTAATCATGATCATATTTCATTGTTGTTATTTTTTCAGGTAACAGCTGTGGTTCCCATGCCACCAAATCCTTTTCCATATCCACCCTTCCTAATAATAGTATAGCATCCATGCTAAAGCCTATAGCCTACCAGTCACCTTGACCCATACTATTCTTGGAACCAGACCTTGATTTTTTTTTGTCTCACTAGTGGGGACCACAGCAATCACAGTTTATACTAAAGAGCATCAGTGACTTACAGATAAAAGCCCATTGCTCTTCATTCTCTTGGCTCCCAAGTCCCAATGCACTCCTGCTGCCAGCTGCACACATGCCCACAAAACAGATTTTGATGGTGATTAGTCTGTCTGTGGCAGACTATTACTTCCAGTCTAGAGTCAGGGTCAGGTCTGTGAAGTAACTGCAGCAATGCGCATGATAGCTGCAACATAATCTACACTTTTCCTGTTGTACAATATTGCCCCCATGGGTGGCATTTAGTGAAGCCAGGTGCAGGTGGAACAGAGGCTACTGGGATTTGCTCTAGGAGTTTTATCAGCATTTGTGAGCCCCACCAACTCCAGACTATCCATACTCTTTTCCACCAGCTTCCAGGTTGTACAGCTGGTGTTCTGGTCATGTGCACAGGCCCTATTAATGAAAGTGGGGCAATGAGAACAAGTTCCAGCACAAAGAACCCTATGATAGAAAACAGTGGATGACATCGTGTAACCACCATGGGGCTACTACACCTTTAAGACTCTCTTTGCACTTGCACATCAAAAGCATCAGCTGCCACTGTTGGACCAAGACAGCAGTATTTGCCAAACAGGACCCAGAATCACCTGATCACTAGCATGGACCAGAGATGAGCTTCCATCCATACAGGACTGGTTCAGGGTGTAGATTCATGTGTAAACTGCAATATTCATGCAAATAAGGGCTTTGTGGAAGACTACCTTTGTACTACAAAACAGCAGCCATTTATGTCACCTCTGACCTACTCTGGCATGGCAATAGGGTCAGAGGAGACTTACAACCAGTCAGGTGAAGCTGGCTGAGGAGAGAGCCACAAGAGCTCCTAGACAATTGAGGGACCTAATAAATTCAGACCCCTTTTCAGCCACCATACACCCTACTCCCTCAGTGATCACCTCCGTCAGGTGCATCTGGTCAAATAAATTCTGCAAACTGCCACCCAAAGTCATCCTCAGCAGAGTTCTACCCCATGGACAGCTAATCAACCTAAAACACACCTACTTAATCAAGACTGGTCCACCATCAACCGGCCACTGACACAAACACAGCCCTAGACCTATTCATTCAGCATCTTCAAAGAAGCCTGTAACATCTTTTCCCAGCTAACAAAATGCAAAGTTAAATCTCTGCAACCCATGACTCTCAGGCTCACTCCTAAAGAAGTTAAAACACAAGGACCATCTCTGAAACTGACCAGATCAACTGGAAATCAAGCAGACATCCAAGAAAACAAAAGAGCTAGAAATGATTGCACCAAATCCATTTGCCAACAGAAATCTGACTACCACAAGAAAGCACTCACTGACTCATGGGGAAATGAGAGAGCTTTCTGGGATAACATAAAAGATGTCACCGGAAGGAGTCCAAATCACCCCAACTGTTCTCAAGATTAAAGGAAGTATTACACTGGACTAAAAAGTAATTGCCAATCCTTTCAATGATGCCTTCACTGACCTCAGCAGCGTCCTACCCCAACCTTTTCAACGTCAGTGACTCTCTCTTCCACCCATCAGACTCCACCCAAAACCGCCCTTCTACTCAGAGCAGTTAACAAAATACAGTCAGGAAATACATCTCCAAAGCCATCAGCAACACCAGAGCAAGTGCTGGTACACTGGACCTCACGCTTCTGTCCTCACACTAGAGGAAGTACTGGGCCTCTCACCAGGATTTTAATCTCTCCCTCTCTCAGCCAGTTCCCAGATAAATGGAAGTAAGCAACAGTCACTCCAATCTACAAAAGTGGTGACCAGACCTCTCATGGGAATTACCGCCTATCTCCATCCTCCCACCTCTTTTAAGGCCCTGGAATGGATAGTAGTGGACCAGCTCACCAACTATTTGAGCAAACATAACATCCTTTGCCAGCAGCAACATGGGTTTAGAAAAGGGCATAGCACTGACACCACTGCCATCCACAACTCCCTAGACCATGGTCTCTAACTGAGTCTATATTCATAGACCTGTCAAAGGCTTTTGACACCATCCACCATTGCCTCCTGCTTCATCAGCTACTGATCTCTAGCCTCTTCTGAAACTGTGGTTTGGTTTGACAGCTACCTTGGCAACCAGACCCAATGTAAAAATAGTGGATGTGCCTCCGACACTAAAGAAGTGCGCTGGTGTTCCCCAGGGCTCCTTCCTGGGCCCACTACTTTTCAGCCTGTTCCTCAACCCTCTCCCCACCTCCAGTCCACTACAAATTATACTCTATGCAGATGATGCTGTGATTCTTGCTTCCCATCACGACCTAAGCCACCTACTACAAACCCTTCAGCATGGTTTCACTTTTACACTCACTTGCACCCAGCAGTTCAGCAGTTTTGTAAAAAAAAGGCGTGTGTGTGGTGGTTCTAAGCGTAGGTGGTCAGAGATTTCTGATCAGCTGATATGCTGTACCAGAGAAGGATGCAACCGCATTCCATGATCCTTTGAACTGCAGTACAACATTTCAGAAAGGATGGAAATCTATGCTGAACAAGGCCCAATATACACTATAATATCTTGAAGGTGGCAGGATGAGAGGAAATGTGAGAAAGCTTTCCTTCATGGAGAGGGTGGTGGACACATGGAATAGACTGCCACAGGAGGTGGTGGAGGCAAGCACAGTAGAGGGTTTTAAACATGCATGGGACAGGCATTAGGGGAACTTAGAGGTGGGAAGGTGGAGTGAAAAGACATTGACCAGTTAGAGTCAGAAGCACAAACTAGTGTAGGGCTTTCGGGTAGACTGAATGGGACTGGCGGTCCTTATCTGCCAACAATTTCTATGTTTCGATCACAGTTTTTCTATATTGCAAACAATTTCACAGTTGAATTGACTGTAGCTCACAGGTGCAGGTTGAAGGTGAAGGAGACACTAGCCTGTAAACAGAGTATGCTAGTTTTACAGCTGCATAGCGAGAGGGGCTGCAAGGACATTGCTTGCATATAGAGTAAAGAGGAATCTGGGGCATGGTAGTGGCTGGATACCAAATGCACCACAGCTGTCTCCTCACACTAAGCAAGTTGAATCACATCTCTCCTGTCCTTCCCATTCACTACAGTATGCTTCCTTTCTTCCCCTGCCACACATTTTCTTGCTCAACCTTGCTCTGTGTCCTGGGTGCTTACTGTACTAAAGAAGTTCAACAGTTCTTCCACAAAGACAGAAGCAGGATCTTAAAGAATTTCCAGGAGGTGGTGACAGTATCCTTTAGGCTGTGGCTTCCTGAAGTAAGTGATTACTCTGTTGATTCATTTTGGCATGAAAATCAAAACAAATTCAATCAGTTGTGAATATAAACAGAACACTTGAACTGTGCTCTCACCTCAAGAGTAATGGATACAGTAATTGGCCCTTTGTGAGCTTTCAGTTCTTGGCAGTCAACTATCTGTTCTTTCTGCATGCTGTAATACACCCCACCTTGCCTCCTCTCCCGCACTCTCATTGGTTAATGTTCTGCCATTCCAGAGCAAGCCAGCACTGCCATCAGAGAATGCTACTCGTGCATTTAACTCAATGCGCTGAAGTGATTGGAAGGGCTGCTATGATGACCCACAGTGCATGGGGAAGGTGGCTGTAGTTTATGACTGATTTGTCATTGTTGAGATAGTTGATCAGACATGGAAAATGAGAACTACAGTACCCAAAAGCACCAAGGCAGAGGTGTGAGCATAAGGTGTTCTGGGAGATGTAATCCGTAGTTGTTTTACACTTTTTGGGCCATTATACTCAGGGAATAAGGACTATGTTTCCTAGCAACAGTTCTGGCAAGTTACTAAGAGACGGTTTGTGCTCATCATTGGCAAAATTGTAGGCAGTTTAGTTTGAGTTAGCTAAAAACCATAGAAGGTCCTAGCACAGTAGTTCCATAGCAAAAACTACAGGAAAACTGCTTCAGTGGCAGAATTATTAGAAGGATGAGGTACTGTACATTCAAATCAATTATGTACACTCTAAATATTAGAATGGAGAATTACAATAATGATATAATCTTGTGAATGTCTACTGCATTTACACAGGGGCTGCTGAGAGCAGACATAAATGCACACTTTGTCATGTGTTATGGCTCATATTAGATACAGTGTTCCTATGTTAGTCAGGTTGTCTTGTTCATGTTGCCTCCTCATCAAATGTATCATCATATCAGAAAACACCTGCAACCCCTTCTTGACACTACACTCTTGAAACTCTCTCAGCTGCTGTCGTACTATATTATTATTTAGCAGAGGCTGGCATGGTATGATAACCCTGATTTGGTTTCAGCAGGAGTCTGTGTCTAAGGGTAATGCGTGAGCTGCTCATCACATGGGGCTGCATTTGCACACACACACACACACACACACACACACACACACACACACACACACCATACCTGTCAACCTTTAAGTTTCAGTTTTATAGTTGCACAGCAAAGAGTTATGCTGACATATTGCAAACAAGAAGGAAAAGAGAAGGCAGGTGTCTGACTGGATATCGAACACACAACAGCTGCCTCTTACACTGAGTGGAATTGAAGCATACTCTCTGCATCTTCTTCATTATCTATAGTGAGCTTCCTTCCTCTGCCCCCGCCTCACTATTTTTCTTGCTCCCAACCCTGCTGCCTGCCTAGGACTTATGCACTGAAGAGGAGCTAGTGTGACTCGACTCAACTGCATTAAAATCATTTCTGTTTCTGCCTTGCCTGCCTACCTTAGTAGCTCCTGAGTCTGACAGAGATAGTGCAGTAAGTTATGTGATGCCTAACAAATAAAAAATGCACTCCATTCCAAACATAGTCCTGTGAGATAAACCATACCATGGAAACAGCAATCCAATGGGTCTCCCAACAGACAGCATCTCTCAAATAAAACCCCAGAGCCAAGATATGGGCACAGTCAAAGTGAGCTTTGGTTGTTGTTCCTGGTTTGGATATTCCCAGATTTTACACAAAATACTGAAAAAATGTACAGTGGTCCATTAATAGAAACTCCCTCCCACTGCTGAGTATCCCCTCCTCCCAGTTCTTCCCTTCATATCCTGGTCCCTTCAGAGAAAGCCTGTCCCACTGCCAGGTATCTCCCCATCTTCCAGTTCTTCCCTGCATGTCCTGGTCTGGTCCCTCAAAGTCCCCTAAAATAAAAACAATCCATCTGCTGTCTCCTCAGCCCCCACAATGATCCCCCACTCAGCACCACTCTCTTCACCCCCCACATCCCTCACACACCTACATTTGCTCCACTGTTATAGATCAAGTCTCTGACCTGAACACGCCTTCCTCCCCAGAACTGTGGCTTGGAACTGAGGAAATAAGGTAAGTCAAAGTAATGTATTTTCATTGAGTTTTGAACTTTACTCATAACTTGGTCATTTATTTTAATATTTTCACCCAAATTTTCAACATAACCTTTTTGGGACTCAACCTCATGAACCAGGAAGGTGCATATTTTCAAATCTGACCCAAGAGGTAATTTTGTAGTTGTTGAGTAAACTCACCTATTGGGTGGATTTGAAAATGTTCTCCTACCTTGTTCAGAAGAAGGCATCATAAGAAAGCCATGCGAAAAGCTGGAGTCAAAATATTAAAAAGCACAGTTATGAACATGCCATTGTGCTTTTCAATGTTCACTCATAACTTGGTCATTTTCAGTATTTTGACCCCAAATTTTCAACATTACCTTTGTCACACTGACTCATGAATGGGACAGGTGAAATTTCTCAAATGCTGGTCAAAATATATTTTTGCACTGGGATGAAATGACAGTTCAGCAAGGATTGAAACAATGTTCTCCTACCAGGTTCATGAGGTGTGGCCATAAGAAGATTATGTTGAAAATTTGGGGTACAAATCTCAAAAACAATAAAGCTATGAAGCAACATTTAAATTCTTCAACATTTACTCATAACTCTATTTTTTCCCAGATTTAGACCCTATATTTTGACATAGCCTTTTAACCACCTCAAGAACAAAGGCATGCTTCATTCTTCATATCCCTTCTGAAACATGTCTTTGCAGCCCTTCCATGAAATCGCCTGTCAGATGGGATTTAAAATTCCACTTGTCTTGATCATAAGGTGGGTAATTAAAGACTACTGTGTGTGTGTGAGTGCACATGTGTGTGTGTGTGTGTGCATGCATGTGTATATGTGTGTGTGTGTGTGTGTGTGTATGTGTGCACATGAGTATTCACTATAATTCACTCCACATATTCATTCTATATCCCTTGTCATATTCCTGCATTTGAAGCCATTTTGCTCTGACCAGAGTTTTCAAATATGTTGCTTATACTGATTTTCTGACATTGTCAAGAAGAGAGTTCTTGGTGCAGTGCAAGTGAATGGTAAACATTTATGGAGTGTGAGTATTGTCAGACAGCTGGAGTTGAAAGAAGAAACTGTTGGCAGTTCTGAAGTCAACATGTGCCACAGCTCAAAGGGATGGAAAGAGGATCCAAGGGATCACTGGGCAGAAGGAAGGAGGGAGGGAGGGAGGGAGAGCTGGATGTCATTGTCCATCTGGGGATGAATGACCTTCTAGAGATGAGCCAGCAATATTTCAGTAAGAGTTCAGGGAATGGGATGGGGTCTTAGGCATGTAGCATGATTGGTGACCTTCTCAGAAGTGCTACCTGTCTACAACAGGGGAACACACCTCCACACTCAGGTACTTCAATGCATGATTGAAGGAATGGTGCAGAGGGATTTGGATTCATTGGGGACTGGGGCCTCATCTGAGGGATAAAGGCCTGTACAGGGGTGATGACCTGCATCCATCCAGGAGAGGAACCAGGATCTTCAGTGAATGGTTTTAAATGTTACATTGAAGACATTTAAACTAGCCAAGGGGCAAGCAGAATGAAACAGAGTGACATAAACTGTCCCCCACAGGCTTTCAAAGTCAACAATGGGTATGCTAAAAGAGAAATCCCAAATGGAATCAATCAACATAGGAATCCAGAGCGTAACAGAATAGTGGATAGGAGTAAGAATAGTTGAAGAAATAATGGACGGCAAAGGGCAAAATGAGGGAAGTGGCACTACAATCTGGAGAGTCGTGTGCAAATGCTTGAAATCTAGGCAATATGATTGCAACCTAGAGGCCACCATGGCATTAGTGGATCTGCTTGTTTAGGGTGCTGATAAAGTCTGAAGTGGAAATGTGCTCATGTTTCATGTTCAGTAATATTGCAGGGTTTACTACCTCCTAGTGATTTAAATGTTTTGGTCAAGTATAGGTTTGATCTTGACAATCAAACTGGATAATTTACACTGACACTGAGCAAGGAAGAAGGAGACTACTGAAGAATATAGGAGTTGCTGTCCCAGAACAGGAAGGGTGAGAGCTGTAAGGAGAGGAGAGAGGTTATACACAGAGAAACATGAGAGAGGACTCAAAATAAGACATGATAGCAGCGGTGCAGTAATGACTGTGGGGTGGCAGTGTTCCATAAGACATTCTGGAAGCTGCAATGCTGCCCTATATGCAGGCAGCTCTCTGGTCTGAGGGAGGAGGTTGCCCATCTCCAGGCTGACCTGGCTAGGATTCGTGAAAACTCCTCCCACTCAGGGACCACCAGGGCTGATATCACTACCTCAGAGGTTGCCAAGAAAGAGTAGAGAGGCTAGACCAGGGTGGGCTCAGGGAGGGAAAGGGTGGTGGAACAGAGCTGCATCTATCCAGCTGTACCTCTTCACAATTCATATGCTCTTCTGGTGGATAGTGGTTCCTCTATGGAGGCATCTGCAATGGAGACCAAGGAGGATGCTGGGAACCTTCACAAAGGAGACCCTGCAGGGTGGCATGGGACCCCATGGGAAGGAAGCAACTCTGTGGGGAACCCAATCATTAGGGGGTAAGTGGGGGAGGAAGGGAGAGGAGGGTGCCTGCCTGGCGCCACTGCTTGGAGGGACAGGAAGCGAATTCTCAGGGATCATGGGAGCAGCTGCACGAGAGGAGTTGGATGTCATTGTCCACCTAGGGACAAATGACCTCACTAGGAGTGGGACAGAGCAGGAAGAGGAGTTTGTAGAGTTGGGGAGGGTCTTAGACCACAGCACATATGGTAAACTTCTCAGAGGTGCTGCCTGTCTTTGGCAAGGGTGATGTTAGGGTACTCTCACCAGGGAATTCAATGAATGGTTGAAAACTGGTGGAGCCAGGGTTTTAGCTTCATTGGGGACTGGGGACCACCTGGAGGATGCAGACTATACTGGCACAGTGGTGTGCATCTGTCCGGGGACCAGGATCCTAGGTGAAAGGTTTAAATGCTTCATTGGCAAGCATTTAAACCAGCCAAGGGGGGCACTGAAAAGCAGCAGGAAATCCAGCCTCCCCACAAAACACGGTAATTAGTGAGGTAAACACCAAGGTAGAGAAGTCATTACGAGAAGGACAGAGGTAAATGGAAAAAGGCAAAGGCAGTAAGGACAGGGATGGGTTCAAAAGGGTAAGGCCATCAAAGTGGAGGGTATGAGTACCAATGCCCATAGTCTGTGTAACAAGCTCCCTGAACTAGTGGCCTTGATGGAAGAGGGTTGCATGGATATTGTGGCAGTCACAGAAACATGGTACACAGAGAACCATGACTGGGGTGTCAACATACCAGATACACAATCTACAGGAAGGACAGGGAGAATAAAAGAGGAGGAGGAGGAGCCTCTATGTAAAGGAAGAGATCAAAGCAACAGAACTAAAGAGTAAACAGAGAGCAGATGAGGCACTCTGGGTCACCCTGAGACAGAAAATGGCACCACAATCTGCATGGGGTTGTATCACCCCATCTCAGGGAAAGAAATGGACAAGAAAATGATAGAAGGCATCCTTAGAATGGCAAAAAGGGAAGATATTGTTGATGGGGACCCGAATATGCTAGATGTTAACTGGAGCACCTTTGCTGCAGGCACATCCAAGAGCAGGATCATTATTGATGCTCTACAAGGGGCATGCCTCAGACAGCTAGTATTGGAACCCACTCTGGAGGGAGCAGTCTTAGACCTGGTACTCTCAAATGGGGATGGAGAAAGAATCTCAGATTTAGAAGTGGGTAGCCATCTGAAACATCACCACCAAACATTGTGGTTCATGACTAACACAGCCATACAATTAAGCCATACAAAAGCAAGAGTATTGGACTTTAGAAGGGCTGACTTTGGGAAAATGAGAGAGTGCCTCAAAAAGTACTAGCAAACAGGTAAGAAGGAGGGGTGAGGAACAACGGGGAGTAATCAAAACAGCCATCACAGAGGCAACAAGCCTTTGTGTAAAGCAAATCTACAGAACACAATGAAGAAAAAAAAACACTATGGTTCTCAAAAGAGGTGGCAGGGAAGGTTAAGGAGAAAAGGATAGCATTCAGGAAATATAAAGAACCACAGAAGGAGCAGGACAGAGAACTTTATCAGTTAAAGCAGAAAGAGGCAGGGAAGACAGTCAGAATAGCAAGGCCCAAACCAAGGAAAGAATAGCCAACTCTGTTAAAAGGGGATAAGACCTTTATAGGTACATTAGGGAGTAAGAAAGACCAAAGGGGATAGTGAGGCTTAATAAAGGAAGGGAATGAGGACAGAGGTGACAGTGAAAAGCAGGGATACCGAATGAATATTTCTGCTCAGTATTCACAAAGGAAGAGGAGGGGAGGTACCTAAACTAAACAAAAGAAACATTCTGAAGATGGGGGTTGATGCCAGTCCATTTACAGAAGAAAGGGTTCTGAAAGAATTAACAAAATTGAAGGTGGACAAGCAATGGGGCCTGATGGAGTTACCCAAGAATTCTAAAAGAACTAAGGTAGAACAGTGACACCACTGACAACTCTCTTTAACAAATCATGGGAGGATGGGGTGGTGCCTGAGGACTGGAGGAGGGCAGATGTGATTCTTCTTCACAAAAGTGGGAGCAGGACAGAGGCAGGAAACTACAGACCAGTTAGTTTGACCTCAGTAGTAGGGAAAATGATGGAATCACTTCTGAAGGAAAGAATTGTTGAGTACCTAGAGGATAGTAGGGCACAGGACTCAAGCAGCATGCATTCACGATGGGAAGGTCATGTCAGACGAATCTAATAGATTTCTTTTACTAGGTGACCAAAATAGTAGACCAGGGAGGTGCTGTGGATATGGCCTACCTAGATTTTAGCAGGTATTTGATATAGTCCCAGACAAAAGATTAATACACAAGTTAGCCAGCCTTGGAGTGGGTCCCAAGGTGGTAGCCTGGATAAAAATTGGCTAGACAACTGGGCGCAAGGGTAGTAATGTGAGTCCACAGTGAAGAAAAGAGGGTTACTAGCAGGTACCGCAGGGTTCATACTGGACTGGTCCTTTTCAATGTCTTTATAAGTGACATTGCAGAAGAACTGGAAGGAAAAGTATGTCTCTTGCAGATGACACAAAGATCTGCAACGGGTTGATACACAAGATGGAGTGGAAAGGATGAGAAGGGACTTGGCATGGTTGGAGGAATGGTCAAATGTATGGCAGCTCAAATTCAATACAAAGAAGTGCAAGGTAATGCACCTGGGAAACAAAACCAGGGGAAGAGTACACAATGGAGGGAGATACTGACAACAGTAAAATGGAAAGGTACCTGGGGATAATTATATCAAATGACCTAAAGGTGCGAAGCAATGTGAGAAGGCAGTAAGGAAGCTGGGGGGATACTGGGATGCATAGGAGAGGAATCAATAGTGAAAACAAGAAGTTATTATCCCTCTGTACAGACAGTTGGTGTGACCCACCTGAGTACTGTGTGCAGTTCTGGAGACCCCATCTACGCAAAGACATAGACAGAGTGGAGGCTGTCCAGAGGAGGGCAACCAAAATGGTGCACTGTCTGCACCAGAAGAAATATGAAGAAAGACTAAATGAGCTTAATATGCATACCCTTGAGGAAAGAAGGGAGAGAGTGGACATGATAGAAACTTTCACGTACCTCAAGGGAATCAACAAAGTCCAAGAGGGTAGCATCTTTCAGAAAATAGATGTAAAGAACAAGGGGCACTATTTAAAGATAGAGTGTGGATGGCTCAGAGGTAATGTGAGGAAGTATTTTTCATGGAGAGGGTTGTGAATGCATGGAACAACCACCCTGAGGAGGTCGTGCAGTCAAGAACAGTGGGGGATTCAAGAATGCATGGACAGACATAAGGCAATCTTAGTAGGGGGTAGGAGAAAGTTAGCTGTTGGTTAACTAGATCTGCAGCTTATCTGTTATGTAGGAAAATGAGCAGACTAGGTGGGTCAAGCGGTCCTTATCTTCCATCAGATTCTATGTTTCTATGTTTCCAGGTGGTTGCTTGAATTAAAGTAAAGGTGGATCATAGAAAATACATTTCAAGGTATCATCCTAACTGAATATTGGTTGTAGGTCCTTAATCATTTTTCATAAGTGCTCCAGATAAGGGTTATATGTAACAACCAAGCATGTTCAATTGGTGGTGGACATTCATTTTAGAAATGGGTACCAGAAAACTCACATCCTGATTGGCTGAAACAGCCTGGCACCCAGGCTGTTATTTTAACAATGCTCAGTTCAAAACAAGTGCCAATTCAGGGTGCCCTATTACTTAGGGTATCATTGGGCAACCTAAATTTTGAAGCTCACCAGCACCATTTTTTCTCATTTGATAAGTGAGCTGTAAATTAATGGCTGGGTTGGTCGCCACCAAGTTTTTTTCTGCACAGCAACATGTTATACAAATAAATAACTAAATAAGCATTGCTAAGATAAATCACATGGGCTGCAAAACCACTAACTAAATTCACATTACTTTCTGTAACACAATGCAGTTGCACTTTGTATTGAAAGTGGTCTTTAACACTGAGCTGCATACTCACGCTACACTTGAAAGGCCTTCCAAAAGTAAAATCAGGTACCTGTCTTCCAGATCTCAGGCTACATTCCCTCTTCTGACGGTGCTGAACAAATGAAAAAGGGCTCTCTTCTGGTGTGTGTGTGTGTGAAGACTGGACAGACAAAAGCAAGAGGACAAACTCATCAGAAACACAGTATTTAGAAACAAGCAACAAAAGAAAGGAGTGCCCTCCAGTGGTAATTCCAGGACTACGGCACTACTTTACTGGCAAAGTTACTTTTATTTATTTTTATATCGCATCTTTCTTTTTTTTTTCAAACAAGAGCATCTATAGCCCATTTTCTAAGTGCAATTATACCTCCAGTGTGAGCTTTATGGGATATAATGGACCTTCCAGGGCTATAAGTCCCTCTGCCTGTGGTGTGGGCCTCATTATGCCCCTAGGCAGACCATTATATCCTAATAATGTCCACCCTGTTGGGTATTATTGCTTACATGTGTAGTAGTTGTTCTCTTGGCATAAGCGTGGCATGTTCCCACAGCTCTGTCAATTTCTATAGAGGAGTTTTCATGTTCAGCGAATGTTTTTTCAGTGTGACAAGGAGTTTATCTCTGTCCTCCTCACTTGAACAGATTCTGTGGCATCAAAACGCTTAGCTGTACATTTCAAATTGTTGATTGTGCTTAGGTAGCTTCTCTTTTTCTGTACGTATCCCTGTTTGTTTTTTGGATTCCTGCAGTTACAGGTCTATAAGGTTTCATCTTTGTTGGTTACTATGGTGTCAAGGATATTTATGCTGTTGTCAGGGTACTCCAGGAACATTTAATGAATGGGTGGATGATGTTAAGTTCCTGTTGAAATTCTTCAAGTGTGTGAGTACATTCTGTCCCAAAATATATATATATATATATATATATATGTATATATACTGTATATATTCAAAATATCAGAAGTAAGTGAGTGGTTTGATTTCACATTGTTTCTGAACTCCTCTTCTAAATTGGCCATGAAAAGATCAGCATATTGTGGTGCAATCCTGGTGCCTGTTGCTGTTCCATAGTTTGAACATAATGTTTGTTATTGAAGCTGAAGTTGCTGTGAGTCAGAATAAGTTTGATAAGTGTGGCAGTGAATTGTGGATGGATGTCATGGTGCTGTCATTTCTTTTCTAGGTAGTCAAGACAGGCTGAAATTCCATCAGTATGTTGGATATTAGTGTAGAAGGAGCTCACATCCATCATGGCTAAGATGATATTTGGTAGTAAATATCTAAAACAGAATGTTTGCACAAGAAGTGTGTAGTGTCCTGAATATAGTTGTCTCTTTCTATAACAAGTGGTTTTAATATGGTTTCCATAAATCCAGAGATCCCTTCTGTCAGGTACTATTGCCAGATATTATAGGCCTCCTGGATTCCCAAGTTTATGGACAACATTTAGAATGCACTGGCTTAGATTCACCAGGAATAAGATCAGTTATTTTGTCTTGGACATGCTTAGGAAATTATTTAATAATGTATAATAGTTCTTTGGTGTATTGTGAAGTTGGATCATTAGGAGTTCCTGTGGTAGATATGATCTGTTAATTGCCTGCTTGCTTCAATAACATAATCTTCATGGTTTAAGATCACAATTGCAGAGCCTTTGACAGTTTTCTTAAGAACCTTAAAGATGGATTTCAGTGACTGTATTGTCCTTCTTTTAATGGGGAGAGGCTGTAGCTGATAAGTTTTGCTGGAAAAGGATCTTGGCCATTGACTCTCTGTTGAAAATTTGAAATGTAAGTGTCCAGTTTGCTTTGCATTCTCTTGGGTGGGTGGCATCAGCATCATAGCCAATTGTTCTGGGTGGAATATTCCAGCATTGATCAATTACTATAAACTACTGGTGTGATTCAGTTTCAGACAGAAACCCATCCTCTTGAAGTTGTGTAACAGGGTGTGCTTTGAAACAACTGAGAGCTGTATGGGATACATTATATTGGACTAGAAATCTGCAGCAAATCTCTGTCTTGCTTACATCTGAGGGAAGTTTTCCTTACTTTATAGTCTTACATTGGTATTGCTTTGTGTTTAATTATTTTAGTTTTTAAATCAGGAAGAGGGTTTTCAAAACTGCTTTTCTTGTGAGCAGCTTCAGAAGGGTTGAAATAACTGCATATTTGATTTTCCTTTGGGTAACTGGACTGTCTACTAGTATTCTGTAAATGTTTGCATCAAATTACTTTTAAATAGTTTACAAATCAGTTACTGGAGGTTAGTTGAATTACTATAAAGGGCAGTACTCACCAGGGTGGTGGAGCAGTGGTGTATTTGATTGTTTCTAACAGTCACGAGTGGTGGTGGACTACCCACCCACCCTTCCCCACCCCACCCAGGTGTGACATTTCCTTTATAGCCAAAGTTCTGACATCACCTCCTCAACAGGTCTTGGGCAGAACTGTCATATTCTTAATAACCCAGCACAGTGCATAAAGGGTAAGTGAACACCACATAAAGAAAAACAAAACAAAAATAATATTTATATACAGTATATTACATATTATATATTATAAGGGAGAGGGACATGTGGGAGTGGTGCAATGCACTGGCTGTGGGGCAGCAGTTTCCTGGGAGACATTCTGGAAACTGCATTGATGTCCTATTTGCAGACAACTGTCAGCTCTGAGGAGGATGTTGCTTACCTTCAGGCTGAACTGGCAAGGACTAAAGAGGTCTCCCCACCCAAAGAGCACCACTGCCACAACCAGTGCCTCAGAGACTGCCTAATATGAACAGCAGTTGGACCACAGTGGGTTCTGGGAGGGTGCAGGTGGTGGAACAGAGGCGAAGCCCCCTAGTTGTAATTCTACACAAACCATGCACCAGTCTGGCAGAGCAAGGTTCCTCTATGATGGCACCCTCAGTGGGGGCTAAGAAGAATGCTGAGGAATCCACAAGGAGACCCACAAAGGGTGGCAAGGACACCACTGGGAAGGAAACAACTCTGATAGGGGACCCAGTTGTTAGAGGGTAGACCTGGGGAAGGGAGAGGAGAGGGAAGTAAAGTGCCTGCCTGGCGCCATGTCTTGGAGGGACAAGAGCGAATCCTCAGGATTACAGTAGCAGCATCACAGGAAAGGGAACTAGATATCATTGTCCACCTTGGGACAAATGACCTAGCTAGGCATGGGATCAGTGCAGTGCAGGATGAAACTGTGGAGTTGGGCAGGGGCCTCAGACAGGTAGCAAGCATGGTTACCTTCTCAGAGGTGTTGCCAGTCCATGGCAGGGGTGAGGCTAGGTACTGCACACCATGCAGTTTAATGAATGGTTGCAAAATTGGTGCAGAGCATGGGGCTTGGCATCATTGGGGACTGGGGTACACCTGGAGAGATGAAGGTCTACACTGGCACGATGGTCTGCATCTGTCCATGAAGGGAACCAAGCTTCTAAGTGACAGGTTTAAGTGTTTCCTTGGCAGCTTTTAAACTAGCCATGGGGGAGGGTGCTGATAAGAGGCAGGACATTTCAAGCCTCTTCCCACAAAACATGTCAGGTAGTAAGGTAAACACTGAGGTACAGTGCTCAACAGAGGGCAGGACAGGGTAAATGGAAAAATAGACAAGGGCAATAAGAACAGGCATGGGGAGAAAAGGATAAAGCCAACATTAAATGAAGGCAATGATACCAATGCCTGTAGTCTGGGAAGCAAGCTTCCTGAGCTAGTAGCCTTGATGGCAGATGAACAATTGATATTGTGGCAGTCACAGAAACAAGGTACACGGAGAACCATGACTGGGATGTCAATATACCGCAGTGCACAGTCTACAGAAGTGACAGGGGAGGGAAAAGAGGAGGTGGAGTAGCTCTGTACAATAGGGAAGGGATCAAAAGCTACAGAACTAAAAAGTAAGGGGAGGACAAGAGGAACTCTGGGTCACCTTGGAGACAAGGAATGGCACTCAAACCGCACAGGGGTTGTATATAGACCCCCATCTCAAGGGGAGGAAATGGACAAGAAAATGATAGAGGACATTCTCAAAATGGCTGAAAAAGGAAGGTACTGTTGATGGGGACCTGAATATGCAGATGTTAACTGGATGACATGTACTGCAGCCATACAGCAGCAGGGTTATTCTCGATGCCCTGCAGGAGCAGGCCTTAGACAGCTAGTGTTGGAACCCACTTGGGAGGGAGCAAACTAGACCTGGTACTTTCAAATGGAGAGAGGATCACAAATTTAGAAGTCAGTAGACATCTGGGAACAAGTGACCACTGCACAGTGTGCTTCACAATAAGCACAACCATGGAGATGAGCCATACAAAACAAGGATACTGGACTTTAGAAGGGCTGACTTTGGCAAAATGGGTGAATACCTGAGGAATACACTAGCAAATGGCCAAAAAGGAGGGTGAGAGAACAATGGAGAAAAATCAAAACTGCCATCAGAGGCAACAAGCCTTTGTGTGAAACAAATAAAGCAAACAAAGTGAGGTAAAAAACACTATGATTCTCAAAAGAGGTGGCAGGGAAGGTTAAGGAGAAAAGGCTGCATTCAAAAAGTATAAGGAATCACAGAAGGAGCACATGACAGGGAACTGTATCAATTAAAGCAGAAAGAAGTGGGGAAGGCAGTCAGAATAGCAAAAGCCCAGACTGAGGAAAAATAGCCAATTCAGTTAAGAAGGGATAAAACCTTTTATAGGTACATTAGGGAGCATACAAAGGTTAAGAGAGGAATAATGAAGATTAATAAGGAAGGGAGGTGGGCAGAGGATACAGTGAAAAGGCAGAGATACTGAATAAATACTTTTGCTCAGTATTCACAAAAGAAGATGAGGAGGAGTTACCTAAACCAGACAATAGAAGCACTCTGGGTAGGGGGTTGACTCCAGTTCATTTACAGAAGAAAGAGTCATAAAAGAACTCCTAAAACTCAAGGAGGACAAAGCAATGGGCCTGATGGGATTCACCCCTGAATCCAAAAAGAATTAAGGGAGGACCTAGTGACACCACTGACCACACTTTTAACAAATCATGGGAGGATGGGGTGGTACCTGAGGACTGGAGGAGGGCAGATGTGATTTCCTTCACAAAAGTGGGAGCAAGGCAGAAGCAGGAAACTGCAGACCTGTAAGTTTGACCTCAGTGGTAGGGAAAATGATGGAATCATTTCTGAAAGAAAGAATTGTTGAGTACCTAGAGGCCAGCGAGGCACAGGACCCAAAGCAGTATGGATTTACAGCAGGAAGATCATGTCAGATGAATCTAATTGATTTCTTTGACTGGGTGACCAAGTAATAGACCAGGGAGGGCTGTGGATATGGCCTACCTAGACTTTAGCAAGGCATTTGGACAGTCCCGCACAAAGATTAATGATCAAGTTAGCTAGCCTGGGGTGGGTCCCAGAGTGGTAGCCTGGGTCACAAACTGGCTGCACAACAGGGCACAGAAGGTAATAGTGAATGGAACACATTCCAAAGAAAGGAGTACTAGTGGAGTACCTCAGGGATCAGTACTGGGACCAGTCCTCTTTAACATCTTTATAGGTGACATTGCAGAGGGTCTGGATGGAAAGGTATGCCTCTTTGCAGATGACACAAAGATCTGTAACAGAGTTGATATACAAGGGGTAGAAAGGATGAGAAGGGACTTGGCAAGGTTGGAGGAATGGTCAGACATATGGCAACTTAGATTCAATGCAAAGAAGTGCAAAGTAATGCACCTGGGAAACAAAACCCTGGAGACGAGTACACAATAGCAGGAGGTACTAACAACAACAAAAATGGAAAGAGACCTGAGGTAGTCATATCAGATGATCTAAAGGTTGGTAAGGAATGTGAGAAGTCAGTAAGGAGAGCCAGGGTGATACTGGGATGCATAGGAAGGGGCGCACAAATAGAAAAGGGAAGTGGTTATCCCTCTGTACAGGCAGTTAGTGAGACCCCATCTAGAGTACTGTGTGCAGTTTGGAGACCTCATCTAGGCAAGGACATAGACAGGATGGAAGCAGTCCAGAGGAGGGCAACTAAAATGGTGCAGGGTCTGCATCAGAAACCATATGAAATGAGACTGAGAGAGCTTAATATGTGCATCCTTGATGAAAGGAGGGACAGGGGACATGATAGAAATGTTCAAGTACCTCGAGGGAATCAACAAAGTCCAGGAGGGTAGCATCTTTCAGAAAAAGAGATGTGTAAGAACAAGGGCACAATTTAAAGATAGAGGGAGATGGCTCAGGGGTAATGTGAGGAAATTGTTTTCAGGAAGAGAGTGGTGGATGCATGGCGCCGCCTTCTTGGGGAGGTTGTTGGGTCTAAAACAGCGGGGAATTCAAATATGCATGGGACAGACATAAGGCAATTGTAGTGGGGTGGCAGGAAGTAGACTGTTGGTTAACTAGAACTGCAGCTTATCAAGTAGGTGAGAAATGGGCAGACTGGATGGGCCAAGTGGTCCTTATCTGCCATCAAAGTCTATGTTTCTATGTTCTATGATTTGTTTTTCTTTTCTGATGTAGTTCTGATGTCTGGTGTTTCTTCTTTGATATGAAACATTCTTTTAGCTGCAATCAATGGAAGTAGCTCTTGTTCACCACAGAACTCTGTTTTGTCCAGGTACTTCACTGGACAGAATGAAAGTCCCTTAGAGAGTACAGATCATTTCTGCAGTCAGTCTGTGGTTGGATAAATTAACAACAGAGAGATGTTAGCTGCATTACCTTGCTGTTTCATGTTGTTATTGTCTTCATCTGTTCCACTGCTGTAATCTCTAGCTTATTGGAGAGTATTTATCATCTTGTTCTTGTAGAATATAGCTGTATTTAATATTTTGTGGTAGTTCAGGTGATTCTCTTCTGGATTTCTGGTATTGACTTTATTGTCCTTCCTCTAGTTTATCAGAAATCTTTTCAAACTTTTTCAAATGTTGTCAAAGATGTTTATTATATCTTTCTAATTAACAAGATGCTCACTTCAAAATTGCAGACATGGTGGCCAGTGGGCACTTTCAATCAGTGGTCAGCAATGCAAACCACCAAAATGAATTATGCTTTGGTAAGTTAAACAAAGGCTCAAAACATTTCAGAAACAAAACCGACACTTGTAGCTAACTCTCAACTCCCCAAAACAGGTTTAGCTCAAACACAGTAAACCTTTCAAAATAGCTACAAACATTTTATTTCTTTAAAAATAAAAAATAAACTTTACAAATCCGATCTACAAAGTGTCAGAACTCAAGGTGATCAAGATTTCTGTAGTAGCTAGAATTTTATAGCCTAAAAGGACTGAATCTGCATCACATCAGAGATATATTCTACTACCACTGCTTGCAATATCTGAGTGCTAGAGACAAGTCCCACTACCACCGCTTGCAGTCTCTGACTGCTGGAGGCACATCCTACTACCACTGCTTGCAATCTCTGAGTGCTGGAGACATGTCCTACTTCCACTGCTTGCAATCTCTGAGTGCTAGAGGCAAGTCCTACTACCACTGCTTGTAATCTCTGACTCTAAAAGCAGTGGCCCCATGGGGAATATCCTACTGGAGGCCAGTGCAGTGTGTACCATGTGACAGTCTTTCTGGATAGAAAATAAGAAATGTGACCTGCTGTCTGGCTAACACTTTGCAAAGTATAATACACTGTGCCAGCAAAGATTATGGAAAGTCTCAATCCATCCAGTTTGAAGCAAAGACTATGTCAAAATGCATACATTTTTACTTAACTTTTAAGACTACTTGAAGTGTAGTAGATGGACTTCACCTGTCTTTAATGATTTCCAGCAGTAGCTTGACTAAGTTCAGCAAAGTGGTGCTGAGGACTTAGTGCCATTCATTACACCTCAGGCAACTAAGTCCCAAAGTGCCTCATTATGATGGGTATTATTACATTTATGGAATGAGGACAGTATCTTATACAAAAATGTCAATGCAAATCTATTCCTTTCTCAACATTTTGTGGTCTCATTATTCAAAAATAAAAGTCACAACATTTCTTATTGAATTCCCAAAATTGTTTCACATGTTGAGGTATACAGAGTCCTGTTCATGATGGTTTGCATACCATTGAAGAACACCTTCTGTGTATTTATAGTCTTCTGCTGCAATCACAATCCCTGTACTCTCTTACACAGGGTCAGTCTATGACATGAAACCAGTTTGTACATGAAGCCACATTGATTGCTGGACTGGGTGTGCTGGGGTGGGATGGTGAATTCCATATGCCCAAAGACAAGTACGGCAGACTTTGGAAGCTACAGGAATCACTACCTCACATAAGGCTCCTGCAGTTTTTGACTCTCAACGACACTAACCCCATATCAATCTGGATTTCAGAAACATCACTTAACAGTCTCTCCTGTCTTGAAGTAACTAACTCTATTCATGTATCTCTGGATCATAACCACATCACAGGTGCCATTTTCATTGATTTAGCCAAAGCTATTGAGTCCGTGTCCCATCACCTATTACTTTAGAAGGGTTCCATGTCATAACGGTGACTTATCAATGGTGACTCACATAACAGCAGTATATTTCACCAAACACTATATCGGCTCTGCACCCACCACACCAAGCAGCAACACAAGCTATGGCACTATACAGTGCAATAGAGGCACAATGTAGCTGAACTTTAATGCAGCAGGTTATGCTCCCCACACTCCCCATACTAATATAATCAACTCTGGGGGCAGACACTGGGAAAAGGAAAATACACAGGAAGGCGCTGCGGTGTGCATGAGGGCTACCATGGCTGAGGCAACACAGTCAGGGGAACCACAGTAGGTAAAGCAAACAAATTAAACAGTAATGACCATCACAGCTCTAAAAGAATTTACCTGCAGGCATTTCTGAACCCTGGACTATCAACACTTCAGACACTGACTGTATCCACCACACCAAGTAGCCAGCTCAGCAGCAGCAGGCTGCACTACTGCCTTTAACCCAAAGCACTATTACATCTCCCCATTGTTAACCCTTGTTATTCCATTGCTTTCCACTCACTATTATCTCCTCTCACTCTCCCAACCCATTTGCTACTCCTTTGGTACACAAATTGAGTCACTCATGTTTGAGCTGCTCAGTTTGCTTCACCCATATCTTGGGATAGCCATCAGAAGCTCAGTGCCTGGGTCTAACAAACTCTATACTAGCATGGTTTTATTCATATCTTCTAAACAGAACACAATGTGTTCACACTGGCAAACCATCCTCTCTGCTCCTCCCCATCTTGTCGGGTGTACCCAGGGTTCAATTCTGGGCCTCCATCTTTATAAACAAACTCCTGTCAGTCTGCATTTCTTTTAATACTCATCTTGATGCTGACAATGCTATTCTATTTGCATCTGGCCCCTATCACCACTGCCGCCAAGCTCCTTTACAGGCTAATGTAAACACCATGCTCAGCTGGTTTCACAAAAATCTTCTCAGGGTAATAAAGTATTGACTAGTTTCTAGTGAGACCTCATGTCCTCTGATCCCTGTCCCCATACTGAATATTCCCTGGTGTCTAGTGACACCCTGTCCTCTAATACCCATCCCTGTATAGACTGGCATATTCCCTGGTGTTCAGTGCACCCCCAACCCACACTCCAATCCCTATCACCCTATTGTACAAATTATTCCTTGGTGTCCACTGGCACCCTCCTAAACCCTATGATCCTTGTCTCCATATCAATTGACATATTCGTTAGTGTCCAGTGGCACACCTCTCCACCCTCAGATCCAGTCCTAGTATTGGAATGTGAGTTTGAGCTGTAATTAAGAAAACTGTCCTTGATGATAATTTTTCACCTGTAGAAAAAGCTCCTCGCTGATTTGATTTTGCCAACCCAACCTCCAACAGGTCCCACAGCACAGATCCACTCTCTGATCAAAGACACACTTTGCTTCTGGAGCCATCAACTGCAATGTGAGAAACTAAGAGAAGTGTGGTTCAATGAATTTCAAAGGGTTTTGAACTTTGATGCATAACTTTGTCATTTTGCATATTTGACCCCAAATGTTCAGCATGGTTTTTTGGGACCCCACCTCATGATCAGTGACACTGGAATTATGCAAATCAGGTTTAAAAGGTGATTTTGCAGTCTCTTGGTAAAATCACCTTTCACATGGGATTTGGACACTTTCACTACCCTTGTTCATGAGGTGGGGTCAAAGAAGGCCATGTTGAAAATTTGGAGTCGAAATATGTAAAATGGCACAGTTATGTGTGTATATTTAAATTTTTCTATGCTCATTTGTAACTTTGGTAATTTTAATAATTTGACCCAAATTTTCAACTAAGCATTTTTTTCCTACCACCTTACTAATCTGACAACTATCATTTTCAAATCCTGACCAAAATGTGTTTTCATGCATGTGATGCTGAATGGCGTTTCATGGTGTGGAATGAGGATTCAGCTGGGATTTGAAAATTTTCGCCTAGAAGTTCATGAGGTAGGATAATAAGGCTATACTGAAAATGTAGTAAAATGCCCAGGTTATGAGTGAGCATTGCAGTATTTCAACATTCACTTATAACCTTGCTAATTTTCAATATTTTGACTCAAACTTTCAACATAGCCATTTTTCCACATAATCTCATAAATGTGATACATGTCACTTTCTAAATCATGGATGAGACATGTTTTGCACTTCTGGGCAAAATGAAATTCCAGCAATATACTATAAATAGTGAATGTCATGTTCATAAGGTGAATAATTAAATGAGTATCTTGAAAATTTGGGGTCAAAATAAAAGGTAATTGTTAACAAACGCTAGTGTACACCTGTCTTGACCCCAGCCAGTATGCTTTGTGATCCTATTCCAGTGAGCTGAGTTTGGGGTGAGCCCAGTAACCCAGCTGGATGGGTGAGGGGATGGTTCTGTTTTTGACCCCCCAGACAGGGAATGAAAGCTGCGGGGTGTCTACATGGCCCTGTTACCATTTAGTGAAGAAATTGTCTTCTTGGCATATGACCTGGACCTCTCCACCTGTGTGTGGCAGGGGCCCTATGCATTAGCTGACAGATGCAGTCTTTGCCCTGTGAATCTTTATCTGTACGTGGAAGCACAGGGACCACAGGGCCCTGAGCTTCACAACCCACCTGACAGCTCCATGAATTCTTCACATCAATCACTGCATAGAAGCATGCGTCCAAGGGGCCTTGCACTTGTAGGCAAACAGGATCTGTTCATGCAGTAAGATAAAATTACACAATCTCAAAAGAAAGGAATTTGTTTGCAAAAACTTTGTTAATGCACCAGTTAGGGTAACTTAATGCCACAAAGTAGGAAATGTGGCATTAATGTTTCAGCCCTAACTCCCACCCCCATGCCTCAAGCAGCAAAAGAAAAAAATTAGGTTTTAGGTCTCAGGGTTTGGGGAGTCAGTGGTGAGGTCTTCCTTGGGGTTGTCAGCCCTAATGTCCACGCTGTTCCCTGAGCAAACAAATCAGACGTGATCTCCTTTCTTCATGCAGGGCCCTGTTGTGAAGAAAGGAATAGCAGATTGTGTTGTCAACTTGTGGTGACCCATACTTCTCTACCTTTGAAGAGTGTATCACTATGAGACACTGGCTTGGAGCTGTACCTTGTGCTTTGGACATGGGGCTATGGACTGAGGGTTAAGAATTAGGATTGACAACCCAAGGAAGATCCTCCACTGATTCACCAAGACTCCTGAGTCCCAAACCCTAATGTTTCCTTTAAAACCCATATCAAATATTTCTGAAATCTCCACTAAAAAATCAGCTTATTATACCGTTTAAGCCCTACCTCTAAAGACTTACGTCCTACGTATACCACTTCAGCTTTTCTACCAACACTCCTCTATGGATCTCCTGTTCTGCTCTCAGCTAGATGCGCTGAAAAGATAAATTAAAACCCTATACCATACTATAACCCACTTTGCTGATAGACCCCAATTCAAGAAGCATCACTCTAAAGTCCTAGATTTCCTCCAATGGCCCTCTCTCACTTGAAGGCTTAAATATGCATCACTGTGCCTGGCCCATAAGCTAAAAGGTCCAAATGCCCCCGGCCTACTCAGGCTGCTAATAAATAAACCTGACAGATGACCCCGAGATCCTTTAGCAGAAACCTCTTCATGTCCCTAAAGCTAAAACTGCAATTGGGAGTAGATAATTTGCTAAACTCACCCCTACTTTCTGGGATGCTCTTCCAAATGGGCTGCAGGCACTCTTCTTTTTGGGGGGTTATGAAGGTCCTAAAACCCACATATTAGACAGAAACCAATGCAACTGTTATCACTTTGCAAAACCTTTGCTCCTATATCCCAAAAATGCTGGTTGCTTAATATTGTTGGCACTTTAGAAACATAGAAACATAGAATTTGATGGCAGATAAGGACCGCTTGGCCCACCCAGTCTGCCCATTTCCCTACCTGATGGATAAGCTGCAGATCCTAATTAACCAGCAGCCTGCTTCTTCCCCACCCCTAGAACTGCCTTATGACTGTCCCATGCATGCTTGAATTCCACCACTGTTTTGACTCACAACCTCCTCTGGAGGCTGTTCCATACATCCATAACCCTCTCTGTGAAAAAAATATTTCCTTAATTACCTCTGAGCCCCCCTTCTATCTTCAAATTGTGCCCCTTGTTCTTTCACACCTCTTTTTGAAAGATGCTACCTCTTGGACTTTGTTGATTCCTTGAGGTACTTGAAAGTTTCTATCATGTCCTCCCTCTCCTCCTTTCCTCGAGGCTATACATATTAAGCTTCTTAAGTCTCTCTTCATATGTCTTCCGTGCAGACCCTGCACCATTTTAGTTGCCCTCTCTGGACAGCTTCCATCCTGTCTATGTCTTTGCGGATTGGTCTCCAGAACTGCACGCAGTACTCAGATGGGGTCTCACCAGCTATCTGTACAGAGGGATAACAACTTCTTGTTTTCTACTGGTGATGCCTCTCCCTATGCATCCCAGTATCCCCCCAGCCCTCCTTGCTGCCCTCTCACATTGCTTGCCCACCTTTAGGTCATCTGATATGACTACCTCCAGGTCCCTTTCCATTTTGTTGTTGGTATCTCACCCCCATAGTGCGCTCTTCCCTGGGTTTTGTTTCCCAGGTGCATTACCTTGCACTTCTTAGCACTGAATCTAAGCTGCCATACATTTGACCATTCCTCTAACCTCGCCAAGTCCTTCTCATCCTTTCCACTCCACCTTGTGTATCAACTCTGTTGCAGATCTTTGTGTCATCTGCAAAGAGACATACTTTTCTTCCAGTCCTCTGCAATGCTTTTAAAGACATTAAAGAGGACCGGTCCTAATACTGAACCCTGTAGTACCCCACTACTAACCCCTTTTTTCAGAGTGGACTCCATTTACTATTACTCTCTGTGTCCTATTCTCCAGCCAATTCTTTACCCAGGCCATCATCTTGGGACCCACCCCAGGCTGGCTAACTTGTATATTAATCTTTGTGTGGGACTGTGTCAAATGCCTTGCTAAAGTCTAGGTAGGCCATGTCCACAGCCCCTCCTGATCAACTACTTTGGTCACCCAGCCAAAGAAATCTATCAGATTTGTCTGGCATGACCTTCCGCTTGAATCCATGCTGCCTTGGGTCCTGTGCCCTCAGGCCTCTAGATACTCAACAATTCTTTCCTTCAGTGAAGTGATTCCATCATTTTCCCTACCACTGAGGTTAAACTAACAGGTCTGTAGTTTCCTGCTTCTGCCTCGGCCCCACTTTTGTGAAGGGAATCACATCTGCCCTCCTCCAGTCCTCGGTACCACCCATCCTCCATGATTTGTTAAAAGGGTAGTCAGTGGTGTCACTAGTTCTACCCTAGTTCTTTTAGAATTCTGGGATGAATCCCATCAGGCCCCATTGCTTTGTCCACCTTCAGTTTTAAGAGTTCTTTCAGAACCCTTTCTTCTATAAATGGGCTGGTATCAACTTCTGTATCCAAAGTGTTTCTACTGTTTGTTTTAGGTACCTCCCTCTTCCTTTGTCAATACTGAGCAAAATATTTGTTTAGTATCTCTGCGTTTTCACAGTCACCCTCTGCCCACCCTCCCTCCCTTATTAAGCCTCACTATCCCTCCCTTGGTCTTCTTTTGCTCCTGATGTACCTATAAAAGGTTTTATCCCCTTCTTAACTGAGTTGGCTATCTTTTCCTCGGTTTGGGCCTTTGCTGTTCTGACTGCCTTCCAGCTTCCTTTGCTTTAACTGATACACTTCTCTGTCCTGTTCCTTCTGTGATTCCTTGTACTTCCTGAATGCTTTCTTTTTCTCTTGAACCTTCACTGCCACTTCCTTTGAGAACCATAGTGGTTTCTTACCTCATTTTGTTTTGTTTATTTGCTTTACACAAAGGCTTGTTGCCTCTGTGATGGCAGTTTTATTATTCCCCATTGTTCTTCCCCCTCCTTCCTGCCCATTTGCTACTGCATTTCCTGAGGCACTCACCCATTTTTGGAAAAGTCAGCCCTCCTAAAATCCAGTACCTTTGTCTTTGTATGGCTTGACTCTATTGCTGTGTTTATTGTGAACCTATACTGTTCGATGGTCGCTAGTTCCAGATGGCTACCCACTTCTACATCTGTGATCCTCTCTTCATCTCCATTTGAGAGAACCAGGTCTAAGATTGCTCCCTCTTGAGTGGGCTCCAATACTAGTTATCTAAGGCATGCCCCTGTAGGGCATCTAGAATAACCCCACTCTTAGAAGTGGCTGCTGCAACTGCACTCCAGTTAACATCTGGCATATTCAGATCACCCATCAGCAATATCTCCCTTTTCTGCCATTCTAAGTATACTTTCTAGCATTTCCTTGTACATTTCCTCCACCTGAGAAGGGGTCTGTATACAACCCTGTGCAGATTATGGTGCCATTGCGGTCTCCAAATTTACCCACAGTGCTTCTTCTCCTCCCTGTTTACCCTTTTGTTCTGTTGCTTTGATTCTTCCCTTATGTAAAGAGCTACTCCTCCTCTCTTTACCCTCCTGTCCCTCCTGTAGATAGTGTATCCTGGTATGTTTAGGTCCCAGTGGTGGTTTTGTGTGTACTATGTTTCTGTGACTGCTACACGTATATCCAGATGTTCCTCCTCCATCAAGGCCAGTAATTCAGGAAGCTTCTTATCTGCTTAATTGTCTCACTTTAATATTTGTATATAATCTGATGTGTATGATACCAAACTGTATGCTTTTTTTAATTACGTTATTTCTTTCTTGTGATCTGTTCTAAAGTGTACAACTTGTTGTTTGTAACTTCCCTATGTTGTGATCTTGTTTTTAATTCATGTCATTAATCACAGGTCAGCCCTGAAAAGGAACTCCTTGAGGCCATTTGGGTTTACCCAGTCAGCAAAATTTAATAAATAAAAAATAAATTAATTAATGTGTTCTCTCTTCTGCTTGTGGGGGAGTTAGGCAGGAAACCCTAATGCCACATCTCCCTACTTTTGTGGTGTTAAGTTACCCTAATGGGTGTATTAATTAGTATTTTTTGCAAGAATATACATATATGTATTTATTGGTAATTAGTTATGTTTTATTCCACTATTTTTTTCTGATGCATTTGTATGTGTTTTAATGTAAGTTTGTTGTGAAGCACTCTGAGTCCCACAGGAATAGGATACTATAAAATATATTCCTTGCCTTGCCTTAACTTCCCAGGTCATGACAGTGATTAGGTCCTTCGGTCTTAAACTGGCCATTAAAAAATGGAAGATTACATCATCTATTGTCAATATTTTCATGGATTTTATATCCAAGTATAGTGCCTCATAGTATGATTATGACTTTGTTGAAGATCAAATGAATAAAAAGTAATGGCCAAAGTTAAATATACTGTAGTTTCATAACAAAATAAGTGTCTATTTCTGAACTGCAGCTTTGGTTGTTCACATGTCGTTCAAACAAAGTGGAGACAATCAATAATAAAATAAACTTTATTTAATATTGTGCCTTTCGAACATCAAGGAGCTGCACAAATAGATAAAATTCAGGAAATACAATAAATACCAATAAAATCAAAGAACTTCAGGATAGGCTTTACCCCATAAAAAAGGTCTTCAATGCCTGCTTAAAGCATCCCACTGTCCCTGACTCCATAGCTGATGGGGCACAGAATTCCAGAGGGTAGGGGCAACAAACCCAAAGGCATGGGCCCCAGATGCCTTTAGACTAACCTTGAATTTCCAGCAACCCTCATCAGCTGAGCGGAGCTGTTGCAAAGGGGTGTAAGGAACCAGAAGCTCTTTCAAGTAGTCAGGACCCTGTCCATGTAGGGCTTTGTAAATTAATAAACTTACCTTTAAGGTGATCTGCCACTGAACAGGTAGCCAGTGCAGATCACGCAGCACTGGGGTAATGTGAGATCTCCTAGATACTCTAGTCAATAAATATGCAGCAGTGTTCTGCACTAGCTGCAGGTGGTGGATGTCAACCCCAGGAAGCCCAAGGTAAAGGGACTTACAGTAGTCTCAGTAACCTTCTTATCACTAACTCTATACACATTTAAAAAATAGCCCTTCTAGACTATTAAAATACGACATTTCCTTCTAAAAATATCTTTTTGTTAACTCTCATGCATCACTTTTGGTTTATATGCTGTCTTGTGCATGACCTTAGAGTGTACTGTATCATAAATCTGGACTTGCCTCATGCAACACAATAATCTGTCAAAGAGTACAAGATGACATACACAGCAGACCTTTCCCTAAAGGTATCATCCATTCTGAGCAAGGTAAATATTGTGCCTTTCAGTTCATAATCAAAACTTGTTTGGATAAATTCTTTTAAATTACCTACATTTTTCCAGTCTCAAAATGTACGCCTTTCTAACTGATCCCCATGGAACCAGTTCTGTATGATGAACACTATCTTGTGATGTTTCTCATTAGAGTTTTAGAGGCCCATTTACTCCACAGCATGTTAGATCCAGCAAAAAATATTAATTTTAACTGTATGCTTGTTTAGGCTAGGAACTATGACTGACCTTCATTCCTGCACCTCAACAAGCTGACCTTAAAACAAACTCTGTGTCAGGGAAATTAAAGACATCTTGGAAGTATGAAAAGGGTCTTGCTGACTGAAATAATTTATTATGAAAGCCCAGAGATGTACAACTATGCAGGAGTTGTGAAGCAGTAGTCAGGTCCTAACTGATCATTGCACAGTGTTTGATGGGCCAAAATAGTTATAATAATGATTTTTTGTTTGTTTGTTTTTATTATATGAGCAAGTCCTGGATCATGCCTCCTTCACTGAACAAATGAAATTAAAAGACAACCTCTAGCATGAAGCAAGAAGTATTGGATTCTAGGCTGACATACAAAACTACAAAACAGTGTGAAATAAATGCACCTGGGCAATTCATTCTGCAAAAGTCAACATTTCAAAATGAATGTCCAACTCCTGGGACAAAAGCCGTAAGTTCTGGGACAACATCAAGACCCTAACTGGGAAACCTAACACAACTTCACCTTCCTGCTCAACATTGAGGGGGTAATCACCCAGGACCCAAACCTTCACAGATCTTAGCTGTGTTTCCTCCAGATTTCTTTGAATCCTCAAATGACAATAAATACAACTCCAGTGCAAGCCCACCCCAAGGTCCAGTCCCTGCTTTATACCTTAAGGTTATCTCAAAACAGAAATGAAAAGTACCTGCAGCAAGTACTAGGAAATCAGAACCGGTGGGGACACACTTGACCTCAAACTTGTTGCCCTCACCCTCAAGGAGTTAGTCTCACCATTAACAAATATCTTAAATCTATCTCTAAGAACCATAAAATTCTCCCATCTCTGAAAGCCATGGTGGTCACACTTGTTCTTAAAAGTGGGGATAGGACTAGCCATACAAACTACCACCCTATTTCCATACTCCTCTCCCCACTTTCTAAGGTGCTTTATTGCATTGTTCAAGATCAGCCAGTGGACAACTTAAACAAATACCAATTACAATGCCACAACAACACAGATTCAGAACATTACATAGCACAACCACTGCACAGGTTGAGTTCACTGGTTACATACATGATGCATTAGACCAGGGGCTTCTGTTGGGGTGACCTACATTGACCTCACCAAGGCCTTCGACATGGTCAATCATGAACTTTACTCCATCAGTTAACCTGCACAGGGCTCTCCACTGACTCTGTGGAGTAGTTCCTGAGTTTCATCGCAACAGATTCTAACAGGTCAGAATTCAGAATGTTCTTTCTGATCATAGGAATGTTCACACAGGGTCCCCAAGGATCTATCTTGGGCTCCCTGCTCTTTAGTCTATTCTTAAACACCCTCCCACTCACCTGTCAAGACAGAGTCCTTTCAGACGCAGACAATGCAGTGTTCTTCTCTAAGTAACACTGACCCCATTATCCTTGAAAACAAATGCAGCAAAACTTTACTGACATACAATCATGGTTCCTTAACTCTAAGTTACTACTAAATTACAATAAAACCAAAACAATGTTGTTCACCTCCTCCCACGATAGGCACAGGTCTCACCAGTTTAAAATCCAAAATAGCCATAACACAATCCTAGAAATAATCCAAAGTTTCAGAACCTGGGGTCACATGTGACAGCTCTCCTACCTTCTCACTCCGTTGATCAAGTAGCTAAGGCTGACAATTCCAAAACTGGCCAACTCTATAGAGACAGACACTGTCTTACTATCAATGCACTAAGGCTTGCAGTAACCAGCTCAGTCTTATCAGTAATAGATTATGGGCTAGTAGTAAATGGTGCAGCTACAGACGCCACACTAAAAGATTCAAAATAGCCTAAATAAAGCCCTGTGAGGCTAGTCTGAGGGGTACATCATCTCACTCACACCTGCAACCTGTATACTCAAGTTGGGGCTCAATCTGCATAGCAGGCATCAATACCAGATGTGCCTGCTCACTAAAAATCTACCTTGGGACTAACACCCCTGGGTGTTCAAAGTCTTCTGTGCCCATACACTAACACTAGACAAACAAGAGGATCTAATTGCAATCTGTTTAAAGTCTCCTTCCACCGCACCTCACAAGGTCAGCGGTCCTTTGGGTACTGGGCACTCAAGTGGCTCAACTCTCCCCAAGGTGACAAAATGGCTGAAACAAAGCGTGGTCCTTCAAACAAAGCTATGCTCTCACCTTTTAGCACTAAGTAGTTGTGATTGCAATCTAAAATAGTCACAGTGTGCCACTGGAAATTTGTACAACCCATGCACTTGCACCCTACCCCATTCCTCCCTCCCTGCTTCCCACATTCTATCAACCCAGTCCTTTTCCATCACCTCACCTCTATCCCACTTGCCTAGGACAAAGATTGTGCAGTGGATATTATCCACATTGTTATCCTATCACTTCTTTATGTTCCCCTCTGCTCAATTGTATCTAAAGCACTGTACACTACCAAGCAGCTATGTCTCTTCTTTTATGTCTTTGCTTGTTCTTCTGTTTTAATACTGCTTACTACAATTACCAAAGATCTGTATGTTATGCTTGTAAACAATTGTTTGTCATCTAAATTTTTTGTGATGGAAACCTCTGTAAATGACAGGAAACCTCGGTAAATGAGCTTCTAGCTCAAAGGTATTGCAATCTGAGAAATAAATGAATAAATATTTACCTTTGATAACTAAACTGGTACACAACATCTTGTTTCCAGTGAGTCCTGTTTCTGTTCAGTTTTACATCCTTGGGCCAAGCCCACTGAAGCCAAGAACAGTTCTTTAAGGTCACCAGTGATACAGTAACTGTGGTGGGATTTGAATGTGGAGTTGGTGAACTTCACTTTGTGAGGTACTTTGTCAAGGTTTTCTAACGTCACTTTGCAAGGGTCCACACTTTGCATAGGTTTCAACTGGGAAGTACCATCTTCACCCTATTAAGTCTATGCATAGCGGAACTTCACTGGCAAAAGTGTTGTCGAAGTGCCACTATGCATATATTTTGTTTGTTTTGTTTTCGCAAGTAGCACTTTGTCAGTAATACTTGCATCAAGTATTTCTTTCTAATTCAACAAACTGTTTTAACCCATTACATCCTACCTGCTGTGACAATCTGTCTCCTTCCCACCCCCACCAGCCAGACTCTTTTAAAGAAAGTACCCTCACCCACCACACTCTAAAACCCACCTCCCTCCTCCTCCTCAAGTCCTGGCGCAGTTTTTATATTAAGCTTTTTCCCTTGCCACATTAGTAAAATGCACCATCTGCCTCTGCATCCTGTTCCTGTCCCCCTCATGTCATATCAATCATAGATAACCACCTGCCTACCACCCTCTGCCACCCATCCTCCCTCCTTTCCATAGCTAAAATAATAGATATTTCATTGTCTGAACTGCAAAGAAAGAAAACACTCAGTACTGAAGTGAGCAAGATGTCTCCTCAGCATCCTGCTGTTTACTGAATGAACAATAATGTCCTCAAATATAGTAACACCTGACTGGCTGGTTTACAGCCGTGGACTGTGTGGTCAGCAGCAGGAACAAAAGGCTTGCTAAAATGCAAAATATTTCCTATTTTTGACAGTTTTTACCTCCTTTACAGCAAAACCTATAATCATTTATTTTCTGAAAAATGGTATGGTGGTACAAAATGGTGTGGAAAGATTTGTTTGGTGTATTAGAAGTTGACGTTTGTTTTACTCAGTGAAGTATTTAATTTCAGAAATTATATATTGAGTATGCACAGTTAGGAAACATTGGGTTTCAGAGATAACATACCGCCGCGTGAATTGAGGCAGCGCTGCCTTGAGGAAGACAACTTAATCCCACCCTCCGCTGTGTCTCATTGGTTAATACCTTCTGAAGGACAGTAACTGAGGTTGGCTGCCTCTTGCTGCTGATTGGTTATACATGCCACTGCCTCAGCAGACCACTTAACCTGCCCTGCACTGTGTCTCAATGGCTAATATCTCTTGAAGGCTGCAACTGAGGTTACTGCTTGTTGCTTCTGACTGGTTATTCATCTGGTCTCTAAATGGACTGCCCACCTGTTTTTCTTCCTCTGATTGGGTGGTTCTAGCTTGCCCCTGATTGGTTGACATTCAGAAAGTGCTCTTTTAAAGAGACTTTTTTAAATAAAAGTTGTCTCCAAGGCTGACCTGCCTGTGTGGCAGCCTTGCCTTTGAGGCAGAAATGGATAGTACTGCCTACCTGGCAGGGCTTTAACCTCTATAGCTAAAGACCTGAGCTTCACTGCTGTGCCATCTTGGTGGTTTAGTGGAAAGTCTATAGCTCTGATAAACAAGAGGTTAAGAATCTGAATCCACACTAGGTCCCCTCAGTTCTCTTTATCAGAATTTCATTTGAGTGGTGATTGATGGCAGCATGGTGTTAGAATAATAAGTATATAAGAAAAGAACATACTGTAGCAGTGAGAAAGAATAATTGCAACAATAAACTTTTGCATTAGATGCAGATCTGCAACACTTTTCTTTTACTAATATTGCCTCTGAGGCACAGCTAAGTCCATTTCTTAGATACTTACTATTCTAAGACCATGCTGCCATGATCACCACTCAAGTGAAATTTTGACAAAGAGAACTGAGGGACTTTAAAAATTCAAACTCTCAGCTTATTGTTTGTCGAATGCTTACCCTGCTACTACCATATGGCACAACGATTAAATTTGTTGAGTCTTGGTATAGAGGTGAAACCCTACTGAAACTCACTTACCTCAAGGTAGAACTTCTGTGAGCCAGATCTCCCTCAGTGACAACTTGCATTTTTAAAAAAGTGTCTTAAAAGGTGTTTTCTGTATGTCAGCCAGTCAGGGGCAGGCTAGAACCACCCAATCAGACCAAGAAAAAACATGTGGAGGGCCATTTAGAAATCATATGAATAATCCAATCAGCAGCAACCTCAGTTACTGCCTTCAGATGGTATTAACCAATAAGACACAGTGGAGGGTGGATTAAAGGGTCTGCCTCCAAGGCAGTGGCATGTATAACTAATCAGTAGAAACAGGTGGCAACCTGAGTTACTATCCATCAAAAGGTATTAACCAATGAGACATAGCAGAGGGCAAATTAGTAGTCTGCCTGAGGCAGTGGCATGTAACCAACCAGCAGCAAGAGATGGGCAACCTCAGTTACTGTCCATCAGAAGGTATTAACCAATTAGACACAGCGGAGGGTGGATTAAGTCATCTGCCTCTAAAGCAGCGCTGCCTCAGAGGCAATATTCATTTAAGAAAAGTGTCTCTTGCTGGATAAGAGTTAATGTAACTGACTGGCTTGTTAGTTTTTGATTTTGAAGCTCAATTGGTCGGTAATTTGACACTATTCATTAGAAATAGACAGTTTTAAATTCCTTTCTTTGCTACCACTAGCCCAGAGATGGTTTGATGGATCCAGTTGACAATTGTAGGGACTGGTGTGCTTGATATAATCTACATTTTCTGACAGTTGCACATCAAATGAGTTATATATGAAAGGAGATGTTTGAAAACATGTGTGACGATTCTTTCCATTTGTTGATGGTTAATTGATTGATGAATTGTTTCTGTCCTTGTATTTCAATGAGTCATTAGTTCCAAATTTATTTCTACTAGACCACCAGTCTTAACTGCTTTATGTTGCCTACTGCTAGCTTAAGAGATGATTTCACGGATTAGGCTATAATTGTCAGTGCCTAGTACGAGTAACACAATGAATATTTCCTGAAAGATTTATATAAATCCAGTTGGCCATTTTAAACACGAGGTTTTAAGAACAAAATGGCTTGATATGTCCCATCTAAAGTATATTATTATAACATTCTGGTGCATTACTAGCAATTTGTGATAGTTTGTGATGCTGCTGGTATATAGCTTTCAAAGGAAATATGGGAATTATTTGCAAAAGTTTATAGTATGTTACTATAATGTGAGGTCATGCAGAAATCAAGAAATGCCAGAAAAAATTAGAGTTAGGATCAGAAAGACCTCTAGCTCTGCACAACCTGTGCAATCAAAGGTACGTTAGTCGTATTATCAACATCTGAACATGTGAGGGCACCAGCAAGAACAAAAAAACTTTGGTCCGTCTAGCTTGATGGTATTGCAGAATCCTCAATGACAGCTAATGGTTCTTCTCCTCCACAGCCAACATTGCCTTCTTTCTGGCTACACCATTTTGACCTCGACTTTCCACATTACCTTGTCCCAACCTCTTTTGAAGTCATCCTTAGTTTAAAGTGCTACCACTTCCTCAGGAGCCCATTCCAACTGCCACCACCCTCTCCATGAAGAAGTGATTCCAGGCCACCCCTAAACCTCCATCCTCCAGCTTAACCCTTAGACTGCTGACAGAATTAGAATGTATAGGAATTTTGACTGATATATCAGTCCACAGCCATGCAAGGGTTAAGACAATGCCCTCATGTTTTTGCTCCCCTGAGCCTGAAGAGTCCTCCTTATCCACCTTGTTTATACCTTTTGGGATCCATATGAAATCATGACAACCGCAATCCTGTCAATAAAATGCCCGACTCCACAGTCACGCCATGGTTATAATCCCACCAAACTAAAGACCATCAAACAAGTTAGACAGAAAAACTCTGCACGAACATGAATGCAATACTACCTACTAGCCAGTGATCTGTTAATAAACAAGTCTCTGTGTGGACCTCTCTAGCAGTAGTCTCTGTTATTTCACAGAAACACATTCAATTAAAGAAATGTAGCTGGTAAGGCACAGATGCAGTTAGTTTTTTCTTTGCATTTCCACTGTTTTAAATAGTAAGAAACTGGTTTAAGAGTGATGTATTATGTAGTGGGTGCACGGACATGAATGCAATACTACCTACTGTCATGGACGTCTCTATTACACAATAGTAAAACAACTTAAAAGAAAACAAGTGTTTCTGACATTTTCATTTGTTAAAAATGCCTTCAATTAAAGAAATGTAGTTGGTAATTCACAGATCGGGAGACACAGCAAACATTTTTAAGGCTCTGCAGCTGCCATTATTTTACAGTGACGTACTCGCATTGCAGCTGTGTCTACTTGAATAATATAACAAATCAAACCCTTGATCGCCTTTACATAAGATAAGTACCTCCTGCAGGTACTGGGATGCTGTCTAAAAAACTGCATTGCAATGGCTGAGGCAATGATTTGTGTCACAGTTCCTTCCCAGAAAGGAAAAGGCAAGCTATGTATTGACATGCACCTCTGTGTCAAGGAAGGCGAAACAGAAGTGACCTGTACTATTGGTGCTGCCAAAGTAGAAAAACAAGCACTTGTCATGGGAGAGCTACAACAATATTAGTTGGTGGTCAGCAGCACCTGTGAAACCATACTAAACATAATCCTCCTAATGCTAGTGATGCTCCCATTGCTATGGCCTTGGCATCATTAAAGGAGAGGGCCTGACTACACATGATACCCCTGCTCAGCTGATACAGGCTGAAATTTCTAGTGCTTACAGAGGTGAGTCAAAACATGTCTACTAAACAGGCATTTCAGCAGGTTGTAAAATGAGCTAGGATACAGAATTCACCCTCAAAGCCTTGGACTCTGGATGAATTGCAAATTCTAGAGCATTTAGACACATAAATGGTAACACCTTCCTGGAGGGAAGGCAAGGGAATTTAAACTAGATGGGGGTGGAAGTAGATGGCAAATGAACAGCAGGTAGGGCAGGGATCTGATAGAGTGTATAGAGGGAGTCACAGCCTCACCCCCAGGCTAGCAGGGAAGGACTCAGTGCAGCCAAAAAGAGAGAGAAGGGAGAAGATAGAGGCCAATGAAGGAAGGGGCAGGATGGAGGGTGGTCTTGTTGAATGCAAGAAGTTTAGAAAACTAATCAGCTAAGCTACAGGCATTCTTAGCAGTGTGGAGGGTGGATATTGCAGATGTCACAGAAATGTGGGCAGCTGAGCACCAGGACTGTGATCTGCAACCCAGGATACAAATGATACAGGAAGGACCGTGAGGGGAGTGGGTGGGGTGGCAGTTTATGTGAGGGATGGGACCAAATAGACAAGGGATGAGGGGAAGAAAGGAGAACAGAGGTAATCTGGCTGTAGCTCCTAGACTCAAGGGATAGGAAACTGAGGTTTAGGATGGTATACAGGCTACCATCCCAAACTGAGAAGCTTGACGGGAATTTGCAGGACAAATCAGAAAGATATGTAGAAAGGAAGGTGGTCACTGTGGGATTTCAACTTACTGGGGACTGACTGGAGCATTCCAGTCACCTCCAGTGCTAGGGAACAAGTGTTCCTGGATGCAATCCAGGAGGGTCTCCTGACACAGTTTGTTAGTGTACTTACTAGGCTAAAGAACACTTTAGATCTGGTATTGTTGAATGGAGAGGCAGTAAGGAAAATAAAAGTGAGGACCTACTAGCCAACAGTGATCACCAAATGGTGTGGTTTAATATCACGGTGTGTGGGATCCAGATAAATCAGTTACTCAGGTGGTAAACTCCAGGGGAGGACTTTGGGAGGATGGAGGAAGCACTGAAAGGGAAATTGGAGGGCATAAGGCAGGAGATGGATGCGGAACAGAAATGGGATATTATTAAATGGGGATTACAGAGGCAACAGAAGCCTGCACCAAGACACACAGTAAGAGGAGCAGAGCAAGAAAATGATGCTGGTTGAACAAAGAGGTTGTGGAGGTGGTAAGGCAAACGAGTGATGCACCAGAGGTATAGGAGGATGGGAAAGAAAGTGGACATAGAGGTATATGCAAGATGGTCAGGGGAGGTGACCAGAAAAGCGAGAGAAGCCAAAGCCCAGAGGGAGTTGAGATTAGCTCAGGGGAATTAACGGGGGACTTTTCAGATACATCAGGGAGAAAGGAAGTGCAAGAAGACAATAGTGAGGATAAAAAGGGATGGGTAGTGGATGGAAACAGATGAGAGCAGGCAGAAGCACTGAATGAATACTTTTGCTCTGTGTTCATGGAAGAAAGGGGTCCTGCTACCACCATGGGCGAGGAGGGTGGGGACAGGGGAGGAAGTGACAGATGGAAGAATTGAGGCAAGTAGAGTCTTTGAGGACTGAGGGCACTGAAGGTGACAAGGCACCAGGGCCAGATGGTATCCACCCCAGGGTGCTGAGGGAGATGGTGGAGGTGTCGGTGGAGCCACTGGAAGATCTGTACAGCACCTCACTGGAGTCCGGATGTGCCACTGACTGGAGGATGGCGATGTAGTACCATTACACAAGAGAGCCAAGGATTAACCAGGAAATTATTGTCCGTAAGTCTCACCTCCATAGTGTGAAACCCATGGAAACTATACTAAAAGAAAGACTGCTGTTGTACCTGGAGACAATGGCCTCCAGAATGTGAGGCAGCATGGGTTCATTTCAGGAGGTCTTGTCAAACCAACTTGATACAATATTATGACTGGGTGACAGGTGAGCTTTATAAGGGTCATGTGGTGGATGTCCTTTACTTGGACTTCAGCAAGGCCTTCGATTTGGTGCCTCTTGTGGCGGCTTGAGAAAGCTAACTGGTGTAGGGGTAGGGAAAAAATAAAGAACTGGATTACAAGCTGGCTGGGTGGGAGGCTGCAATGGGTGGTGGTGAGAGGGGAGCTCTCAACTCAAGGCCAGTGATAAATGGGTGCCACAGGGCTCTGTGCTGGGGCCAGTATTATTTGGCTCTTCATATCAGACATTGCACATGGGTGGTGAGCAAGGTAAGTCTGTTTGCTGATGACACCAAAATCAGAGCAGTGGTGGATGGAGGTGAAGGATGGAAGCAGCTGCAGGGGAACCTAAGCAAGCTAGAGGAGTGGTCAGAGAGGTGGCAGCTGGGGTTCAGTGCAAAAAAGTTTATGGTTATGCACTTTGGGGCAAAACCCAAGGAGAACACTGGCTGGGGTGGGTTAAACTTGGGATCACTGAGGAGGAGAAGGACCTAGGGGTAATGGATAACAGGGACCATGAACAACACTGCCCAGTGCAGGACAGCAGCTGCAAAAGTGAGCAAAATGCTGGGGTGCATAGCAAGGATTTTTGTCCAGGCGAAGAGGTGATCTTGCTGCTCTACAGGTTGCTGGTAAGGCCGCACTTAGAATATTGTGTGCAGTTTTAGAGGCCATACTTACATGATATCAGGCTACTGGAGGGTGCAGAGGAGGCAGCAAAGATGATATGTGGAATGGATGGGAGAGACTATGAGAGCAGGCTGGAGACCTGAATATGTACACTCTGGAGGATAGAAGGGATGGGGACATGATAGAGACATTCAAGTATCTGAGGAGAATCAATAAGGATTATAAGTACTGGATTTTAATTACATATTAATAAAGCATAATGTTTTAACAGTTTGATTTTTCATGAGGACTATGCCCAACAATCAACAACATGACTAAGGTAGGTAGTACTTGGTTTCCTTAATTACGGGTGGAGGGTGGGAGCGATTCACTGTCAGCCTGTGCTTTTTGGTATTCCTAATGAGACAGAGAGACAGAGAGAGAGAGAGAGAGAGAGAGAGTTTCTGTTAGTGGGTTTCATGGTGCTGCTGCAGCTGCCATCATCCCTGTCTTTTAATGCTTGGTTTTGTTGTCCGATCTGTGCCTTGCCCATTACCTTTTTTAAAAGTTCACAGTGTAGAACAAATACAAACACTGATCAACAGGAGGTATTTATTTTCAAAAATGTGTTGTGTTGCTGATCCATGTGCTCCCTCTACATGATACATCACTCTGAAGCCAGTTCCATAACACTTGAAACACATAAAACTGAAAATACAAAGAAATAAATAAATGGCGATCTGATAGAGGCGTCCGTTACAGGAGACTTGTTTATTACCGATCTCTGCCTTGTCACCTCTCCTTTCAAAGTAACAGGCTGTCAGGATTTTGTCACGTCAGTATTAAGTTCTTGTTGGTATTTTAAGAGTTGGGATTGCAGTGTCGGGTTCTCGTCTGACTGGATTTCGACTGTTGGGACCTAACCCTTACCTTTCATATACTTGAAAGTCTCAGTCATGTCCCCTCTCCAACCTCCTTCAGGACTACATATTCAGGACCTCTTGCCTCATATGTCCTGCTCTGCCCCTCAACCACCTTGCTTGTCCTCCTTTGGACAGCCTCCAGCAGGTTTATGTCCTTCTTAAGGTATGGACATCAGTACTGTGCACTGTACTCCCGACATGGCCACACCAGTGACCTGCACAGTGGCAGTACTATCTCTTCTCACCTGCTTCAAATCCTTCTAACAGTGCAGCCTAGCATTCTATTGGACTTTGCAGCTGCTTTCCTGCATTGCCTTGAATGCATCAGGTTGCTAGTGACCAACACCATCAGGTCATTTTCATCCTCAGATTTGCTCACCAGGACCCTTCCTAGGCTGTAGTCTGTTTTGGGGTTTGGGGCTCAATGTGCATGACCTCATTTTTTTGCACTGAAGCCAAGTTGCCAAATATTGGACCATCTCTGGAGCTTTGCTAGATCTTCCTTTAGGTCCCATATCCCTCCTCTGTATCCACCTTCCCATGGAACTTGGTATCATCTGCAAATATAGAAATCTCGCCATTGATGTCCTCTCAATGTCAGTGATAAAGAAACTGAATAGCACCAGACCAAGCACTGACCTGTGGGACCCACTAGTCACTTCACTGTTAACTCAGATACCCCCACCACCACCACCACCTGGGTCTTGCCTTTCAGCCAGCTAGCAAGCATAAACAGTTAGTTTCTCTCTACCCTCGATCCACCAGCTTCTTAATCAATCTCCTGTGGAGCACCTGGTGTGGTGCTGGTGAATATCCATACATTAGCAGATTTATGGCTGTAATTTACTTTGTTTTCTTTATAATAAACCACCTTTTATCAACATTATTGACACTGTTTTCAAGATGTATTTGTATCTACCTTCTCTGAGTGCACACCTTAACTGTTTTTGCACAGAATTAAAGACTGTGCTGAAGTCCAAGTAAAGGACTTCCACCACTTGACAATTGTCCACTGTTTTCATGACACAGTCAAATAAGTTTGTTTGGTATGATTTCCCAGCAATAAAGCCATGCTGTCATTCTTTCTGGAGGCCACTCTCTTCCAGGTGTCCCACCAGCCATTCCTTAAATATAGCCTCCATGGGTTTATATACAATTGAGGTCAGGCTGGCTGGTCTGTAGTAGTTGCCTGGGTCATTTCTTGGACCACTCTTGTGGAGTGGCACTACATGTGCTGTTCTCCAGTCCCGAGGTACAACCCAGACTAAAGGGAACTTTTGAACAGGTCAGCCAAGGGGCCTACAAATTCCTTTGCCAGCCCCTCTGCATCCTTGGATGGATGCTGTCAGGGGCCCAGGGATGTGTCTACCCTCAGGGCCAACAGACCTTTCCTTACCATATCTCTTTGATTATTCCATCCATGGGCTAGCATACCTTTCTTTGTCTTATCCATCTGAAGTATTCCTTCCTTGCTCCCTTCCCAATCCTTCTCACTTCCCCCTTGTGGCACTGAGTTATCCCTCTCTTTAGTGAAGACCAAACAGAAGTACTCATTCAGCACCTCTGTCTTCTCCCAATTTGCTTCCACCCACCCTCCCTTTGGAGCCATACTATTCCATCCTTTTATCCATCTTCTCACTAATGTACCTAAAAGGGCCTTTTCACCTTTTTAATCCCTTCAGCTAGCTATAATTCTTTCTGAGCTTTAGCCTGCCAGACTACTGTTCCTGCCTCACTAGCCTTCCTCTGATGGTCATCCCTGTCCTCCTTTCTCTGAGTCCTTCTGAACTTCCTATATGTGGTCTTCTTAAACCCTGACTGCCCGAACAACCTCTTGACTAAACCAGCTGGGTGCTTTTTCCTTGAGTTTTCCCCTAAGCCTAACACACTCCTTTCTCACTGCCACTATGCCATCTTTAAGGAAGGACCATTTTGACAATTTTGTCCATCCCCCATCTCTGCTGATGATGTACAGGTGCTACTTTAGCAGCTCTCCTCCTTCTGAAGTCCACCTTTATGACTTTGGTCTTTGTAGTGCCTTCTTCCTGCCCATGTCCAACCTGAACCATGCTATACTATGGTCACTCCAACCTATGGGCTCTCAGCTTTGATGGCCTGGACATTGTCCCTTTCGTTAATACCAGATCAAGCATTGCCTGCTCCTAGTGGGTGCCGTGACACCCCTGGTCAGGAATCCACTCAGTGCCACATCCAGGATTACCTGATTCCTGGCACAGGTCATGGCAGGGATTTTTCTGTCCTCCTTAGGCAGGTTAAATTCCCCACAGTTACCAACTTTCCTTTCCTGCAGCTGCCCTTACCATCAGACCCAGTTCCCTGACCTTTTCCTCCTTCTGGCTGGGCAGTCTGTAAACCACCCCAGTCTCACTTTCCTCTGTCTACTGCATAGTAGCTGAACCCACATCACTTCTGCCTTCCTCCTCCTAATCTTCCATTATGTATATTATACCATCCTTTATATAAACTGCAACTCCACCCTTTAAGCTACCCCTGTCCCTCCTCTAAAATTTGAACCTAGTGATCGAGAGGTCTGAGTCATGGGTAGGGGAGCCCTGCCTCAGTGACCACCACAATGGCTGCAGTCCTGTATTCTAACAATGCCTGAAGGTCACCCATCTTGTTTCCAAGACTTCTTGTGTTCAAGGACACCACCTTCCAGCTTCCATCTGATCGTCCAGAGTGAACCATAGTGAAAACTCAAGATAAGGACTGCCACATGGCAGAGCTGTGTCAAATGAAGTATAAAGTTATTGCTACAGCTTTACAATGTGGCAGTCTTCAAGGACTGCCACATTGCAGTGCTGTGTTGAATACAAAATTTAAAATTGTGGCTGGTATTACAAAAATTTTAGCAGTAGAATAGGATATTGTAATGCCATTGTATACTGAATAAATTAATGGTTGTACCAAAGCAGAAAGGCAGACTAGTCAAAATGTTCTGAACTGAAACAATGGGACTAAGAATGAACTGATTCTTATTCACCTCAAAGGGGCATTGACATCAGAACACTTCAACTATTTAAATACCAGCATTATTGAGTCTTATTTGCCATTAGAGATCTTTAAAATGTATTAACTAGCACAATACAGTATAACATCTCTGAACATTTGAAATACAGCAGCTTATGAAATTTGAAGAGCTGCAAAACAAGTAAGCAAGCAATAACACACGACGAGTGTGGTTTATCATCTGATAAGAGCACGCCCAGGGTGTACTGAGCACTAGGTGCTGCGCGGAGTTCCTTATGCCACTGGGCATGCTCTTATCAGGCCATAAACCACACCTCGGAGTGTGTTATTGGCGCTTATAAAATGGGCATTCTAGTAAAGAAGTTAATTGGAAAACAGAAAGTAGAAAGTGGAAATAAAAAGTATAATAATATGATTAGTAGAAAAATAATAAAAAGTAGTCCCTGCCACTGTGTTTTACTGAGATGTGTGATGTAGGTGCTTGAGTAGTGTTTGTGTCTAAAGTCCCGAAGTATCAGTCACACACAGAAAATATTCAAACCATGTTTTTACTTCACACAGACACATATTCAAACCCATTTCTTTTAAATATCGCTTACTTTATGCAGGCTATTTCAGTTACAGGCATTGAATCACCGAGACAGTTTGAGTTGCAGGCATTGGGAATTGACCTATGCAGTGTTTCTTTCCTCCTTCCCATTCCCCAAAAAGTAGAAAGCCATTTTAGTTTACTGTGTTTATTTAAATTAAATAGCTTGCTGACTGGGAGCAAGCATGTCCCTCAGCAGCCACCGTACAAACATGTTTTGTGCTTTGCATTTCACAAATTGTTAGGCTGACGAAGAACAGGAAACTTAGTTCCTTTTGTGGTGACAGATGATATTTTTAGGAATGGGAGCATAAATACGCTAAAGTTGCTATTTAAAGTGCAGCGCACTCTAAAGAGAGATCCCTGACGGAGGATCGCTGTCGGACTGGCTGCACGCACATGACTCGGCTTGAATGGAACTGCCGCTTTTTCGCCGGAGCAGGACAGGTTAGTAATTCTGGGGAAAGTTTTGCCTGCATTTTCACATTAGGTTTTAATGTGGTGGTGTAATCCTCCTGCAATCGTCCAAGTTACTAGAGGTTTGTGTCATGTATTGTTGTCACTTCGGACTATTGATTTTGTGCTGCCGCCGCTCAGCTGTGCTTTTTGTTTTCGTTGGCACAGCTCAGTGATTTGCAGATGTCAAAGGGCAGACTGGCAAGCATTAGTGCCGGTTGAGTACAATACCAGGGATTAAGGACACAGCTAGGAGGGTGAAACAGCCAATCAGTGGCTTCGCTTTTTTGCCTATTTTATAAGTTATGTTATACCATAGAAGGTCACATGCTTTTATTTACAGATAAAGAATCACAAAATACTAAAAAGCTGCAGTGTTATATAGAGGAATCCAGCACTCACCACCTCTTAGATAAAGGAAGCTGCTCAAATATTCTTTTCAAAAAGTGCCATCATTTTGTTATAGGTGCCACAAGTTAAAAACAGGCTCATCTTCACAATTTTGGGAACTGTCAGTCCTTTAGCAAAAGACGAACCCAATCTAATACATCCTCATTTCTATAATCCAAATGACATCATCACTTGTGCACGTGATCACAAACCACTCAACATTTAAAGATACAACATCATATTAAATACATATACAATTAATAAAAACAAGTTAAAGTGTTCTCATTACTCCATATATATGAATTCCTTTACACATATATGCAAAAAGTCCTAAACTTATCTTATCTTATTTAAAATGCAGACAAGAACATGACTATTTCTGCTACATTACTTTAGCCATAGCTGAATTCAGAATATTCCCCATGGGAGCAGAGAGTGAATCCATGTTACTTTGTATTTTAATATCTGAAAGACAAATATAGTCTGTAAGTTTCAACATATTATTATTCAAATTCATTTGTCTTTTGTCTTTTGTCCTTCATTATTCATACTTATTACTGTGTGCCTCCTTGCTTTGTCATTTATTTGCACATTCATATTTTTCTATCTGTGTCTTTATTCCTGTTCCAAAAAGCACCATTATACACTTGTTTCACTTATTAAGAAAACTTGTATCTATTCCAGTATTGTAATATATGGATTATAAAATAATACTACCAAAATGCATACAAAAATTCCTTGTAATACACTGCAGGTAAAGTGATAATACTATTGTTGCAGGAGAAGTCAATGATGGCACTGTAGTGGAGACAACATTGCTGATCTCCCCTGGAGCATGACTTCGTTTATAATAACACTTTTTTCCCAAAACAAGTAAAAGGCAGAGTTCTGAACTATGATAGATCTCTACATTTACTGCGAGTGGGATTATTCTTGGAAACCAGTGATCTGCGAGTTGGCAATCGAGGTGAAACTTTGGCCTACTAGTGCAATGGAGGCTGAAATGAGGCAGGCCCCTCCAACACATACCCCACCGTCAACACGGAAAAGGTCCAAAGAGATCGAAATCCCAACCTGCTGCTTCACTTAAGCCTGCTGCCACCTCTACAAGCGCAATCAAATGCTCCGCTCACGGAAAAAAGATTTATGGAGGAGCTATTGCCTTTCAAGTCCGCATTACGAATTGACCTCTGAGTTAAAATCTCTCAAAGGAGACCTGGCCAAAATGAAGAGAGTCATCTCAGATACTTCTGTATGAGTTACCCTTTGGAAAACTGGAAAAAATTGGTAGATACCAAAATGTCAATTATTAGACAAAAGCAACACGGGATGGATTCCAAGTTAGAAGATCTAGAGGGCAGGAGTAGAAGAAATAATGTGCTTGTATTTGGTCTCCTTGAGGATGCTGAAGGCTCAATGCCAATTACCTTTTGCAAAACTACTGCTAAAGTTGCAGGTCCCTCTCCTAATAATTCCACATATATAATTGAAAGGGCTCATCACTCTATGCCAGAAAACTGAAGTTGGGAAACTGCCTCACCCTCTTTTTAGAAAATTTCTGAACTATCAAGATAAAGTGCATGTGCTGAACCAGACAAGAGAAGCTCATCAGGTTCTATGTGAAGGTCAACCACTTCGTTTCACTCAAGATTTACCGGCTGCTATTTGGCAGAGGCATGCAGAGAATCATCCCATGGTTACCAAACTAATAGCGGCTGGGATTCGATACTGGGTTCAGTACCCATCGTGCTTCTCAGTCTTGGTTGCAGGATCATGGCATAACTTTGAGAATGCCCAGCAAGTGCTTCCAGCACTTCAGTCCCTCCTGCTTGATTTGTTTGCGTGCCCACTGAAAACTTAATGGGTCAAGAAAGTCTTTTGATTTTTCTTTAGAGAGAAGTTCAGCAAGAATGTGTGCCAGCGATGATACAGAGCTTAGACTATATATTAAGGAGTTACAATAGGGCGACAGAGCCCAGTGTAAGCGTTGGTCTTTTTATTTTTATCTTTTCAGACAGGAAATTATTGAGAGGTTGGCAGATCTACCACATATGCTTCACTGATCTCATTGCAGGATCGTGGCACAATTTGAAGAATGTTCAACAAACACCTTCTACTTTTCAACTTTGCTTGTGTACTGCTGAAAACTTATTGGGACTAAGAAAGTCTTTTTCATTTTTTTCTTTTATCTTAATGATAAGCGCTGTAAAACGGTGCACCATCAGATTTATAGTGTTTGGACAACAAATCAGGGTGGCATAAGAGGGCGACAGAGCCGGGAAAGTGATGTTTTTTTTCCGTTTCTATTCATTTTACTTAGAGAGGAAAGTATAGAGATGCTGGCAGATTTATTATATTTGGGAGATTATTTTGTATGAAAGCTCAAGAGCTCCCGTTATTGTGTTGGGTTATCCAGATCTTAGGCTACGGTAGTGTTGCATACGCGGTTCAAGTGAATAATCACTGGCTAAGCAAACAATTATTTGGTGGTTTCATGAAGATGGGGTTCTTATGTTCACTTACATCTGAGCTGGATAACTCTTGATCTCACATTTTTTTCTAAAGATGGAAGGGTTGGCTTTCTTGGGGAGAAATTCAGCAATTGGAGTACCAGCATGGCACCAATGTGCTACGAAGGGATGGGGGATAATCACAGCCAGGCACAGCCTTTCTCTTTGGTATGCTTTTGGTGGTAATGGCACATGTTATATGTCAGTGCCAGATACTTACTGCATTTAGCAGGTTTAGATTAATAAAGGTTGTAGCAGCTTGTGATAGTTACTCAATGAGGAGAAAATGTAAGAAAAGTTATACTTTAGGGGTTATGCAGTTTTGTCTATGTTCAATTGACATAGGGTACAATTATTATGATCGTAGGGGTATTAAGGGTATTGGGAAGGATGGGGGATGATTAAGGGTATTGGGTTGTTCACACAAGGAAATAGTTATAATTGAGTATAGTTATTCGTCCATGGCTGTATATTTCTAAGGGTTGTATTTTTCTTGGGAAGAAGCCAGAAGAAGAAGGAAGGAAACATATTCAATTCAGTGCTTTAGAGTAACTGGTAATTGCTATTTTCTTTAAACTTAGATTGTGGGCTTTTAGTGACACTATACTTTCGTTGTTGCCTTTACTTATAATTGTTTTTGGGCTGTTGAAAATTTAAAACATAGTGGTGGTGTAATTCTGTGCTGTCTTTAATTGCTGCAAATTTTATCTTGGCTTGTCTGACTGCCCTGTAGTCGGGTGAAGGGTGTTAATTGTCTGGCCTCTGACCTCAGCTACGTGATAACTGGAGGTGGGGCTTAGTCAGAGTTGAAGTAGCAAGTAGAGTTTATTTTCTCAGAAGAAGCCAGAAGAGGAAGGAAGGAAACATATTCAATTCAGTGCTTTAGAGTAACTGGTAATTGCTATTTTTCTTTTAAACTTAGATTTTGGGCTTTTAGTGACACTATACTTCGTTGTTGTCTTTACTTATAATTGTTTTGGGCTGCTGAAAATTTAAAACATAGTGGTGGTGTAATTCTGTGCTGTCTTTAATTGCTGCAATTTCCACCCCTCCCTTCCCCAACTCTTAATTATATGCCCTGTTAAATCTGATTGACAGGAGCTAAACACAGGGTAAAGTAAGGGGTGAAGTAGGAGGGCATAAGGGGAAGAAGCCCACCCTCAACACAACAAGTGTTTTGATTCATTTATTTATTTATTGGTTTCTTTCTTTAAAAAAAATTATCTGAGGATCAGTGGCAGGATTTTGAGACAGTAAATTAATAAAAAGAGACTAGGAACTTCAGTAGCAGACAAGTAGTGGAATTGCAGTATAATGTGGGGAGTGGTGCAATGCAGTGGCTGTGGGGCAGCCATATTCAGGCAGACCTTCTGGACACTGAGGTTCTGCCCTATCTGCATCATCTCTCTGGACTGTGGGAGGAGGTAGCCAGACTCAGGCGAGAGTAAACTGGGTCAGGAGTACCATCACCCCTATCCAGGACCACCCAGTCCAATGCAACTGCCTCAAAGGATGCAGAGAACGAGGAGCACTTGGATGACAGTGGGCTCAGGGAGGGTTAGAGCGGTCAGGCAGAGGCACATCCCAGATCCTATTCCACTCAAGAACTCATATGCCACACTGGCAAATGAGGACAACCAAATAGAGGTACCCAGAGAAGTGGAAGGAAAGGATGTGGAGGTTAGCCAAGGAGGTGACCTCAGCAGGAAAAGCAGTGGACCCCAGAGGTGGAGGAAGCAAATTCTGGTGGGGACTCCATCATAAGAGGGAACCAGCTATGAACACAGGAGGGGAGGACAGGAGGTGAGGTGCCTACCAGGTGCCACGGCATGGAGGGATGGAAGGAAGATGATGGGGATCACTGGGAAGGCAAGACAGGAGGGTGAGCTGGATGTCATTATCCACCTAGGTACTAATGACCTGGCAAATGGGGGGCCAAAGGAAGTTCAGGAAGAGTTTAGGAAACTGGGAGGGTCTCAAGCAAGTAGCTACTTCTGTCATTTTCTCAAAGTACTACCTGTGAGAGGCAAGGAGAGCATAGGAGTGCATGCACCAGGAACTTTAACTCATGGTTGAAGAACTGGTGCTGTGAGTAAGGGTTTGATTCATTGGTGACTGGGGACCCACCTGGAGGGATGGAGGTTTGTTCAAGCCTGATGGCCTGCATCTATCCTGGAGGGAATCAAGCACTCAATGATAAGTTTAAATGCTACATTGACAAGCATTTACACTAGCAAAGGAGGGTGGCAGGCCAGCAAGGAGGTACCTACTTGCTCATCCCCACAGCTAGCAGCGAACCAGTGAACTATCTCTGCAAAGCAGTGTGCAGAAGATGGAGATTAGTGCCCAAGAGGTGGATAAGCAGAAAGGGCAAATTCAGCAGAAGGGCAGACAGCAAGGAGAACCAGGGATGAATGACAACTAAGAAGGGGCTGAGAACAGTGAAACATTCTAGGGAGGTCAAATCATGGAAAGCCATGTGTCAAATGCCAGGAGCCTTAGCAACAAGATGGAAGATCTGGAGGCTGTCATGGTGCAGTCAGACCTGGACATTGTGGCCATCACTGAAACCTGGTGTAATGATAACCACGACTGGGAGATGGCCATACCTGGCTACAACATATTCAGAGAGACAGAGCAGGCAGGAAGGGGAAGGAGGAGTGGCACTGTATGTGAAAATGACATAAGGGCCACAGAGATCCAGGAGGAACAAAATGGGGAGAGACACTGTGGGTTAAGCTGGAAAGGAAAATGGGGACAGCCATCTGCACAGGTGTGGTCTACAGACCACCAGCCCAGGAGGAAGAAACAGAAAGGGTTCTGATGCTAGCCATCCAAAGGATGGCAGACAAGGGTGAGTAGTACTGGTTGGAGACTTCAATATTCCAGATGTGGACTGGAGCATCCCAGCAGCAGCATCAACTAGGAGCAGATTTATCCTGGACCTCCTTCAGGGTGCCTTCTCAAGCAACTGGTCATGGAACCAACTCCGCAGAAGGCAATACTGGACCTTGTGTTCACAAACAGGGACAGTGTGATGGGGTAACAATCGGGGAGCACTGGGAAACAGTGACCACCAGTCATTGTGGTTTGAAATCACAGAAAGAGCAGAACCAAACCACACAAAAACACATATCCTGGATTTTAGGGGGCAGACTTTGGGAAAATGGGGAGATACTTGAAAGAGGCATTAAGGAATGGGACAGGAATCAGGGGTTGAGGAACAGTGGGCAGTATTTAAATGGGATTACAAGAACAACAGAATTATGCATTAAGCAGTAAGAAGGAGAAAAGGAAGAGGAGACCATTATGGTTTTCCAAAGAGGTAGCAAGAAAGTGAAAGCTAAAAAGATTGCATTCAGGAAATACAAAAGACACAGGCAGAAGGGGATAGGGAGAAATACCAGGAGAAGCAAAGGGAGGCAGGAGGTCAGTAAGGGAAGCCAAAGCTCAGACAGAAGAGTACATTGCCAAAATCAGTGGGTAGAGGGGCCAAACCTTTACAGGTACATAAGTGAAAAAAGAGAAAGACAAAGGGAGGGATAGTGAGACTGAAGGGGAGGATGGGGCCACATGGAGGATGACAACAGTAAAGCTGACATATTGAACAGGTATTTCTGCTCAGTCTTTACTGAGGAAGAGGAGGGTAATGGGTCTGAAGGGAGTACAAGGGTAAGAATGGTGCAGAAATGGACACAAGTCCCTTTACACGAAAGGGTCCTGAAGGAACTGGAAGCAATAAGAGTTGATTACAATGGGGCCAGATGGGGTGCACCCTGGTTTAGAACTAAGAGAGGTGGTGGCTGAACCTCTGGCTATCCTGTTTAGCCGATCACTTGAAATAGGGAGGTACCCAAAGACTGGAGGACAGCAGATGTAGTCCCTTTATACAAAAGTGGGAACAAGAGGAAGCAGGGAACTACAGACCAGTTAGCCTCACCTCGGTAGTGGGAAGATCATGGAAGCACTACTGAAGGAGAGATTGGTGGAACATCTGGTTGTCAATGGACTACAGGACCCAAAGGCAGCATGGTTTCACCAGGGGAGGTCATGACAGACCAACCTCATTGAATTTTTTGACTGGGTGACTAGGGAGGTGGATCAGGGAGGGGAGTGGACATGGCCTATCTGGATTTCAGCAAGGCCTTTGACACTGTGCCACATAGAAGACTATTACACAAACTGGGGAATGTGGGTGTGGGCAGGACAGTAGTGTGGTGGGTAGGTAACTGGCTGGGTGGCAGGACACAGAGGGTGGTGGTAAATGGCTGTCACCCACAGAGGGAAGAGTGACCAGTGGGGTACCACAGGGATCATGTGCTGGGACCGGTCCTATTCAACATCTTCATCAGTGACATTGCACAGGACCCAGAAGGCAGAATTTCACTGTTCGCTGATGACACAAAGCTCTGTAACAGAGTAGACACACCAGAGGGTGAGACAGAATGAGAAGTGACCTGCAGAAACTTGAAGAATGGTCAGGGTTTGGCATGAAATTCAATGCAAAGAAGTGCAAGATAATGCATATGAAGCACAAAACCCTGGCACAATATATCAGTTGGGGGTGAGGATATAGCATGCACCAAGCAGGAAAGGGATCTTGGGGTTATCATCTCTGATGACCCTCAAGGTAGGAAACAGTGTGACAAGGCAGCAGGTAAAGCAAATAGGATGCTGGGATGTATGAGGCAGGGGCATCACCAGCAGGAAAAGGGAGGTCATAATTCCACTATACAAGACACTAGTGAGGCCCCACCTGGAGTACAGCAAGAAGTCTGGAGACCATACTCTACGTAAGGACATAGGGTAGAGAAGGTTCAGGAGGAGGGCAACAAAGATGGTGCATGGATTGCATCACAAGTCCTATGAAGACAGGTTGAAGGAACTGAACATGTACTCCTGGAGGAGAGGAGGGAGAGAGGGATATGATAGAGACATACAAGTATCTCACGGGAGGAACAGGGTGCAGGAAAACATTATTTTTAGCTTAAAAGATGCTCCAGGACTAGAGGCATGGGATGAAGTTGGAGGAGGATGATTCAGAGGAAACATGAGAAAGAATTTCTTCACAGAAAGGGTGGTGGACAAGTGGAACACCCTGCCAGAGGAAGTGGTGGGGCTGAAACAATCATGGGATTTAAGAATGCATGGGATAGACATAAAGGAATTCTGGAGGTCAGGGTAAGGGCAACAGACTTCTAGGAAAACAAACTGAACTTATAAGCTCAAATGGGCAGACTTGTGGGCCATAGGCCCTTATCTGCTTGACACTGTCTATGTATCTATGTATCTATGTACTTTATTAGGGGCTACAATGGGGTTTAAATATGGTTCCTGGAATATAAAAAGGCACAAACTCCTGCTAAACGCTTCTAAAATTTTAGTTCATCTTAAAACTTGCAAATTGACATCGCTTTTTCAGGAGACACATCTCAAGTCAACAAATATCCATTATTTTCATAGGAATTGGGTGGGGCAGGTGTATGGGCGGGCAAAGATACCAAGAGATGAGGTGTAGCTATCTTAATTGCTAGTAGGGTACCTTTCCAGCTTCTACAGGTTATAGTGATCCTGAAGGAAGATTTGTCATTGTAAGAGCCTGTTGATTCATACAGAAGTCATTCTGGGGTCGATTTATGGTCCAATTTGACGATCCAGAATTTTTGCCTCTATAGTGTCAATACTTGCCCCTTGGTCTAAGTTGCCAATACTGCTTGGTGGGGACTGGAATATTGTGCTTTCAAACATATTGATAGATCTGGTCCAGCCAGGCTAAGACCCTCTCCTGGTCAGAAAGCCATGCAGGAATTAATGCCTCCCTGGGTCTGGTGGATCCCTGGAGACTTACATACCCAGAAGATAAAGAATATTCTTTTCATTCTCTACCGCATAGTACCTTCTCCGTATTGATTTCTTTCTCCATCAGTGGATCATATTTCAGGGGTTTCCAGTACACTACTCATCTAAGGCTATCTTGGATCATCGGATGGCCTATCTCCAAGTAAGTTTCTCCCCAAATGCACATAGAGACAGGGTTTGAGATTCAATAATCAGCTTCTAAATTCAGTAGAATACGTCTGTCTAATCGTGATTTTATTAGGATATATATGGAGAACAATGTTTCATCGATGCCTAGAAAAGACTTTTATGGGATCCCTGAAATGCACTGAGGGTGAAATAATTCTGTCTGGTGACAATACATAAAACAAAAAATGCTGAACTTTCCTCAAAATTAACTCTAATTCAGAGCTAGAGAGATCCTTTTCCCTCATCCCAGAAGGGGACTGGATTAAACTGGAATCTCTCAGGGCTCATATAATAAATTATTAGCTGAAAAGCAGAATTTATGTTAACTCGCTCCAAAATTTTATATTTTGACCAGGCGGAGAAGGAGGAAAAATTATTAGCCTTGCAGTTACGCACTAATTAGCTGAGAGAATAATTCCGCTAGTTTACTCTCTATCAGGTGCACTTCTAAGCTTGCCTGGATATTTAATGCTTTTCGAGATTATTACCAGCAGCTATATTCAGCCCTGACAAATCATCAGCTCTCAACAGATGGAGTTATCTCTTCAAGTTATCGAGCTCTAGTACTGGCTAACATCAAATTGACATGTTAAATGTCCTATTATCCTATCAGAAATTCTTGATGCCATTGACTCCTCTGTGTTCGCAGATAAGTCACCCGGCCTGATGACTTCACAACTAATTTTTATAAGGTGTTAAAGGATAGTATAGCCCCTATCTTGTTGGAAATATTTAATTATTTATTTAAGTATGGCTTATTGGATACTTTGTTATCCTTAGTTACCATAGTGGTCTTCCCTGAAACCTAATAAGGACCCTCTAAAATAATTAATTATAGACCCATTTCTCTCATTAATGTAGGTCTTAAAATCTTGTAAAGTTCTCTCATCTAGAATTTGTCAGGTATGGGAACATCTTATTAGCATAGAACAAGTAGGGTTTGTCAAAACAGACTCTCCTCAGACCATCTCAGGAAATTAGCCTATCTTTCTCCCTCGTCCAGAGCTTGGACACTGCTGCTGCTCACGTGCCCTGTGGACATGAAGAAAGCTTTCGATAGGATCTCCATGGGAATATCTTTTTTTATTGCTTTCTAAGTATCGAATGCCCCAGGAATTTATACAATGGGTTAAATACTGTATAGCACCATCTGCCCGAATTCAGTGTAATAGTGTCCTATCCTTCCTTTACCCTGTCACAAGGCACACGCTAAGGTTGCCCTTATTTCCTTATTTATTTAATCTTTATCTAGAACCTCTTATTAGAAAATTAATCTCTACATTGGTGAAAGGCATTCTAATAGGTTACCATGAATATAAGATATCTATGTATGCAGAGCGACCTGCTGTTACATATTGTAGATCCAGAGCAATCCCTTCCAATGGTATTCCAAATTATTGCACACCGAGTCTTTTCAAATTACAAACTAAACCTGGCAAAACTGAGATTTTTCCTCAATAAATATACAATGAAAAGCGGACGAGCACATTTGGGGATACAATGGAATCCTGAAAAATGAAATATCTTGAATTTATCTTCATCCTTCTCTGAGAGTCTTGAGACAACTCAATCTGGATAGTCTGGTTAACAGCTTAACGGATGACTTTAGGTTGTCAAGTTACCATTAACTTTATGGAAGCGCATGAACATTATCAAAATGAATGTGTTGCCACTATTGCTATATCCACTTCAAATGCTTATTCAGACCTTACCACACTCAGGGTTCTCTCGAAGTGCATGGTATTCTTAGTAAATTTATACGGCAAAACCAAAAGGTTAGAAGAAGTTATCTAAAATTAACTAGGAAAGTTAGACGGTGGTCTCTAGGCTCCAAATTCTCATGTATACTATTTAGCAATACACCTGACTAGAATCGATATCTGCAGCCTATACAGGAGGTTCATTATTTACCTTCTTGAGTTAAGATCGAACAAGATCTTTGTGAGGATGTTGGGATAGACCCGAGAGTTCTACCCTTTATCCCATTAAGAAGGCTTTCCAAACCCCTGCATAATACTCGTTAAACTCTAATTCAGACTCAGTAACAGTTTAGTGTCTTTTTAAAAAGACAGATTAAAGGACATAGCTCAACCTGTGTTTTGTAATCCTAACTTCGTTGTTGATAAACCAATAAAATCTCAATTGTTCTGGCCTCAAATAGGTATAGAGGTGTGGAGCAACTGGTCAAGGATCAAAAATGATTTCTTTCAGGAAGGTCGTTCTTTGTTTAAATGGGGTTAAATTAGACTTTTAAATATTTTCAATTATCTCATACGCTGATGCAGCATTTTGGGGCAGGAACGTGGCATAGCTCCTTTTCCAGTGTGTTAATCCCTTTATTTGGAGGCCATACCTCCTCCCATTTAATATCTTATTGTTATGATTTTATTGTATCGACAGTGACTTTGGCTGATGATCAAGGCTGTCAATCAATGGAGTAGGGTTACTCAGATCTCTTCTAACTCTAGATACTGGGCCCCAATTTGGGCACATCTATATAAATATATTAAATGGGACAAATATAGATATATGCAGTTCTGTATAATACATCATTTATATTATACTCCTTCCAAATTACATCAGTTAGGTCTCCTGCACACTAGCCATTGCTCTAAATGTCATCAAGATGCTGCAGATTTGATCCATATGTTATGGTATTGTGAAAGATAGCCACCTTTGGCAGAGTATAGAAAATAGATTAAACCCATTATTAGCTTTGACTGGTAGCTTCAGTATAGAAATTTTTTCATTGGTGAATATACATCTATATCTGGGGGTAACCAGAGGCCCTCATGGCATTGATTTCTGCATGTGCAAAAAAGTTATATTAAGGCATTGGCTGGATTCTACTGCTCCAAGCTATCTGGAATGGTTTAATGAAATTATGTTTGCTTTCTAGCTGAATCTACAATGAAAATTTTACAATGGTATGAAGAAATATGCTAAAAGATGGGAACCTCTCTATACTTTTCTCACAACTAATGAACTGTGGTCTTGGCCCACCCAAAGCACCGGACTGTGCTCTCCTGTTCTTAAGTTGTGTTTTTTTATTGTGTGTGTTTTGCTTTGCTTGCGACCCTATTAGGAAGTGAGTGTAGGTTGCAATTATGGTTCAGATTAAGCGTAACAGTGGCAGACCTGGGTCGAGGTGGTTGTGGGGTGGAGGGGTGAGTGAGTGGGGGAATTTGTAAGCAACAGATAATGCATTGTTCTCTTAAGTTGTAAATGTCTTTTACTTATCTTTATTATTTTAGGTCTAATGCCTTGTTTTACTATCTGCTTACACTAAAAAGCAATAAAGTATATTAAATAAAAAAAAAGTACTATCATTGCCAAGTGATAATACTATTGTTCGGAGCTCGTAATACTATAGTTTGAGCTCTGAACAATAGTAATATCTAAAAACAAAGTACAAACTCAAGACCATGAGCTTCTTCCTGACATCATCAAAGCTGTGCATGGTGGCGTTACTAAAACCGCACCTCCTGATTGGACGAAGTTTCGTTGTGGGTGGGCCAATTATATAAAGAAACATGGCGGGCTCTCGCTTAGCAAGATAAAATATTCATTTAATTCAGTACCCATGCCTTTTCCTACCTATCCTTTATAACGCTTCAACAAGAAAATAGCTAAAGGTAAGAAAAGGCATGAGGCAAACCAAGCTAGCGGGTGTACATGGTGAGTGAGCCCTCACTGCGGAGGGAACCTAGCCTCACAGCACCACATAAATTGCTAAAAAATCCTCACATCTATATATTACAAAAGTAAAAAATAGGTAAGTGTCTATCACTCGGGAGTAATACCATCTCGAGGTTCTGGGGACAAGGGAACCTCTCGAGCTTCACTATCAAGGTTCCCTTGTCCCCAGAAACTCTCGATGGCATTACTCCCTTGTAATAGACACTTTCCTATCTATTATTCTATTGCTATACCTGCATATTCAGATATGTATACATGTTAACAGGTCAACTCTCCTATTCTGATTTCTTCAAGTAAGGCAAATCTCAGATCTTCAATTTATACCTGGGTACTCACGGCCCCAGGGTACATATCCAGAAACCCCACCTGCGCAACAACAGGTTATCAAAATCCCCCTCTAGGATTCCAACAGACCTTGTCAATGGCACAAAAGCTGAAACCATGTACATTTTATCAATATTGTAGAGATGTTTAAAGCTGTGGCATATCTCACATCCAGGTTACATATTGCTCTGTTGTGCTCTCCAGCCCCTTCCTTGAACTTTCTCTTGGTCTTTCCACACAAAAAATGCCACATTTACAGATTGCAACATATAGTATTCCATAGCCATCACAGGTGATATATTGTCTCACATTATACTGTTTGTTGTTATGAGGGTTGGAAAAGGTGTCACCCACTGAATACTTTTCAGTAAATACACTTTCTGCATTGAAAATATCAGTTTTAGTATTTCTTAACCATGTGTGTTTGCTGGGTATTACTAGCATACTGTAGTGGTGGTGGTGGAAGGGGTTCTGGTGATCTTACTTAGTCCTGCATCTCCTCACAGAACATCCCAGTTCCTTTTAAATATCTGTTCCACATACCCACTGTGCACTGAAAAAGTAGTGACAAGGTTAAATCTACAGAACTCTCAAAATTTCCATCTTTTTGTACCACTAGATCCTCCCTCCCTCCCTCCCCTCTCTTTGGATCTAGTTTCCAAATTTGCCCTGTGAACCAATTCTTTCCATAGCCCCTTTCATGAAGACAGTCAGTTAAACCTGCAGCTGCCTCATCATACTGATTAACATCACTACAGTTGTGTCTTAATCTGCAAAACTGCCCTTAGGTATGTTTTTGGTCACATGTTTTGGGTGGCAGCTCGATGCAAGAAGTAATGTGTTGCAATCGGTTCCTTTCTACAGATGCTTGTGGCTATGTTATCTTCTGTCTCCTTTTATATTTTCAGGTCAAGAATGGTTATTTCTTCTTGGCTAGCCTGAGAAGAGAAACACAGATTTAGATTAGTAGTATGTAGAAATTAACAAATTCAGAAAATTCCTCCAGTGTACCCTTTCATATAATGACCACGTTGTCAATAAAACAATGCCATAGGTCTATTTTTGAAAAGTATGGGTTTATATCAGGATTTATGACTATTTTGTGTTCCCATTGCCTAACATGCAAATTTGCCAGGCTAGGGGCAAAAGTATCCCCATTGCTGTCCCCTTCATCTGTAGGTACATACACTCTAGAAATGAAAAGGTATTAAATTTCAGTATGAATTCTGACAGTTTCACCAAAAATCAGTAGGGGTCTTGTATTCTCTCCTTCATGTTCAAAAACATTGCAATTGAATCCAAGGCATCCTCAAGCAGTATGTTGGTATACAGGGTCTCTATGTCCATTGAAATCAGGTAAGAATCCTCGTCTACCAACACATCTTTCAACACATTCAGTAAATCAGTGCTGTCTCTCAAATGTGATCCTGAATTGTTGTTCCTTTATCAAAAGATGAACCCACACTAATACATCCCCATTTTATAATCGAAATTACATCATCACTTGTGCACATGATCACAAACCACTCAACATTTAAAGATACAACATCTCATTAAATACATATATAATTAGTAAACAACAAGTTAAAAGAATGTTCTCATTACTCCATAAATATTAATTTCTTTATACACATATGCAAAAATGTTATAATGTGAGGTTTTACCAAATGTTACAAAGTGACCATTTATATATTTTTAAAGATCATATAGATGAGTATGTGAATGAAGCTTATGAGATGGGAAAACTGATGGGATGATGAGGGATTTTTGATTGTGGGACACCCTATAAAAAGCCACTTTCTACACAATCCCTAAAGTTCATAAATCCTAAACCAACCACCTCATTGACCAATAGTACAGTATGTGAGTTTAGCTTACCTACTGAACCATTGTCGCAGTATGTAGATTATTATATTCTCCCTATGTAAGTGAGTTAGTATCATATTTGAGAGACAGCACTGATTAACTGAATGTGTTGAAATATGTGGTGGTAGGCCTTACCTGATTGCAATGGACACAGAGTCCATGTATACCAACATACCACATGAGGATGTCCTACGTTCAGTTGTAATGTTTTTGAACATGAGGGAGAGAATGCGAAACCCCTACTGATTTTTTTGTGAAAACTGTCAGAATTAATACTGAAATTGAATACCTTTTCATTACTAGAGTAAATGTACCTACAGATGAAGGGGACAGCAATGGGGCTACTTTTGCCCCAGCCTGGCAATTTGTATGTAGGACAATGGTAAAACAAAATAGTAATAAATCCTGATGTAACCCCCTACTATTGGAAAATAGACCTCTGGTGTCATTTTATCAATAATGTGGTCATTATATGGAAGGGGACACTGGAGGAATTTTCTGAATTTGTTAATTTCTTACATACTACTAATCCAAATCTGTGTTTCTCTTTTCAGGCTAGCCAGAAGAAATCACCTTTCTTGACCTGAAAATAAAAAAGGAGACAGAAGGTAACATAACCACAAGCATCTTTAGAAAGGAAACTGATTGCAACACATTACTCTGAGTCGAGCTACCACCTGAAACATGCAAACAAAAACATACTAAAATTGGGCAGTTTTACAGATTAAGTCACAAATGTAGTGATGTTAATCAGTATGATGAGGCAGCAGCAGATTTAACTGACCATTTTCATGAAAGGCTATGGGAAAGAATTGGTCTACAGGGTGAATTTTGAAGCTAAATCTAAAGAGAGGGAGGATCTACTGGTACAAAAAGGACAGGAATTTTGAGAGTTCTTGTAGATTTAACCTTGTCACTACTTTTTAGTGAACAGTGGGTATGTGGAACAGATATTTAAAAGGAATTGGAATGCTCTGTGAGGAGATGCAGTATAACGTGAGATCAACCAGAATCCACCCCCAGCCACATGGCATATAGAAAGATCAGCACCCATAAAGGACCAGCATGTCCATAGAAGGCAAGTAACACCCAGCAACCAAACATGGTTAAGAAATACTAGAACTGGATGTGTTCAATGCAGAAAGTCTATTTACTGAAAAGTTATTTCAGTGGGTGACATCTTTTCCAACCTCATGACAACAAACAGTATAATGTGAGACAATATATTACCTGTGATAGCTGTGGAATACTATATGTTGCAATCTGTAAATGTGGTATTTTATGTAGGAAAGACCAAGAGAAAGTTCAAGGAAAGGGTTGGATAGCACAGCAGAGCAATATGTAACCTGATGTGAGATATGCCACAGCTTACACACATCTCTACAATATTAGATAAAAATGTACATGGTTTCAGTTTTTGGTGCCATTGACAAGATCTGTTGGAATCCTGGCAGGTGTTGTTAACCTGTTGTTCAGCAGGGAGAGTTTTGGATATATACCATGGGGCTTATAAGTACCAGAGTATAAATGGAAGCTTACATTTTGCCTTACTCAAGAAAATCAAAATAGGAGAGTTGATCTGTTAACATGAATGTATATATCTGAATATGGTGATATAATAATATTGGAATAGATGCATGTTTTCTTAATAAGTGAAACAAATGTATAACTTTGCTTTTGGAACAGGAATAAGACACAGGTAGAAAAATATGAATGTGCAAATAAATAACAAAGCAAGGAGATACACAGTAATAAGTATGAATAATGAAGGACAAAAGACAAAATACTTAAATGAATATGAATAATAAAATGTTGAAACTTACAGACTATATGTGTCTTTCAGATATTAAAGCACAAGAGGCAACATGGATTCACTCTTTACTCCCATGTGGAAAGATTCTGAATTCAACTATGGCTATAGGAATGTGGCAAAAATAGTCATATTCGTGTCTGTCTTTTTAAATAAGATAAAATAAGTGTATGAATTTTTGCATATGTGTGTGTAAAGGAATTAATATTTATGGAGTAATGAGAACATGCTTAACTTTTTTTATTAATTTTATATGTATTAAATGAGATGTATCTTTAAATGTTGAGTGGTTTATGATCATGTGCACAATTGATGATGTCATTTGGATTATAAAATGGGGATTTATTAGTGTGGGTTTAGCTTCTGATAAAGGAACAACAATTCCCAAATTCATCAAAACAAGCCTGTTTTTAACTGTGTGGCACCTGTAATAAAATTATGGCACTTTTAAAAGAATATTTGAACAGCGTCCATTATCCAAGAGATGGTGAGTGCTGGATTCATCTGTATAACATTGTATCTTTTTATCTCTGAGCACCCCATCCTAGTGCAGCTTTTTCAAGTATGACTAAAATCTGCATTTTGGATGAGATATGATTTAAAATTGCAATTCTGGATATATAAATTGTTATCAGTTTTGTAAAATTACAGAAATTCCATCAATGTCCAGAAATTACTGACCCTACTCACTGTATATGCTTACTGTGCTTGTATTGTTTTCAGGTCACTCTTGCAAATTGGCAAGTTATGTTCAAGAGTCAATCTAGTTACCAAATTCAAAATAAAATAAAAAAAAACTATTGTGAGGCTGACTTTCCAATAACATACAGTGCAATATACAAAACCTTAGACATTGTGCCTAGTCAGGAGACTGAACATATTTACACATTTAATACCAAAAGCCAGAGTTGTAACAAGTCACATGCAGGGTCAAATCCATGGTTTCAGCTAGCTGGCAAATAAGGATGCTGTATTGAACAGGAGTCATTGAAACACCATGCCAGAATATCATGCAGCTATAAAGAGATAAAGCATTGTTTTCTGACAAATACTGCTCTTCAGCTTTTTCCCTATATTTCATTGTTTTTATTATGTGATAAATAATTACTTGAGGGTTTGCTCGGCATCACTAAAACGAGATGAAAGGTTAGATAGATCCATAAATATAAGTGGGATTTTGCATGCCAGAATAGCTTCATGTAGGTGGAACACCAATTTTCCATGAGAACCGGGAGGGACATTATGCCAGCAGAGTATTGTACATTTAGATAAGGTTCCATTGCACACAGTCAAAGAACCAAAAATAAATTGATATATACAGTCAATTTGCAATTGCACTCGATCAAAGGACAGCATAAAATATACATGCAAATATATTGTCAATAATATATATATAGATATATATATATATATATAGATATATGTATGTATATATATATATATATAAATACATATGCACACACAATATGTAATGGACCAAGATAGAGTACAGTGGTGAGCAGAAACAAGAGCTAAGTAATGGAAGGAGAAATATTGGGAGGTGATAGCGAGACAGTAAGTGACTGGTTTAATGAGGGCAGCATCAGCAGTTGCAGGGGCTGGAGAGCTAGCTGTCTATGGCTCTTTCAAAGATGACAACAATTCTCAAGGCCTTGGTATTGTCTTGGAGTTTATTCCATATAGTCAGGGCAGCAACCATGAGGGCTTTATGTCCAGTGGTTTGACATGCTCTGGGAATTTTGAGTAGGTCTTTGAGAATGAGACCTAAGTTGATATTATGTGTTTGCCAAGGAGAAAAAGTTGTGGAGATAATCAGGAACGTGATGATAGATACAGTGCATTTAAAGAACAACCCTCTATTATAATAAAAGCTTAAAAACACTAGATGTATGCAAAATATGTTTTACCTTATTGTTTTCTAGTTACTTATTTTTCACATGCTGTTGATCTACTAAATATTGTAGATAATGCAGCTCTTATTTCACAGAGTCTTTCAAAATGTATCTGACTCTCCCTTTCTAACCAAACAAATGTTGTTTGTGAGAAAATAGTCTGTTGTCATGGTGAGCACTATGATGGCATAAACAAAGCACTATGAAGATAATGGGGAGGCAAATGTATTCAACAGGTTTTTACACAGACTTTTAGATGGACTACCAACATGTGACATAAATCTTAGAAGGAATATTGAAGATGAAAATGTGTTCTCTAGTAAATTGTAGCACTGGAAATATCTAATTTATGAATGCACATGCCAAGTGTAGAGTTGCTCTTTATGCACTAAGACATGACAGGGTGTATAGTGCGGCAGGATAATGGCACACCTCAGGAATGTTTTGAGGCACGAGATATCACCAAGTTCTTTAAACCACCTGAGGAGTGCCATTATCCCACCATAAAGCAAACCCTGGAGTAAAAAATAAATAAATGAAATGAAATTGTGCCAGTACTTCACTGCACAAAAATAAAATAATGCTAAACATTTTAATGTTTTTTAAAAGTTCATCTTCCTCATCAAAATAGTCCCAGCACATCCTAACATGTACCATCTCAGTGTCAAATATTTTGCACAGCAAAATATTTTTAACTAGTGAAATCCTCTATTTTCCCCACCCACCCTATTTACCTGTTCTCTCACCTTTCCTCCTTCCTTATATTATGTCCTCCTTTTCTCACCGTATTTCATTTCTGTCTTTCCTACATTCAAGAGATGGAATGTTTACAATGGATAGGACACACAAATTCAAATCTCTGCTCAGTTGCACTGGCATAATTTTCACCTCTGCAATCACACAACAGAAGGTCTCAGAAGGAACTGGGGTATTGGTTTTATCTGCAGAAGGTTAAACAACAGAGTTTCCCTGGTCAGCAGATGACAGTAGGAGGGGATTTTGTGGTCAGCAAAGTAATAGAAATTTAAACTGCAAGTACTATAGTACTTCATGTTTCAATTTTATTTTATTTTACTTATTATTTATTAAATTCTCGGATTGCAAATACAAATTTATGTAGGTGTGTGTGTAAGAAGAGGAGTATGAGGGCAAATAATTATTATTTTTGTCAATAAAGACAGTTTTAGTTTTAGGGCCTAGTTGAAAGTTATAGTGAGTAAAGATGGCAGCCATGGCTGTGATGGCAATCAGAGAAGTCTGGTTAGTATTCATTTTATTGAGAATAGGCTACTGGATCTTTAACCATTGCTGCTGTGCTAAAATAACAGCACAGGTAAAGATGCCCTCAGCCAAACAGGTTTCATGATTTTTGGAACCTATTGTATGCAATAATTATAAACTAGTAAGACCCATTTGATCTCCCTTCTCTTGTCACGTGGGAGAATGCCTAAATTGTTGTAGCAAGCAGCAATGAGTCATCTTGTCACAGCCTTAGACAAATGTGCATGCATTGTTGAATGCTACTTCAGCTTTATGCAGCACAGTTAGGTTTGCTGACCTAGGCTATGAACCTTGCTTCTAGGGCCAGCTCAGTACTACAGCTGTGGCACTACTGCTTGCTGTGCCATCAATCCAATGTCAGGAAGGGACTCGGTTGCTTGGGACCTGGCTGGGAGGCAGGATTCAGTATTCCAGGATAGCTCTCCTCCATCTGGGAAGAAGAATGTTATGTCCTACTGATCAACCACCACCTGCTAGATTGCAGATGGGCATGCAGCAGGCACACTGACCAAGGGTAGGAAAGCTGTCAGATGGCTACATGCATGTGTCCCATTGTGCATGTGTGTAATTTCATACTGGCACCCGGGGAGTAAACATGGTGAAAAAGCCACAGTTCACCAAATGGATGTCAGCACACCCTGGTGGACCACACAGAACTGATGTGGCAGGCGATCCACCACTGCCGTGGTCTTGGATAAGTGTTGCTTAACCAGTAAGTCCATGAGAAGGTCAGTATGGTGGCACCATCAGATGAAAGGAAACTGGGAGCCAAGGTGAAGAAAAAGCAGCATGGAAAAGAAAAAATGTTGCTTCCATAGTCTGTTCCTGGTAGAAGTGATTGATGGAGTGTCAGTTTTCTATTGTTGTAATCAAGGAAGATATGGTTGCAATTCAGTAGTCCAAATTTTGTTGCATGCTTCTAGTAGCTCTTGTAATGTGTCAGACAAATGATAGCTTTGGTCTAGCCAGACACCAAGGTATTTGAAGTTAGTAACATTTTCCAGTGAGGTTTCGATACCAGGTGATATACATATTGGATTACTAAGTGATAGTTTCCCAGTGAACAGCATTGTTTTGTTTCTTGTGCAATTTAGTAGCAATTTATTTTTTGTACATCCAGTCTTGGGTCTTGGCAAATATTAACTTCAAGTGGATATTGAGCACTGTACTAGTCTTGGCCTTAGCGCAAACAACTGAGTCATTGGCAGAAAGGTGCATGGGGCATCTGCATCTTTACAGATACAGAATCTTATAGCCAGTAAATGATAAAATCCAATGAGGTTCATATTTGCTAATTAGTAGACTGTTTCAGTTTACATATGTTATAAAAGCATTTATAAAAATTAGTTCAGGACAAACCTTTTTGTGAAATGATGCTGAAACACTTCAAAAGGTAATGCAATTTGCTAGACTCAAATAAAAGTTCAATAGTTCTTTCTTACCAACTAGACATTAATTTATTAGTGTGCTTGTTTGTTTGAAATATTTGGCCAGGAAGGAACACTGGGCCATGGCACATTAAAATAAGGGTACAAGTATAGATTCTAAAATTATAGGGTTCAGTATGTTGGGAGGGTGGGGCAAAAACAGCAAGAGGTAAAACTCAGATTGTACAAACTATGGCAACAGTCACGAGATATGTACATGATACAGTACCTTGATAATGTACTATACTAAATATTGCAGACTCTAAAATTATGGGATTCTAGTTGCTGGGGACCAAAATAAAACAAACTGTAACAACCCTATGACTGTATAATAAGGGCAACAGTAACATGATACAGTTAGTTATTAAGTATAAAACAAGTGTCCAACAAAATAAGCCACATAGCGGCCTAAACAAGAATGTAACAGGAGAGAGAAGATGTCGGGGGAGGTTAGGTATAGAAAATGCATGAATAATATGGCCATGGAGTGACAGTTTCAAAGAAAAGGATTGGGGCTGATCAAAGGAAGGAGGTGGTTGGACAAGAAACATAGAAACATAGACTTTGACAGCAGATAAGGACCACTTGGCCCACCCAGTCTGCCCATTTCCTACCTACTGGATAAGCTGCAGATTCTAGTTAACCAACAGCCTACTTCCTGCCACCCCCACTACAATTGCCTTCTGTCTGTCCCATGCATGTTTGAATTCCCGCACTGTTTTATCCCAACAACCTCCCCAGGAAGGGAGTTCCATGCATCCACCACTCTCTCCGTGAAAACAATTTCCTCATATTACCCCTGGGCCGTCCCCCTCTATCTTTAAATTGTGTCCCCTTGTTCTTACATATCTCTTTTTCTGAAGAGATGCTACCCTCCTGGACTTTGTTGATTCCCTTGGTACTTGAACATTTATATCATTTCCCCGTCCCTCCTTTCATCAAGGGTATACATATTAAGCTCTCTCAGTCTCTCTTCATATGGTTTCTGATGCAGACCTTGCACCATTTTAGTTGCCCTCCTCTGGATTGCTTCCATCCTGTCTATGTCCTTGCATAGATGAGGGTCTCCAAAACTGCACACAGTACTCCAGATGGTGTCTCTCCAGCTGTCTGTACAGGGTATAACCAATTCCCTTTTTCTACTTGTGATGCCCTTCCTATGCATCCCAGTATCCCCTGGCTCTCCTTACTGACTTCTCACATTGCTTGCAAGAGACGTGGTAGTCTTACAGAGAATGCAGCCTGGATAACTGAAGTCTTGGGGAAGAAAGGAAACAGAAACATAGAAACAAGGAAGTTGATGGCAAAATAAGGACTGCAAGGCCCATCAGTCTGCCCATTTCTTTTCTACCTTATGAATGTACCATGAAGCCTTTGCTCTGTCAATGGCCTATCTATTCTTAAGCATCTGTATTGCTCCTTATGCCTATCCATGCCTGTGTGAAGCCCTGCACTGTATTCATATTCACCACTTCCTGAGGTAGGCGTTCCATGCATCCACCACCCTTTCTGTGAAAAAGAACTTCCTCATTACCCTTAATCGGTCTCCCTCTAATCTCATGCTGTATCCTCTTGTCCTGCTATTTTTCTTTTATTGAAACATGTTAGACTGTTTCACCTTGTTAATGCCCTTAAGGTGTTTGAATGTTTTGATCATATCACCTCTCTACCTCCTTAGCTCTAGGGTATACATATTGAGATCCATTAATCTGTATTCATATGTTTTCTGATGCAGTCTCTGCACCATTTTGGTTGCCCTTCTCTGGACTGCCTCAAATTGGTTTATGTCCTTGTGAAGGTGTGGCCTCCAGTACTGCATGCAGTACTCCAGATGGAGCCTAACCAGTGTATTGTAAGAGGGATTATTACCTCCCTCTTACGACTTGTGATACCCTACTAATACACCCCAACATCCCTCTAGCCTTACCTACTGCTTTAGTGATCTGCTTGGATGATTTCAGGTCATCTGTGATGATGATGCCCAAGTTTCTTTCTTCCCTTGTACTACCAGCAACTCCCTCCCAGCCTATAGGTGGCTTCAGGGTTTCTCTTCAATATGTGCATGGTTAGGGATGTAAATTTGGCATGCAGTCATACGTCATGGATTCCATGACATTTGGTCTTTATTCAGGACTTCCATGACTTTCACTATTGTCATCAAAAGTAGCAATGATGACAATGGCAGGAATTTTACTAATGATTCCATGAACAACCAATGAGTTATTAAAACGTCATCCATGACAAACTTACATCCTTATGTATGATCTTGCACTTCTTTGCGTTAAACCCCAGTTGCCACTCTTCCGACCATTTTGCTAGTTTATCCAGAGCACTTCTCATTCTGCCCACCCCATCTGGATCATCTACTCTGTTGCAGATCTTGGTGTCATCTGCAAACAGACAAACCTTACCCTCCAGGCCATCTGCAATGTCACTGATAAAGATATTGAAGAGGACTGGCCCCAGAACTGATCCTGAGGTACTCTACTTGTGACTTGCATTTCTTCTGACTATACCATTTACCAAAACTCTCTGTTTTCTGCCTGTCAACCAGTTTGCCACCCATTTGACCAACTTCTGACCCACTCTGAGCCTACCCAGCTTATTAATCAATCTTCAATGTTGAACAGTATTGAAAGCTTTGCTAAAGTTAAGGTAGGCGACATCAACTGCACCCCTTGGTCCACCACTCTGGTTACCCAGTCAAAGAATTCTATGAGACTAGTTTGACAGGACCTACCTTTTGTAAACCCATGCTGTCTTGGATCCTGTGTTCCTATGGATTCCAGATGCTGCACTATCCTTTCCTTAAGGAGTGCCTACATAATCTTGCCCACTACTGAGGAAAAAATTAATGGCTACTGAGGGAGCTGGAGAAGGAGTGAGTGAGCCAACAAAGAACTGAGCAGAAAAGAAACAATTCAGAATCTTGCAACAAAGTGTGAGAGATGTTAGTATCGGGTAGGAAGTCAAGATCAAAACAACAAGAGAAGTGAAACATAGGTTACAGTGTGGTCAGGATAGAATTATGGGCCACACTGTATACCACATCCACATTAACAAATGCTGGGTGAATAATTTTCACCACAATCTGGTGCTGTGCATTGGGGGATACAAGATTTGTTCTTGTATAGTGCACCAAACTTTGGGAGGATTTTTTAGGGTGGCATCCATATGACTGCTGAAGTCCTGTCTGCTGGTAAGCTGTATCCTTGTATATTTAAATGTGACTTCCAGTGGAGTGCCAATTCTGAATACAGACATTACTTTGTCTCTTGGAATTAAGTATATATTGCGATGTCAAGACAACTGTTCAGGATAACATTAGCTAAATGATTATTCATTGAATGCCTGGGAAAAAAATACCAATAAGCACAGTTAGTTTTACTAGGCGTACAGCCCAAAGCTCGGTTAGACTTTGAAAGAGTATACAGGCTGGTCCAACTGGATGCATAGGTACATAGAAGTCGACAACAGAAAAATACTCTTTGCCCATACAGTCTTCCTACCCTCCCTAGGTATTCTGCCTTGCTCTTTGGCAACCCTCATTTAGCTTATACCACTAATCCACCACCCTTCCCATGAAGATGTGCATACGGACATTCTCTTTTAATCCCCCCACCAGCTTCACTGAATTCCTGCTGGTCTTTGTGTTTGTACTCAAAGGAAAGAGTTCTTTAGTATCTATCCTGTTTATCCCATACAGGTACTTGCATGCATCAGTCACGTCATCCTTCTCTCTTCTATTCTTAAGGAGTACATATTTGTAGCCCACTCCTTCACGGTGCCTATGGGTATGCTGATGGTAACTGTCAGTGGGGAAGGGACCACAATGGAAACTACAACTAGATGGCCTTCACTTACTAGGTTCCTGGGCAAAAGATACTGGGCTAAGAAAAAACTGATAGTGGCAACAACAGTCTTTCAAAGAACTGAGGTAACACTTCATTTTAAATAAAACAGTGGGATCCTGTTTAATAAATATTATACAACTCCATGGAGCAGATGAACTGATACAGTTCAAATGGGAACACATGACTATTATGGTCACCTTAATTCATGAGTCCAAAATGTCCACAAACTGTGCATAATCCACACTGAAGGGCATGATCCGGATGACCCCTTCTTGAAAGTTCAGGCAGCAGCTCAAACATTAGACAGCATCAACACTATTCCCAGTGGCTACCTCTTCCTCTTGCCCACATATGACCCACAGTTGCTAATCCTTTGCCACTCCAGCCTCCCAACTCAAGTCAGTTGGGTTTCCTTTCTCACAGATGCTCCAATCACACTGATCCCCTCAGGGTGACTACCCAGGAACTAATAGGCAACATGTCCCCACAGAGACTCGAGCTAGACCTCTCCTTCGCAGCCATCATATCAAAACCGCTCTCACCCTTGGCTCTACCTTGAGCCTATGGACTTAGGCTCATTACCCTTGGGGGCTCTCTTCTCACAGGTTGCTGACCACTGGACACACTCTCATCCCCCAGGAAGACCACTAGGGATGGCCGCCACCAAGTCAAGAGTCAGATCTCTTTCTTCTGTTTTCCCCAAAATTGACTGCTAACACAACTGGCTTACACTTCCCTATGCTTGGCTTTCAAGCTCCTGCAAATGAATGCTCCTCCCAGTCTGAGTCATACCTTAGTACTGAAGCAGCCTAAAGAACACTTAGATCCTCATGTCGTCAACTCCTCACGTCCCAAAAGTCTGAACATGCCAAGGTCTTGTCGTTAGAAAATTACATCCCTTCCCTATGGAATGGCCTACCTAGCAATCTTCAAGACTGCAGCTCCTTTGGGGGTTTTAAAAAGGCCTAAAGATGCACCTTCTTGAGCTAAGCATCCGTGCATGCCACCGCTGAGGACCGATAATAGCACTCCACCTCTGATACTAAAACCTGCAGCCTAACATGTTGGTATCCTATTTCAGTTGAATCTTATCACTTTTGAAACACTTGAAATTGTAACCTGTAAACTGACCTGATAAAAGAACCTTATGTAACTGCCACTTTTGTGAAACTAGTGTTTACCCCATGTTATTCTCAACGTTACCTAAAGTGCCTGTGATTGTACTATATGTCCTGATTGTAGTGTCTGTATTTGCACACTTTCCCTTGTATTGTTCCTACTTCTTATTGTACTGTTGACTGTAATTAACCCTGGGTAGCCCCTGAAAAGGGACCATTACGGTCTCAGTGGCCTACCCAGTCATCAACATTTAAATATATAAATAAATAAATAAACACATAGCAAGTGGTCACTAGCTCCCCCTTAGCCTTACAGCCCCGATTTCTCCTTCTCTCTATCTATGTCCTGCTCTCCTGAGCAAGGCCTACACCCCAAGCACTTCTGCACCATGGCAGTCCCTGGGGTGACAAAATATTAACTCTTTTGGGCCTGTGTTGAAATAATCCATCTAAATCCCTATGGTGTATGACCTGTATTGACTGGCACTTCACCCTGGGGTACAACTTCTCCACTCCTTTAAATGCCTGATGCTTCCTAGTGAGCTTAGAGCATCACCAGCCACCCCACCCAGGGCTCAGACAGAAAAGGTATGCACACTCCTCTGCCATACCCCAAGAGGGCTCAGGCTGCCTCACTGTGGAGGTGAGTCTACTAATCTACCAAAGTAAGACTCCTAACCATCTCAGCTCTCTAAACATGCATGAGCACAGACACACTGGCCCCACCCACCTGGACCCTTCAGACAGATTGCCTATGTCCCCAAGGGTGGCATCCCACACCTATCAAAACCTACTCAAAACTAGAGCTGCCCAAAACTGCCACCTGCCTATCATGGACTTGTATCAAAATCATGCCCCACAAGAACTGTTACCTGAAATATAATAACAGGGATTCATAACAGTTATAGCCCAATAGAGTGGGTACAGAGAACACACACTGGTTCATAAACACTGATCAATATGGTAACATTGATATATAGTTAAAAGCAATAACCAAGTACAGTCGTTTAGCAGAAACATTAACAATAAGAACATCTAGGCAACATGTTATAATAGCAAAGCACAAAATCAAGCTGTCATTCCGGCTAATTAAAGTCTTTGGAGTCGGTCTATGAAAACAAAGTCAACAGAAAATGTTAATCTCACCCATATGAAATATTCTGCAGGGAATGTTCAGTATTGTAGGACACTGGCAATATCATCTCATCCTCGACCAGAGTAATAGTGAGATGCAGCTTGGTTCATGAGCAACCATAAGTGTCAGTTGCCCACGCACAATACTTGGTGCGACCACCATCAATATCCTGAAGCAAGGTATAGTTCTTAAACAAAGTGAGCACCTCATATGCACTTCAGGCTCAGATACCTCTGGTAACTCAATGAGCTTCTTTTAGGAAATGGGTGGGTCTGAAAGCATTCAGACTGTGATTCTGATAAATCTTTCCCAGGAAGCTATGGACATACTGTACAAACATATGAACATGAAATTGCCAGCAGAAACAGGCCTCATGGTCTATCGAGTCTGCTTAAGTTGCAGCTAGCCCCTCATCCCGCAGCTGCCCCTCCCACACCCCTCTCTTCCCAATATCCCTTACCCTTACTCTGTCCCAAACCCTCTTGAAACTGTCCACCATCTTACAGGACACTATCTCATCTGGTAAGGTGTTCCATTTGTCCACCACTCTTTCTATGAAACAATGTCTTCTCATCTCCTCTTGAATCCCCCCTCCAATCTCAGTCCATGTCCCTTGTGTCCCTACCCTTCTCATCTGAAAATCCCTTCTGTGTTGGTCTTGTTTATCCCGTCAGATACTTAAAGCTCACTATCATATCCTCCCATCCCTCCTCTCCTCCAGTGAATACATATTCAGCTCTTCCAGCCTGTCCTCGTAGGGCTTGCTCTCCAATCCCTGGATCATCTTTGTGGCTCTTCACTACACCCCTCCAACAATCTGATGTCCTTCTTCAGGAATGGGCACAAGTACTGCACACAGTACTCCACATGGGGGCCTGACTAATGACCTATATGGGGCAGAATAACCTCCCTCCTTCTGGAGGAGATCCTCTCGCAATACATCTCAGCATTTTGTTGGCTTTGCTGCCACCTTTCTGCACTGAGCAGAGTTCTTCATGCTCCCATAATGATCACTCCTATGTCCTTCTCCTCTGTGCAGCTCCCCAACTGTACCCCATTCAAGTGATAATCCCTCCCTGGTTCCTGGCTCTGAAGTGCAGAACCTTGCACTTCTTGGCGTTGAACCCCAACTGCCATGTGTCCACCCTCCCTGCAGCTTAGTCAGGTTCTCCTGCAACCCCTTCCACCCTCCACATCATCAACCACAGTTCCATCTTGGTATCGTCTGTGAACAGACTGATCTTGCTCCAGCTCCCATGTGAGATATCTGCAATAAAAATCCCAAACAGCACCAGTCCCAGTACCGATCCCTGTGGTACCTCACTTGTCACTGCTCTTGGTGATGAGGTCCCCCACCACCACCACCACTCTTTGCTGCCTTCCCTTTAGCCAGTTTGTGATCCATTTCACCATTTTGGTCCCTACCCACATATTCCAGTTCCCCCCAACCTCCCATGTGGCGCTGAATCAAAGGCCTTGCTGGAAATCCAAATACAGGACATCCACTGCATGGCCCTTATCCAGTTCCCGTCACCCAGTCATAGTACTCTAAAAGGTTTGTCTGGCAGGATCTGCCCACTATAAATCCATGCTGTTGATCATCCTAGAGACTATTTTCCTCCAAGAGCTCACTAGCTTCTCTTTAAGTATGGTCTCCATAAGCTTTCCCATGATCGATGTGAGGCTCACTGGCCTATAGTTTCCTGGTTCATCCGTTGGGCCACTTTGTAGAAAGGTACCACACGGGCCATTCTCCAATCTGTGGTACACATTCTGTGTCCAGGGAGGTATGAAAACCCAGTCCTTCTTTTACTCCTATATGACGTCTCAGATGCACTCAAGCAGATAGAGGTATTCAAACTGAGGCTACTCCTGGTGAATATGACGTAACACAATCATCTTCACTTGCAACCACTCAGGCAGGCTACAGATGGACATTCTAGGTGACTGCCCTCCACCAGAAACCATACACCAACTTGGTACTCCACTCCTGCTATTCCCTCTTCTCAGCCTGGCCACCCGATCCTTGGTTCAAGGGCCAAGGCTGCACCTCTCGGCAAGGGGCCTTTGGTGGCGACATAAGCACAGTCACAAGAGGAAGCATGGTCCTTCTCTGACTCTTCCTCCCACTCATCGTCCCTGCACTCTCCACTTGGTCTTGGTTCCTTTGACTATCTGTGCACTGAAGTAGGTCAGTGCCATCTGCTCTACTGAGGATCCTGGTGCTGGCCAGAAAAATAAATTGGCTGGTCTTTGGAAATAAATAGAAGTAAATATAAGAAATGTTCAAACTACACAGCTTTATGAATGTTTAACTATAAGGAGTAGAGATGCTGTCAATGGCTGAGGACATTAGAAATGAAGGTTATTTTAGTGGTGAATGTAGAACAGGATATGGGCATGCAAATGTTTAAGATATTCATTATCTATTGAGCAACAATTAAAGTGTCCTGAGTGCCTAGATCAACTGGAACATTTTTGGTGGTTTCCCCATTTAAAACTTTGAGAATAGAGAAGAAGAATACTATTCTAAGAATTTGGTTTAATATAAAACTATTATTGCTAATGGGAAACCTGTATGAAGTTAGGCTGAAAGATTTTGGTACAGTGACCTTTTAAAAAACAAAATGGTTTATTTGATTGAGGACCCTAAGTAGGTACATAAGTGCTCGTGTTGATTTGTCGCTCAGCTTCACACTAAGTACTTTTAATAAGAAATTGAGCTGGGTAACATAGCAAGAATATGCTTTAAAATCTTCAAAATGTTGTAGACTGATGCTTCTTTAGCTGTAGGTACTGTGACCCAGGCGAAATATGTCAGTGGAGAGAGCCAGAATGTTGTAGCAACAGCTTACTCGTTAGACATGATGACAATTTGGTCGTCCATGACCCTCTCCACGGACATAAAGAGGTGTAAAGTGCAGAGGTATGGTTGCTGCCAGTTAGAGATGAGAAGAAAAGCACGTCGTGGAGCTCCCAAGTAAGCCGACAATCTTTCCAGAGAATTAAATGTGCTTGAATGTTACTTACAATTGATATGGAAAGAGAGACAAGAACGGTAAAATCTGAGCATCCTAAGAAATGGGTTCTAGAACCAAAGTTTTGAATTACAGCTGTTACAGTTACAGGTAATTAAATAAATAAGCAAAGGTTTTAATACCTATGCATGCTATGGCCAGAAGAACTCGAGTAGAATTTGTGCGTTGAAAATAGGGTGCATTTTACAAAGCATTACATTCAGACAGCTAATAAGCAAAGCAGAAATAAGTGCTTTTCTTATTAAGGATACATGGTTTAATCATAAATTATTGTTGGCTTACAGGAGAAGCATCGCCCGTGAGAACTTGATTAAATAAGAGTAGAAGGTGATACATTTGATAATAGGAGACAGAGCAAATTGTACAAAGGAAACTGGTAGTACTTTTGTGGTTTTCGAATGTAATTATGAGGATTATAATGAGCTTTTTTACCCTTGTGTTAAAGCATTGTCACAAAGACTTGTACAAGAGAGAAAATATTCTGGCTATAAGCAGTGTCTCTGACTTCTTGGTAATCAAGTAAGGCAATGTTTTTAACAAGCAATTCAATATGGCAGCTGGTGTAGGGTGATACAAGCAGTATAGAAAATGAAAGACTGTAGTAACTATTCGATTTAAAAGGTTTAAACTTAGTATTATTTTTGACTACAGAAAACATAGAGATACTATTTGAAGATATTTAACATAAATTGACTTTAGTTGAGTGTTTAGAAATGAAGTATTTGATCTAAAATTTATTCAAAGAGATTTAACTTTAGGAATTTAAAGTAACATATTATTTATATATATATATATATATATATATATATATATATATATATATATATATATATATAAAGTTCCCCAGAAGAAGCATGTTTTCCAGGTGAAACATTGGGACTGATGAATAAAAAATTTGATATCTTGAATGAAACAGGTGTGGGTGATTTTTTATTGCCAGTGCTAGCCAAATCCATAAATTGAGCTGGCAGAACTTGCCAGCCAGGCTACTTGCAGGGTCTCAGTCTTCTCACCAGTGTTCACAGGCCACGGGCTCTAACAGTCTCAGGCAAGTCTGGCAAGACACCCTCACCTTGCAGCCTAACTGCAGGGAAACCTGATGGGGTCAACAACTTTGGCTGGGGTTCTTTTCAGAACCTTACGGTTATGCACTTGTCCACTAGTTGACTCCTGTGCTGTCCCTGAACTCTCAGGCCATTGGGCCTTCCGTCTCAGGACTCCACAGCTTCAGGCTTGCCCTTGGTGCCCTAAAAGACAACAAGATCCTCCCGTCCTTCCATGCTGGCTCCCTCTGGGGTCCAACGAGGGAACCAGCGAGCATGAACTAGGAGTAGAGCCATCAGGTCAACTGGGATCCGTGAGGCTAGTAGGTTGGCACCACGAGATGAGGCACAGACAGGGAGCATCTCAATTCTTGGGCCCCGTACTGACAAAGATGCACTCCATGGACATGGTGGATTTTCCAATTAACTCCATATCCACTAGAACATGTCAGATAGCACCACAATAGTGGAAGTTGACAAAACATGTGCCATTTGCTCAGACTTATCTGCAGTAGTTCGGATAGCTTGACTGATACCAAGGAGCCCAAACCAGTCCCAGTTCTAATGTTGCATGGCTTAGGATCCACACAAGCACCGGACCCAGAAATCCTTGATTTCCCCAGGCAGACATTGATCAGTCCAATTCAAGAATGAGACCCCAGTCCATCTGCATAACTCGCACATGGACCAGAAACACATTATTCTCCAGCAGACTCCTTTGCACCCACATTCAGGTAGAAGGCACAAATCTTCCAGCCCAGATACTGCATATCGGTTTACATTACAGTCCAGTCCCAGGAAATCTACATCCATGAATATCTTTGTCCAGTACTGTCTGATGCCATACCAGAACACCACAAAGCAAATCCTGGATGAGCCCACACTTAGCCCATCCCTCCCCAGTGTCTAGGGGTATGCTGGTGGTAACTGTCCATGGGGAGAGACACAACAGAGACTGCAGCCAGATGACCTTTGCTTACCAGGTTCCTGAGTAACGGTGCTGGGCTATGAGAAAACTGATAATGGCAACAATAATCTTTCGAAAAACTGAGGCAACACTTCATTTTCAGTAAAACAGTGGGATCCCGTTTAACAAACATGATGCAACTCCATTGAGCAGATGAGCTAACACAGTTCAAACAGGGAGCATGTCACACACAGACCGCTATGGTCACCTGAATTCATCAGTCCAGAAATGTCCACAAATTGTTCATTATCCACAATGAGGGGCATGATCCGGATGACCGTTGAAACTTCAGGCAGCAGCTCAACATTAGGCAGCATCAACACTATTCCCAGGGCTACCTCTTCCTCTTTCCCACACAAGACCCACTGCTACTTGTCCATTGTCACTCACTTGCTTCCCAACTCTGGGCAGCAGGGTTTCCTTTCTCATGGTGGCTTCAATCCACTGATCCCTCAGTGCAACTGTATCCAGAAATTAAGGTCAACACGTCCCATGAAGACTCCAGCTCAAACTCTCCTTTGCAGCCATCATATCCACAGCTCTCTGTCTCTCTCCTATGGCTCTACCTCGAGCCTACAGACTTAGGCTCACTACTCTCAAGGGCTATCTTCTCACTGGTTGCTGGCCACTGGACACACTTTCATCCCCCTGGGAAGACCACTTGGGATGGCTTCCACTATGTCAAGTCAGAGCTCTCTTTTTCCACTTTCCCAAAAATCAGCCAACACCCAATGAGTGGGCACTCACTCGCCCCATTGACTCTGTGCCCCACAACCTCTCCTCCCCTCTCTCTCTGGCCTGCTCACCTGAGCAATACCTGCCCCAAGACACTCCAGCACCACAGCAGTTCCCCAGGTGACAAAATATTAACCCTTTGTGGGCCTGGGTTGAAATAACTCAACTAAATCCATATGGTGTATGACCTGTACATTGACTGGCATCCCACACAAGGGGTTTAATATTTAAATCCTGCACCTTCTCTTCGTACATCTTATCCCAAAGACCATGAACCATCTTAGTTGCCCTGATCTGTACTGCCTCCACTTTGCTGTGGTCCTTCCTTAGGTGTGGGCTCCAGTACCTTGCACAGCATTCAGATGTAGCCACACTAGTGACCTGTACAGTGAAAGGACCACCTCTTACCCTTTGCTGCTAATCCCTCTCCTCTGCAACCCAGCATTTTGTTTGCTTTACTCACCACCCTCTTACAGTGTGCAGACATTTTAGGGCCTTCAATATCATCCCTCCTAAATCCTTTCCTTCTATAGCATCATCAAGCACAACCACCACCACTCCATCTCATAGTGTACCCTTGGTTGCCTTCTCCCAGTGTGCATTACTTTACATTTATTAGCATTAATGTACAGTTGCCAAATCATGGACCAGCTCTCCAACCTGCCCAGATCCTCCTTAACTCTTTTCTCTCTTCCTTTATGTCTACCCTTGTGCAGATCTTTGTATTGTCTGCAAAGAAGTAGATTTTATCCTTTATACTTTAACCAGTGTCACAGACAAATTATTACAGAACTAGCTTGAGTACCAACCCCTGAAGTACCTCACCAGTCACTTCCTTCACCTGCAAAACTCCACATTGATGACAACCTCTGTGTTCTATCCCAAACCAGCTATTTACTCCTGCCATCCTGTCCTGTACCCCTAGGTCCCCAATCTTTTAGGCCAGCCTCCTTTGGAGTCATAGTCCCTGCTGAAGTCAAGGTATACTAATCAACGGCCTGCTCCTTGTCTGCTACTGTAGTCTCCTAGTAGAAGAACTCAACTAGGCAAGACATTCCTCTTGTGAACCCATATTGTCTGAGGTCCATACAGCCCATTCCTTTTAGAAATCCACCAGGTCCTCCCTCAGTAGAGATGCCATGATTTTCCCAGCTATAGACATCAAGTGAACTAGCCTATAGTTCCCTGGCACATCCTTTTTCCTGCTCTTGTATAGCATACAACATCTGCTGCCCTTCAGTCCCTAGGGACCATACCTGTGTTTAGAAAGCAATTGGAAATGTTTGCTAGTGGCCCTGCTATAACCCCTGCAACCTCACAGAACAGGTGTAAGCTGTTCGGTTCCCTAGATATATCTACTTTCAATCCTGCTAGCTTTATCAGCATCCTTCTTTCTGTTACCTGGACATTTTCCTCAGCATCTTTTCTCCCCAGCCAGCCCCTCATTCTGGCAGAGGCCGATTCTTCATCATAGTAAATACTAAGCAAAAACATTTGTTCAGTATCTTTTCATTCTCCTTGTCCCCTCATCTCACCTGTCCAGGTCTGAAGCCTCACTATACTTACTTTGACCTTGTGCTTTGATTGGATGTACTGGATGAAAGCATTATCTACATTCTTCACCCTTTGACAACGGAGCTCTGTCACGCACTGGTCTCCCTCTTCTTCCTGGTGGTTTCCTTATTGCTTCAGGTACTTCACCTTGTCTTCCTCTTTTGACTTCCCTATATCTGGAAGATTCCCTCGTTTTGGATCTTACCATCAACCATACACTAACTGTGAGCAATACCCCTTAGCTCTTTTTCCTTTGTGAATTATCTGCTGCTTCTGTCATTGTCTTTTCAGTCCTTCTCATTTTCTTCTGTACCCCCTTCCTTCACTATATCCTCCTGAAGAAGACTCCTAGCCTGAGTCAATATAATATATGTGTCAATATATAGGGGTGTTTGCCTGTGTTATACCTACATATGTCTAAAACAAACATTTTGGTATTTGAAACTGTACTTGGTGTGTGCCCAGTTTATTGTTGTGCACTATATCCTTCATGCTTATCTCCAACTTAGTCTTCATTTGCCAAAGTCTGCTTTTTGAAGTCCCAATACCAATATTCATTTGTTCCTTTGCCTATTCCAACCTGGACTTCCAATACTACTGTCCTGTGGTTGATAGAACCAAGTAGTTTCTGTACTGCTACATTCTGAATCATCTCACTGTTGATGAGGACCTGATCCAGCAGGGCAACCCCTTGTTGGGCCCTAAATTAATTGTTATAGGAATGCCTTCCAGCAGGAATTCACCAGATTCTGGTTAGTAGTACTAGCTACGATAAGGCCTTTCAGTCCATTTGAAATTCTCAGTTATCACCACTTCCCTAGGTAACTGCCTTCCTAATAGTCTCTCCAATTCCCTGTCTGTCCCTTGATCTTAGCCCAGTGGCCTTTTGGTCCCAGCCCAGTGGCCTGTGGACCACACCAATCTGGATTTGTTTCCCTTCCCTGTTGCTACTAGTACTCATAAGGTTTCCAGTCCTATTTCTCTGACCCTTTAGACTATCTTTTCTTTTGCTTCAGTATCCTCCTTAACATAGAGCATTACCATGCCTGCCCCATGGCACTGAGGGTTAAGGTGCTGGATGCAATACCTCTCTCCATGCTGGTGACCTGAGTTAAGGAGTGAGCTTGGACGGATGGGGGAGTAGGGTGTGGAACTGGGTCCAGCTGCCTCAAGGCAGTTCTCCTCTCAGGGAGGGATATGAGGGTTCCTGGCTCTTGGCTGTCACCCAGTGGAGGCTAGACAGTAGCACCAGGCATCAGGGAAACCTGGCATTAGGCCAGGTGGTTGGCAAGGCCATCACTGGAGCCATGGTGTGCATGTGTACCTCCACATGCATGTGCAACCACATTCCAGGGTTCTGGGGTAATGGGGAGAAAATCATGAAAATACCATGTCTCCTCCATTGCCAAGAAGGTGCAGGAGACAATGGGGAGCAAAAGCTATATGAAAAAATAAACATACTCCTCCCCTGCTCTTTGCCCTATCCTTTCTGAATAATGAGTAGCCTGGTATGTTCCTGTCCCAGACATGATATGAGTTTGCCCATGTCTATGTTACTGCCACCAGGTCATATGTCCCTCCATGACAGGTACATGAAATTCTGTCATTTTGTTGTCAGTCTCCTAGCATTGGCATTTACCTTTTTCCAACATTTCTCCCAATCCCTTTTGATGTCTACCCTGAGTTTGCTTGATCCTGCTGAGTTGAGTTCATTGGGAAAGGATGCCAGCAAGGCCCCTTGTCTGTATTATTTTTTATGTGCCTTACCACTCTGAGAAAGCTGAAAAGCAAATGGGCATCGGCTTTTCATTTTCACCGTCTCACAGAAGCCCCTCCTATGATTCATTTTCTAACTTAGCAAGTGTGCCATCCTCTGAAACCAATACGATATTAAGGAAATTCCTTAAGTGTATCACTCACTATCTTGCTACAGTGGCAAAAGGACTGTGACCTTACTATACCTTATCTTTGTTTATTTATATCAGTTTCTCCCTGAGACAGTGCTCTCAATTTTCTACCTCACTTGACACTTTGGATCACTGTTATTTGCTTTACAGTAAAATAAACAGCAAACATGCCTGACAAATGGATATTGGATAGGTAGTCTACCTTATTTAAGGTCTGTTGTTTCTTTTGTCATATTTAGTCTCAACCACATTAAGGTGGATTTTATTTTCTATTACCACATTTATTTTTCTCTGTAAATCAGATTCTTTCACTGTATCAGATTTTGCAGGTTTTTCCATTGTGTAACATTTGTCCTCTTTTCTGTTTTTTAAATTTGACACACTTTATTGAAGTTTATATTGAGGTATCAACAAACAGCCATTACAAGACGTATAACATAAACATCGCAAACAACTAAATTTGCAGTCAGCTAAGGAAGTACACCCTCCACTGTCAACTATATGACCCCCCACAGATACCCTAATAATTCAGGAGTAAAGGTTTAACCAGGAGAACCAAAACACTTCCCAGACAAAGGGGATATGGATTATCCAGTCCATTAGAGACTACAAAAGCACATTAAACATTGTTCTTGATTATCTATGATAAGGAAGAAAAATTAAGCGTAAAGCTTAGGCTATGCTCCATCACCCCACTCAAGGGCTGGAGGGATGTGAAAAAAAGTATTAATTTACTCCACTTCTTGGTATAAGCAATTAACCGATTCACACTGACCATCATTTTTCAAAATGAAGATTAGCTAAAAGTTCATTAAGCCATTCAGGGTAAGAGACAGCCTATTGATCTTTCCAGTGGTGAGTATCACATGCTTATCTGATAATGAAATAATGGACATATAGTATCTCCACTTGTTAACCTCAATCTGCAAATAGTCTCCTATGATATAAATTTCAGCAGTAAAGTAATTCTCTAGACCCAAAAGTGGATCCGCTTTCTGTCTGATCTTTTCCCAGAGAGGGGCAATTTGGGGACAGTCCCACAGAATATGAAACAGAGACCCAGTATCTTGTCCACACGTGGTACACAGTGAAGAGGGTAGCTTACCCATCGCAACTAATTTGGAAGGAGTAAGGTAAATATTTCTATCTTTTGGATGAACTGTTAAACTGAGGTCCCATCTGCCTGGAATGGTGGTAGCTCAGGTGGATGTTAAAATCCCATGGCACTTATCAAAAGAGTAGGGATTTCCCTAGTGTCCTGGGCCAAATTTCCCCATTCATTAGAAATACCACCAACAGCTTAATCTGGTTCAGTTTCAGTTGCTTACCATCTGTATCCCTCCCTTCCCTGGTCACCCCTGAAAAGGGACTTCTAGTCCCAGTGGGCTTACTGGTCAACAAAATTCAATAAAATTATGTAGAATGTAAAACTGGGTAATACTGAGTTTATCATTAGAGGTATATAAATAAAGATCAGTCAAGATGCAGTCCCAATTAAAGGTACTTGTAGGGAAAGAAGATGACTAGTACTGAAAAGCCCCTTAACATCTGGGAAGAGATTAGGAAACAGGGCAAGGATAATTTGAGATACTGAATGAGGTTGCCAGGCTAAAGAGAGGACCATGTGGTAAACATCTTCCTGGCTATTATCCAAGGGTTGTACCAAACCAGCTAATCAACAAGTGCTGGAGCTGGTAAATCTTAAAGATGGATTTAGGTGGTAAGCTGAGTTTTACCAATATGTCCTGGATGGTACTAATCCAACCATTGGATACAAAATCACTCACTCTCTTACCCTCTAACTGAGGAATTCCTTCAGGAGTTACCATCTGCACCCTATTTTAAAATTAGGATTGTTACATAGCAGCTAGAAATATCTGTTAGATTATCATAGCGTAGAGCCCTACATACTGTAACTGGGCATGCATCTTCAGAGTAAATATAACTAAGTTGTGAGCGACTGTGGCAAGAGTTTAGGAGAAACAAAGAAAAGACTATCAGGGGAGAAACAGATCTTTAATGATTCTTTCAATCTGTAACCACATTGGGATGTAACTGGTTCCCCTGCGATGGGGGATGCAGACCATTTAAGTATATTTGGCAATGTGGCTAGCCAAGTAATATAGAATAAAATGTGATAATTTAAGGCCACCTTGCTGTTTTGGTGTCCCTAGATGAGTATATGACCATCTTGAGGGTTTCCTTTGCCAAATAAAGGTAGAGCTAATGCTATGGGCCTTGTTAAACCAGCTAAGGGGAGCAAAGATTTAACATGTGCAGGGTAGAACAACCAAGGAGGATGTTCATCTTGGTAACTCTAATACTCCCTTGAAGGGATAAATAAAGAGGGACCAGGTTCTGCTGAATCATAACCAAAGAGATCCTTGAGGTTCAGCTTTTTCAACTGAGTAGAATTCTGGTCAAGGGTTATCACTAAATATTTAAACTGAGTAACCTAGGTAAGGTACAGATCCACAATATCTGTTTTAAATACTTTAGAATTTAGGGCATGACCACCATTTGTCTAAATTAAGCTTATAATTGGAGAACTTAACGAAGTCCTGGATAAGAGTCAACACTACCAGGATAGAGGTAGCAGGTTCGAAAGATAGAAGTGGATGTCATCTGCATATGCAAAGAGCCTGAGGTCAAAGGGGCCGACCAGAATGCCTTTAAGCAAATGTGAAGTGTTTAGGTGGAACAACAGGGTCTCTAAATATAAATTAAAAAGTAACAGAGACAGTGGACACCCTTGCTAGGTATCAGAGTGTAGTGGAAATGCTGAAAATAATACCCCATTACAATATATTTTTCAGTAGGCTTTGAGTATAGAACCTGGATCCATCTAATAAAATCAAGCAGGAAACTGAATTTATTAAGAACCAAACATACAAGTTCAGTTCACCCTGTCAAGGCTTTCTCTGCATCCAGGAGACCAGAGCCATAGGCTGGAAGCCTCTCTGGATGCAGAGAACATATGAGATCATTTACATAGGTGGTCCATTGAGGTACTACCCGTCACAAAACCTACTTGTTCCTGACTAACCAGTCCCTCCCAAACATGTGTAATTCTATTATCTAAGATTTTGGCAAAGATTGTAATATCTTGATTCATAAGAGATAGGGTGATAGTTAGTCACCCTGTCACAAGATTTACCTGGCTTAGCAGAACCACTATTATGGCCTCCAGCAATGTAGGATCTGATAGCCCAGATTCACAAAAATATGAATGAAGTTGCTGGAGTAGGGGGCTAGTTCATCAGTAAAAGTTTTATAAAAGTTTGACAGGAATCCATCGGGTTCAGAGCTTTATCTAAAGGAGGAACTAATTGCCTCTGAAATTTCTTGCAATGTGATAGGCCTACTGAGAAAGGTGCGCTGGGCCAGGGTTAACTGAGTGAGGGGATATCAGCCAAGTAAGCTCAATTCTCCTCAGTAGAAGGTGCATTGGTAGGAGGACCGTACAACTGACAGTAATAATACTCAAATTCCTGAATTATATCTCTAGGGAAGTTTTTAGGGAGTAATCTGTTAGGGAAGAAAGGTCCATGACTAGGCAGGGATTCTTTCTGCTTCCACAATTGTAAAGCGAGATGACAACTCACTTTATTGCCCTGATCAATGTAGCAGGTTTGGGTTTTGAAAAGAACATATTCAGCTTTCTCCTTCAGGTTTTCCGCATAATACCATAGCCTCTTTTCTCTTAAGTTGCGGGGTAGTCAGAGCAACACAAAGAAATTACAGTTTTGCTTGTTCCTTAACACACAAAACAATATGCAATGATTTTTGGTCATAGAGGCTTTTTCCCTTGAGCTGCAGGCAGGCAGGCAGCTATCAGCCATTTCCCTGCTTCTCCCGACCATAACATGCCTCCCAGCCATCAGAGAGTCTTCCTGCAGAGTGGCCCCCACAGCATGGTCAGGAGGGAGAAATGTCCTTCCACCCAGTACCAATATCCAGATGCTAGTGACCAGAAGATGTTGTGGGTGAGAGGAGAGCAGGCACAGCTTTATAAGCCCACCACCCTGCTCTCTTTTCTGCCCAATTCTCTGGCTGCAGTGGGCACATAAGCATGTGCATGTGGAGGCATGCAGACACTGGAACCGCAGCCTCTCTTGTTGAGTCATTAGCAACCTGCACAAACACTGGGCCTCCCCTGGTAGCAGCCAAAGGTCGAAATGGTTGGCCACCACTCCACAGGGAGGACAGCAGCCCTGGGATGCTCAGTCCTCTCCATAATCGACTCCAAGTGACCCAAGTCCATTCCCAAGCCCAGGTTGCCAGCATGGCCACAGGTGAGGGCAAGCAGGGTGGGACAAATCAGTTTGTGAGTTGGTGCCCAGTTTGGCCACTAGATCTCAAAACCTGGTAGCCAAATCAATATTTATCATGCATATTGTTTTTAATGGCTCAAAAATCTGTTTGTGGGCAGGTAGCAAGTTGCCCAGAACTTTCAAAATTTGGAAGTCAAGCCAGTTGTATTAATGGCCACTGGTCACCTGGCTACATGATTTGTGCTACCCTGGGCATAGCACCTGAGACTTCCATGCCACTGGGCTGGCTAAATACAAGACTTTTAAGTGACCAGGCAATGATCTTGATCCACCCACTTTGCCAATACTTTTCCAGCCTGTACTGTCTTTGGAGGCAAGTAATATATCTATGTACGGAACCTTCATCTTGCATCACATATACTGTATCAGTACAATTATGGTTAAGAAAGAACAACAGATTAGATACCTTAATATGCTAGCTTGGTACTGAACCATCTTTCACGTGAAACTGCTACTCATATTTAACTGTGTCATGGATGAAATTCTTATGGAAAAAGAAGCAAAAGAAAATGTGAACAAAAGCATAGATCTGTGGGAAACTATAGGCTTAGTTCAATTTGAAGCTGAAATAACATGTTTGTGTTAGGAAAGAACCGTCTCAATAGAAATAAGGAGAAAAAGTCCTTCATTCTGAAAGATTATATTTCCCCACGTTGCATAGCATCAGTCACAGCTTGGTGGTGCTGTTTACAAAGCTGCTTGCAGAAGATATTGCTCAAAGGACTGGAACAGAAACCAAGATAGACAGCAATACAGTAAAACATGCAGTCTGAACACAAGACAGCTTTGATGAGGAAGACTAAAAATAAGATGAAATTAAACAAAGCAAAACTATATATAACTATATATGTGCCTGTCTACCCTAAATAGTGACTCCTATAGATCCAAGCACACTCTAATTACTACTGTTAAAAGACTGATCACATCTATAATCGAATCCTCCCTTTCCCCTTTTCTACCCCATATCTGTCTCTTTCTCATTCCTTTGACCCTGGTTCCAGCTCTAAATTCTCCATACCGTATCACTATATATCTTTTTATATTAGATTTTATTTGTGTTCGTGCACCTGATATGTATATTTCTTTACTTTTATGAAAAACTGTGTCCTACCCAAAACTAACTGTATCTTCTGTTCCAAACATATACTACTGTCAATGCTACCTGCTGATACTTTGTATATCCTGTATTATTGTATCTCACTTTATTTGTATTATTACCATTTTCTTGTGTGTTGCATCCCATGTATATTGTCCCTTGTTCCTGTTAACAAACCCAGGTCCACCTCAAAAATGAGCTTGCTCAATGGTGATTGCCTGGTTAAATAAAGACTTTGATTGATTGATTGATTGATATATTGAACATTATAAGAATATCATAGCAGTAGAACTGCAGTCATTTCATGTGTCACTGTGCCTTGTATAGGCAGATGTAGCAGCAACTGCCAATTAAAGTAGCAATAAATCTTTGTTGCCTTGTAGTTATTTCACACTACGTTTGGCAAAGGAGTTCCCTTTTATCCTGGGCATTTTAAGGCCATTCATTTAAACTGGTAAATGTTTTGTAATTCCACAACTATCGTTTAAAGAGAATCTTATGAATCCTTACACAAAATTAGAATAACATAGAAACATAGACAAGGGTGGGAGAAAAGACCATTGATCCATCCAGTCTGCCCATAACTCCAAACAAACCCAGGACCTATTGACCATACAGGGTTCTAACCCACACTAACTACCCCCATGCTCTCTGCCCTACTGCTATCACACTGAGCAACCATTAAGCCCTTCGCTCAGTCCCAGTCATGTTTGAAACCGTTGATAGATCTGGTGCTCACTGCATCAGCTGGCAGATTGTTCCACAGTTCCACCACCCTTTTCGTAAAATAAAATGCTCTCATTTCCCTCTTGAATCTCCCCACCGTCAGTTTTCACTCATGCCCTCTTGTTCTTGATCCACTACTTTTCCTAAATAGTTCTTCACAGTTCACCTTGTTCATTCCTTTCAGGAACCTGATGGTCTCTGTCCTATCTCCTCTCTCATCTTGCCTCCAGCAAGTACATTTTCAGTGCCTTGAGCTGATCCTTTAAAGATCTGCCCTGCTGGCCGTGAATCATTTGGTCATGTTACGTTGCACTGTCTCCAGTCTGTCCTTATCTTTTCTTAAGTGAGCACTCGAGGTGTTACCTCACCAATGATCTATTGAGAAGTAGTAATACTGAAAATCCTTCCTTCTGCTGTCAATACCCTCAGGGACTTGCTCAGGGTCATACAATGTGTAAGTGATGATCATGAGATTCAAATCAGGATCTCCAGACCCACATACGTGCACTGTAAGTATTAGGCCAAACCACATCTATTGAAAGATTAAGCAACCTGTGCAATTTTCAGACAGTATTTCTTGAAAAAGGTACGTATACCATCCCACTGGCACTGAGGCAGTGCTGTTGCTTGCCAGGTTGGTGATGGGGTTCTAGAATATGCCCTGGACATTGGGGGCAGCCATGGAAGCAAGGTGGAACAATGTGCTGGATGTTCTCCTCCTCCTCTGGGGAGAAAGGATTGCAGGCTGTGCTGTAACATCACGGGCTGGGTGACCATATGTGGTGGTGCAGTCGCATCAGCAGACTGAAGGGAGAATGTCAGTTGCATCAAGGTATGGGCACACTCAGTGTGTGTGTGTGTATGTGTGTGTGTGTGTCTGCATTTGTACTCCATGATGCCCTGCATGCCAGCATTGAGGGGGTAGGGAGAAAGGAAGTGGGGATACCCTGGAAGCATGCAGGATAATGCTGGCACCTCTAGGGTCCTGCTAACCAAATTTGCCAGTATGTCTCCTAGACATATGACACACCACATTAGGGACCACTGTTCAACCACCTGACAGAGCCCAACATGGATGCAGGAGATATACCATGGACCCACTGGAGCATGAAGGTAAGAGACAGAAAGCAGAGGAGGCCACACCACTAATGGGATGTAAACAACATATTAAAATGGTTGGCAGGATGGGTCATTACTGTGCTTATCTGGAGTACTAGTATTTTCTGACTGATTTATAGACAATTAGCAAGATTTTCAAAGAGTTTTATTAATATAAGTACCCATTATGTCACACTTTTGATGCAGGAACGTGCAATGCTGCTAGAAAATCAAGTGCAGGTGCATGAGATGGACTTGGTATACAAACATTGTTCACAGATGTCATGCCCTGTGCCTGCAAGCATTGTGCCCAAAATGGCACATCCTGCAAATATATCAATTTCTGCATGATATCTAGGTGATGTGTAAGTTCAGTATGTTTCTTTGAATGCTTTGTGAGTATTCATGCTCCCTCCCCCACCATGATGCTCAGTATTTGGTAAAACAAATAACATTTATAACAAAAAGAAATGTTATCCCTCCCCAGATAGTCATGGCTAGTCCTTTGGCCCCATCCATTCCCAGTCATTTCCTCAATCCAACCCTCCCCACACTCCAATATGTGTTTAAAAAAGTCTCCTGGAGCTGTTTTGCTTGATCGACCATATCTGTATACACTCACACACCATTCCTATAGTCAAAAACCCAATCCTAATTTGCCCATATCCTGACCAACTATCTGTTATTTGGGGGAGCCTGTAGTAGTCCAATCCTGGCTAACTCATTCATCCCTCCTAACCTGCAGTTCCAATCCCCATTGAGCTAATGGAGTCATGTGCCTGTATTAGGGTTAGGACATGCTGCCAGGGGAAAGGAGATGGGTTTACATCTTCAATGATAACACTAGGCAGACTGTCTTCCTAGCGCTATAGATTACACAGTTCTCTCCAAACACACACACACACACACACACACACACACAATGCACCTCTCGCTCTCTCTCTCTCTCTCCAGTCACACTCTCTGCTCACTAATATATTCAGAAGACTATATTAGTATAAATGAGTGGCATGTTGTGGGTTAGAAAGTGGTATGACTGAGTTTTTCCTGGTTTGGGGCTACTATTGGCATATCAGATCATGGATTTGTGGCCAAGAGGGTTGGACCATTGTCTAAAAAGGCTGTTGTGAGGACTAGGGGATCAGCTTTGGGGTGGGTGTATAGTATGTGTGTAAAAAGCAGTATACACGAGTGGTCTAAGGCTCTGAGCTGCAAATCTGGTGACATCCAGCAGACCGGACATGGGTTTGAATCCACAGCTTCCACTTGCATACTGTGTGACCCTGAGCAAGTCGCTTAACCTCCTTGTGCTCCCAGGTCGCTTGTAAAAAGCTTTCAGCTTAGTGTGCTATACCTGGTTAAACAACTTAAAAAGACATGGTCAGCCCTGGCACAGTGCAGGAGCTGGCATTTTGAAAATGTGTGCAGGAGAATGGGAGAGGGTGGAGGTTTTACATAGAAACATATAATTTTATGGGCAGAGAAATATTCTTGGCCCAACAACCCTGCCCAGTCTCTACCTCAGTCTCAGTCTAGCACTGGTAAGGCCTTTGCAGTGCTCCCAACTTGTTGCTTCACTTTGCAAGTCAGGACACACACATGCAACCCATATTCCTTGTCTGTCATTTTCATCATACCCTTGTGTCTCTCCCAGCATTTTCTTGAAACCTTTAAGCATCTCAACCTTAACTATCTCCTGGGTAAATGGTTCCATCTGTCCACTTACTCTTTCTGCAAAGCAGTATTTTTCCTTACAACCCTCCTGAATTCCTCCCTCACATTTATAATTATGCCCATTTGTCACAGATCCCTCACATTACCTGAACAAGTGCTGGCAATCCAGCCTGTTTATTCCTTTCAGATATTGAAAGTTTCAATCATATTTCATCTTTCCTTCTAGTCTCTATATATAAGGCAAATACCCCAAACTGGGAAAATAATGAAATCAAGTACAAGTACCCTATTATTCAAGAAATTCAGGAATTAATTGCAAGGTCTTGCACACTTCTAATGTTTTCCATATTATTTTACAAATGAGAAACATACTGTAAAAGTGTCCAGTTTAAACAGGAGTACAGAAGTAGTACCCTGGCACCACTCTCAGACTCATTCAGTGCTGTCCTTATTCTGTTTAGCACCAGGTGAATTTTAAGTAAGCAATAAGACTCAATGGGGTGTAGGTTGTTGCCTGATAAGAGCATGCCCTGGTGTGTCGTGAGGAACGAGGCACTTGTGCCAAGTGCCTTCAGCACCTGGGAAGTGCTCTTATCAGGCCACAGCCCACACCTCAGAGTGTCTAATTGCACTTCTAAAATGGGTTTCAAGGAAAAAAAGAATGTGGAAAAAATTTAAAACTATATATTAAAAGCTTTACGTGTACTTTTTGTTTTGCCAAAGTAGTCACTAATGTTTAGGGTGGAGGGTGTTCAATTGCTGTGGAGAACTGGACCAGCAGAGGACACTGTGTACTCCCAACACAAGCAGTGACCCATGTTTGACAGTCTCCCTCTCTCAGCCTGTTTGACAGTCTACACCTTCTTGGCACTACATATACATTTTGAATATTGTTCATCTCTCTAGAACATCTTCCGACAGTCTCCCTCTCCTAATGCTATGCAGCCTTTCTTTCAGTGGTTTCAGTGGATCAGGAGCTAGCAGGACATCCTAGGGTGTGGATTCCAGGTTTGGCACTCGGAGCAGTCACCGCTAGATTTAGAATGAAGTAGTCTTCAAAATGAAAAAGCAAATAAAATATTTAACTTGTGGTTGAACCAGAGTGCATGAGATGGGTGGGTGGCCAAGAGAACAGTAGGTGTGTAGGTGGCCAGGATGCTGAGAAATGAGTGGGCAGGCAGCCAAAGATAACTGTCATGGGAAGTGGTAGCAGCAACTTGGGCCAGGATTACAGGCCTGCAAAGAAAACAGTGTTAAAACAATTGTAAGGTCAGTTTGGGCTTATTTTTTTAATGATGCTTTATTTTTATTTGGTGTTTGGTATGATGGTTTAGTTAGGAAACTTGTAAAAGGGTAGTTATAGTATTAGGAAGTTAATGGGTCTCTACTATAGTAACATAGCTGCCCCAAAACTTGTGTTAAAAGTTTCTGGAAGTCATGGATATGTGGGCAGCACTGTATCCAAAAAAGTGTCACAATTATTGTTGTTGTCCTATAAGGACATGGGTCCTGACCAATCAGGACACAGAAAACTATTTACCCATTTATAAAACTCTTTTTAAAATGGCTAAAAAATCAAAAATGTTATTGGCCAAGGGACATCTCCTGACCATGCATTAAATCTCTAATCCTTCAGTTACGGATGTTGCCTCAAACTCCAATCCAAATTCAACCTTTACAACACAACCTTCTTTGTCTAAACTATTACTAAATGCCAAAAAGCAAAAGCTATGTTCTTTCAACCCAATAATCACTCTACCATATCCAAAAACTCCACTCCCCATTGCCTATCGTAAGCTTGTTAGGTGACACCCAAGATATTGTGGATAAGTTTAAATAACTCGGGTTCCTACTGGACCATAATCTTTCCTTTTCCACCCACATGAAGCTCTTGCAAAGAAACTAAAGTTAATGCTTGGTTTTCTTCATAGGTATAAAGCCTTATTCTCCAAAGAGTCCAGGACAAGGCTGGTCCAAGCCACTTTTCTTCCTCTGTTAGATTATGCTGACATCCTATAAGGCCATTTCTTTACTACTAGTCTGCATAAGTTGGATGTCCTTTACAATGGAGCCATTTGATTTATCACTAATGCACCATTCATGATGCTCCACTGTGATCTCTATGCTACAATTGGATGGATCTCCTTACCACCAGAAGATTATTAAATACTTATGTCTGGACATACAAAGCCTTGCTTTGCAAGCTACCTCATATATCTGAAGCCTGCTTTGCTGCACCTCATGCTCCTACACCCTAGAAAAAATGTGTGCATTATGTTCAAAGTTCCTAAATTCTGCAACAATTGCAGCAAAGTTGTCATTAGTCATGCTGTCCCTCTTGCATGGAACAAATGCAATCACCCTCAAATTAGCTAAAATTGCCCCATTGAATGCATTTAAAAGTCTTGTCACCAAGTATACCAACAACGCTTGCCACTATTTCTCAGCTTAGACCCTCTAGCCTTGCTCTCCTTCTCATCCTTCCTTTGATCCTATCATGTAACCCTTCCTATTGCTTCCCAAAGCTGTCAAATCTCTCCTTGTATGCATGCATGCCTCTTCCTGCCCCCTATGCCCTACTCCTCCAGGCCCAAAGTGCTCTGTGCATTCAATTACCAGCTTAGAATGCACCATTCCATGAGTTACTTTGTTAGTATTATTATCACATTATGTGCCATTGTCTGTCTTTTGCACTTTGTAACTATTGCACTTGGTTTTAAACTGCACCTACTCTGTTTATTTACATTGTATCTGTAAGTAAATTGTCCATAAAGGACCTCCTTGTAAATGAGCTTGCTCAACTGAGTCTTCCTGGTGAAATAAGCTTGGACTTGAACTTGAACTTGATAATCACGTGTTGAGTCTCATTTTCTACCCTAAAAAGTCTACCTAGACCCATTTTATATGCATAATAAGTCCCTCCTGGATGTGTATCATAGAATTTTAATTCATGTCTCAGAAGCATAAGGAAACTCAGCCTTCAGCCTCATGCCTTATCACACCCTGGAACATGCATTACAGTCATATGATGCACACCCTGCCATGGCTTATTACTTACTTAATAGCCTTGGTTATTCAACACAAAATGATTAAAGGTGTGTTTTCCTTGGTGAATATACAGTGGCCCAGAAATTCAAACTGCACCAGGCTGTGGCGCAGCCTCGCTAACAGCACAACTTGGGTGCGCGACGGGCATTGACCGGGCGAGCATTCAACGAGCGCGCCATGGCTCAGCATCGCTGAATATCGCACCCTGGCCACCCACAGTGCACATGACGCAGTAGCACTGCACCAGCACCAGTGGTCAGAGGGAGCATGGGGATGCGCTTACCACAAGTTCCATTGCGCAAGGTGCAGTAATCGCGATATTCAAAGTTGACTTGCAAATGGGGCCATAATGTATGCAAGAGCGCAAATGAGGACCATTTGCATGTCATTATGGCCCCGCTTTTCATGCAGGTGCGCTGATCCCCGACAAATTGTGCCTGGTGCCCTGCCAGGCAGCAGCCATTGGGGACCGATGCCCTGCAGCGCGGCACAGCCCCATAAGCCCGATAGTGGGCAGAATCAAAACAGAATCCGCTATCCCTGGTGGCCCAGTGGACCTGACTGCTCGATCGGGGCTGAAGTAGAATTAAATAACATTCCTATCATCCCTGGTGGTTCAGTGGACCACTGCCTACCCGATCGCGGGCTTCAGTGAAGTAAATAACATCCTTATTATCCCTGGTGGTCTAGTGGACTGCCGCCTGCCCAATCCGGGCTTCAGTACAAGAAAAAATCCCTATCATCCCTGGTGGTCCAGTGGACTGCTGTCTGCCTGATCAAGGGCTTCAGTAGAAGAAAATAAAATCCCTATCATCCCTGGTGGTCCAGTGGACCTCTGCCCACCGATCGCGGGCTTCAGTCAAAGAAAATAAAATCCCTACCATCCCTGGTGGTCCAGTTGACCTGTCTTCCCAATCGTGGCCTGAAGTAGGATTAGAAGAAACCCATCATCCCTGGTGGTCAGTGAACCCCCACCGCCCACTGATCCCCACTGCCTGCTTCCCCGGTCAGCAGCGGTGGGCAGCAGCATCCACCCACCTGCCTGCTGCCTGCCGCCCACCGACTGACACCATCGGTAGAGGCTGTATGCCCATTGGTCTACAAGTGAGCCAATGGGCATGCAACCTAGTGCAGAGCCATATCTCAGATATGTGAATGGATCCCATTCACATATCTGGCATGATGTAGTGTGGTATGGTGAGCTGCATGCCCATTGGCTCATGCTGTGGACCAATGGCGTACAGCCTACTGACGGTGTCAGTCAGCGGGCAGCGGGTGGCAGGCATGGTGGGTGCTGCCGCCTGCCACTGACCGGGGGAGCGTGGGGGATCAGTGGACGGGTGGGGGTCCACTGGACCACCAGGGATGATGGGCTCTTCTAATCCTACTTCAGCCTGCGATCATGCAGACAGGTCCACTGGACCACCAGGGATGATAAGGTTTATTTTCTTCTACTGAAGCCCACGATCGGGCATGCAGCAGTTCACTGGACCAACAGGGATAATAGGGATGTTATTTACTTCACTGAAGCCCGCATTGCGGGCAGCGGTCCACTGGACCACCAGGGATTTTGTCTCTTTTTCTACTGATGCCCGCAATCGAGCACATGGGGGCCGCCACCACGGAGGTGCAGCCGGAGCTCGGGTGGCCACCCGCAGGTGGCAGCTGCCGTGTTGCACTTTCGCACACGGGCAGCTCACCTGTGGGTGGCCAGCCCTTGTTCCTTTTTTTGGCATAACTCTTGTGCTGGCAAGGTAGGGGTTGCGCATGCATGGCTCCGCATATCCCGGGCTGAATATCAGGCTGTGCAGAGTATGCATGGGCATGCCCCCTGCCTGCACCTGCATACATTACTGATGCGCTCTGGCACGTCGGTTGTGCGGACACTTTCCCTTTGAATATCACGCGGGGGCACATCAGTGGGTTGCGCATGGTGCAACACTGCTGCACCATGCACAATCCTTTGAATATCTGGGCCAGTATGTCCTTTTTACCTATGTTGACGTTTTCAGGACAGATATTTCAGTGTACTGTATAGTAGGATACATGTCTGAAATGAAAAATAGCAGGAAATCTCAAATTTATATGACGGATTGCATGAAAACTGATGTAGGAAATTGAGACTTATTGTTTCATGGCAAGACTCCTGTAGAACAAGTTATATTTGCTGGAAAATGATTTCAACTATTGTATATTCACTTAGGAGATAACTGCATGAAAACAAAATGGCACTAACTGGCCAAAATTGAGCATTTTCAATAGGTGTGAATTGGGCACTAACTGCAGAGCATGAAATTAAATTTGCATAATAGCGATTGATTAGCACCATGCTAACTATAATTTGTGTGAAGATAAACAGTTCTACATTATTTTACTTCCAAATTAAAACAAAACATTTGAAATGAGTTCAAGTTTCTTCCCATGAGTCAGTTCAGCTTATTAACACACTACTGGCTTGGCAGGGTGCCTCTAAATATTACCACTTAACAAGACTTGACAATGGATGTAGAGCTCTATTATTCTCCACCTGGTGAATGGTACTGCAGTCAGGAGGCATGGGCAAGGGAGGCAGAGGCAATGTGTATGTATACGATGGGGTGGTATAAGTGTGACACTGTTCATGAAGTGGGCTCTCAAAAAGCTTATGTTGCAAATTTGGTTACAAAATTCAAAAAAATGACTGTATTATGTAATGCGTTGCGAGTTTATATGCATGCTCATAACTTCACGAATTTGTAATATTTTCACATGAGATTTTCAACATTGGCATATTTCCACACCTCCTTATGAAAGTGTAACTGTCATTTTCACATCCTGGCTAAAATCAGTTTTTGCACTTCTGGCGCAGAATACCGTGGTCGCCGTGGGAAATCAGTGTTTGGGACAGATTAAGAAAATCACAGACACTGTTCATGGCGGAGGTCCTAAAATGCTTATGTTGAAAATTTGGTGATAAATGTCCATAAAATTTCTGTGTTAGAAGTGTGCATTGTGCAGTTTCCATGCCCCTTTAACTCGTAAATTTGTAATATTTTCACTCCAGATTTTCAACATTGGCATTTTTCACACCTCCTTATGAACAGTACAGCTGACATTTTCATATCCTGCCTGAAATATGTGTTTGCACATCTGGCACACAATGGTAGCGATCACTGTGGAAATCAATGTTCTGGACAGATTAAGAAAATCATAGTGACAGTGTTCATGAGCAGAGGTCACAAAATGTCTATGTTGAATATTTGGTGAAATAATTCCACTAAATGACTGTGATAGGGCATGTGTCGTTTAGTTTCCATGTATGCTCGGAACTTCAAGCATTTTTAATATTTTCACTACAGATTTTCAACATTGCCATCTCTTCATACCTCCCTATGAATGGAATAGCTGTCATTCTTCACATACTGCCCAATCTGTTTTTTTATATCTGGCACAGAATGTCACGGTCACTGTGGAAACTCAAAGTTGGGACACATTAACAAAATCACAATGCCACTGTTCATGAGAAGAGGTCTGAAATGCTTTCATGAGGTGGGGGCACAAAAAGGCCATGTTGAAAATTTGTAGTGCAAACTCCAACAAATGCCTGGGGTGTTAGGGTTTCTAACCATAACATCCCACACTGTGCAGACTGACAGGCATCAGGGGTGTGGCTTTGGATCTCCAACTGTAATGCTCATGCCATTCTACCCTGACCCCACCCTGAAGCCAGTGACAGGAATTGAGGTGTGTCTTGGACTCTTGACCCCAGATTTCACCCCATTCTCTATACTGCACCCAATTCAGCATATGTCCTTATGAAATGGGGTGATTGTGAAGGCAAACACCCCAAGGCACAGATCAACACTTGTCGGTGTCTACAAGGATGGGGTGAGGTGAAATGCCATGAGCATTATGGACAGTGACCAGAGGCACTCCCCAATGCCTTTCCATCTCTGCAGGGTGGAGGTGGGGTTGGCATGAGTTCAATGCTTTGCTGCCACTCCTGTTCTGCATCTGTCTAACTCCTGCACGTCCAATGCTAATATCAGCAAGCAAACATTCGGCATTGACAAATGCTTGTTATATCTAGGGTACCTTTCTCTTTTCCCTTTAGGGTAATTAGAAGATTTTCTTCCTGACAGTACTAGGTGAGATGTGTGTTACAGCATTATGTTGTTGTTTTGTTTTGTTCTTTAATGTACAGAAACAGCATTATGACAAGTGGCTGACATATCTAGTTCTGTTCCTTTTCATACTTCATTAGCATTGTGACCTCACATACTGTAACATCGCAGCTTCTCAGGATGAGCTACTCAGCAGCTGCCTGACTGATTACCAGTGATGTCACAATAAGTGTTGATGTTGATGAGTTATGAAGAGGAATAGCACTAGATGTCAGCAGCCAGGTAAAACACTGTCCAACATACAGTAGCAAACTTAATAATAATCTATTAATACTACCAAGTACTGTAGTAAACTTTCTGATGAGCAAAGGAAAAAGACAAACACTTCAGAAATAAAAAGCAAGAACTGACTATTTTAAAATGAGTACCATTGTTGTCTTTTATTGTTTTGGTGCTATTAGCTCATTTGTTAGAATGCATCCAGGGTTTCATGATGGTATCCAGCATTGTGAAACTGCTCTCCCATTAGTTAGCGTTATCCAAAAGAATGGATAACTAGATAAATGGATAGCTAGATGAGACAGAGACAGCCTGATGGATAGACGGAGAAAGAAAGAAAGAAAGAAAGAAAGAAAGAAAGAAAGAAAGAAAGAAAGAAAGAAAGAAAGAAAGAAAGAAAGAAAGAAAGACATAGCAAATGTCTGGTCTTTGGAAACACACATTTACAGACTTCCATGAAAATACATAAATCTCACAAATGCTGCAAAATGTCTGTGTTGGGCTGCACATGGATCTTTGCAAAACATGCAAATACCTGAAAACTAAGGCACAATGTGATTTTTAAAATATAAATGAGAAACTATCATTCCCATTTTGCCAGTTATTAAATATATTCTTTTTTCCAAAATATTTTTACATATACAGTATATTTTGTAATACCTATGCACATGTGACTGAGTTGTGTATTAGGCATGAAATCTTTCCTCATAAGCAAACTGTAATAGTTTGTGTGTGGTTTCATGCAGACTGGCTTTTATTGTCAGACATAATTTGTGAAAATTAACAAAATCTACCATAGAGTTACTGGCAAAGCTGGATAGGCGTTCAAAAGTTGCCAGCTGCCCAAGTGACAGAAGCCATTCAGTGAGAGCTGGCACCACTTGCAACTGCCGTATGCAAGGGTTAGATGTTTGGCAGCTACTCCAGCTGACATACTGCCGTCTATCCTAGCAGCCTATGCTCTTCCTCTCACCCTCTTCAATCGTCAAGTCCCCTTGGTTTAAAACAACCTTCCTTGCCCTAGACTAACTGCCAGTATACTCTCCTAATGTTAGCCTCATGTCATGTAAATGCAGGTCTCTGCAGACTGTCCCTTTTACTATTGTTTTATAGCTCAGATGAGTAGTTTGTAGGATCCTTCTTGCAGTTCACCCTATCCTAGGCCAACTCACATTTTCTTTACAAAGGATCATTACTGGAATTAAATATGTCAAATTGATATTAGAAGTACCCTGTAATGTTTTGTGTACCTCATTCATTATAGTTACTGAAAAGAGAAAAGTTAACTGTTAGCTTCCAGAACGTGTTTTTCTTTCCCTATTCCGTGTTGTATGTTGAAATGTAGTTACAGTACATTGAGGGTTGTGTACAATGTCACTGTGCAGCTGCTAGGCTGTATTTCTGGTGTTTCTTTTAATAAAAATGTGATTAACTTCAAGAAAAAAAGCAATCCACTCATAGGCTTTTGTTCAGAGTATCTAGATTCATGTTCAGCAGTAACCCCTCTCTATCTCTACCCCCCACCCCATAAGAAGAGAAGATCTGCTTCTGGGGGTGTTCAATTCAATGTCATCATGAGAACAAACTCTAGTAAGAGCCAATATGGCTGCAAAATGATTTTAGTGAATATTCGTGATATCAGAATTAGTACAGTGTTTTGTTGTTAAAGGTTCTATTTAAAATTTGTCATATTACATGTAATATGGCATACAGTGTCATATATGAAAGAGACATTAGCAGTTTGTTATTAATGTGACACATCCTCTGGATATGAGGGAGCTCATAAAGTTACAACTGGCAATAAAGGTAATGAAAAGTAACAACATCAAACCTGGTATTAACTGCCCACAAGGCATATTATCAACAGCTGGTTAGTACATGTAAATATTTAAAAGCTTTTCATATAAACCACAATGTCAGGAAATATAAATTTATATAGAAGTCAATTTTGTACATGTTGGGGTGAAGTGCTGAGGATACAAATTGTTCAGGTGTTCATATATATATATATATATATATATATATATATATATAGAAACAATAAAAAGCAGTACATTATTATATCAGATTCTCATTTAGTCATAATACAGTAAAGAAACACTTTTATTGCAAAGTATGCCATCTTCATATTCTGGAAATAAAGATTATTTGTAGAAATCTTACAGAAAGTCCACAAGTTCAAAGCAATCACTCACACCTGAGCTATAGTGAGCCCCCAAGGTATAGATCCAATATGCCTGAGCATGTGATATAATGATGTCCTGCTTTTATCTGTTTTTAAGAGTAGATTCCTGACATATGGAATCATTGTACTGCAGAGTTCATTGATTCCACAGTCCTAAAGAAAATGTCTCTCAAGAGAAGGGATATACTGTATAAATGAATACCTGTACATTTTATATCCTCAGTGCTTCACCCCAACATCAACAAAATGGACTTCTATATAAATTTATATTTCCTGATATTGTAGTTTATATGTAAAGCTTTTCTAATTACATGCACTAACCAACTGTGAAAATACGCCTTGTGGGTAGTTTATACAAGGTTTGATGTTATACTTTTCATTACCTTAATTGCCAGTTGAAATTTTATAAGTCCCTGCTCATATCCTGAGGATGTGTCATTCATCATTTTAAATTTTTAATTTGTACACATCACTGGTGGTGGATAATATAAGGGCATTTCTGCAGTAAGTTACTAATTCTGATGAAGCTCTGCTTCTGGAGTGAAACATTAGTTGTTTTACCACTGTCTGGCATAACATTGCTCCCTGCTATTCATTGCACTACTGCCCTTATGTTATTTTGAGTATTCATCCTATAGATTTGCATATGCTTTTTTATGAAGCTGGTTAAAGTTTTACTGCTGACTATGGAATAAAGCTTAGTTTGATTTGATATGAGTGGCAAGTACACAAACTGGAATAGTGCAATGAATAGCATGGAGCAATGTTACAATAGATTAGTGCAAAAACAACTAATGTTTCTTTTAAAACTTCACTGGAGTTGGGCTCCCAGTGTCTGCTTACTATTTTTATTTACTATCTGACTCCAGGGTTGGGCACTTGGTGTCAGAATGGGAAGAGTTGGTGGCACCAGAGTTGGGCAGCAAGTGGCTACTTACTTTTCATTTTAGTTTACCATCCAACCCCAGAATTGGGCACCCAGTGTTGGAGGGGCAGGGAAGTGGCACAGGGATTGGCTCCTTGTAACTGCCTAGATATATTAATAGTGGCAGCTTCAGGTTTTCAGACAGAAGCAATACTTATATTCCTCTGGCTGCTCTATGTTTGTGTCACAAATCCCCACCCATTCCTTAACCAACATGCCTATTGCACCTGGCTGCTGCAGACCCTCACCTGTGTTTGCCCTCACCATTTCCTATGAACATACAAAATTGCCAGCAGCAAAAGGCCATCATGGTCTATCTAGGCTGCTTTCGTGAATGCAGCTAGCTCCCTATTCAGCAGGTGCCCTACCCCTTACCTCCCTTTACCCTCCCTTTGCCTGTCCCACCTCTTCTTGAAGCATTCCACTGTGGTACATGCCACCACTTCAGCTGGTAGTGCATTCCACTTTGCCACAACCCTCTCCAGTAAAGGTCCTTCTCACCCCCTCCTGAATCTACCCCTCCAATCTCATGGCATGGCCCCTAGTGTCTCTCCCCACCCGCCTCCTAAATAGACCCTCTGTGCCCTGTGCCCACACCCAGCTCTCTCAGTGAAAGTGGCATGCCCTGGACTCCTGGATAGTTCAAGCCCAGTCATCAGTCCCAGGGTTGACACATCTTAAAATCAAGTGCTTGTCCAGGACAAATGGCTGCACCAAAAGTGCAATAGTATTCCCAGTGTTCACACTGGTTGTCTATGATGAACAGGCATGAAAGAAAATTGATTAATCATCTGAATGTAAGAAATATTTTTTTCTGTATAATTTCATTGCTTCTGGACAAAATCAGGAAGTAGAAATGCTGGGGGGGTGCTGAGTAGCACACAGAGGGACACTCTTTGTCTCACTGCATATACAGACACACACTGAACCCACACCAAGTTGGGATACTTAAGTTTTGACATTTTCTAAAAATAATTGTACAGGTAGTTCAACAACTTATAGGATGAGCTGAAAGACTGTACTACTTGCTGCAGTGTATAAACTTTAACGTTACTAGTCACTGTTTACCTAGGAGTATCCTTATTTGCATGTATGGCTTATAATCTGCACTTTGCATTGATTCTGAATTGAAGTGCAGTTATATTCCTTCCTTCCATTTGTTTCCAACTGACCTGCTTATCTCTCAACACCAATGTGTAGTTTAATTTTATTTTAGGAATAGCCAGAACCAGCTGTTGTAGGACTGCAAAGCTGAATGCAATGCTGCAGTTTAACTACTATCCTTTTCAGCCTGTTAGCTTTCCTACTCTTTCTCTCCTCATAAATCTCTGAGAGTTTTCTGTCTCAATTACCCAGTCAGTGAAATATCTACCACCTAAAACAAGTCACAGCTGCTAGTCAAAGCTGTCTCTTCCCATTCTACTTCTGTTTTTATAGCCAACCTTTTCAAACAGAATTATAATGGATAGGGATTTCGAAAGATACATCTGTCTGCAGCACAGCAAGAGTTAATCTGTTGATTACTGGTGCATGTGGTCCTGCTCCCTGGACAGAAAAAATTCCATTTTCTTTTTCTTCTTTCATGGGCTCCTGTTGCAGCATTCTTCAACTATCTCAGCTCTGAGCTACCTGCTGAATTATTGCTGTGCTGGTTGTAAGTCAGACAACTAGCAACATGCAGCAATAAATAAAAATATAAAACCATAAAAGGAGCATGCTTTTAAAGACAAGATCTTGTAACGCTGAATGAAGCTGAATCGGAGATCTCGGCAGGCAGGGATCCAGACACACACACCACTGTAGTAAATTAAGAGACGCGTAGTGATATGTCTTAACAAACTACTCAGTGGAAGATCACAGTCTCACAATCATGTCAGTCCTTTCCCCATACTGATAGCAATACATCAGCATGATGACATCACCATGCAGCCATATAAATTGTAATGGAAGAAAATCTGAACCACTGAGCAACTCTACAATAGAAGGGATACAATCAGCCATTTGCAAAGGTTATTCAGGGCATTCCCCTGCTGTGTCTGGGAAAAACCCTCTTCACTCAAGATCTGATCGTTGTTGGCAGATGATTTTTACATATTTGTGTTCTCAGATTATCCAGCGCTTGTCCATCTATGAACTAAGAGTAGCCACTGTGTTATTGTGACATCTTCAACAGGGCTTGTGTTACTGTAATCTGGTTGCTGTTGAGATCATTTGAAACAGAGGGAAGGAATCAATGAATCATTGCTGGGTATGAAAAAAATGAAAATTCTTTATATTAGAATAAGTGAGGGTATTGTTACCAAGTTATCAGATTGGTCATTTTTTCCTGTTCTCCACTATCATAGTATTTTTCTACTGGACATTTATTTGACAGCAGGTACTTAAAAGCAACGCATTAAAAGCACAGAACAACCCATGTTTAGCCAGCTCCCAGTAGATAAAGTAACAGGCAAATAAGCAGGAATGCTAGTGCAAATAATAAACAAGAAAAACCCCAGTAAAACATGTAAAGTCACACAAAATAATGCAGACATAGTTCTTTGGTCTCCCTGCTACAATATGTGGAAGATGCCAGGTATAGTATAGTAGCTTAAGATCTAAAGAGAAACTATTGCAAAAACAGAGACATGTTTCTGTAGCGTAAACATCAGCTGTATATTCCTGCACAAGATTCCCTTATAGACTTGGCTTGTGCACCTAATTAAGTGTAATTTTATTGACTAGCTAGGAGACCTTGAGCTAAGGCTCAGCGTCCACAGTCCTTGGGTCAATATGAAGATCAAATGAAATGAGTCCATCAGAACACAATCATTTTTCATACATGAAAGCCCAACACCTGGAGTTACGTTAGGAAGGCACATCAATAAGTTCTTGATGAATTGTGCCTACACAGGCATTGAAACTGCTAATTGAAATAGGTATGACAAATAAAATGGGACCGAGCCTGGGTAATCATCTTGTCAGTGCAGTGAAATCCTTTTCAAAGCAAATTTCAGAGTAGTTTTATTAGTCTTTTGTCTTTTAAAGCAGTATCCCACATTTACAAAATAAAGGGAGTGATGATGAATTAAATATGCATAGAACATGATAAAATCATAAACTGAGGCCCACTATTCATGAAAGAGAATGCACTGTTTCATAATTAAAATTCACATCAATTTCTATATCATCAAACTCCTCAGTCTCACAGTGGGGCCATACCTAAAGCACCTAGGCATTTTGTATAACAGCGTTCTGTGATCTAGCTAGACACCAACATATACATAAAGCACTATGGTTCTCTGGATGTCACATTTGTTCACGTGGGAACTGGTAAGTTGCAGACATCCCCAGATCACCAAGGAATTCTTCAAATGGGATTGCTCAGCAACAGCATGGCATGCTGCTATTTTATTTCAAAAGCATAACTAATGCATCTGGGATGGCTACATTGGGCAACTGGAGAGTTGAGGTAGTGGGATCACATTCAGAAATTTCATTTAAATGGCATGCCCTTGTAAAACCAAAGATATGACTTTTAAAACATAAGCATTTGACAAATCCTTTGCGTGAGGAGAAGTGTTGGGTGGTTTGACTTTCTGGAGTAGGAATTTTACTCTTGTATAATTAAACTGACATAACTTTTGATTTCTCGTCCTGTGTGAACTGCTACTGTGTTTTCCTAGAAAGAATGTATTTATATGTAAGAGATGGCCATGGATGTTAATACTACCCATGCATTGTGGACTCAAAAAATTTGAGGGGCTTGGTTTACTAAACTCCTGATGGAGATTGTATCCAAGATTAAGATTAAAATAGTGCTGTGCCTCCACCCAGAGAAAGGTACAGTGGGCCTGGTGTAAGTATGATATAATACCCTGGATACAGTACTTCTACCCACATGACAGTACAGTGCAGCAACAGTCCACACAGATCATGCATTATATCACTCTGTAAAAGATATACCCCAAAATGTAATTATGAACCATAAACAAAAGGCTTTGTTGGGGCATAGGATCAGGAGCAAGAAGAAAGAAGGGGATTAAGTAATGCAGGAGTGGTATAGCCTAAATTAATATGCAGCTGCTGTTTTTCTGTTACTTTCTAGGTTCAGCCTAACTACTAGGTAGCCTACCCCAACACCACACACTTCAATTCCATCTGCGAGCTGTACTGTCAAGGCCTCACTACCTATGCCAGTACCAGTATACAGTTTGCAAACACTTGCAACTAGGAGCTTCTTAATATTACAGTTACTTGGTACCCAGCCATAGAAACAGTGCAGGTCCATTGTCTGTATTTGTCTGGGATCATCCAATGATTGCACACTTTAGAAACATAACACTTTACTAGTTGCAAAAAAAAAAAAAAAGGAAAGAACCCCCACACACAAAACAAAACCATGAATTTGTATTTCTGGCCAGATGGTCTAGCCTAAGTAACGTTTCCCAAATAAACCAATAACAGTGGTGACAGTACTACAGGGGACAAGGTCCTGATTTACTCATGGTTTTCCCAATCCAGCAGGCTCTCCTTTGGTTCACAGAGTTTAGCGGATCTACATGCAGGATTTCCTCTTCTCATGGGTTCAGTCTTTCTTGATCTCAGGCCTCTGTACCGGCATGAGAGACTCCTTCCTGCAGGGTCAGTCAGACCTCTTTTCCTCTCCCCTGTAGCAGATGATCCTCTTCAGAAAATCACATGGATGGTATCAGCCTGTGAAACCTGACCATGTCAGATCAGCACAACATTATGTGTGGTGATGCAATGAAAATCTCTCTGATCCAGAATTGCATTCACAGAGCAGCTTCCATGGTAACACCTGTCTTTTGCTGTCACTGTCAGTTTCTCAGACTACCCTGTACATACATGTGATTATGTCCTTTTGCTATGTTGGATGAAAACTCCTTGCTCTTGCAGATGTAGGGTAAATGTCTCTCACACTCAGCTCTGCAGGATGTGTCTCTCAACAGTTCAAAACATGGAGGATAGAGTATGAGCAGTCATATGTAACAAGGTTATTTTTCAATTGACAGGTTTCCATGGTAATAGGAGATCTCGAATGCACAGTTTGAGAGGACTCGTTACCAAGGAAACCTCGAGATTTAAAAATAGTCTTGTTGTAGAATTTCTCATATATTGTCTTTTATAGTGTATGGCAACCATAAAATGAAGGCGGTGTCCTTTTGCTTTTTCATAATGCAGCTCTCTTCCAGGGCCAGTCTCACTGCTGCAGCCATTTCAAGAGGAGCAGAGGATCACTGAACATGCCTGGGTGAAGGCATTCCATGTTGTTGTGCTGCAGTAGCTACATAGCTAGTGCAGCACAACAAACAAAGTGATGTAAATACTGCAGCACAACAGCACTAATCTAGGCACGGATCTCCATGCAGAACAGTTTTCTAAAATACACTACAGACTGTATTAGTCCTGGAAGAGCCCCTACTGTTCACAGAGGAAAACCAGCTCTCAGTTTGTGTTCTGAGTTGCCAGTCACTTATGGCAAGGCTGGAAGCCCATTACTCGAAACTGGATTGGCTAATACAAGAGTACCTGAATTAATGAGGTCCTTCTCAGTCCAGGACTGCTCTGTGGTTTATTTAGCAAACTTCAGAGCATGATTGGCTGGTCCAGTCTCTTTGACCGATTTCCATCCCATCACAGGTAGAAGGCATTAAAGATGGTTGCTAAATTTATAGTCCACAGGCAGTCCCTCACTAAATACTTTCATTTACGCAACTGCAGCATTTAACATTTCTGTTGGCCCTTACAAGTCCTTGGAGGGGTGCTTAAGTGGTTCATTAATTCAGGTCAACAATCTGGGGATTTCTGATTTAGTCAGGAACACTGCTGCTTTTGATCCATTAGTGGCAGAAGAAGTCTTTGGTGTGAAAATACAGTGAGCCTTAAAGGTAAGCCCTATTGGGGTGAGGCTACATGTGAAAAGCGGAATCTTAGGTCTTAGTTATACGTCCCTCTTGCTGGATAGTTTTGTTGAATATAGTATAGGATGGCTCCACATTTCCCCAGCTATGCTTCTTAGTGCAAACTATGAGTGATTATTACCCACACTATGGCAAGGAAGGTGTCTAAACAAATGTAGATTGGAGCCAAGCAAAAGTTATGAAGTATTTACAGGAGCAGGCAGCTCAGCTTCCTGGTCACCACAGATAAACAAAAGACAATCCGTTATGGAAAAAAGTTAATTTCTTTAATATAGAAGTATAAAAATCCAAACAGGAATAACGTTCCAAAGTGCAGCAATGCAGATAAGGATCCACCCTCCCTCAAGAACAACCAAAGTTTTAGTGCCTATCGCACTTTTTCTTTTCTTTTATAGTTAATAAGTTTTTTATTGATTTGACTTTAACAAGCATTATATGGAATAAAGCTGTCGGATACATAATAGTAATATTACAGACCTGTTACATACATCTGTTTGAATAAAGTTAGAGGACAGGCTTATAATAACTTGTGAGCAGAGCCTAAACAAGCGGGCAACAAAAGAACTGTATAATTCCCTGGATGGACGAACAACACCTGTCCAGCCGGAAGTAACTATGGGAGTAATACCGCTGGTGCTCATGTCCTGTAAATACCATATAAATTGGCTTACCTGGACTGTTCTCAATGATACCTGCATTGCTGGCACAACCGTAGAGTTCTAAGATGGTCCAGGGCCACTTCCCTCCAGTCAGAAACTTCAAAATACAAGAGAAACACACAAAGCAAAGCTATCTAGAGATCATCAGTGAATAAACTAGCAAGTACTCATAATATTCCAAGTTGCTTTTGGCACAGGGACCCGGAACCACAAAAGTGTTTCTTCCACCCCAGCTCCAGACTCAAACATGAGAGGAGGGTTTACAAAAGTAAAGAGAGCATTTTCAACTGATTCCCTCCCTAGGTTTCAAGTACATTATAAAGGGTTTCCACATGTTGGTATATTTAGAGAGGATATCAGCCACAGTGTGTGACATTCTGGACCAGTTGGCCACCTGAACCAAGGAGCTAAGTACCTCCTCCACTGATGGGATTACTTGTGTCTGCCATTTCCACCAGAGGAGTCTTTTTACCTGCATGCTTAGGGTCAGGAGCAATTTTATCTCTGAGAGGCTTAAGTGTGGGACTGAGGACTGGATTCCTAGTATCAACAGCTGGGGGGACATAGGAATGGGTTTCTGAAGAATACTGGACCCCATCTCATCAGCTGCCTGCCATAAGGGCTGGATACTCCCACGGTGCCATAATATATGGATTAGGTTGCCAGGGAGCTCTTGACATCTCCACCAGAGGTCAGATTGGACCAGTTTAGCCTTGGCAAGTACCACAGTGGTCCTATACCATGAATGCAGAATCTTATTCTGTATTAGCTGGCTTCTAGTATCAAGGTATGCCCCATGTGTAAGCCTGAGACATGTCCAGTCAGATCTGTGATGTGGGCCTGCAGTGCCTGCTCCCATTTATGCTTAGACTCCTCTGCTTGGGACGGAATGGTATCCCTAAGGGCAGTGTATAGTCAGCTAGACTGGACTCTTTCTAGGACCAGCCAGGATTCTGCCTGAGAGGTTCACTGCCTGTGGTGTTGCTTGCAAGTGTATTCAGAGATTGTGCTCCTTATTTGGAGGCACCAGAAATCTCTGGACAGAATTCCATATGTTCTCCTCAGCCCTTGAATGAATCGAGGGTATCTGTGCCAGGGATATACATATCCTGGAGCTTTGAAAGCCCACCTAGTTCCCACGAGGGCCAGGAAATTGACTGCTTATTGATAGTGATCTCTCCATTGCCCTATAGTGGAGTGAGTCTTGGGGAGAAGGGAGGGTACCCAATTTCTTATGCACCTTGGCCCAGTACTCCAGAGAAGGGCCTATCGTAGGGTGAGTGAATGCCCTTGGGGGGTGATTAAATAACAACAGAGATAAATGTGCCCACTCACAGACCTCTCTCCATGCCTGGCAGCTGAGGAGTTTTACTCTGGGGATGTGAACCATTTTAGTGTCTGAGCCATCTGAAAAGCCCATTTATACCCCTCGAGCCCTGGAAGACCCCAGCCTCCATTTGTCTAATGCTCTCTCAGCTTATTTCTGCTGTACCTAGGCTTCTTGCCCTCCCATATGAAGGAACCCAGCAGGAGTCCAGCCTAGTAAACCAGTACTGAATGATTTTCAAAGGAATGCGAGAGAGAGGGTACATAATTTTAGGTGCTGTGACCATTTTAATTGCCGAAATTTTACCTACAAGCATGAGTTGGAGAGGCCTCCCTCTATCCAGCTCCATATGAATGGGCGCTAAAAGTGGCTTCATATTCATTTCCCAGAGTTTATACAAATTAGGAGTGATATTGATGCCCAAAGTACATGAGTCCATCCGAAGTCCAGCAGAGACCATGCTGGGTAACCTTATGGGAGGTACAATTAGAGTTCAAAGGAGGACCTCCATCTTGGAATGATTAATCATGAGCCCTGAGAATGTATTAAATTCTGACAGGGTGCTCAATAATGGAGGAGAGGAGGAAGTGGCAATATCTGCTATAGGAAGCAACAGGTCATGAGCATACATGAGAGTAAGTATTCCTTTTCTCCCTCATATCCTGGAGATTAATGGATTCTGTCTAATAGCCACAGCCAGAGGTTCCACTGCCAGGACAAGAGTAGAGGAGAGAGGGCATCCCTGACGTGTGCCCCTACTCAGTATAAAGGGGAGACAGCATCAAGTTGGTGAGTACCCTAGCTGCAGGAGCTGAGTATATGGCCCCTTTCCAGGCCTGAAGCCTGCCCCCAACCCCATGGCGCCAAGCACTTGTTGGACATAGTCCCTCCAGGGAGTCAAAGGCCTTTTCAAAATCTATTGCTATTGCTGCAGAATGGGGTGGCAATGTTTTAGCCTTATGGATCAAGTTTACGAGCAATCTAATATGGTCTGCACTAAATCGTACCTTAGCAAAGCCTACCTGGGATGGGTGGATCAAACTGGGGAGGACCAGGTTTAGTCTGTTAGCTAACAATTTGGCTACGCTACTGTCTGCATTCAAAGAGATATGGGCCAATAGCTGGATGCTTTAGAAGGTCTTTACCCTTTGAGGCAGGATAGTGATGGTCGCCTCCCTGAGGAAGGGGAGGTTACTGTCTTGAAGTGCTTCAGTGAACACTTGTAGTATTGGGAGTTTGTGGTCTGCAAAAGCTGCCATATTTCGATGGGGAACCCATCCCCTCCAGGAGTCTTTCCTTTTTAAGAGTAGATCCAGAAGCAAATGATTTGATACCTTTTAATGGACCAACATAGATGTAACAACAAGAACAAAGTGCTCTAGCTTTTGGACCAACCAGTCCTTCTTCAGAAGATATTGGCAGTTGTTTAGAAAATACAATACTTATAACAGCTAGATCATGCAGAAAAAACAGAAAAAATCCTCATTGGTTTAAAATACTCATTTAAAAAATACAGAAGATGATGTCAGAGAAGTTTAACAGTACCATACTGCCTTTAGCCAGGATGGACCCTGGGTCAAAGGTGCTTGGTGGAACACACATACAAAGAATCCTACTGCATATAAATTTAATTGACATAAGATAACACTGCTGAAGCAGATGACTCCTAAATCAAGCTATAGTGTCACAGTTTGTATAAGGATGTGATTACTGAAAGGCAGCCCCCACCCAGATTAAAGACAAACTAAGATTGTTTTAGGGCTCAAGAAGTTTCAATGCCTGCATTATAGACAATAATTTACCAGTAAAGTTGTCTTAAAAACATCAGTGCACACTGTGTGATGTGTAAAACCTAGCTGGACTGGTCACCCAGCTGTACTCTCAACCTACTGTAGACATAAGCCCAAGAAATTTCAAAACCTCTAGTGGAGTGACAGGACTGATAAATGATAATTTAAATACAAATTGACAACATTAGTATCAAACAAAAACTCTAGTCGAGGAACATCAAGGAATTAAGACCATGTAGCCTGATATGTACTGATGTCAATATACACTGAGAATGTAACAACTTGATGTACCAGAAGTGTCTAAGGAATCAGAAAAGAGATAAAAATGTAATTTCTCTCCTCCTCTTCATACAAACAATACACCTACCCCCACATCACCATAATGTGGATGGGGAGATACATAACTTTAAGGAGATGTCGTCTCTCTCTTTTAAGTGATAATATAGTCCTTTTAAGAGATAATATAGTCTCTGCCACCTCCTGAGGTGAGATCGGGGCATCTAAAGCCAAGTCTGATCCTCCCGAGATTTTAGGAAGTGTAAGGATTCTAGAAATGGGAGAACATCCTTGGGGTCAGGTGCTCTAGATGATTTATATAGCATGGAATAGAAGTCCATCATTATGCTATTGATTCCTTCTGTCGCGGTGTGTGTCTTACCCCTGCATCCACTAAGGCAGCGATGTGCCTTTGGCTTGCTGCTTTTTGAGTCTGTAGGCAGGGATCTTGCCCACTTCTCTCCCCCTCCCAATGTTTGTGCTTTAGCCTAATAATTGAAATCTCTGCTTTCCTAGATAAAAGTATATTCACTTGCATCTTCAGGATGCCACTCTGTGTTTTGCCTCCCACCTGAGGAAGGACGTGGAGGATCTTAAAGTAGCTTCCGCTTCTTGGGCTGTTTTCAAGCCCCTTAAGGTGCTTTTCCCTCCCTTGCAGTGCTTGCACTTAAATCCCATTATTGCCCCCTCAGAGTAACTTTAAATACTTTCCAGGTATTGCCTACTGAAGTATCTGCTATGTGGTTATTCGAAAAATTCAGAGGCTTCCCTTTGAAGCCAGGGGAAAAGTCTGGATCATGAATCAGCAATGGATCTAGCCTCCAGGATGGAGAGGTAGGGGCAGGGGCCCCAGGTGAAGAAGAGATGAACAGGGCATGGTCCAAGATGACCAATGGGTGAATAAAGGTGTCAGTGGTGTTCCTGGTGACTGCTGGAGAGGTGAGCCAGAGATCTATACAATTAAAGAAACTGTGCACTTGGAATGGAAGGTGTAGTCTCACTGGGAGGGTGAAATACCCTCCAGATATCTGTAAGGCTCATATCTTGTTGTAACTGGCTCAATGCCAGTGACACCCTGGAGTGGGGCTCTGTGTCAGATGGGGATCTATTAAGTAGTGGGTCCAGTGTGAGATTAAAATATCCCTAATATTATTGGGGTATTACTGGGGCCAAGGGCCCAGTGCTTGGGCCAGCTCATGGCAGAAGGAGGCGAGTCTTTATTCGAGAATATACATCACCCAGGAGTAAAGGTCCCTCCCTTGTGTCCATGAATACAGCCACCCATCTGCCCCCAGGGTCACTCACTTTATGCACCAGTGTCCAACAAAGCAGTTTGTGAAGCAGTATAGCTACCCCTCTCTTTCTGGAAGGGGCAGAGGCATGTATAACTTGACCCCCCAATCCCGTTTTAGTGTATCATGGTCCCCTCCTGTGAGTTTGGTCTCCTGCAGCATAACCTTTGCTCCCAGCCTTTTAAGGTGCTGCAAAACCTGTTTCCTTTTGTTGTTGGGTATTAAGCCCCTGACGTTCCATGTCAAACATGTTATATCAGCTATTGGTGAGAGGAGCAAGTATCTTTCCAGGAAATGTATTATAGTAAACGAGCAGGCTGGGAGCAAGGTCAGTCCACCCAGGAGAGACAAGTCCCTGTAATTCAGCGCCAGGTATGGAGAGAGAGTGAATAAGCCAGGTATTCCCTGACAGTAGCAACTGGCCTCAATCTAACATCTATCAGTAACCCTGTGTGTGTTTCTTGCATTGAAAACAAACAATAACATATACATATAAACCAACTATATACAAGGTGTACAACCTTCTGGCGTATTGGGGAAATAGAGGCTTCCCATCAGCTGCAGAGCCCTGCTGTAGGCCGGCCTCTTTTCCCAGTGCGCTATCCTGTGTGTTGAACCCTGTGTGTGTTAGGGGTGTTCAGAGGAGGAAGACTCCCAACAGGATAACATCATCAACACCATCACAGTATTAATTTAGTGAGCTCCTTGTAGCTGCAGAGAGGTGTTGACACTGCACCAGTCATTTCTGTATGAGTATTGCGGTACTAATGGTAGGGCTATGCGTCGCTGATGATGGAATGGAAGGATGGGGGAGAGGGTTGAGGTAGCAGCCTCCTCTAGTGTAACTGGGCATGAAATGGCCTCTGAGGGAATCAGCAATGCTCTCATTACAGGGGACTATTATGAAAGAGTAAGTGGGGGGATTAGTCCACTATACAGGGAATGTATGTGATCTGGTCCATGTGGGGAGGACCCTCTGCATCAGGGATCGGGTACTTTGGCCCTGATTCAGGAATACAGGTCACGGCTCGACCAGCCCCTGAGAAAAAACCTGGTTGGGAACCCAGCTGCCCACCCTGGAGGGCCTGAGCCTTCCATGTAAAAGAGGCAGCAGGTCAATAGTGAACTTATTAGACCTAAACATTAATACCCAACAGACTGAACAATAACACCAATTGGAACAGTACATTTGAGATAACCCTACACCAGGATGCTCTCCTCCCTCACCCCTCCCCACTAGTGAGAGGGACTGAGCCCTTCAGAATATCTGCCAGAGCTTGTGGAGGTGATTGATACTCTCGGTGTCATCAAGGTAAGCGAGGCTTCCTACTAGCCCTTGCAAGTCAGAGCATGTTTGTCGCCCCTCACGGATCCTTCTCAGTATGGGAACAGGACATTTCAGCTGCAAGATAGCGGCACAGATCGAGGGCGAGGCCCAGGGTAGGGAGTCCCAGCAGTCACCAAACTCAAGCAACATGGATATTTCAAAGGAACCACAGCTGGAGTCTCTCTCCACATTCACCAAGAAAGTTACTCCTGCCTTACCCCAAACTTGGTTTTCCCAAGGTTTAGCAAAGAACCAAGAATTAAACAAAAGAGCTACTTATCTGATCATACTGCTGAGGTCTTGCCATTCTTTAGTCTAGGAGTTTGAATCTGCTCCAGTCAGTCCATGAAGGAGGCTGGATCACTGACAACGGGAGGCCTCCCGGAGACCTTGGTGGATGCTGTGCTCATTAGTCGTGACTCCATCCTGCGACTGGTGAGGACAAGTTGAAATGGCCCGGTGACTGGATTTCAGTGGAGGAAAAGGCCTGCCAACCATGGGAGCATCAACAGTGTCTAGCTGTGGATCCAGAGATCTAGGTCGCAGGTTCATACCTGTTGGCAGTGTGGAAACCCTGTAGGAGTCCGGATTTGCTGTGTTCATGTGTATGGCTCCCGATATGTCTGCCTGCTCTCACTCCAAGGGTGTTCTCTGCATCCATGCTTTTAGAAGAGTGCTTCTTTGGTTCACCCTCAGGGGAGTTCCCAAGCCTGGTCCCTAATATCCTGCCAGACCCCAGACCGGTTAACCTGAGGACAGCGATGGTCCAGCCCTTCTGCACTAACTTTTGCTGACAGGGGCTTTGGGGTATTTGGATTCCCTCAGCTGGTTGCAGCTTAGAAATTCTGTGAGGGAGTCAGGAGAGTCAAACAAAACCAGAACCCCATTGTGGACTACCCGCATTGTGGCCTGGTATCGCAAGGAGAACGGCAGTACAAGTTTGTGCATTGTGTGCCTTGCCTCAGTGTAGGCTCTGCATCTATCAGACAGCTCTTTAGAAAAGTCCTGAAATATAGAGATTTTGTTTGATCTCCATGTAATCTGCTGTTTTTCCTGGGCTCTGGTCAGGACCTTCTTTCTCTCTGTAATCTATAAATCTAGTGATAATAGGCCATGGCTTGTCCTGGGCCTTGGGCATGGGGGCCAGCGTGCAGTGTGCACATTCTACCTGAAAGGGTCTCGATGGATCTAGCTGCAACATTTCTGATATCGTTAATTGCAGAAACCCTTCTGTGTCTTTCCCTCCATGAGCTCAGGTAATCCCACGGATCTAAGGTATTGTGCTGACCTCGGTTTTGAGGTCATCTATCTTGCTGTGCATCATTTGTATAGTGTGCTGTTGTTCCCTTAGTGTTGTTGACAGGTCTTGTATCTGAATCTCCATTGCTGAGACCCTCTGCTCAGTATGTAGCATCCTAGCCTCCAGGTTTTGGACTACCTGGGTATTGCGGTTTTATGCAAGGTGACCTGTGACATCTGTGCCATGAGTTGGCCAAACATCGTTTCCACGAGGGCTGTTCCCAGGATTGTGATAAGTGCAGTTCAGCCATGCTGTAGGCCTGTCCTTCAGGATAGGCCACTCCACTGGAAGAGATTTTTTTCCAATACAGTTAAAGCTTTCTGCAATAATAAAGCGATTTTCAGATTCCTTGTACAGTAACTTCTGTAGTTTGAAGAGTAGAACTTGCTCAGAAAAGAAAGGATTGTAAGGGATATATCCCTCTGGGTTGTAGAGCTGTGATATTGCTGCCATCCTGTTTAGCGTTCTTGCGCACTTTTTCAAAGTTCTTGAGAAAGCACAGGTAGCGGCAACATTTGGTTTGTTCTTGAGAGGGGTGGATCCTTATCTGCACTGCTGCACTTTGGAATGCTATCCTGTTTGGAATTTTATACTTCTCCTATATGAAAGAATGAACTTTATTCATAATGGATTGTCTTTTGCTTGTCTGTCATTACCCACACTATGACTGACAGAAGAATTCAAGTTCATACCAATAGATACATTCACAACAAAATTGCTATATGCCAAATATGCCAAATGTAGTATATTGCTTTTGTGATGTGAATTGCACCTCATTTGTGAGATGACCAGCACCAAACTCATTACACATTTGAACTAAGACAGGATTCATACCTCTGTCTTAAGCTGCAAAAGCTGGTCCTTCATATAGCAAGCCACCAAGCTCCCCATCCAGACTCGTATTAAAATTAAATAGCAAATGTATTAAACCTTGTTTTACAATGTAGTGATCCAAAATAGATTAGTTGAAAGCCCAAAATACAATATCTCTTTCTCAGTCTGACTTGCTTCTACCCATTTCAGTATCTGTGAGGAAATAGCATAGGAGGGGTTAATGACTTGATGAAGGTCACAGAGCTGACTATGTGAGTTTGGTTGGATTTGGTAAGGCAACATTTTTACTTTTAGTACAGAATCATACGTTACATCTCATTGTCCTGTTTTCAATTCCTGTGTAGAAAATAAGCAGAATAATACCTAACATAAAATAGAAATTACATTTAGGACAAACAGTAATATGTACATCAGAACAATGCAATAAAACTATTACATTTAGTTAATTTATAAGATCAAAATGAAAACAACTGTGGTCTGTCTAAAAAAATATAAACAAGAATGCTTGATTTCAAGATCAATAACCATTTGAAATTTTGAGATTTCAGACTATGATCTCATGGTATGCAGTTCTTTTCTCTAACTACTATACTGTGCTACCTCCATATAAAAGTTTAAGTGTGACTGACAGTATTACAGATAAGCGAAGTTGAACAGAGGGCAATCTTTTGATATACTGATGTCAAAAATGCAGCTGTAGTCTTTATAATGTGATGAGTGGGGAGCAGTCACGGTAGGGCTTGCTAAGAACTGGCTTGGCCAAGTTGCAGGCTTTGTCTTTGTGGACTGCCACTGACCGACATGGCAGGATGTCAACTCCATCTGACTCTCAGCTACCAGCTGATGAGATGCTCCACCAACTAGGAGTCATTTTGGGTGAACTGTACACATTCAGATAGCTTTCATTTGATAAAGTAATGCATTTACTGTAGGCATGGGAACACTATAAGTCAAGGAACCGTACCCTATCTTCACTTGCAAATCCATGCGTTTATAGAAACACCAGTAGCACCTGACAGGCCCATACTCACCCTGTGGCTAGTTTGAGGGACAAACATAACAGAGCAATTGTTTTCTTTTTAAAAGAATACATAAAACAATTTTGCTGAAATAAATTCACCAAAGCTCTGGAAACTAGTGGACTCTTTCACAGTTGTAACCATATTACAGCACAAAACTTTGTGCAAACAGGCTTCCTGCTGCAATGCCATCAATTTTACGATGCACAAACATTTTACCTACAGAAGTTCGGGTAGAAGTTCCCTTGTGGCTGCGGGCCTGATCCAATAAGATCCTGGCCCAAATGCCCATGTGATGGGTTGTAAAATTTGTGAAGTGCTCATATGGGCAAGATGTGCACCATTGGGGCACTCTATGGCACCCACAATGTGGGACACTTTCTCCCTCTGCACCCTGACCCCTGACCGCATGCATGGTTATGTGGGTGTATGGGATAGAGGCTGGCTGGGGAAATGGAAAGCTATGTGCCTGATCCATGATAAAAACTCAGTTGTGCGGAGGGTCAGTGGAGGGAGTGCTTAAATGCCTGCCATGGGACAGCATTAGCATTATGTGCCCCCACTGCCTGGCCACAACAGCTGCTTCTGGAACTAGTTGAACCTGCCTATTTCCCTCAGCCCTTGGTCTCAGCATGGTGGATTGGGAGCATCACTGGCGCTGGTCAGTGGGGTTTCCAGTGTTTCATTTATTGTGGTAGGGATACAGCAGTCTTGGAGGATTCCCATATACTGGCATGCCTTCTCCTTGGCATGTAAGAATCCACTCATGGACTGGCATGGGAATCCAGATGGATGTCTATTGTCCAGACCCACTGCACTCAACATTGCTACATCCCAACTCAATGAGTGGATCCAAACTACTGGATCATGGAGACTGGAGGTTCAGATTACCAACCACTGAAGGTTGGCACAGGGGCATAAGACTGTGGTTGGGAGATGCTCAGTTTGAGGATATCCCAGCCATCTACCTGTATGCTGATAGAGTCTTAAGTCACAATGCAAATGACAACACTAAATGTTACTGGATGAAAATTGCTTTGGGAATGTGGGTTCTAGATAGAAGGGAGTTCTCACACTGCTGTAGAAGTGTTTTAAGTTTTACTTTGTTGGTGCATTGTTGGTGAAGTGACAACTTCATGCTTCCTGTAGGCAGCACAATGGTGGCACTTAGCCTGTTGTTCACTGGGTGAAGTACTAAAATATGCACAATAAAAAATGGTGCCTCCCTGTTGAACTCCAAAACCCACTCTGTGCTCCTACCTAAGACCCAGGATGGCACATCAAACACTAACCACTTCCCTGCACCCTCTAAGTAGTACCTCCATGCCCTTCCTCCCTCCTCCCATGCCCCATGGAATCATTAGCATTTAAATATATACCCCAGTTCCCCTAACCCACTTTCAACCATCCTTGTGGCACCCTCCCTCCTCCCCAGTACAGCAAAAAGATGGACTTCTTCTGCCACACTCACTCAGCCTCCACCACCCTCTACTCCCAATCTGGCACCCAACCCAAAAGAAACACACTAGTCAACAGTGGCTCCTCAGATGGCTAACAGCACAGATCCACCTCTCAACACCTTGAACTGCTGCCATCTGAATGAATGGGAATGCTCACATATAGTAAAAGGAGCTGAATGCTTTTGCACCCTGTAGTGTGTGTTTCATTTCTGAGTACATTATCTCGTGCTGTGTACAGCCTGTGAGGTGTGTTAATCTGATTGCAAAATGTTTTTGTAGTAAAAATATAAAGTAATATTTCATTTGAAATGGCAGAACACTTGGATAGGAACATTAATTCTGGGTAGGAGTTGTTTAGTTGGTATTTCAGTGGAAGATGCATGTTTTGAGCCATGAGCTGCAACTTTTCCTGCTTCATTTTGAAGCAGGAGTTATAGAATTTTCAGAGTTGTCAACTCTGTCTTTCAAAATATGAGTTGCAGTATTTTCATAGTTTTACAGTTTTTGTGTTTGCTGTAGGGTTTGCAAGGTTTTCCAGCTCAGGGTTTCCTACTCTGGTGTATTCTAGGTAGGGTAATCACATTACAGTACACTAAATTAAGGACAAGTCCTGAAATTTGCCTTGGTAACACATCAAAATTCAGAATACACATAAAAATTATTTTAGCTGTTCTACTGTGACCAGGTAAAAATTCAGAACTAGAGAGGAAATTCAGGGCTATCCCAGGAAATTCAGGATAGCTCATCAACCTAATTCTAGGTGTGAGTTAGAAGGGATAGTGTTGTACTATGTGGAATTCTCTACCTCATTGGTTGAGAGAATGCCCAACCGTTGACAGTTTTAAAATTGCTTTAAAACATATCTTTTAACTTGGCTTTTTCTTTATAGTTTGATTGTTTAATGTTGATTTCTGTTTTATTACTATGTACAGCACCTTGATTTTGAAAGGCGCTTTATAAATAAACATGAATTGAATTGAATTGAATTGAATTGAACTGCACTGTTGTAGCAGTAGTTTGGTCAGTTTATGATTCTGCTGCAATCAAATTTTATATGTTCACCATGCGGACACACACAGTTAACATTTTGGTACAAGAGTGGGTTTTAGGGTGTGACCCTGTCAGTCCAGTGCAGAGTGGTCTGCAAGGGGCTCATCAGTGTCGCATCAACCATCAACAAGGCTGACCATAACACTGTTCTGGCTTGATGGGTGCAAACTTCATGTAGTTCAAAGGACAGAGCTGACCCAATCGTATGGCAACTCTTTCCTTTGATCTACATAGCGCTGCCAGCAAGCACAGCTGATCTGTCATGATCATCCTGCTGAAAACGTCCCTCATAGATTGAATTACACCCTGAAAAGAGAAAAAACATCCATCGATGCCTGTTGCTGCCACCTCCATAACTGTCCACCTCAAGCCAAATTCATGCATGTTAATATTCCAACGCAGGGGTGCCTAATCCCCATCTCGGCTGCTAACCCTCACGTGCCCATTTTGCTTCTGCAACACTGGAACCCACCCCAGTGCTGCCAAACAAAACACCAACACTGTCTGTGCCCAGTTCCTAGTGTCGGTACCTGAAATAAAGAAACTGTCCTCACAGTTTTTAAATATTCCTGTGAAAAAAAACCATCCATTGATGTCTGTTGCTGTTGCTGCTAGAACTGTCCACCTCAAGCCCAACCCACCCATGTTAATATTCCAGCACAGAGGTGCCCAATCCCCTGTGCTGGCTGTTACCCCCACCCTGCCCATTTGCCTCTGCAACACCAGAGCCCACCCCAGTGCTGCTAAACATAACACTGACAATGGGGCGCCCAGTCCCCAGTGTTGGTACCTGAAATAAAGAAAAACATCCCTCATAGTTTTTCTTAATATACCCTGTAAAATGAAAACATTCATCAATGTTTGTTGCTGATGCTGCCGTTACTATCCCCCACCTGACCCCCACTCAGCACCCACCACCCCACATCCCCAAAAACATAACATTGACCCAATCCCCTGTGTTGGTACTTGAAATAAAGAAAACCATCTCTTGTAGTTTTTTTTAATATACCCTTTAAAAGAAAGCCGTCCATCAATGTCTGTTGCTGCCTCCAAGATTACTATCATCCCCACCTGACCCTCCCACTCAGCACCCATCACCTCAACCCTCCCAACCTGTAAATGTAAAGGATATTACCTAGTTTTGCTTCTATCTGCATAATGTTTCAGCATTTTATAATGTAAGCAGTGGCACATGTCATGTTAAAAGACAAATGGAATGTGTGCTTTTAAAATAATAGTCTCTCTGTAGAACATTAGGCATATGACACGTATTTACAAAGCTCTGGAATGTTTATTATAATCTAAATTTATGCACACTCCTTGTAAAAGAAGCCATGACAAATAATTCAGTGTATACAATTATTTATCACAAAGGCCAGATAGACAGCACAAAGTTACACCAATGGTATCCATACTTACAACATATACAGTCTGTTCTTCACATTTATTTTGTTTTAAATTATTTCCCAAGCACCAAAAGTGCCAGAGCTACTAGTTCTTTACCACTCTGCCTTGTATTGTCGGTTTGAATGCTAAGATTAATTTACACAGGTTTGCATACCATACACATGTTTTAAAATAATTAAGACATATACACGATTCAATAGGACTGGCATTGTATAACTGTAGAACCCTTCTAGATTTTAATAATTTCAGCATATGTTTGAAAGTGTCTTCTTGATGAGTGCACATGTTTGTGAACAACATTTACGTGTGAAAGGCGCCGGAGGTGAGAGAAAGCTTTTCACTATTTGTAACCCCTCAGAAACTGTCCAGCAAGATAAAATGTGCAGCATAGCCCAGCAGGTTAAACTAATCCCCAATATCCACCCACAGTCCTGAGGAACCAGGAAAACATAATTTATTGCCTCATCCTAGGAACTTGATATCAACTTTCTGTCTTTCAATGACTGCCTGCGTATATGAGAATGCAGATAGGAACAGTTAGAGTTTGGATGGGCTGTGATGAGTGTCTCCCTGCAGTCCCTGATTATCATATCAAAACCCAGTTTATGTCATTACTGTGGACCCAGCTTAACCCCGTCATAGCAATCTGAGAATTACAGAGGAGAAGGGACAGTAATATAGGACTTCGTAACCACGGGATGTACTGCAGGCCCCCTCAGATTTTTATTCTATAGAAGCCTATGGTAAGCAAGTGAGGAAGAGGACTAGGAATGCAAGGACGGGTCCCTAAATATAGACTGAGAAGGGTCAGTGAAGCAGGTGGGAGCAATTTTACTGGAAAAGTGTAGAGAGCACTCACCCCTGCTGTGGAACCTCAAGGAAATAGACTCTTACACCAACAGTGTGGTTTCCATTTCTTTTATTCCTTCTCCATAGTGCAGCAATAATATTACAGGCACCAGTGGCCTTGACTGGCCACTGTCTTACATTCACCCACCCTAGTGGGCTTCCTCAGAAATGAAAAGAGTCAAAATCAATATGCTGTTCATATACAGCTAGTAAAAAAGACACATGGTGCATTTCAACCAATCACAGTGGTACTTGTGATAATTCAGTGTATTTCAGCAGACTATGTTCAAATGCTTCTAAGCTCCACTGCCTGTGGGATATTCATATTAAGAGCATCCACATCCAATGTCACCATCCTCCATTCTTCCTCCACCTGTATTTCCTATAATGCTGCTAAGATACTACTTGTGTCCTTGATGTGACTGCATGTAAATGGAACTAGTGGGCTCAGGAAGCTGTCTGCATATCGAGATATGGGCTCAGTGATCCATCCTATACCTGATACAATTGGACATCCAGGTGGTACTGTGGGTGCTTGTGGATCTTGGACAGTGTATAAAATGCTGGGTTTTTTTTGGGGGTTGAACTTTTCAAAATAGGGAGTCCAGATAACAGAAATGTTGAAATCATGCACTTTTGAAGTTCATGAAGTTGCTGAATGGATAAGAAAGTACCTCCAACAGGAAGAAAGAATCTTATGAACTGTATTATGATGAGTATTCTTGTTTGGTAACATGCATTTAAGAAAGTTTAAAGGGCTAAGAACCTAATTTAAATGACACTATAGACAAAATGATTGGTTGTGGGTTGACAACACTGGGATGGGTTGAAATGCACCATGTGTCTTTTACTATCTGTATATGAACATCATGTTGATTTGACTCTATAGTCTCTGAGGAAGCCCACTAGGGTAGGTGAAACATAAGACAGTGGTCAGTCATGGCCACTGGCACCTGTAATATTATTACTGCACTCTGAGAAGGAACAAAAGAAATGGAAACCACACTGTTGGTGTAAGAGTCAATTTTCATGAGGTTTCACAGCAGGAGTGAGTGCTCTCTGTGCTTCTCCCAGTAACTATTTAGATAGGCACCACCACCCCAATGCTTGCCATCACTTTTTGAATGACAGTTGGGAGCAATGTTGCCATAGGTTCTGATTGCTAATAGTATTCTTGTTATTGATCACTATGAAGGAAAGAATCTGGGCAGTGTTAAGGGAATGACTTTTTAAGAGATTTATGCTATTGTGATGAATAAGGTCTCTATATTAAACAAGTATTTGTCAATGCCGAATATTGTCTTGCTGGCATTGGCATTGTAGTCTGGGAGTTACAGGGGTGCATAATAGGAATGGCAGTGAAGTATTAAACTGGCGCCAACCCACCCCACCCCACCCTGCAGAGACTGACAAGCATTAGGGTGAACTTTGGGTCGTCGACCATAACGCTCACACCATTTCACCTCACCTAGCCTGCAGACACCAGAAAGTGTTGTGGTGTGCCTTTGAGTCTTTGGGTCTTATGCTCACCCCATTCCATGAGGAAACACGCTTAGATGGGTGCAGTATAGGAGAATGGGGTGAACTCTGCGGCAGAAGAGTCTGAGGCATACGATACCTGTCACTGGCTGCAGGGTGGGGTGGGGGTGGAAAGGCGTGAGCATTACAGCCGACAGTCCCAAGTCACATCCCTGATGCCTGCCTTTCTGTACAGGGTGGGGCATTATGGTTGGAAACCCTAATGCCTCAGGTATTTGTTGGTATTTTTATTCCAGATTTTCAACATGGGCTTTTGTGACCCCACCTCATGAACAGTGGCACTATCAGTTCATTAGTCAAAGGTGATTTTGCACAGTGACTATGCCATTTGGTGCCATGGGTGTGAAAACACATTTCCAGGATGATGTGAAAATGACAGCTGTACTGTTCATGAGGAGGTGTAAAAATGGCAATGTTGAAAATCCTGATAATATGAAATTATTGAAGTCAGGAGCATGCGTAGAAACTCGCTAGCACTCCGTAATGCAATTATTTTGGGGATTTTTAACCAAATTTTTAACATAGGCATTTTGGGACCTCTGCTCATGAACAGTCACACTGTGATTTTGTTAATCTGTCCTGAAAATTGATTTCCCAAAGCAACCGCGCCATTGTGAGTCAGGCGTGCAAAACACATTTCGGGCAGGATGTGAAAATGACAGCTGTACTGTTCATAAGGAGGTGTGAAAAAATGGTGATGTTGAAAATCTGGAGTCAAAATATTAAAATTTGTCGAGTTACAAGCATGCATGGAAACCTGCAAATGCCTATCGTAACACAGTCATTTTGGAATTTTTCACAAATTTGCAACACAGGCTTTTGGGACCCCACCTCATGAACAGTGGCACTGTTGTTTTGTTAATATGTCCCGAAAGGTGAGTCCTTACAGTGACCACGAAGTCAACCTTTGGAACCAAATAACGAGATTATAGTGCATGTGTTCATGAGGAGGTGTCCCAAAATCCATGTTGAAAATGTGAAGCCAAAATTCAAAGAAATGGCTGAGATATCCACCTAAGTAGAACCCCCCATTGATGACATCATACAGCTTACCAACATTTCTTCATTTCGTAGTTCGGCTTTGAAAAGTCCAGACCTGTTCCAGCCCACCAAAGATCACAGCATTGGACATCCGAGGAGTGATATAGGGTGAGTGTGTGTGTGAGGAGGTGAGGTGTGCAGAGGGTGGGTGCGGGTTGGGGAGGAGGGCTCAGCGGACAACGAGGGACCGTTTTCTTTTCAGGTAAAAAGAAAAACAGACATCCGACACAGTTCGTTGGGCACACTGTGGTGGGCTCCCAGTGTGCCCATGACTTTTTGGGGAGATGTTGGCACAGTGCACACTGGGGTGGGCTCCCAGTGTGCCACACAGTGAGGGGTAGGGTGGAACATGCCAACATGGTTGGCTTTGTGTGACCAGCGGCACATTGGGGTGGGCTCTCAGTGTGCCACAATGTGGGGGGTGGGGACATGCTGACACGGGATTGAACCCCAATGTTGGCTTTGTTCATGGATTGTGTAGTGGCGGCAGGATACGCTGCCATGTTTACTGAGATGTTTCACCAGGAAAGGTACATATGGGAGGCATGTCATCTCTGTTGCTGCATGACAAGCTTGTCTCTGATTTCAGCAGCACATTTCTTTCAAGTTGGTAGCACCTTACGTAATTCTTGCATCAGCTCTAGCATGCTGGCTGATTGGGGAATGAGGGACACACCTACTAAAGCATGTCCTGCATTCGCCAACACTGACACACCTCTCACTGTGCTAATGCTACTGCAAGATGTTGCTTACTATGCAAGACAACATAAAAATGAGACAACCCCATTACATGCCACATGCACCTCCTTTATCACTAAATGGCAATGTTGCATGAACTACTTGACTTTGCCTAACTTATGAGTTTGAGGTGGGCAACAAGCCCCCACAGCAAATTGAATTTGGAGCTCATAGCTTGTCATTCCTGAAGAAACAAAGAAGGACATGGTTTAGTTATGGGGGATATAACTCCTATATTAGAGCCCAGTAAACAAGTTACATTTTATTTTTATTTTGTCTGAGATCTGCGAGTTTGTTTTTTTTGTGGGAGGGCTGCCTGGTGATCTGTAGAAATTGGCTGATGATGATATGGTACACGATTTATTGCAAGATGTCCTTGTCCCCTCCAGCTGCACATGTTTGGAATGCAGCTGTGAGCTGGCTTGTTGCATGGGGGTCAGAATGAGAGCAATACAGGCCCAAACTGAGGTGAAACATACACACAAACACCAGGACAGCAATGGGCAGGGTTGACGCATGGGAGCCAGAATGAGATCGATATTATAGGGACCCACACTGAAGTGAAAAATGTACACGATGCATTCAGCAGTGGACTGGGTCACTACCAGAGGTCCAAAATCAATAGAGGGGACCAATCTGAAGCAAAACCTAAGCACATACATGCTGCATGAGCAGACAAGCATGGACTGGGGCAGCAGTGGGCACTACATGACAGAGTTAGTGTATTGGAGCCAGAATAAGAGTAGGGCTCAGTGTGTGTGTGTTGGGGGGGCATGCAAGGGCATGACTTGTAGGATGTACCTTTCAAGGGACTTCCATCCCCATGCACCCACATTTGCCTTTCAAATCTGATTAGAGCATATCCCCAACTATTTCCAACCAACTTCAACTCCTGGCAAGAGCAATAATGTAGTAGCCCAAACTAAAGAAAACACACACATACCCACACACTGACTCACAAGGCCACCCCATGATGTACTCAGTACTGTTTGTTCTTATGTTTACTGTACACAAAAGTGCAGTGAACATTTTGTTACAAAAGTGGGATTTGAGGGTGTGATGCTGCCATTCCAATGCAGAGTTGTCTCAAGGGCTCGTCAGTGTCACACTAACCATAAACCATGTTGATCATGAAACTGTCATGGCTTGCTGGGTGGAAACTTTGTGTAGTTCTAAGGAGACAACTGACCCATTCATAGGTTGATCATTCCTTTGCTCTACATAACACCACCCAGCAAGCACAGCTGATCTGTCATGATCAGCCTGCTAAAACCATCCCTCACAGGTTGAATTACACTCTGTAAAAGACAAAACCATCCATCGATGTCTGTTGCTGCCACTTCCATAACTGTCCCCTCAAGTCCAACTCACGCATGTTAATATTCTGGCATAGGGGCACCCAATCCCACATGTTGGCTGCTAACCCCAGCCCTGCCCATTTTGCTTCTGCAACACTAGGAGGCCCACCCTGGTGCTCCCAAATATAACACTGACACTGGGGTGTCCCAGCCCCAGTGTTGGTAACTGAAATAAGGAACACTGGGGGTGCCCAAGCCCCTGTGTCAGTACCTGAAAAGGAGAAAACTATCCCTCATAGTTTTTTAATGTATCTTGTAAAAAGAAAACCATTGATTGATGTCTATTGCTGTCACCACCATTACTGTCCCCCCATCAGATCCTCACACTCCAGCACCCACCACCCCACACCCCTTCAAACTTAACACTGCCACTGGGGATGTCTAGTCCCTAGTGTCATCACCTGAAATAAAAAAACCATCCCTCAAAGTTTATTTTAATATACCATGTAAAAGAAAAACGTTTATCGATGTCTGTTGCTGTCACTGCCATTACTGTCCCCTACCAGACCACCCTCACTCAGCATCCACCATCCAACACCCCCCACAAACATAACACTAACACTTGGGGTGCCCAGTCCTAGTGTCATCACCTGAAATAAAGAAAACCATCCCTCATAGTTTTTAATATACCATGTAAAAACTGTTTATCGATATCTGTTGCTGCCGCTGCTGTTACTGTCTCCTACCAACCATCCCATTCAGCACCCAGCACCCACACCCTCTCAAGTCCTTACTCACCTTCCAGGGGTCCAACATCATAATCCTTTCTGAACCGCGGATGCATGTTCAGTCTTTAATGCTGGACCACGAACTAGAGAAAATCAGGTATGCAGTTCAATGTATTTCAATGGGGTTTAGAACTTGCCATCATAACTATGTAATTTTTAATAATTTCAACCCAAATGTTCAACATTAGAATCCCACCTCATGAGTAATGGCAGTAAATATAGGCAAATCTGTCCTGGAAGGTGACTCGGTCACTATGCAAAATCACCTTTTCAGCAGGAGTTGACAATTTTCTGCACCTTGTTCATGAGGTTGGGTCATGAGAAGGCTATGTTGAAAATGTGGAGTAAAATATTAAAAAACAAAAATGTTATGAGTCGACATTGAAATTTAAGAACTCAGGCTTGTAACTTTAGTAATTTTCAATATTTTGACCCTAAAGGTTCAGCATAGCCATTTCTTCACAGCACCTCATGATTGTGAGAGCTGTCATTTTCAAATCCTGTTGGAAATATGTTTTCACTCTTGTGCTGCAAAATCACCTTTTGGGCAGGATTTGAACATTTTCTCTGCCCTTGTTCTTGAGGTGGGCTCTTAAGAAGGCTATGTGGGTTCATGAGAAGGGTATATTGAAAATGTGTGGTGCAAATAGCAGAAAATAACAAACTTATGAGCCTATGGTGCAATTTAGTAATTTTAACTGTGGTAATTTTCAATATTTTGACCCTAACTTTTCAAAACAGCCATTGTTTACATCACCTCATGAATAACAGTTGTCATTTTCAAGCACTATCCAAAAACACTTGTGGTACAAAATTACTTTTCAGCCATTGTTTTATAAATGACAGCTGCTATGCTCAGAAGGAGTGATCATAAAAAGATTATGTTGAAAATTTGGTGTAAAAATGTGAAAACCAGCTAAGTTATGAGGAAACAAATTGTCCCAACATTTACTCATAACTTTATTTTCTGTAGATTTTGCCCTTAACATTCAACATATCCTTGCTTTACTCCACATTATGAATATGGCAGATGTCATTTTCAAATCCGTCTTAAACTTGTTTCCACAGTCACACAGCGAAATCACCTTTCAAATGGGATTTTAAAAATTCTACCTGTCTTGATCATAATATCAGGTCACAGAAAGACTGTTGGACATTTGGGGTCAATATATGGGATCCCACTTAAAACAGATATTGCCTCACAGCTGCCCCATCCTGGGTAATTGCAAACTAACAACATGTAAGCAGGATGCCATGGAAAATGAGGCATTTCATATGATTTGCTCTCTCCTAGGTAAATGTATAGTAAAAGTGTACAAGCAAGACTGCTACAACAGTAATACCAGCGGTGAACATTCAGCACTGACAAATGCTTGTGGTTTTAGTTGCAATTTTGGTTTCAGTATTTGTTTGTAGCAACAACTGTTTTGGCAACTGTTTGGTGGATTGTAGGTCTGCATTTGCGGCTGTGGTTGAAGTATGGATTTGCTGTGGTTGACTTATGGGTTTGATTATGGTTAGAATATAGCATTTTGAAGCATGATGTTGAATTAAATGTTTGAAAGCATTTATTCGATATCCATTGTTTATTTATTTATTTTATTTTTTGAAAGTATCATAATTACAAACCTTTGTCATAGACTCATTTACAAAGGCTCCACATTAGTAACATTATACAATACAATACACTAAGAGACATAGCACATTGCATTACGTGACATAATACAGTACAGTACATTTATCACAGGTAACATAGCATTACATCAGTTTTGGTGTCTATTGTAGTACATTTGATACAGTAGTGTAATTGTCTATCAAGCATGGTTAATGCATAGTATAAAGTGAATTACATAGACAGTGGCCTATAGAGAGTTGTAGCTAAGCAGGTCCTTGTGCTACATAGGCATGTGGTTAGTCTTTAACTGACAGTGCAGTCTGGTGGACAGACTTTGTTGCTGAGCAGCCACAGCTAATGTGTCACAGCTAGCACAGTTGTATCACTGTGGGCAGGTGCAGGAGGCGGGTGGTGAGAGGTGGTTCCTGAGGCCCACTTTGAAGGCACCAAGTTTGAGGTGAGGGTGACCCGATGTGGGTAGGGAGTTGAACCAGGTTGGGGCTCTTAAGGGGAAGATCTCTGTGCTAGGGTAGTCCTAACCCCAGGGATGATTAAGAATGATTTATCCACATGGCAGGTGTGGACTGTGGGAGCAAGCGTGACTACAGTGGCTGAGACTCCTGGGGTGTTAGCCCTAGGAAAGACTTTTGGTGGAGGCAGGTCTGGTACAGGCACCTTTCCTCAAATTGAGAATCTGTGTGAGGAGTACAGGGTACAGGTGTATGTTGTTTGGTTCACTCTGGATAGGAGTCTGCAGGCTTTGTTAATAACCACTTTTTCTTGTTGATAGCTGTGGCATCTGCAGCAGTGTAGACCTGCAGTCCATAGTCAATTAGGGACATGATGGGTGAGGTGAGGGCTAGGTGCAGGGCTTCTGGTGGTAGACAGTCTTTGTGGTGGTATAGGAGGCTGATACACATTTGTTGCAGATGTGAGTGTGTTTATGTGTGCATGGAAAGTGAGGCAGTGTCAAAGATAACCCCCAGATATTTGTATGATTGGCCGGTTCAAGAGGTTAAAGGGAACTTGGAAGGATATGCAGTTGGGTAATTTTCAGTTTGCTCTGGTGGTGTGAGAATAACATGGACTTGTTTTTGGGGTTCAGAACTAGTCTATTCTCCTTGAACCAGTGCTTGGTTCAGCTGAATGAGTGCTAGGCGAGGCCTGAAGACTGGTGGGGTTTGCATGGGAGGCACAGAGGATGGCATCATCCACATATAGAGGTCCTTTCCTGGGCAGGAGGTGGAAAGGAGTTAAGAAACAGACTAAAAGCAAGGGCCCAGTATGGAGCCTTGTGGTACTCAGAGTGGATGGGACAGGTGCAGGATAGTGTCGTATTTATTCTCACACATTGCATCCTGGAGGACAGGTAGCTTGAGAACCAGTCCAGGGGCCTTGGGAGAAATCCACTTGCTGGAGGGTGTCAAGCAGGAGGGGTGATTTACCATGTCAAATGTCTTGGACAGGTCAATGAGCATGGATCCTACCAGTTGTCCCTTGTCTAGTGCAGAGTGGATATGATTTAAGAATTTTAGTAGGGCCATTGTGGTTCTTTGTCCAGCATGGAAACCATGCTGCTCTTTGCAGAACAGGTTATTGGTTTCTAAGTAGGTTATCAGCTGGTCTGCCACTACCTTTCCTAGGGCTTTGGAGAGGGAGGGAGGATGGAGATTGGTAGGTATTTCCCAGGTGATAGGTTGTCTCCTCCTTTGTGGATGGGTGTTACCACTGTGTTTTTCCATCCACTGGAAACTGTCAGAGGCAGTGGTACCAGTTTAGCAGACCTGTGAGTGGTAGGAGCAGGATATCCAGGGCCAGACAGAAGTTTAATATCTAGGGGGTCATTTAGGAGGCTTGATCCATTTAGGGCCTTGGTTAGATAAGTCTCTGCTTCCTGGGGGTGATAGCCTGGAGATAGAAGGGTGGACCGAGAGATATGGGGGGTCAGAGGTGGATATGGGGTTGAAGAAGTTTGTGGGAGTACCGAGCTAAGGTTTATGAAGCTGGCGTTAAGGGTGTCAACAATTTCTTTTGGGACAGTGGTGACTGATCCATTTCTTGTGATCTGGGAGGGAGGGCCCATGATTTGCTGTTTAGAGTTTTTATGTTATCCCAGAAATTTCAGGAGGATCCCCAGGAGGCAGTTAGAGTGGCCCTGTAGAATTCTGCTTTCACCTTGCAAATGGCCCAAATGCATTGATTCCTTTTGGCATGGTAGGCCTGCATGTTTGCAGGATTGCCTGAGTTAGAAGCTCTGTGCCTCAGGTTGTCCCTGTTTTTAGTTGCTGGATGAGGGATGGTGTTATCCAGTGTGTGTTGTGTTGCTTAGCGTGAATCTTTTTAAGGGGTCAAAGGTATCATAGGCCAGTGTGGAGGAGTTGTAGAAGTAGTCTAGTGCCACATCCATGTTAGTGGCCTGGAACACTGGGGACAAGTCCCAGCACACAAGATGTTGCTTGAATTTAGTGACATTGCCTGGGCTGAGCGGCATCAGAGGGGTGACAGAGGGAGCTGGCACAGCTTGTCTGCCTGACCACATGAAAATTACTGGGGAGTGGTCACTGGCCGGAGTTTGGCAGGGACTGCGATGTCCAAAATTTTATGGGGCCAGTTGGAGTATAATGTCCAGCAGGGTACCGTGCCAGTGGCTGGGTTATATGTAGTTGGTTGGGTCACCAGTTGGTGGGGTCGAGGGCTGCTAGTGCATCTTTGGAGGAGGCAGCAGTGCTAGAGCCAGTTCATATGAGCTCACCCAGCAAACTATGTTAAGTTTTATGGGGAGGCTGGCAATGTATTCTGTGATGGAATGTAGTGCATGGGTTTGTTTATGTAGTGGGAATATGCCATGGTGATTATAAGGGGCCCTGGATGTGTCTGGCATGATCTTTATTGACATGGCTTGAGCACCATGCTCCAGGGCTGGGGGAGTAAGGCTTGGGCCAACAGGGTGTAGCGTAGGTACATTGCACACCACCACCTTGTTTACCCATCTGAAGAGTGCATAACCTGGGAAGGAGATGAAGAGTCAGGGTGGTCTTGGAGAGCCAGGTCTCAACCAGTGCAAGGACGTCTGGTTGGTGCATAGTGATCCAGCATTGGAGTGCAATGTTTTTTAGTATGCTGCATATGTTCATAGATGCAATGTGGAGGCCAGGGACTGGAGTGGAGTGGGGTGGTGCTGGGGTGCCAGGGTCAGGGTTAGGGTGGATGTTCCAAGACAGTAAGAGGAGCAAGGCAATAATTCTGAACAGGGAGGTGCTTTTTAGAGCAGCTAGCTGGAGGGCTACTAGTTATTACCTATGGTGTGCATGCAGGGATTAGGGAGGGCATGGAAAGTGGGTATAGCAGGCAAAAGTGGGGGCCAGGATGAGCTTGTGACAAAGAGATGTAGGGGCATGAGCAAAGGTGGTGGGGAGGGGGATATTGGTGCAGTCAGCATGGGGCCATCATAGTGGATGGCAGTCTGGGCGGCTGTGGGATGTGATAATGTGGGGAGGGTGTTGGGCACTGTAAGGGGAAATAGCATCAGTATTTGGAGGAGCCAGGTTTAGTAGGTGGGCAGGGTCGGCATTTGTGTCAGGTGGGGGTATTTCTGTGTGATACTATAAGGGGTCCCACTGCCTCCCTGAGTGAGGGAGTCTCTGGGGCACAGTGGTAGAGTGACAGACTTTGGTGCAGGAGGTACCAGGTTTGAGACCGGGGGACTCCTGAGAAAATAGCCTGGTATGGCTCAGGCTGCAATACTGTGAGCCAGAGAAGGAGAGGGTGGTTGGCTGTAAAAGATGGGGTTCAGCAGTGACTCCTATTGGTGGCTGGAAGAACTAATAAAACATAACAAAACAAAACAGTAAATTAGTCAGTTATACAAATTAGGAAATAAAACCCATCAGGCAAAAATCATACATTACTTACACTTAATAAAGTGAAGAAACCCTTTCCACCATTGTAAGAGTTTAGCAGGAGCTATCCTTTGTGCATCCTGAGAATAAATCTTTGAAAGTTCCTTTGAGACCAGAATGCTAAAACAAATATAAGGCATTTTTTTGGTATATAACCCATTGACACCTAGCTTGCCATAAATAGTATCGTAAACAACAAAAAATAACATCAATGTCTCCTCATGAAAATAAGAAAAGTCACTGGATAACATCCTAAAACCAGGATATCATAGGATAGAAAATTAAGCCAATTAAAACCCCATAATATCGCCAAAAAGCCCACAAACCCTAGCATAAGAACACTGAAGAAGGAAAAGTTCCATTGATTCCTCAACATTCATACACCCTAAGCACGGACACTTCCTTTCCTCAATGGCTTTATATTTAGTGTTGTCCCGAACATTTAGACGACCATAAAATATCAGCCATTGTGTCTCCCATTGTAATTGAGGCAATCTGGGATTATTGAACTGGGCCAATACTTTAGGGTTAAATACAGAAGGCAATTCTTAAAACTCGTCTCTTGGGGAGTAAATTTGTCATTATTACCTGGTAAAATCCCTTCACATTATTACTCAAGATTGTTTCTTTTTAATTTCCATTTATACAGTTTTGTGCAGTCGGCCTAAAATACTGGGAGATGAATAAGCGGGTTCAATTTCGAGCCAAAGAGCACCAATTCCTAAAATATTTGCCCAGAGACCGGAAATCCATTTGTCCCAATCCCTGTTTCTAAAGGTAAAGCACTTTTAACTGAACTCATAATAAATAAAGAATGTATAAAACCACAGGATCCACCATCCCAAGACCTCCTGTCCTTTCACTTAAATAAGTATAACATCTCTTTACGGATTTAAGCAGTTACCCCAAAGCATTTGAAAAAATAAACAGTACATTCTAGTTTCTAAATGCACCGGAGCAGGAAAATCATAACCACGTATTGCACATATGGTAAGAGAAACTGTTTAATTACTTGCATACATTTCAATTTTGACAATTTCCACTGTTTCCATCTATTTACCTTACTCTCCACCACTTGGAGAACTGAATCCCAATTTTCCACAGGCATATTCTGAGGGCCAAATTGGATACCCAAAATCTTAAGGGGATTTCTGGAGAAGTGAATACCCTCCTGTACCACCTAAGTAGGACCTGTTGCTCCAATAAATAACCCTTTTGTTTTATGCAAATTTATTTTAGCATTTGAAACTCTTGAAAAAATATCAAAGGCTTTCAAAAAAATATGCACAGAAAATTGATCAGAGAAGTATATGATCAAATCGTCTGCATAAGCCTGCACTAAAAGTTGGTGGTCCTTGGATGAGTTATCAGAGATTCCCAACCATAAAGGGTAGTAGTTAAGCTGCGTAATAGGGGTCCAATGAAAAAATATAGAAGAGGCTAAGGGGACAACCTTGGTGCACTCCTGTATGTAAACAAAAACTTTCAGCCGTATGGCCTTTCAAAAATAGAACACAATATTATATTCATATAATTTCTTAATTAGATTAACTATTTGCAACGGAACTCCATAATGTTCTAAATTAAAAACATAAAAGGCAAATATACCCTGTCAAAAGCCTTTTCTAAATGCAACAACCATACAATTTGTGATACCAGTATCAGAGAGGTGTTCAATGACCTCGCGTATAACCATTAATGCAGTCTGAATTCATCTATCCGGTATCCCACTAAATTGGTAGAGAATTACCCATGAGCATAGTTTTTAACCTATTGTTCAAAATGCTAGTAAAAATTTTATAATCCCAATTTAGAAGGGTAATAGGCTGCCAATTCTTAATATTCTGTCTATCACCCGATTTGAACAGATAAATTAACAACCCTTTGGAAAAGAGGAAAAAACACCGCATTTTTATAAAATGCTGAAATAGAATAAACAAGCATTGACTCAGCTCAACTGAAAAACTTTATACAAATTATTAGAAAGACCATCCTTTCCTGGTGAAATATTCAATTTAATTTCCCTATTACATTTAGAATTTCTTCTTGTGTGATTGGCTCCAATAATGTAAAAGCTTCTGTCAACCTAGGGGACACTAATAGCTCTTAAGTATGAAAGTATTGCTGCATCAGAAATAGGAAGAGGGGTTCCAATGTTAAAGTAATCAATAATTAATTCTCTGAGCTGTGCAACTGTGGTGGCTATGGAATCATCAGACTTTTTAGAGAATCAATATTAGAGAATCCCTCAAATGTTTACAGGCCTCAAAGGGATCTCCTATGGGAGATTTTTTGTACCGTTAGAAAGAATGGCCTGTAGGGTTTTGCTCTATCATACTGAAAAACCCTCATGTTCTCTTTTAGTTTAGCAATTTGGTCAGAATAATCAAATCGAGAGACACATGCAATTGTTCTAAGTTTATGAAGTTGTTGCCTAAGGGACAAATATTTTAAAAATTATGATTTTTGTTTCTTACCCCTTGTCTTTTGAACCAATTCGTAAATCTGTCTTGGTCTCTATCCACCAGTCCCTAAATTCTCATAGAGAAAGGCCACTGATAATCTAGCAGTTAAAATATGTTTCACCCCAGACTGTATGTAGGTAAGCCTAGCATGGCTGTATTCAGCTTCCACCTAACCTGCCTATACTTGGGGACCTAACAACTGAAAACTACAAAGAAGAAGAGAATGATCTGAGAATTCACACGGAATCATCTCAAAGAATTAATTTGCACAATAGGGAGACAAACATATAATCAATTAAGGAAAACAATTTTCCTTTGTAAAGGAATATCGAGGGCCCTGTGAAAAAGTGAAATACAATTAAGTAAACCAGCTATTTTAATAATGTTGGCTAGTGTGTCACGAACCACAATAAATTTTCTTTTTGTTAGGTGAGTCAAGATTGTACAGTTAAAACCACCTCCCAGAGCGCGTTGACTGATGTCCCCAGAAAGAAATAGCTTTTAGACAAGATACTCTACCGGCTTTTGTCTGAGGGTTATAAATATTAATAAAGCGATAACACATATCATGCCATTTCCCATCTAATATCATTACTCTCCTGGAATGAGATCAATTAGAGTATGCAGTTTAAAAGAGTAGGAGTTAAATAAGATTCCTATACCATCTGCTGTATCTGTTCCAAAGGACCAAAGGAAGGTCCCCAAACCCAATCCCATTTAAAGAAAAGCTGTTCTACAGAGTGCATCCATGTTTCTTGTAAAAACACACAGATAAATGCTGGTTTAGTATATCATGGAAAAGGGCTTGCCATTTTACCACATTTAGCAGACTAGAGTATTTAAAGAACCCCAAAACCACCGCATTATCTTTTATAGAGATATGAACAGGTCCTCTATTTTTTCTATTTTTCTTTTTCTTTTCTTTTATAATTATCCACCAGTTGTGACCTAGTGGATAGAGAAGATTTCTGAGAGTCAGAGTCTCCCAATTCCATCTCTGTGTCCCCCATGGGTAAACAAGGCAGCATAGGCATTACTTGTTTCTATAGTAGGGACAGTAGGAGGAGTTTCGGAAGGTAAATTTCTAGAAGATCTATGTTGAGGCAGGGATGACCGAGGACCTGAGACCTTAGATACTTCTCCAACTGCTCCATGGGTGTCTCAGTATAACACAGTGGAGGAACTCCAAAGGTCAGGTGGCCCATACAAGGTTTTTTCTTCCACAATGTCTAAAACAGTTTGTGCAATCCTGTTCAGTTCCTTTAAGGGCTTGTCAGTGGAAAGCTCCATACCAGGTTTTTTTTTTTTAGAGTAAAGAAATGGTAGAGGGATTGTAAAACAGAAGGGAGGAGCTTACTGCATCCTGAGCTTTCTGAATTAGAAGATCTGAATTTATGCAGGATGTTTATTTTAGCAGCCCAAGGACAGACACGAAACGTGATGACCAAATTCGTCACAAAGCTCACATCTAGACTGATTATGACAAAACATAGTTAAATGCCCAACCTCCCACAATAATCGCAGTGCGGCTGGTTGCAAACACTAGAAAGATGTGTCTTAGCCCCACATTTGTAGCAAGCACATGGTTGTCCACTATAAAAACAAACACCCTATCTTTTCCTAACAGAAACGAATTAGGAATATGCATTACTCCTGTCTCAGATTGCCTCAATTTAATTTTATATTTCCAACCCCGTCCAAAATTGTTTGGAATCCAGGATGGGTTCGGGCCCACTCAAAACTTCACATTTCAGAGACAACCAAAAGGAAATATCTTCCACATGAACCCCCTCATTTCTAAACATGATTGTAACATATTTTATTAAAGGTTTAGACAAAGGTATAACCAGAAAGGGGTCCATATGGGAGAAAACTTTACTGACTATACCTATCCCAAAATAAGTCCAACACATGTGGTATCCGAAACTAATATCAAAATTATCCTCCTCAGAGATATTAATAAAAGCATATCGTCTTTAGGAGTAAAGTGTAAAGAATCTTTTAGCAGAATTTTCCCCACATAATATCTGTCCGATCTGTCCTCTAAGCCCCTTTGTAGCGAATCCGAACAGCATTTTGTGGGGCACGCTTCCTTCTTTGAATTGGAAAATAAGTCAGACATGAGTGGTTTCTGATGAACAGGTTTTATCAAGGAGGGTGATTGTGAGGAGGAATATATTCTTGAAGAGGCATTACCAAGTCTGGATTTGGAGAGGAGGATAGGGATGCTTGTGCCACCATAGATTTATTCAGTGTCTCTGAAAGTTTTTCCCATATAAACCTTCTTTCAACTCTTTCTGATGACAGTCTGGTTTCCATTCAGGAGAGTGCTGTGAAAGAGCAAAATCTGCATCCCAAGTTGGATCAGGCTTCCAGATGCCTGTCGAAGCCTGCTTCCAGCCAGCCCCTTAAGAGCTTTGCCAGAGGAACAAGAATCCTGAGACTTTTCTTAGGGTAAACGAAGGTTCTGACATAGCTGGTGTAAGGATTTCAGTTTTATTTGAGGTAGTTTAGATTTAGAAAAGAAAAATTCAGTGACCCCAGTTTGAGAAATAGCTGAAGACTGGTAAATAACATTAGGCTGCGCTTGAGATTCCACAGTTATAGGGTTTTTAAAAACAAACCCGTTGATTTATCAAATGGTGCTGACTCAGTCTGATCAAATACAGACAGTGCTTGCTGTAATGTTCATTGGTTCACCGTGAAGACAGCTTTCAATTTGTGCAGCATCCAGTGATGTGTTAGGCTGTAGGCACTCACTAACATGCGCGATTTTACTGCCAGCCTGAACAGAAGCAGGTACTACGATGGAAACACCTGATATGGAAGTGAGGGTTGTGAGGAATGTGAGTGCACCCTACGGGGCCTTTGGAATCATTGTTGCAACCAAAGGTTTGACAAGGTTAGTACTACAGCTGTCAACACAGAGTTCCTCCTGCTGGAGAGGCAGCAATGCAAACTTTGTAGGAAACTATCGGTTCAAAGAGTCATCAGAATAAGCCCACTTCTTGCCTCTCCCTACTTCTAATATCACAGGGAGTTTGTTTTAACATAGAAAGAGTAGCTGGTTGCTGTGCACATTCACTTGTCGGGATAGAAACATTATACCGTATTCTCCACCCCATCATTGAGTTGCAGTTTTCAGAAATAAACCGTAAAGACTCACCCGTGCTCATGAACCTTTCTTGGAGGTTGGTCTTTTGAAAGTTTTCTGTGTAACAACCGCACCACTGTTAGAAAGGTAATATCACAAGCTAGGTGTGTAGCCAGGTTTTCAGATCCCAAACTGAGCTCGGCCCCTATTTTCATAAGTCTGTGTTCATGCTTCCCGGTTTAACCAGCTGAGAGAACTCTTCTTCTTGTTTGTTCAAAATTGTAGCTGAATCTTCCCAATGGACCACCATCGTGAAATTCTATGTCTGAATCAGCATCCAAAGTATTAGAAAAACCGGCCTCCGTATTGCTGACCGTGGAGTAGAGGCCAAGCTCCCACTACATAAACATCTTCCTCCTTAAGCAGCCCCTCCGAGTGGCCATCTTGGCAATGGCCCGTCCCCTACTAGCCACAATGCAGCAGCAGAGTAGGGAATTTCCCGGTGTCCTGGCCAAATTCCCTCATTCACTAAAATACCACCAACAGCTTAATCTGGTTCAAGGTCAGTTGGCATTCATCTGTATCCCCCTCCCTGGGTCATGCCTGAAAATAGGCAGGATTTGTCTAGTGCACTTACCTGGTCAACAAAAACTAAAATAAATAAGTATGTGAAGGACAAACATGCTATTCTGACAATCTGGTGCCTTCATATCGATTTGAACAATCAAACTTTCAACACAAAATTGTTGCATTGCAGGACAAATTTAACTCCGCAGATACTGAGGCAGAATTACAGAAAAAGCAGCAAAACACATTATGCTCTCTAATGAGCACCATCGAGACTCTCCCAATGTTTCCAGAATCGCATATAATAATATAAATAATTATTATAAGTTTGTATATTAGTGATACTAAATAGAAGAGGCTATAGATACTTACTTAGAGACATAGAAGCTGACGTCAAATAAGGACCACAAGACCCATCCAGTCTGCCCATTTTTTACCTTATGAATGTGCCATCGGCCTTTGCTCTGCCAATGGCCTATCTATTCATTCTCATATGTATTTCTTCCTTATGCCTATCCCATTCCTGTTTGAAGCCCTGCACTGTATTCATATCCACCACTTCCTGAGGTAGGCAGTTCTGTACTTCCACCACCCTTTCTGTGAAAATGAACTTCCTCACATTACCCTCAATCGGCCTCCTCTAATCTCATGCTGTGTCCTCTTGTCCTGTTATTTTTCCTATATTGAAACATGTTAGACTCTTTCACCTTGTTAATGCCCTTAAGGTGTTTGAATGTTTCAATCATATCACCTCTCTCCCAACTTTGCTCTAGGGTATACATATTGAGCTCCATTGATCTGTCCTCATATGTTTTCTAATGCAGTCCCTGCACCATTTTTGTTGCCTTCTCTGGACTGCCTCAATTTTGTTAATGTCCTTGTGCAGGTGCAGCCTCCAGTACTGTATGCAGTACTCCAGATGGGAAGCCTAACCAGTGTCTTGTAAAGAGGATTATTACCTCCTCTTATGACTTGTGATACCCTAATACACCCAACATCCCCTAGCCTTATCTACTGCTTTAGTGGTCTGCTTGGATGATTTCAGGTCATCTGTGATGACGATGCACAAGTCCCTTTCTTCCCTTGTGATTGCCAGCAACTCCTCTTCCAACCTATAGGTGGCTTCAGGTTTCTCTTCTCTAAGTGCATGATCTTGCACTTCTTTGCATTAAACCCCACTTACCACTCTTCCGACTATTTTGCCAGTTTAGCCAGATCTCTTCTCATTCTGCCCACCCCATCTGGATCATCTGCTCTGTTGCAGATCTTGGTGTTATCTGTAAACAGACAAACCTTACCCTCCAGTCCATCTGCAATGTCACTGATGAAGATATTGAAGAGGACTGACCCCAGAACTGATCCATGAGGTTCCCCACTTGTGACTGCATCTCTTCTGACTGTATACCATTCACCACCACTCTCTGTTTTCTGCCCACCAACCAGTTTGCCTCCCAGCTGACCAACTTCTAACCCACCCCTTTGCCTACCCAGCTTACTAATCAATCTTCTATGTGGAACAGTATTGAAAGCTTTGCTGAAGTCAAGGTAGGCAACATCAACTGCACCCCTTGCTCCACCACTCTGGTTACCCAGTCAAAGAAATCTATGAGATTAGTTTGACAGGACCATCCTGTTATAAACCCATGCTGTCTTGGATCCTGTTCTCCTATGAATTCCAAGTGTTGCACTATCTTTTCTTAAGGAGTGCCACCATAATCTTGCCCGCTACTGAGGTAAGACTGACTGGTCTGTAGTTCCCTGCCTCCTACCTGTTACCACTCTTGTGGAGCGGGATCACATGAGCCCTTCTCCAGTCTTCTGGGACCTCTCCTGAGACTCACAAAACAGTTTTGATAATGTCTCTGCTAATTCCACCCTTAGCTCCTTTAGTACTCTGGGATGTATGTCATCCGGTCCCATTGCCTTGTCCACCCTGAGCTTAGTGAGCTCTTGTGGACTCTTTCTTTTGTGAAGAGACTTGTGCACACCTCTCTCCCCCATGTCCATGGTGCTGAGCTGTGGGCCCTGAGCAATACACTCAAATATCATTACACACTCATGAGCAGAGGTTACTTAAACAGTTATATAATAGCTTTATACAAGTGAAACTGTCATATAAAAATATATTGAATGCTTCCTCAGGTGAGTGAGTGTAAGTGATATACAAAACACTGAGGAAGCTCAGGCAGTGCTCACTAGTGAGCTTTATGGGTTTTTCTGGCTTTTCTGTAATTAAACCTGTTACAGTAAATATGTATGAATGTTGGGCCTGTGTGGTTCTTCTGAAGGATTCATACAGTACCTTGTTGCTGGTTAGTATACTGCTGTAGTTAAACTATAAACAGGTTGCAGAATATGCTAGAAGATGATCATGAATTCTGTTTAAGGATTTTATGTGACAAGGGTGAAAGATGGAAGTGAACCTGGAATCATGAGGCGCAAAGGTGAAACTGGAATGGCAACTTTTATTTTTGCACTCCCGTTGTGTGGGCTCCACCCGCACCTAACTAATATAACTAACCCACAGGTCGTAGCACCTCAGGAAAGGGTAAAACTTTGCGCTGTTCCGGTTTTGCCCTTTTGCAATACGATTCAAGGTATCACCTTTTCATTTTGCCACATCACTGACCACCCTGTTTAAAACATTATACTACATAAATGTAATGTTTGCTACTTTGCAAAATAAACTGGTTTAGTAATTATTTAAGTTCTTTATACAGTGGCGAAGAACTTAAAGTTTCCTCAGTCACCATGGCCATGATATTTTACTGAGGCTGGGACCTAGTGGTAGTGGTACCCTATTGGTTAGAGCAAGAAGCGAGAACCTGAAGACTCAGGAATAAATCATGTAACCATCACTTAAATACTCTACAGCCCTGAACATGTCTCAGTCCTCTGCTTAATTGTCCCTGCATCTCTCCAGGAATGATGGATGCTGCAACAATTTAACTTCTTGGTTGCTCATTGGCAAATTTATTTATGGCACAAAGAATTTATTTACACCCACAGATTTTATGACTTCAAATTCAATTCCACACAAAATTTCTTTCAAAGCTTCCTAGTTCTGGCCTTTGTCCTTCCTCTGGTCGTTCTTCCATCTTGGCTTTCAGGGCCTGGACACTGTGAATCCAGCCCCTCCTCCACACAGAACCAGGTCGGTTCCACCTGCCAGGCTTTCACCCTCCAGGCCGGACACTTCTGAATCAGTGCCTGGACCTATCCTCCTCCTGCTTTACCACCACGTCTGGGTTCCTTGTCCCCAGCCCATGTATCCTACCCCTCCTTCCTTCCTTCCTCCACACTCCCCTTTTCTTTCTTCCCATTCCATGGACATCCTTGCCCCTCCCTCCCAGGAGACTCTGACCTAGTCCCGGCCCAAGGCTGCCTCCCTGCAGCAGAAACACCAACCCTATGCCTAGGGCCCCTAGGGCACTCAACCTGCCCTCAACTCTTTCCTTTGTGCCAACCATGCCCCCAAGCCTTCCTTAATAAGGGTGGGAAAAATTCCCAGCAAAAGAGGTCATCCTACCTGAGTCCTGGCCTAATATACCCCTACAGGCACCTGTTCAGGACCTCCTTGAGCTCCATCCCCAGTCAATCCCTGGGGATCTGGCATGCCCTTGTCACTTTGTGTCAGTGGCTCAGCACGTAGCACTCACCTCTGAGGCCGGGAGATCAGAAGGCTGTGGGTTCTATCCCACACCAGACACCTGGGTTAATATCCCAATACTGACACTGCAGTGTAGCATGAGGGGGTGCTGCACTCCTGAGGTGCTGTCTTTTGGATGAGACGTTAAACCGAGTCTCATCTGCCCATTCTGGTGGTAGTTCAGGTGGATGTTAAAGATCCATGGCACTTCTCGAAAAGAGCAGGGGTAGTTTTATTGAAAAGAACATTGTGAAAGAACATTGTGAAATAAATATACAAAATACAAACATCAACACAAAAACACACCGTAATGTGATATAAAGGAAACATAACTACTAATCATTCCTTACTGATTATATCAATGTCCTTTGTCCTCTCACCTCTTTTTTCTTTTTATAGCATTACCAAAACCCATAAATAAATAATACATTACTTGTATTTGATGAAAACAAAATCCTTTCCACCATATTTGAACTTGCTGAGGTGTTGAATATGTTATATCTCTTTCATAAACATGCTTCATAGCTTGACATATCAAGAGTCTGTACAGTCTCATAAGACATTCTTTTTGGCATAACACCCAGCTGCATCTTGCTTGCCATAAATAAAATTTCAAACAACACAGAAATATGGCAAGAGTATCATGATGAAACCTGGACCCTAACAAGGCATATTGGCCCAATACACAAATTTCATAAGACATTGTTTTAAGCCAAGACATATTCCATTTAGTGGCTAAGAAAACCTATAGTGTTCCTGAGTAGGAACAGGTAAATTAATAATGCTCCATGGTTTCTTTTAAATGAATACAGTCTGGATAAGGACAATTCCTTTCTTCCATGGCCTTATGCTTAGCATTGACCCTCACCTGTGTTCTACCATAAATAGGAAGCCAGAGATGTTCCACAGCTGGGGAGGAATTCTGGGATTTACTAGTTGAGCTATAACATATTTATTATTTTCTGGAGTGCATAGTTTGAAACTAGATTCATTAGGGTATATTTTATCTAGCACTATCTGATAGAGCTTTCGCCAGACTGAGACAAAATATCTATTTTGTAAGATTCCATTTATATAATTTAGTGGCTGCTGATTTAAAAAATCTGGTACTTGCTAAAATGTTCTTAATCATGGGGAACAATCCCCCATACCCTAAAGACCGCTCTAAATTTAACCTACACCAAACACTATGTGTTGTAGTCATGGCACCAAGTCCATATCTGATAGTCTGTGAAAAAATAAGGTGTGAAAAAGATGATAGGATCTATCATACCTAAACCTCCTTTACTAACTGGGAGACATGTAAAACACCTACTAATTGGGTTTAAGCGATTTCCCCATAACATTTGAATAAAAATACTATCGAGTCTAGTCTCTATCAACTTTGGTGGAGGATACAACATTGCAACATAACATAATACTGGGATTAGAAATTTTTTATCATTTGGATACGTTTCATTTTGACATACTCCATGATTTCCATTTGTGGGCTTTAGATTCCACTTTTAGCAAGGATTGATCCCAATTAAAAGGCCATATTTTGGGGTCCAAAAGTAATACCCACGATTTTGAGAGGTTCAGAAGATATATGAAGACCTTCTAAATTCTGAGAGTCAGGGTATCCACTCTATATATAAACCATGACTTTTCGTCAAGTTCATTTTAATTGGAAACCTTAGTAAAATCAGACATGGTTTTAAAAAATTAGGAATTGAGAGACATCTGAAAAAAGACATATATCATCAGCATAAGCTTGAGCATTAATAGCTGTCTGGATGCCAGTGCCCAAAATCCTCTCCATTTTGGGATATCCGTTAATAATCTCAAAAAGGATCTAATGATAATACATAAAGCAGAGGGCTCAGGGGACAACCCTGACACACCTAATTGGGTCTTAAACCCTAAATTCACTGTTCTTCATATGACTGGGTATATTATTGTCAAAGTATAGATTAATTTGATATACTTGATTAAATAATCTGGGATACCATAATGTTGTAAAACTGAAAATAAATATGTATGATATACTCGGTCAAACACTTTTTCTGATCTATTGTTATAATAATACCATATTGACCAGAAAGTGATAAATGTTCAATTACATCCCTTGCTACCATTAGTGCTGATTGTATTTTCCAGGAAGGTAAACTGCAATATTGAACTGGAGAAATAATGTGTTTAGCAATTTGTTTTAACCTATTGTTTAATATATGTGTTAAAATGTTATAATCTGAATTGAGAATAGTTATGGGTCTCAGTTGGAGATCCTCTGCATTCTCAGATTTGTAAATATACATCAGTAGTCCATCTAAGAAGGAGGGGATTGTATTATTTTGTAAAAAAATAACCAAACACTGACTCCAAACTTTCAGATAATTTCATCTATAAAACTTTATAGAATTCTATGGGCAACCATGAGATTTTCCTGGTATCATTGTTTGAATGGCAGATCTAATTTCTTAAAGTAATACTAATTTCTCCTTCTAATAATTCAGAAGGAATAGAAGGGTTTGAATTTGACCTAAATATGCATCAATGCCCTGAACTGTAGGACCCTTATCAGGCAAAGTTTTGCCCAATGGTTTTGATAATTAAAAATAAGTCATTATTTGAACTCTGCAGCACCCCTGAGGGTCATATAGTGAATCCATCCCTGTATTATACCTAATAGCCCTACATGCTTCATAAGGATCCCCAACTGGGGATTTTTAATCCCATTTTGAAAAAGCACTTTCAGAGTGCTTGCACAATCATACTGATAGGTTAACATTTGTGATTTTATCTGCTTTATTTGTTCTGAATAGTCAAGCCTAGAAGTGTTCGACCAAGTGAATAATTTATATAACTGTTGGCGTAAAGAGATATTTTAAAACTTACTATTCTCTTTGTACTTGCCATAATTTTGGAGCCATTTCAGAGTCCTCTTTACAAAATCCTGTTTTGTATCTAACCACCACTGTCCTATATCTGAATATAGAAAGTGTACAGAACATCTAGCTCTAATAATGGTTTTATTCCTTGTTGGACCAAGTTCATCCAAAGCTTTTACATTCAGTTTCCATCTAGTAGAAAATGATTTATTGGCAGGAACATCAAATAGGGTTACTATTAATATTACATGATCTGTAAATTCAACTGGACATGTTTCCATTTCAGTTGTAGGTACTGTAAATTCTTGGAAACAAAACATGATCAATGGTAGAAATACTTTTCCCTTTTTAAAAGTAAAATTAGGTCATTTTTTCTGAATTGGTTACAGTCAATCAAATCAGCTGATGATATTAATTCCAATAAGGCATTGGCATCACAGTAAATTTTAGCATTTGGTTTCTTATTCTTTGTAAAGGATGGTACCTCACAATTAAAATCGCCACAGAGAATTACATGGTAAGTGGTCACAAGTTAGGGTTCAAGAGTATTAAACAGTGGCACTCACCCTGCTTTCAACTGTGGGCCATAGATATTGATTAACCTATAAGTCTTAGAATTCTAAATACCATCTAATAACAGTGCCTTCCAGGTAGAATATCTACCAATTTAATTAACTGGAATGAAAAGGAGTTAAACAATACACCCACTCCATCCACAACATCTTGTCCAAAGGACCAATAGGAAGGTCCTCAACCCCATTCTCCTGAAAGCTTCTGATGTTATTATTAGAAAAGCCCAAGTTTCTTGCAAAAACTGATTTCTAATTGTAGTCTATACACAAAATCAAGCACAATCTGGCTCTTCCCTGTGTTCAATAAACTATGCGTTTAGTGAACCAATTTTTAAGTTAGCCAGAAATGATAATTATAAACCTTCATTCTATTATCACACTTTTCCCTTCTTTTTCTTTTTTCTTTTGTACCCTACAAATCCCGTTTTTGTATTTCCATATCTTGATCTCTAGAGTTACTGTCTGTCCCCTTCCTCTGATCCATATCTGAATCCCCATTCTGTGCCAAAGCTGCAAAGGGTTGATCAAGTTAACACTCTCAGATGGGGAGGTAGGGGAGGGTATGGTGACAGACTTTAAATTTCTAGATGATCTCGTCTCTGAAGAGGGATACAGCTAAGGTACATTCTCCTGTGCAGGTCGCTATAGCATACTGAGTTAGGATCTCCTGTTGCAAGGCCTTTGGGTGATCAAAACTTGGGGGGTAATTCCTTTTCCTTAGTGTGGATACCTTTCCTATCCTTAAACTCCTGTTGTTCACATAAATCAATAATTTCAGTAGAGGTGGGGTTCAATATCAGCTTTATCTTGATGGGGCTTATCTGGTACATCTGCTATGTCTTGCACCTGCTGAATAGGTAGATCAGGACTAACATTACAAGCAGCATTTTTTTAGCCCACGGGCAGTCCTTAAAGACATGCCCACATCATCACAGAGATCACATTTAGTGTGAGATGCACATTGAAAGAGATGTGTCCCACCTCCCACAATTTCCACATCTTGGCTTATTACATGAACTAGATATATGGGTACATGAACACTTAATTGTAACAAGCTTGGGGTTGCCAACATAAAAGACACACTCCTATCCCTACCTAACATAAATGAGTTAGGGATATGTGTAATGCCAGATTCTATACTTTATAATTTCATTTTATATTTCAACCCCCGGTCCAAAATAACTCTGTGTCCAAAATCACCTCCAAGTCTCCCAACAGTTCACATCTTTGTGACAACCAATAAGAAATATCGACCACATAAACTCCTTCATTTCAAAACATCACTGTTATAAATTTAACTAGAGGTTTAGATAGGGTATGACTACAAAGGGGCCCAAATGGGAGAATATTTAACCTGAGCATAACGTTCCCAAAAAGATCTAAAAAGTGGCTGAATGAAACTGACGTCAAGTTATCCTCTCCTGAGATGTTGATGAAAGCAAACACCTCATGAGGGGAAAACCTTAAGGAATCCTTAGCAAGACTTTTCTGACAAAGTATCTGTCTGGCCTGTCCTCCATACCACCTTTATAGTGGATTCACACCACATTTCTCCTGGAGCAGCTTCTTTCTTTATATTGGCAAACAGTTCAGATAATAGTGGTTGTTTTACGTAGGCTGATCCTGGTTCTGTTCCATTTCAGTTGCTGGATCAACACAGGAATCATTTACGCTTTGTCCATTGGGGTTCATGGGTTCCACTCCCACCACCAGAAGAGGACTTTATCTCCATTGCTATGCATAACTGGTGCAGCTGTAGATAATGGGCAAGATACTTTTTATTAGCTGTGTCAATTATCAGATGGTTCGGATCATGCCCTGGAGCCCATGCAGAAGAAGAAGGAGTAATAGGAATTGTAACATCCCACTCCAGATCCGGGACCCAAGTCCCAACAGGGTTTGCTTCCAGCCAGATTTAGGCAGAGCTTTACCAGGAGACCATGTTGAACTTAGCAACTCTGATGATTTTTATTTTGTTAACAGTTCTTCCCATAAGGAATCAATATATAAATGTCTATTTGCTAAGGTTTGAGCGAGTCTTTATCCCTCTTTGCATCTTTTTGTCAGTTGTAGAAGTGTTCAAATTTGTAAATGAAAAATGTGGCCATTGTTTGAGATTCTAAAGTGTTAGTCTGAAAACTGATAGTCGCCGGACATCCGGAAATGCCACAAAGCCCAAAGTTTTTCAGAGAGGTTAGTTTTATTTGGATCTGTGAGTGGCTGCTAGGCCTATTGTTGTGTGCTCATCATATAGTGCAGTGGATACAGGAGCATTCATACTGTTTGTATTTAACATTTGTACATTTGCCTTGTCATTTAATGCTAAGGGTTTGGCAGTAGGCACATGCTTGAACTAGCGTTTAGACTGCCAGCCGGCTGACTCTCCCTTTCTCCACTGAAGAAACAGAACAATCATTTGTAGACTCACCTGGCCCCAGCTGGGCTTTGATCCTGCTGCATCAGAGGTTTCACTGACAGGTGTCTTGGCCGAACTGACAGTTAAAGCGAATGCTGCAAATCCGCCAGTCGGGCTTGACATTTACTTCTTTCCTGAGCATGTCTCTGTTCTTTTTTTTGCCACATCAGATGCAGTACTTGTTCAGCGTCTTCCATTGAACTTCCATTACCTTCGATAGTTTCCTTATTTTTGAAGCAACAGTAAGATCCTCCATAGAGAAAAATCCAACAGGGGTAGTACTTCCATTGTCTGAATTTAATATATTCTCTACCATATGTTCCAATTCCATTCCTCATTCTACCTGGGATACTCCTATCTCCTGTGATGCTTGCACCTCCATCCTTTCCAACTGCAAGTCTGACTGGCCATTGCTGCGGCCATAGGTTCTCCTGTTGTCCGAGTAGGGAATTTTGGTGCCCTGACCAAATTTCCCCATTCACTAAAATACCACCAATATCTTAATCTAGTTCAGTCAGTTGGCATTCATCTGTATCCCCCTCCCGGGTCATGCCTGAAAATAGGCAGAATTTGTCTAGTGCACGTACCGGTCAACAAAAACTAAATAAATAAAATAAATTTTGCAATTTACTTGGCTGTGATGTCACCAGGCCCCACCCTCTATTCCATCTGCTTCCCTCCTGTGCCTTTTCCTGGCAGGGATCATTAGACAACATGGCTTGCCTTTTAGTGGCAAGCCCCATTGTCACCTCAGTACCTAACCCTCCCAGGCTTTTCCTTAAAGGAAAATCCTATCATTTAAATTACATTCCCTATCACAAATAATGGTTCTCTGCAACTTAGTCCTTTTATGTGATAAAAAGATTCTTTAGTATCTAATTCTCCTGTTGGACTTTGTTGAAATGATGTTGCTTAACTTGTTAGACAGATTTGCCTACCATCAATTCATAATCCCAAAGCATATATCTGTTGCTTACTGTATGCAAATGTGCAGGGCCAACCAAAGGCAGACCTGGAAGTTCATATTTACATAGAGTGAGCGGTGGAGGCACCATGTGGATCTGTGAAATGGTGGAACAGCACTGTGTATGTCAATTTGTGGAGCACTGATTAAATGAAATTCATTGGAGAAATTAAGTTCTAACAATTGTTTTGTTTTTACCATATAAAGAGAGTAATCAGCAGCATAGCTTTTGCTGGGGAAGGTTAAATTGGTGGTGTTTTCCTGAACTCTCTATGTGCACCTAAGGCTGCTGCTAACTGTTTATGGATTGTAAAGTACTTGGGATACAGCGTGCATGAAAGGTACAATATTAAACTGAATTCCTTTCTTTCCTTGGAATGCAACCAAAAGGATCTGTTGGCACTTAAGACAGGAAATGGTATCACTTCCCATGTCAGCGGCCATTCACTGCCTTCCTTTACATTCCTAACCTTGATTTAGTAGCACCTGCAAGTATAGTCCTTAGACAGTGTGCTATAATCTCAGAAAGTGTTTCAAGTTAACCAATTTCCTGAAACACTGCCTCGCTTCATATCTCAGCAACTGCCACTGATATAGAATGGATGAAAGCACCAAGACAGTATTTATCTTGATTTAATTTTTTTTTTTTAGGCTTTTTGACAAGGCATATTTACAGCAACAATAGGCTTAATAGAGTCTGGGTTGCTGTAGCTTGTCAGTAGGTGGAATGCTAGTGGCAAAAAAAACTACAGTATGTTAGAGTTAGTTTTCAGAATCCTTGATCTGTGAGTATTACCTCACCAGTCTGTAGTAGACATTTAAATCTGCAAAATGCTTTTTTCTCTCTCTCTCTCTCTCTCTCTCTCTCTCTGTCTAATACAGATTCCAATGGGCATAACATAGTGTGATTTAAAACACATTTTGGTTATCTGCAGTTGCATTTTCTGTCATAAAGAGTCTTTGAAAAATGGTCCTGCTGGTTGCCAAATATTAAACATTGAATTTTTGGATACATTTTAAGCAATGAAAAATTGAAATATTCTTGTTTGCAGATGATCATAAAGAGGTATTTGTCTTTAAAATATCTGATCTTCAGCACATACTCTAATTGTTAGATGAGGTCAAAACATTCACACCATTTAGTGGGCTCATTAGAGGCACAGGTGAATAATCTTTCTCTTACCTTTCTCATTGCACTTGTAACTCTTTAACAAATAATGTGAGACTTTAGAAATCTCCCCAGAATAATGTTCTTAACAAACCTGTGGCTTGTTTTAAGTTACATTCCTTCCTGTGAAATTTTAGCACTTAACTGTTTAGCACTACTGTAGAACAGCTTGTACTGTACATAGAATTCTGTTAGACTACATCTACTGTGTGTTCATATCTTTAGTATGTTACCCATATTTATTTAACATGATCTGTATAAATCTGCCTCCATACTGAATCAGGGTTGGTCACATGGGGCTGCTTTATCCAACTGATGCAGTACTGTATTTCTTTGCTAGAGTCTCTGCTAGAGTCAGTGTCTTCATTCCAGGTTTAAAAATCACAGTATTCTATACCTAACAATTTCAGATCACAATATAACCATTCAAGGTCACAGTATAAATAGTCCAGGTCCCACTATAATCATTTCAGGTCAACAAGGTCACTATGCAAATGTAATACAACAGCAGAAAAACACAAGTGAGCAGCACCTCACCAACATAACATACGGTTGCTTTCAATGGGACTGTACCAAGCAAAACACACTGGATGCAATCCTTGAGATTGTTACATTCATTAACCATTGCCAATCCTTTTAGAATTTGAATAACACATTCCAGACCTGAGATTATGATTTAAGGTAACATCACTTCCTGGGGCTGAAATCCATTGTTTTGAAGTCTTGGGCTACCAATACACCTGGATGTTACTTAACCAATATGGCACAACAGGGTGTGGATCAATGTAGGATTTACCCACACCTCGTGGTGTGGCAAAAGGCATAGACAAGTGCCTTAAACCAATTCAGAGTGTGTAAATCCAACAATAAAACCCTCTGCTGTGCTTTATTGCGATTATAAATGGACCCATCTATGAAAGCACTAGAACAGAAAATAAATGTTTCAATTAAATATTTTATTTAAAATGCAATAAACAGGCTGCCTGATGGCCTACTGGTAGTGTGTTATGTTCCCATGCTGGTGACCTGAGATCAGGAGCAGACTGGGGAAATGGCTGGGTGGCCCTGGGGAGCTGGGTAGGTGTTGTCTGGGGCAACGCCTCAGCTGGTGTAGTAGGTGCAAGGTTACACTGCACTAGTGACCCCTATGGTGGGCCAGGGAGCTTGCTTCTTCCATAGGGCCATGTTGCCTGCTATTGTGGCCTGCTGAGGTTCTACCTGGCACTATGTGGGTCAAAGGCAGGACCAAGGGTGAAAAACCCTATGCATAATGGCCCCAAGTATGAAGGTACCAACACTCTTGGGTCTCAACCCATGTAGATCCTTACTGGTGTGATAACAGGAAAATGGCAGATACAACTGGGGGTCTGGAAAAATTGCCTGATGTCAGGTGTAGGTAATGGACAGGGATCCCACAGCTGTATACTAACAAAAATGAAATAATTAATGATGTGATGCAGCTACCAATTAATAAAGTAGTCTGAAATTCAATAGATATGTGTAAATAGAAGTGGAGTGTTTGCCATAGAAGGTGATTTCAACTGAACAGATTCACCCATTCTAGTTTACATGTAGATACATTTTTGAACTACATGAATTATGTTTTAAAGTACTTGGGGTCTGCCACCCTTTACCACCCTGCCTCTTTTTGTTTGACTTTACCCACATCCCATAGGTGAAATTACCATTTACCATGGAATACAAGAATTCAAAAGTCTACATTGTTCTGCTGGTAAAATGTTTATCTCCCAAATCAAACACCTGGAATGTTTACCATGAAATATAAAATGTTAAATGATGCATAATTCTGCTGACAGAATGTTCAACCCACTCAGTCACACAAACACTGATACGAGAATGCCTAATATGAAGCCACAGCAGAGATTTCCTGGCAAGGAAGGCTTCCACCAAGTCAGTTTGACAACTCTGTTGTCGAAATCCTCAACAGTGACAGGTGAAATTTCACCTGTCAGATATTCACTATCTATTTTTTGGGGCTAACCCTCACTCACTATTTTTAAATAACAAACTCCAAGTTAGAGTTGACTCAGAAGAAGGCAAAACAATGGCGAAGTAACAAAATTTCTACATCAAGATCATTACAACAATTTCAAATTCATCTGAAGTTGTCACTGTAATGGCCTTTCATGTAAAAATGTTGCTGCTTCACCAGTATACTGCAAGAAAGTAAGGCTTGGAGGGGAAGTTCATTGTAAGCAAAGAAATACCTGAAAATAAAATGAGTAGTACTTCATTTGTTTAAATTTCTGTATGAGTATAATGAGAGGATGGTAAGGAAAACAACATTTAATTATGTCTTGTTGAGCTGGCCCAGTGGCACTGAGGGTTGAGGCGCTGGACACCACACTCACATCCCACAGGCAACCTGGGTTCAGGAGCAGACTCAGGCCTTTTAGGGTTGGCAGGGGAGGAGAGGATCGAGCATCTGGAGGACTGCTCTCCTCTCCTGTGGTGGGATCTGGGAATCCCTGCTTTGTATCAGCTCCTGGTGGAGACCAGGAGCACTACATCAAGTGGGGACATGGAAGGGGAGGTGGTGGTGGATGTCTACAAGAGGGGCGGGTTCATGCCTCCACATGTCAGTGTCATTGCACATCTGCCACCTCAGGGAAACAAACAGGTGGAAACCCCTGCCGCTAGGGAGGATGATGGTGGTCCGGGGGACGAAGCACATGTCTACCACTGGTCCCTACCCAGTCAACTCTTTCTGGGTCCCTCTCCTCTCGGGCAGTGGTGGAGAGAACTCTGTCCCCAATTCCTCAGCTAGGTGGGATTTAGGCTGGATGGTAGTGCCATTTGAGTGGGTTTCTCCTGAGGGGCCCTAATGATCAGTGACAGCAGTAAAGAAAGTTCACAAAAAAATGCCCTCTTGTTTGTTTTCTGTATTTAAAGGAGTGTTGCTTGTTGGAGTGGGGGCTAGTTGTACATTGTTAGTGAGGAGAAAATACAATAGATGCCATTTTGAAAGTCTTTAATAAGGCAAAATTCTGAAAGTAAGTGTAAGGATTTTAATGCAGGTAATGAGGCTGACAGATCCTTTCGCATGGGTTGCAGCAGGATTTGCCAGTTGGTGAAGACCTCAACTGACAAAATGGATTGCAGGATTGTTCCTGCTCATTTTATAATATAGCATAATCTCCAGTCTGGCATATATTATTCTTTATGTAATATTCCAGTTTGTATTTTGACACATTTTACTTGATGTAACTAAGTGCAACCTTTGCTGCCACTGTTTATACCACCAAGATCCTGTTAGAAATAAGGTGTCACCCCTAAATAAAGCCATCTTAGAAGTAAAATAAAATACCATATAGTATTGCAAATAGAGGAATTTACTTCTAGAAGTAGGCGGTATTGCACCCACTAACACTATGTAGATATGCTTGAATAGTAAATTTCAAATATCAGGAGGAGCTGTGACTTTTTTAATTATAGCACAACTAACACATCATGCAGGTGCAAATTATAAATCACAGCAAAAAACACCACTGAGTTTCCAGGCTTCTAAATATTCTGAAAATCTATTGAAACTGCCTTGTAGTTTTAGCCACCAGTTTCTATGTACTGTAAAGATAATCCAACTCTTGTTCCCACTGTTTTTGACTGTCTTGCTCTCATATATCGGACAAGCAATACAACTGAATAACATCTTTATTTTTTAACTTATTCTGTCATTTTATAATGTTTACCAGTATAGATCAAAATAAGGGCAATGCTGCAGATGGAGCTTGTCATAAAAATCTGATGTATCTGCCATTGGTAGGAACCAACAAACGATGCAAAGATGTCTTATTTTCTTTCTGGTAATTTTCCATTAAGGCTATTCTGATAGTAAATAAAGTTGAAAAGTGCATTTCAGCATGATAATGGTATGTGACCCTTGTTTGCTGACATTCTGTTGATACTTTCTTGAAAGCTGGATTTATTTAAAATCATGTGTCTTGAATCTAGTGATGCTTGACTGTGCATAGGAGCTGGAGGAGCATGGACTTTGCCATGCTGATGCAATAAAATATCTTGTTCAATTGACACAAAATGGAAAGTAAGGACAAAAGCACTTTACATCCATCAGGTCTTCTAGCCTGCAGCCCTACGTTACACTATTTTCCAACCTTACCCTTGTCTCCCAATACCTGTCTTCAGTGTTCACCCTGCCCTTGCTGATGATCTTCTTGATGTTGTCCCACTGTCATTTGAAATAATTTATGGTTTCTGCTTTAACCACATTTTGGGGTAGGCTGTTCCATTTGTCCTTAACCTTCTCTGAGAAAAATGTTTACAAGATGTTCTTCTTAAATGTCCCCCTGCCAGCCTGATATTTGTGACCCCTAGTGCTTCAACTGCTCTTCATTTGAAACAGTTTAGTGTGGTGCCCCTATTGTATCCCAAAGGTATTTGTATGTCTCTATTCCAGTCCCTGTCCCAGCTACCAGTGAGTACATGCTGAGGTTCCCAGTCTCTCCTCATCCTGTAGGTATTATCAGTTGGCATTGGATCATGGGGCCGATTCCAAGACAATGCATGCTAGCGCAAACCCAAGCTATGTCAACACCATGGCATAACTCGTGACTTGGCGCCATGTGCTACATCGCACTTATTCCAAAAGGTATCTTGATACCATTTCAGCTGTGGGCTACACCCAACTTGGATATGCCACCCACCATGCCGCAACCTGCAATGACATGGTGAAAGGGTGGGTTACAGCAGCAACTGTGCCCAGTTTCAGAAGGTGGCTGCTGTAACCCGCTACTGCAATTCCAGGAGCCACACTGGCAGATCTAAGATAGAACATCTCAGAGATGCTTTAAGGGCATCCATCAGTGCCATCCAATGGATGCCCACTCCATGATGCTGCTGCAAAGGTCCTGCTGTGCTCCCCATGCCCCACAAACATGACCATGTCCCTGACCCTCCAAATGTCAGGGACCACAGGGGTCCATTTTCCACTTTGCCCCCAGACTCCCAGCACCTTTTCCAGCCCCCATGCCCCTGATGTGTGCCATGGTGTTCAGGGCTGGCTCTGGGAAGGCAATCTGCAGCGGGCTGTGACTGGCAACATGTGGGCTATTACGCCATGCCAGTGGCATTAGCCTACATGTGTCACAAGTCTCACGTCATAAGTGCCAGGACCCTGCCACTCTTAGAATACAGTGCAGGGTCCCTGGCATAGTGGCTAATGTCACAACTCACATACGCTCATGAAGTTACATTCTGGCCCTGGAATAGGCCCCATTATTTTTCCCCTTCTGAATTTCCTTTAGTTTGTCCTGGTCTTTTCTTTTTCTTATATAATTTTTTTATTACAGATCCTGGAGGACATCAGGCATAAATAGGCAGTACTGTAACACCAGCGAAGAATACCACAGGTGTACAAAAAGAACTACCTACTGTACTAGCACAAATAATAACATAGCATATAAAGTTTGACTATACTGTTAACTATAAAACAGAGTACATGAAAAATTATCTGTATGAAGAACATAGCATGGTGTGCCTGAGAAGAAATACAATATTATGAACTTCCCTGTTCTGTATTTTCTTTAAAATTTCTAAATATAAACAAAACAAGTAACTAGAATAATAATCTACATCCTCCTCTTAAATTGATTAATTGAAGACTATTATCATTCAAAACTTAACAAATATGTGCAGCAGATGTAGGAAATACACTAGCAAATATCTCCAGGTGTCCCCAAGGCTGTCATCCATCACCCTAAGTGGCCAATTGGTCCAGTACTGAGGTACCTTCCAATTCTTCTAGTATTGATGTGAAGGTGTACCATCTAGAATGAAATTTATCAGTTCAGGACTGCAAGCAAGCTATAATATTTTCCATTGATTTCACTTGCTATAACTCACAACCAAGTTGAAAACTTGGGGCAAGGGGTGTAGCCACAGTTGTGTAAAAGTTTTCAGGGCAGACACCTTAAAGATAAGAAAAAGGTATCGCTTTATTTCTCTTCCTAACTTCCTTTGGGGAGCCCTAATATTATTTGTTCAAACCCAAGTGGAGCCTGCATTTGTAATGTCTGCGTATCAAACTCCATACCTCCCACCAAAAGGAGCAAGTTGGGGGCATTTCCAAAAATATGAAACAGGGTGCCCTTTTGCCCGCAATTCCACCAACAGTGGTTAGTGGGACTAGACTCCTCCAGAAGGTTTTTTTGGTGTGTAGAAGTACTAAGCCATTGATTTCACTTGAATTTCCTCCAGCTTGCAGAGCCATGGTGCTATGGGTCGGTCACCAGATTACCTCTTCCCCAAATTATTTCCCAAGACAGGTATGTTAACTTCTTCTCCCAATGGTCTTGAATGTATAGCAGATATGATACCAGTATCTTCATTTAATAATGCATAGAGTCCAGAGATAAGATATGCACTTTCTACTCATTCAGCTGCTTCTTCCACAATGACAAAAAGGGAGGGGTGCCTAGAGATAGCTTCTAATAATTTATGTTTAATAATAAAGTGCCAAATTTGTAATTATCTGAAAAGTCTGAGTTGGGAAGGTGAAACTTTGTTTGCAGTTGTTGAAAGGAAAGCATATGCCCCATCCCTATAAATTGTTAAAAAAAAAGAAAGCCCACTATGCACCCAGTTATTGAAACCCAGGTCAAATTTTGCAGGTAAAAACTCTGGGAGCCAACATAAAGGATCAGACATAACTGCCTAAGTGAGGCGGAGATGGTGTTTTTAACTATTAACCAGAGTCCCAATGTATGATGGGTCCACTGATTAGTTATTTAGATAAATCAGAAGTCATACTGATCAGCCAGGGTTGCAAGTTCAGTGGTCCTTCCCTAGCCAGAGCTGACTCTATCCACAGCCATGAAAGGTCTGGAGAGTGCCTAACCATGTCCACTATGTGGGTGAGATGGGATGCTTTAAAATATTGTTTAAGGTTAGAAGACCTAAGCTTCTAACCTGTTGTGTACTGTTGGACTCCCAACAGACCCTGGGCCATCTACCCTGCCAGATAAGCTTTCTAATGGCCATTTCAAGAAGATACCAGTCATGTTTGGGGATCGAGAGGTAGTGTTTGATATAGGAATAATAAGTGTAATAGGCTGTTCATTTTGATAGATTCAGCTCTATTCATTAAGGTCAAGGGAGCAGTGACCATCTACAGAGGTCTGTGCAAATCTCTTGGTGTAGCCTTCCATAATTAACCCAGGTAAGGGAGGTTAGATGGCTTTGGCAAAAATATGCTCAGGTTCCAGACTTTATCCTGTCCCAGCAGAATCTGTACTGCTGCTTAAATTCCTGAGGATGTTCCTACTAATTCATATGCATTTGGATTTAGAAGTGTTTACTTTGAACCCTAAAATGGTGCTGTAGAGTTAGCAGGCTTTCAAGTTTGGGCATGTTGTCTACTGTGTTTCAAAGGAATATTACCATGTCATCAGCATATAAAGACACTCTGCTACCGATGCCCCTATCACCCCCAGTCAATCGGGATGATTGTATTGGTTCTGCTAATGGCTCCATACTAATTGCAAAAAGGAGTGGTGAGAGGGGCAACCCTGTCTAGTGCCTCTCACAATCTGAAACTGAAAGGACTGAGACCCATTAATTCTAACCGCAGACTGTGGGGAATCATACAACATATTTATCCACATTAAAAGGTTCTCCCAAAACCAATTTTCTGTAAGGTTTCTTTCAAACACACCCTGTGAGCCTACTGAAGGCTTTTTCTGCATCTATTAATATAGCAATTTGGGGTACTGGGGCTTCAGCACCTCATAGAAGATGTTTAGCATAAGTCTGATGTTATGACTTAAGTGTCTCCCGGAATAAGCCCAGTTTGATCAGGATGTATCAGGGTAGTATTATCTTCTGTAACCCGTAGCTAAGATTTTGGTGAAAAGCTTAAGCTCCTGATTTAATAGGGATATGGGTCTACAGGACTCACAGAGTTTGACGTTTTTTCAGGTTTAGGAATAACCAAAATAATTGCTTTGTTCCATGTTTGGGGCATAACCCTGTTTTTTGGCAATCATGAAAAAGGTCACAAAGGATTGGGGCAACTGAAGTTTAAATTGCTTATAAAAATCTGCATTGTATTCATTGGGACTATGAGATTTACCTCCTTTAGAGAGTCGATAGCATCTAAAATTTCTCGAATTGTAATAGGGCTGTCTAGCATCTCTTGATCCCCAGGGCTAAGGGCCTGCACCTTCAAGGGCTGTAAAACACCTTGGTGTCATTCGACACCTGTTCTGGGGCCTTATCCTCTGAGTAAAGGGAAGTGTAAAAATCTTGGAAACAGTTCACTATCTCTTCAAGTTGCAATATTCAGGGCTAGAATTGTCAGCCTTGATTTTGGGTATGGTTCATTCTGCAGCCTCTTTACATAGGTCAAAAGCCAGTAACTTAGAAGTCCAGCCTCAATCTTACATCTGTGTGCCTATTAATGTAATTGGCCTCTCACAAGATATGTAATAATGTACAGGCAGTATAGTGCAGTGGTTTAAGGCTCTGAGCTGCAAACTTGGACATCTGGGTTTGAATCCCACAGCCCCCACTTGCATACTGTGTAACCCTGAGCAAGTCACTTAACTTCCTTGTGCTCCCAGGTCACACCTGGAAACAAAATTCAGCTTAATGTGCCTCTCCTGGTTAAACAATTTCTTCTTCCCTTATTTCTGGTCTGATGGAGTTCATCAGTAATATGTTGTGTTCAGAATGATTATGTACAGTTTCAAGGGCACTAAGTTTCATTTCTAGGGCATCTCGTAAGGCTTATCTCTGCTTATTCTGTGCCACAGCCCAGCTGGTGATCTGGCCTCAGAGGACCACCATCATCACATCCCAACATGTCTGGATGGAGGTTGGACCCAAACACTCAGTTCCATATATGAGGTTATTTCCATAAGGAACATGGTAATGAAGTTTGGGTCAGTTAATGCACTAGAATTAAACCTCCACATGGTTCACCTGTTTATTTGACCTAGGTTTATTACAAGGGAAATTGGTGTATGATCTGAGTGGATAGCATTATGGATCTACATAGACGGAATTTTGTGGTTATCTGGGAAGTTAGCTAAGAAGAAGTCAATCCTGGAATATTCCTTATAGGGATGGGAAAAAGCATAATCCTTTTCATCTGAATGTTGGCTACTCCATATATCCATCAAACTAAGCTTTTCTATAAAGCCTCTTAAGGCTTTACTTGAGACTTTATTGGTGTTCAAATCTCTGGAGTTCCATCTAATGAAGGGTTTATGAGACAATTAAATCACCCTAATACAAGCATTCCTTCACCTAAGGTTGCTAAGTTAGTGAAAACTGCAGTATAGAATGGTTTCACATTGGTATTCAGAGCGTATATATTGATAAATTAATTTTAAATGATCTGATGATGCCAGACACTACCAGGAGTCTGCCCTCCTCATCAGTCTCAGAACACAACACCTCAAACGAAATTCTCTATGGATTAAGAGTGCATGCCATTATGTTTCACTTTGGGGTGTGATCTGGAAAATACCTTACCCACCCACATTCCACTATGTTTTAAGTATTCTTTCTCTGATAAATGAGATTCTTGTAGTAATACTATGTCTGCATGCAGTTTACGTAACTCAATGAGAATCATGGCATACTTCACAACCATATTTATACCCTTCACATTATAGGAAACAACAACTAATTAATCCATAATCTAAATTAAAAAGTGGTGACAGGATTCTTGACATGACGTCCAAGGAGGAGCCCACTGTATAGTACAGAGGGATGACACAAAGCTGCTGTAACAATACAAAACCAGAAACTGCAGTTCAATGTTTCAAGCCAAAGCATACAGGAAACTAGTTGAAACAAACATCTTCCTGCTAGGGAATAAATATAACTTCTAACAACAAGCATGTGCATAACTACAGCCCTAGAACCATAGGCAGAAACAATATGACTTCAAGGGAGAAGCTCAATCCTGAGGTATAGCCTGACCTCAGGTTAGGTACCCTGCAGAGGTAAGATAGAAACTTCTCCCTCAGGAACCAACTCAAGATAAAGGAATGAGCGGGATCACCTAAATTAATAAGGGATCCTAAACCTGTGAAACAGGGAAAGAAAAAGTATCCCTGTCACTGAGGGAAATAGTCCTCCCTTCCTGGTCAGACCCCCATCAATCTTAACCAATAAATGGTGGCAGGCAGCTCTGAAGGAAGTAAAAGAAACTGGGAATTTACTAAAGCACGGGAAAGCAAACTACCCTGTCAACTCACAACAAATGATCTGTTGCCTTCTGTAGCTTTGAATTATGCAATGACTCCCCTCCCCAAGGTGGCAGGGAGCAGGATAAGGACAAGGGCACCAGAAAAAGTGAGATCTCCACAGCTCTCCCGTGAATCCCTGACTAGGTCAGGTCCCCGAAGTTATAGCGAAGGAGGGGGAGTGTAGTGTCAAATACCAGAGCAACTTTTCATCTCTAAAAAATGAAGCTGAGGAAGATACAGTCACATGTCAACACTACAAGTCAGCTGGCCCATAATACCACCTCAGTGCCACTATTGATTTGTAGGTCAGGATGACTCTCTACTAACAAACTGAAGGAGCACCAGGGAAAGGCTATATCATTGGGATAAAAAGGAATCTGTTCCCTAGCCATGCAGTAACTGCTATGTGGGGAAGGGAAACTCCCAGCACCAGCCCTGTTCCCCAGGAGCCGGCTGGAGGGATGCCTCCCCACGCCCTGGACTTTACTTTGATAAAGTTAGGGAAAATAGAGATTGCCAGAAGAGGTCCACACCATCTGATCCACTTCAATCCTGGGGCAGAATGACTGAAATGCTCTGTTGCGCTGTCATTCTGTTGGGTACAAAGTTCCATAAATGGAACACCCCACCCATGGCAACTCTGCTTAACCCCTCCCAGCTCAAACAATATATGTAACTATAAAAATGGTGATAAAGAGAGAAGTCAAGTAACCACCACTACAAGTGTTGACTGTGAGAAATAGGGTCCCTTACACCCAGCCAAGGCCAGGGCTCCCAGCAACACCCCCAGGCACTGCCACTGCCACATCAACACCTTACCTCAGAGAAGATTTAGGCAATAGACTTGATCATCCATGTCAGAAAAGCCTCGATCCATGAGAGACAAGGGCCACCTGCAGAAGGTGGTTAAAACTTCCCACATCGCCGCCCGGTGGTGTTGAGGGTGAAGCACTGGGTGCCGTGACCACGCCATGCCAGTGACTCAGGTTAGGAATGGACTCAGGCTGTTGGGGTCAGAGGGTGGAGAAAGATTGAGCATCGCAATGGATGCTCCTCCTCCAGGGCGGGTTCCTGGGGTGCCTTGAGCACCCGACACACTGGTGCCTGTGGAAGCATGGATGTCAGAGCACAGGCAGTTCTTCAGAACCGAAGGAGGATGTTGTGGAGCCTTAACTTAGCGGCGTCGCCAGCATGTCATCTGCCTCAAGGCCAGTCCTGTGTGTGCCGACGCCTCAGGGTAGTGGGACCAAGAGGGAGAAAATGCGGAAAAACCCTCTCAACGCCAAGATGATGACTGACCTAATCCCGGACTAACTACCACAGGCAGATCCCAATGTGTGCAGGCACTTCAGAAGGAGGAAGGTAAGGGGAGGAAGGCCAACACTCTAGGTGTAGACTCTGTGGTAGAATCGCTGAGGGTGATCAAGTCTGAAGGAGTGGGTGAGTGGGTAGTAAGGTGGGATAAAAGAAAGTGCAAAAAACCTCCTGCATCAAGGGTCAACAGAGTTCTGCCAGAATGGTTAGAGCAAGGGAGTAACCAGAGTCCTAGAATAAAATAATAGAACTATAATAAGTACATGAAAGTAGTTCAGTCAGTTCAGTTTGAGACGGTGATATCTCAGCTGGTTTGGCGCCATTCAACAAGTTATTTAATTTGGTCTGTAGATGAAGGGGAAGCTGTTGCCCAGACAAGCTCTCTTCCTGCCACAGGCCACTGTGATCCATGCAGTCTTGGGAGAGAGAGAAAGTCCAGGTCTTCTATGCAAGATCAGGAAGTGCAATGTCCCATTGCCACATTTGAGGGCAGCTTCTGCTAAGTTGTCAAAAATGTTAATGCCAGAGTTGAGAAACAGTTTAAATTTAGCAAGGTAGAGAACCTGACCTTTAATGTTATGTTTTTTGAGCTGCTTAAGAACACTCTGAGCTTGCAGTCTGTTGGCTTGTAAGGCAATTGAAAAATCTTGTTCTGTCTGCCCAGTAGTGCTGAGGTGAGGAGCTGGACACCACACCTTGCACCACCACCGGCTACCGGGTTCTGGAAATGGACTCTGGTTCGTGGGGTTGGCTGGGGCAAGGAAGGATCAAGCATCCACTGACAGGTCTCCTTCCTTGGGGGACACAGCATCATGCTGTAGACTGACACCCAGCGGAAGCTGGGGTCAGCACAGGTGATCATGCTCAGAAGAGGGGTAGACCAATGCAGGGCATAAGACTGGGGTGACAGTCACCCTGCCCATTACGCGTGGGTTCGGGGAGAAAAACTAGAGGAAAGATGGAGCTGACAGGCTCCATGATAGCCTGCTGTGCCCACTGACCCCGGTGATCTAGATGTTGGCTCTGGGGAGGCCTTCGCTCCTCGCTACTGGCCCTGTCATGGGGTTAACCCTTGGAGGATGACCAGGTGGGATGGGTGCAGGAGATGCCTGGCTGGAGAGATGAGTCCCTTCGAGGGAGGGGCTGGAGCCACCAAGGAGGTTCAAAAATACATATAGAAAAAAATCTTGCCTGGTTATCGTAGGTGAGCCCCTTTTTCTTCCAGGCTGTTGTTAAAAATCAGCTCTTTCAAGGTAAAGTCAAGCATTTTGACAATATCACAGTGAGGACTAGTGGATTGGTCTTTCAGTTGTGGGCCTAATGACTTGTGTACCCTTTGAATCTTTAGAGGCGTGATCCAAGGGAGCTCAAGAGTCGATGTCAGTATATGTTTCACATAGCCAATCATCAAGGCAAACCCTTCTTCCAGCCCATCACGGAGGCCGTGGATTCAGAAATTATTTTTGCAGGCTCTATTTTATAAATCTTCAGCCATGCATTCCAGTTCTCACTCCAGTTGCAATAGGTAGAAGAGGAAGCAATCACAAATCCCCATTTTGTCTACTAGCTCACCACCCTGTTGATTAGTGCAGCAGTTTTCTTGTCCAGTGCTTTCATATGCATTTTAAGGTCAGCAAAGCAGATTCAATTTTATGTACTGTAGTGAGTACTTGGCATACTGTTTGATCATCCATGGATAAAAGATCCCCTTCATCATAATCCATCTCAACGGATGAGATTGAGGTGGGCGAATGGGAACAATGGGAGAAGGCATTAAGCGTGACTGAGCCCGAGTCTTCCCCAACATTAAGTCATGCAGTTTGGCTGTAGGAGTTGCTGTTTTCAATTTTCCAGGCTTACTGGACATCTAAACTATAATAGGACACTGGCTGAGTATGAAAAACTCACTGCTAGCAGAAGGATGGCAGTAGGTTGGAGAGGAGAGTGTAATCCTCAAGCTGCCACCATACCAGTGATGTTGCCAGAAGTCCCGTCCTGGTCTTTTTTAAATGTGGCCCCCAGAACTGTTTGCTATATATTTCAGGTGCAGGCCTTCAAACAATGGCAGTGACAAAAATTAGACATGCTAACTTTTGCAAGATTCTGTTGAAAGAGGAGGACAATTATTTTCTGCCAACCAGAGGGGATTCTGGAGCAAGGGTGCCTGCATGCTCAGGGTGGGTTGTTGCTGGACCAAGAGGGAGTTGGTACTGGGTCATGCCAAGGTGCAGGGGCACTAGGATAGTCAGGGAGATGTAAACTAAAGGATAAGGGCTGGGAGGTAGCTCATGAAGAGGGTCACCAGCAGTAGGAGTTAGAAGTATTGGCTCTCAAGTGAAGAGCTGCTGGAAAGGTAGCATAAGACTTCCAGCTGTAGCAAGAAAGCATAGAAGGACAACAATTCTGACTTAAAAGCAGGTCATATAAGAGTAACACCCAGAAATAGTGACTAGCCTGAGATCCTGATGTACCTAGAGGCCCAGGAATTAGAGGTACTCAGTAAAACCTAGCTGGGTAAGAAAATGATGGGACACCAATAAGGAGAAATCCCAATGGTTCCAATGGGATAGGTCTAGCAGAAAAGTGTTAGTTAGCTCTCTTTAAGGGTGTTACTGGAAGATTATGGAAGATTTTTAGACAAGCAGTTTTACTGAGTCAATCTGGCAAGCTAGTAGCAAACGAAGGGGACAAAATAGACATCCAGGAAGGAACTATAGAATGGCAGCTAGCTTAGCTCAGCTTATCAGATGCAGTGGTGATAAGTGTATTGTGAGTTAAATTCCACAAGTGGAATTTAACAGTGTCATGTGTAGCACGCCACCTCTGGGGTCACAAGATCAGATGGCCGGGGTTCTAGGCCCCACACCAGGTACTTGGTATACCTATAACTCACACTGCAGTGCAGTATAAGATTGATTCTGCACAACTGAGGTGCAGTAATTTGGATGGAATGTTTAACGAGGTCCCTTCTACCCATCTCGGTAATTTTTATTTTTATTATTTATTTATTTATTTATTTGATCTTGATTTACACCTTTGAGAACAAGCTCATTACATAGGTTCCATGTCAGGATTGAGACAATACGGGAAACAAAAAGTTACAACGACTCAGTAGTAACAAAGAAAATGCAACAGGTTTTAACTTAAGCAATAAAAATATAGGAAAGTGCCAACATTGAACAATGTATACTAGTTATACCTCAAGGACAGAAACCATCAACCCAGGACTAGTGGTATGATTTACTGAGTAAACGTCAGCCCAGAAGGCATTGTCAGGGGAGGAAGTGGAGAGAAAGGAAGCTGAAGGTAGCAAGGTTGTAAGGTCAGCAGGGTTGAGGGGTGGAGAGGGAAGGGGTGAGGTAGTCAAAATATATATAAAAAGAGGGGGGAGAGAAAGGAGAGGAGAGGATAGAAACAGGTGGGGGAATGTGAGGGTGAGGAATGTTATGTTCAGACATTAATAGCCAGAGTTGAGCTATGGAAAGCAATCACAGCCGGAATTAGCAATTAGATGGTTTCTAAACATACATTTAAAAGGGCATGTCAGTTTTGCAGAATATTTTTTTATTATTTGGTAACCAGGTAAGACCCACAAGGCACAAGTGTTTGTTTTCAAGGGCAACTCAGGAGCATTTATGAGGTAGAGGTGACTTGTACACTCAAACAGTATGCAAGTGGAGGTTGTGGGAATCAATCTCAGGTCTACTGGATGTACCAAGCTCATTGGCAGCTTGTTTTATAACCACTAGGCTATACTGCCAGCCAATCAAAGGCAGTTACAAGGCAATTCAAAATCAGCAGTGATAGAAAAGCTAATGGCACAGCAAATAAAAGAAATGATATCAAGGAAATTATAGACAATAGAACTAGCGGTGGATTCAGAGCAGTAATAAATATTCTGAGCAGTTACATGACACATGGTGGTTACAAAGCACAGTAGGTCATTCTTGAATGGGAAGAGTAAATGTGCACGGGAGGTTGTAACACTCTAATACTGGCCCCAATGCATTAATGGGTAGGTTACCTATGTGCCATAGATCCACAGCACATAGGCAACCTTATGTCTGAATGCCATAAACCGGGCATCCTGTGGATCTGTGCATGCATGCATTCACATGAGGACATGCACTCCTGCCACACAGAAACCCCTGGCTGGTCATGCAGCTACATATGAATCCATTCTGGGAGCATGTCTGAGGTCTGGGGTCATTCTTACACTCCACACTATTCACAGAGGCACAGATCGCTGGACAAGGAAGGCACAGGCTATGACAGCAGAGAACCTGCTATATCTTTTGTGTGTCCCCAAAGTTTACACCCACTGGCCATGGTGGAACAAGGAATCTTCACACTGTGCTGCCACAGTGCTCTGGGCTGACTTGGAGGGCTGGGGCAGCCATTTGGGCACTCACCCATCTTTGTACAAAAAGGAAGTCCATATCATCCCAGAATCCCCTGCTCTGCACGGAGCAGGGATCCACTATGGGACCAGGTTAGGCATCTGCTGGATGCCCACCTGTGTTCTCCGATCTGCCTGAGTGCAGCAGCAGCATAATGAGGGCAGGGCTATGGACTGGCACCATGCAGTGGCACATTCATGTGCATACTGGTCACCACTTGCCTGTCCATGGGTGCAGAGCTGTAGACCAGGGTATGCTTCTTGCATGTACACTGCACTGCTTGTGCATAGGCAGCATTATGAATACATCCTAATAGCAGCTGCAACTATCTGTTCAGTGATTTTCAATCACTGAGTTAAAGACCTTGAAACTAAGTAGGTTTTCTAGTTAAAGGGCATTGCAAACATGCTCCAGAATGCAGGTGCAAGACAACTGAAAGCAGATTTATCATAGAAACATAAGCTGATGGCAGAAAAGGACTGCAAGGCCCATCCAGTCTGCCCATTTTACCAATTTGCTCCAGCTGCCGCTACTAGGTCAGTGACCTCAGCTATGCTTCCTCATATTTTTGATCCCTTGTGCCTATACCATGCCTCTTGATTCCCTCCACTGTAGGTGCTCCCACTCCTCCTGAAGCAGGGTGTTCTACACATCGTCACCCTCTCTGTAAAAAATAACTTTTCACATTACCCCATATGACCCCTCCAATTTCATGTCATGCCTTCTAGTTCTATTGTACTTTTATGCTGGAAGATGCTATCCCTTCCACCTTATTTATGCCCTTAAGATATTTGAAAGTATCAATCATGTCCCCCTCTCCATCTCTGTTCCAATGTGTACATATTGAGGTCCCTAAGTCTATATGCCTTGTTGTGCAGACTCTGCACAATCTTAGTTGCCCTCTGTACTATTTCCTCGCTGTCAATATCCTTACACAGGTGTGGCCTCTAGAACTGCACACAGTACTCTAGGTGAGGCCTAACCAGCGTTTTGTACAATGGGATCACCACCTCCCTCCTACAGCTTGTAATACCCCTCCCTATACACCCTAACATCCCACTAGCCTCCCAACTGCTTTTGCATTCTGTTTGGTGGATTTCAGGTAATCTGATATAATGACCTCCAAATCTCTCTCCTCCCTGGTGACCGTCAACAGCTCACCACACAACATGTAGCTCCTTCCAGTGTTTCTGTTCCTCATGTGCATGATCTTGCACGTCTTCACATTAAACCTTAAGTGCCATACCTCAGACTATTTCCAGCTTTTCCAAGTCTCTTTATTTTCTCTCTACCCCCTGGAGTATCTACTCTTTGCAGATCTTGGTGCCATCTGTAAACAGGCATACCTTTCCTCTAGCCCTTCTGCTATGTCTGCTATGAAGACTTTGAAGAGGACTGGTCCCAGGACTGACCCCTGTGGCATCCCACTGGAGACTCCCATTTCTTCCCATTTCTTCCGACTATGTGCCATTTACCACCACCCTCTGCCTTCTGTCCACTAACTAATTTCTGACCCAGTTCACCACCCTGTGTTCCACCCTAGATTTTCTGCTTATTTACCAGCCTCTATGTAGAACTGTGTCAAAGTCCTTGCTGAAATCAAGGTAGGTAATATCAACCACCCCTCCCTGGTCCAACCTTGGTCACCCAGTCAAAGAAATCTATCAGATTTGTTTGACAGGACCTTCCACCGTGAACCCATGCTGTCTTGATTCTGCATTCCAATGGGATACCAGGTGATCTGCAACACGCTCCTTAAGCAATATCTCTATGATCTTCCACTATTGAGGTGAGACTCACTGGCCTGTAGTTCCCTGCATCCTCCTTGCTACAACTCTTGTGAAAAGGGACCACATTTGCCCTTCTCCAGTCCTGCAGGATCACCCCTGTGTTCAGCACCACTGAACAGGGCTGCCAAAGGTGCCACCAGCTCCATCCTCAGTTCCTTTAGGATCCCTGGATGTGCTCAATCTGGCACCATTGCTTTGTCCCCTTTAGCTTTGAAAGTTCCTCTAGAACCCTCTGTTCTGTAAATGTTGTGAAGCTCAGTCCTTCCGCCTCCACACATCTGTTTTCCAGTTGTGGTCCCTGCCCTGCTCCTTCTCTAGTAAAGACCAAGCAGAAGTACCTGTTAAGGATTGTGGCCTTCTCAGGTCCCCTTCTACCTCTCTTCATTGTCCCTTTGAGTTTGACTATACCCTATGGACTTCTTCCTCTCACTGATGTACCTAAAGAATGCCTTGTCCCCTTCCTCGCTGATTGTGCTAGCCTTTCTTTTTATATGCTTTAGCACTTCTCACTGTCACCCCTGCCTCTCTCTGACATTTTGGTACTCTTCTGTCCCCATTCTCTTGTGTCCCCCTTGTATTTTGAGAAATATACCTTCTTGGTCTCTGATTTTATCTGCCACCGCCTTTAGAAAGCCAGACTGACCTTTCTCCTTCTCTTGCCCTTATTCTTCACCTTACACATTGATTGTATACCCTGACAATGGCCTCCTTAATGCATGCCCATTGCCCCTCCATGCGCCCTACTGTCCCCCTTTAGTCAACTCCTCTTTAACCCTCCTTCACATCTCTGCAAAGTCAGCTCCTTTGAAATCTAGGATTTTAGCTTTGTATTTGTGGCCTGTATTCCTGTGTCCAACTTGAATCAAACCATGTGATAGTCACTGGACCCCAGATCCCCTCCACCTGAAGATCTGAGATACTGTCTTCATTGGTGAGCACTAGATCCAGGATATTCTTGTCTCTGGTGGGCTCCTGTACCAATTGTCTTAGGCCTGTCTCTGTAGGGACTCCACATTGTCCCTGGTCCTGCTCACAGCCCCTGTTGGGATGGACCAGTCTGCATCAGGCATATTGAAATAATAATAATAATAACTTTATGTATTTAGCCTTTCAATACCAAGGCATTTTACATATAAATTGTAAAATAAAGTATACATATAAAATCAACAATTCAAAACAGCATCAATCCATAAAAGCCTTATTCCATAAAAAGTCTTGAACTCGCCAATATTTCCATGGTCGCGATTCTCTGGAGCCGTACAGGCAGAGAGTTCCAGAGGGTAGGGGCCATGAACCCAAAACCCTAGCCCCAGAGGACTTTACTATAACCTCAGAACCTCAAGCAACCCTCGTCGCTGAACAGAGCTGTCAGCATCGGGCGGTAAGGACGAGAAGCTCTTTCAAGTAGTCAGGCCAAAAATCCCGAAGCAGAACCTTCCTTTATCCATCATGTTGTATATTGACTCAGCATTAATTTGTCTGCTCCCTCCTCCTGAGTTGGTGACCTACAGATCACTCCTGTTCTAACAGACGCTCCATTAACCATCTCACTGTGATCCACAGCTCCTCTTTGCCTCATTTTTGACCTGGATTTCTGTCACCTTGATTGTCTCTTTGATGTAGTGCCACCTCTCCCTTCCTTCCCTTCCTATCTCTCCTGTACAAGACATATCCTGGTATAGTTGTGTCTCATGATTGTTTATTAGTGTACCACATCTCTGTTATGGCTGCTATGACTATGTCATCCTCCCCATTAAAAGCCACTAGATCAGGGAGTTTGTTTTCCAGACTTCGCATTCATATGCATTACATTCCAAATCTTGTTCCTGGTTCCTCTGCCATTATATTTGTTCTTGTCTCATTGTTCCTGACCTGCATCTGTTACTACTCCCTCCTCTGTTTCTCATTGTGCCTCTTACCCTGTCCCTGTTTTCTATCCATACTCACAAAACTCTTGCCTCCCTTTCCCAGTGCTGACATTACCATCCTGAGGGGCTAGACTGTATTGTTTCCATTCCTCTGATTTCCCAGCTAGTTTAAATCCCAGCAAGAAAGCACCCTAAACTTTTCATTGAGGACTGCCATCCCTGCCTGGACAGATGCAGACCGTCCCATACAGCCATGCATCTTCTCAGGTGGATCCTCAGTCCCCAATGTAGCCAAAGCCCTTATCCTTGCACTATACCTTCAACCATTCATTGAATTGGCTGTTGTGTTGATTATTTGTGTAACAGGTATGGTACAGTATCTTAAGGTTTGTACATAGCTTACACAGTTACTCCTCAGGCTATATGAAACTGTAATTCAATGAAATGATGAATGGTGGTTAATTATTCATTATACAATGGCAAGAAAAATCTTGGACTCTGATTGATCAGTCTTGGGCTGGACCCATAATGTTATCCCAGCACAACATCACGGGTCTAGTCTCAGCCTCACTGTGAACCTGTAGATGAGCATTTTATGGAGCTTTTGATTGATTGTTTCATCTTCTTAAAAACAAAAATATTTTCCATACAAAACATCTTTAAAATTATTTATTTTATTCTGTATAACAACAAACCCTTGTATAATAGCAATAATGCCCTCCAGGGTGTGTGTCGTTTGGGATAACGTCCACGCCTCAGTTGTTAAACGCCTCAGCCCCCGCGGCCTCATGCCCAACCATCTGAGGCGTGACGTTATCCCAGCATTACACACACTCTGTCGGGCATTATTGCTTAAATATCCTTATTTCTGCAGTAGATACAGAGATAGAGACTGTGTAACCTTTAGTACCCGAAGAGTTCAGTCTAGAGCAAAATAGAGTGTGCTCTAGGGCTCTGGCCAGTTATAAAGTGAAAAGCTCTAGAAATAACATGACTAAATTAGCAAGACAGCAAGATGTTCAAATGGGAAACTCTGTATCTTAGGTCTCCCTAGTCTAAGTTAGGCATTAATGTTACTTGTATTAGCCTTTTTCAGATATCAGCTACAAACCAGCTCTTAATCCTAACAGGCATTTGTCAATGCCATATGTTGTCTTGCTGGCATTGGCATTGGTAGTGCAGGAGTTACAGATATGCATAATAGGAATGGCAGTGAAGTATTGAACTGATGCTAACCCCAGCTCCACCCTGCAAAAACTGACAGGTATTGGGGTGTGCCTTTGGGTCTTTGGCCATAGCTCATGCCATTTCACCCTCGCCCTACCCTGTAGACACTGATAGTGTTATGTGTGCCCTAGGGTCTTCGGCCTTATGCTCACCCCATTCCATAAGAAAATACATTGAGATGGGTGCAGTATAGGAGAATAGAGTGAACTTTGGGCTAAGACTCCAAGGCACACCTCGATGCCTGTCACTGGCTACAGGGTGGGGTGGGGGAATGGCATAGCATTACAGCGACGATCCCAAGTCACACCCCTGATGCCTGTCAGTCTCTACAGGGTGGGACGTTATGGTTGGAAACCCTAAAACCCCTGGCATTTGTTGGTATTTTCACTCCAAATTTTCAACATCGGCTTTTTTGACCCCATCTCATGAACAGTGGCACTATCAGTTCATTAACCGAAAGATGATTTTGTACAGTGACTGTGCCATTTGGTGCCACAGGTGCGAAACACATTTCAGGCAGGATGTGAAAATGACAGCTGTACTATTCATAAAGGATGTTTAAAAATGACAGTATTGAAAATTTTGAGTGGAAATATAAAAATTGGTGAAATCACAAGCTTGCATAGAAACTGTGCAATGCACGCCCATAATGAAATTATTTTTGTGATTTTTTAACCACATTTTAACATAGACATTTTGGACCTCCCTCATGAACAGTGGCACTGTGATTTTGTTAATCTGTCCCAAAAGTTGATTTCCCACAGCAACCGCCCATTGTGCGCCACAGGTGCGAAAACAAATTTAGGGCAGGATGTGAAAATGACAGCTGTACTGATCATAAGGAGGTGTGAAAATGACAATGCTGAAAATCTGGATTGAAAATATTAAAATTGTCAGTTATGAGCATGTGTGGAAACTGTGCAATACACGTCAGAACACAGTCATTTTTGGAATTTTTTCACCAAATTTCCAACATGGGCTTTTTGGGACCCCATCTCATGAACAGTGGCACTGTCATTTCATTAACCCCCATTGCCTGCCATTATAAAGCTACCACATTTTGTTCCCGGATGGCTTTTGAAGAGTTCAGATGTGTTCCCGCCCACAGAAGATTGAAGTGCCAGACCTCTGGAGGTAAGTATAAGGTGAGGGGGTGAGGAGGTGGGGTGTGCAGAGGGTGGGTGCAGGGAGGAGGGGTGGTATGATGAGGGACTGTTTTTAAAGGTAAAACAAAAGAAACCGGACTGGGGATGGTTTCTTATTTACAGATAAAAAAGATTTTGGCACACTGGGGTGGGCTGCCAGTGTCATGAGTTTGAGGGGGTATGATGCTGACAGGGATTAGCACCCTGTAGGCAAAGAAAGTGTGAGTGTGGGGAGGAACATGATGTCAATGGGGATTGGGTACCTCAATAGCAACAAATCGAACTTGGTAGGGATATGCCAACACAGAGATTGGGCATCCCCAATGTTGGCTGCCTGAGATTAGTGTGGCGGGTGGCAGGAGCTGCCATATTTATTGCACTGTTTCACCAGGAAAGGCACGTAACAGAGCCTTGTCATCTGATCGCCCAATGAGAAACTGCACTCACTGGAGTGGCAGATTTTCAATTCCTTGCCTCTTTCAAACTGCTGTCATTGCTATCATGCTCGCTAATTGATGGCTGAGGGTGCACCCACTAAAGCATTCCCTGCATTTGCCAAACACTGATACACCTCTGAATGTGTTACTACCACAAGATGTTGCTTGTGCACGTAGCAACATAAAATGCCTGTTCCCAATCTACAGATAAGTGTTTTGCAATGGATATCAATGTGTTTAGTAAAGCATAAGCTACTATCAATTCACAGCCCCAAGTACTTTCATATAGTAGCTATTTCTTGTGTCTCACTCATCATAGCAGAAGTAGAGAAGGCAGAGGGATCCATAGGACATTTATCTTTCAGTGTGATTAGCATAACCTTAGTTTTTGATTCATTAAGAAATAATTTATTTCTGAGTAGACTGAATTCTAAGATGTTAAACACAGTTTGTAGATCAGATTTAATCATGTTGATGGAAGGATTAGCTATATATAAGGCAGTATAATCTGTATAAAAACTGTATTCTGTCTCTGTCTTTGTTTATGATTAGATTATCTGTATATAACATGAAGAATAGGGCCTAGTACTGACCTCTGAGGTACACTTTGAGCAAAATAGAAGATGAAGTAACACCTCTTGCTTCCACTTCTTGTACCTCAGAATTCAGTATCTTGTTTTGTAGAAAATGTGATATCTGATATGCCTTAGTATACCTGACAGCAAGTAATCATGCCAATTCTCAGATGTTTATTTCAAGAGATGAGTGAGCTGAACCAAATAAATACATTTGTGAAATCCCAGAATTTTGTAAAATTTAACAAATTTTGAAGAAATCAGAATTTACTAGTTCTGTCCAGCACAAACCTACATGCTCTCATATTGGCCTCTATTCTCCATGGTGCAGAAAGTCTACACACAGCGATCTGGGGTGCATAAACCCTCCGTGGCCCCTGTGCCCCTGTGCCTGATTCTTCAAGGGGCAGGTTACAAGCCAGATACCCCGCCCAGCCAGATCTGCAGGGCAGTCCAGGGTGGTGCAGAGGTGTGCCCTGCCCCTCATGCTATGCTCAACAGTGCAGAGTGCCAGGGTAGGGGATACAGACTACATGTCCCTGGGCAACATAGCTGCTGCATGCCCCTGGTTGCCACCACCAGCCATGGCAGCCATGTCAATGCATGGAGTATCCCTCTTACACACCAGCCCAGCCCTCAGGTCCATTATGGAGGCTAGGGGTGCCCATCTCATCACCCACCAGCCCTGGTGCCATGTCCACTCCATAGCCACCCATTTGCTGTGCGTAGTGATCCAGTGGTAGACTGGGTTGGGGCATCCCATTGGATGCCCACCTGTGTCCGCAGAAGTGACCAAGGGCAAGGCAGCAGAAGAGGGCCTCACAGTGGCTGGGAATACAGCCACTGTGCATTGTTCCACAGTGTGAGGGGACTCCACGGGCATGATACGCACCTCTGTGTGTACTTCTCACCCTTGGAGAATCCTAGGCAAGCAATGGAAATGTTATCTGTTTCCCATGAGTTCAAGTTCTGTACCTGTTTGAGATTTAAACTTTTACTTTAGTTTATGTTTATTGTTAATAGTAGTACCCTGCAACTATCAAGGGTATTTCCATTTTCTGATTGTTAAAATCATGTTTGTTCCTGAGAGGTGAATTAGTAGTGAAAGGGTAAAGTCCCTATACCCATATTTATATGCAGCATGTATGAGTAGCCTTAAAAACATTCAGAAAACAAATACATTTAAAACTGTTTTCAAGGGAATGGCAAGATAGATTGATAAAAGCAGGCTGCTGCTAGCTCTCAGGATGATTGCATACTGTGCTGAGTAAAGCCTCTACAATACCCAAGAAAGTGAATATTGAATAAGGGTAACAGTGCATTACTAAAGTTTTAATCACTTCCAAAGACAGTTTTATTAAATTTGTTCTTGTGGATAATAATTTTGCCATCCAACATCAAGGCTGGATTCACCTGCACAGATACAGCAGAGGCATCTCTAACTGGAGCTTCCCTGCCAGCAACAGTAACCTTGCTGATGGTCCATGAATAAATACTAAAGTATGAAGACTCATTCAAGAACACTGCAGATCATGAAACTGTATTATTGTATGACTGTAATAAATCCTTGACTCCTGCATCACAAAAGTTGCCTTCTGAATCAGTATAGGTGCAATGCAAGCAATTTACTTTAAGCTGCACAAAAATAACAAACTCTGGCTAGAGCCGATAGGGCTGCAGCTCAGAAATGTGGAGTAATATTATTGAAAATTAGTAAAGTAATGAGCCAGCATCATCAAAATGTAATGTAGGCTCATACATTTGTTGTTTTGTAATATTTGTACACCAAATTTTCAACATAGCTTTGTTATGACCCTTCCTCATGAAGAACGGCAGAGCAATGTTCAACTGTTGCCTGAAAGATGATTTCACAGGGATTGTGAAATCAACTTTCAAGATGCAAAACACATTTTGGGCAGGAGTTGAAAATGGCAGCTGTCACACTCATAAGGTGCTGTAAAGATATGGCTATGTTGAACATTTGGGGTACAAATATTGAATATTACCAAACTTACAAGCCTGCATTTGCAAAATTCAACATAGCCTCATAACTTTTTGTTTTTAAATATTTTGACACCAAATTTAGAACATAGCATTCTTATGATCCTACATCATGAGCAATGGCAGAGAACATTGTCAACACCTTCCCAAAAGCTGATTTTGTACAGGATTGTGAAATCACCTTTCAGGATTAAAAAAAACACATTTTGGACAGCATTTAAAAATGGCAGCTTTCACATTTATGAGGTGCTATAAAGATACGGCTATGTTGTAAATTTGGGGACAAAATATTGATAATTACTTACATTACAAGCCTGTATTCAAAAAATTCAGTGCAGGTTCATAATTTTGTTGTTTTTTTAGTATTTTTACACCAAATTTTCAACATAGCCCTCTTATGTCCCCACCTCATGAACAATGGTGGAGAAAATTATCCATCTGCCCAAAAGGCGATTTTGCAAAACCATGAAATCACCTTTTGGGATGGATTTACCTAAGGTCACTTGATTGTTTATGAGGTGGTATCCCCAAAATGGTGTGTTGAAAATTTGGGACAAAATATTGAAAAAGGCCAAATTATGCTACTAAGTTCAAAACCCCATAGAAATACATTGAACCACATACCTAATTTCCTTAGTTCGCAGTCCAATGTTAAGAGTCAGATGTGTCTGCATTCCAGAGAGCATTACGTTGTTGGACCGCCAATGGGTAAGTAAGGGTTTGGGGGTGAGCTGAGTGGAAGGGTAGGGTGGGATCAGGAACAGATGCAAAAGACATCGATAGATGGTTTTCTTTTACAGGGTATTAAAAAGAGACCCTGTTCACAGCACTGCATGATTGGGCAGTCCCTGTCTGTGTCACTCTTTTGTTTTGGTGAGGGGTGCTGAGAGGGAGGGTCAGTTGGGGAATATTAAAACAAAAAAAAGCAAAAAACTGAGGGACCAGATCATGACACTGGGTTTTGGGCACCTCCAGTATAACTCTTATGTTTCTGGGGAATCGCTGAGAGGAAGGGTTGGGTGGGGTATATTAAAACAAAAACAAATGGCAGCATCCTGATCATGACACTGGGATTGGCACCCCAGTGTCACTCTTGTGTTCTGGGAGGATGGAGTAGTGGGTGCTAAGAGGGAGGTTGGTGAGATATGTATAATTTAAAAGAAAACAAGAATGGGTGGCCATGGCACATTCCGCATTTCTAAGATGGATGCCATGGTACTGTGCATGCCCTAGTAGGACGCACACGTGCAGTAGACTGTGGTGGCCATCGGGAAATGGAAGAGTGTGCCATGACCACCGATTCTTGTTTTCTTTTAAATTATAGCTATACCTCACCTGACCCTCCCTCTCAGCACCCACCACCCCTGCACTCCTACCATCAGAACATAAGAGTGACACTGAGGGTGCCCATTCCCCAGTGTCATGATCTGACGCCAACGTGTTTTACAAAAATAGTGCAGTGCCCCTGAAACAAGGATCAGAGTGCTCCATGGATGCCATGGATGTGTAGGCAACTGTGCTCCATGTCCAACATGTTGTTTGGTCACAGGAATAAACTGAGTCCTTTTTCTGTAGCAAGAGGTCTACAGGGCTTCACCAGCGCAGTCCAAAAAGAACATTATCCTCCTCCTCAGTGCCATTAGAGATGTCTGAAACTTATGCCAAACATGATCATCAAGGGTTCTTTCAACATCCCCTAATTTAGAAATGCAAATCCAATATGTTTCTCAATACGAGGCTCAAACTGCTACTTTAAGCAAATGCTTAAACAAATGAACAATAGTGTGTTAAACATTAACAAGTGGATGAAGGCTTTTGACATGAGAATGGATGCATCATATAATGCACTCTGGAGTTAGATTTCAAAGTCGATAAGCTTCCACTGAAACAAAAGCCCTAACAGTGAGGGTAACCAAAACAGAAGACCAAGTAACTTTTCTTGAGGCCATGGCAACAGTACAACAGTAGAAGTGAGTGAGAGTCGTTGGTTCCAACAGAAACATTGTGTTATAATACTATTAATGTACAGTCAGGTGACAAATCTCATTTATCAGCTAGGAAATTACAATGAACCAATTTATCAGTGTATAATGCACTCCAGAGTGTGTGTTAAAACATTTGTGTTGTACTTCTTAGGGGTATAAGAATGCTCTGCCTTTTGTCTTGTGTCTCTTGTGTCCCAAAACAGCTTGAGCCCTCCATCACAAATGCTTTAATGCACACCATGTTGTGTATCACTGCTTACTCTTAGCATCCTGTTCTGCCTAATAATGCAGCTCACAGGCACAAGCAGGATTTGAACAATCAGAAAATGGAGGTACCGAGGACGGTTACAGGAGACTATTGTTAATGTCCCAATAAGATGAATATAACAAACAAATAAAACAAAAGTTTATATCACCACAAGGCATACAATTGAGTTGACAGATGATAATGAGATAGATAACATTTACAGTATGTGAGTGTCCAGGTCTCCTTTACTCACCTCAGTCTTACTTGCTATCTATCCAGATTCTACAGCAACTAGTTCACTGTGGGATCTTGACAGTAATTTTACCTCCTGTGCTTTAATCCTTCCAGATGTACCACTGGTAGAAGCAAGACCCCACTGAAAACATCTTGGATCTCAGTTGAGCTATTTTGAATTTAAAGAAGACTGTGCACTTAAATCTACTGAAGGAAATAGAGTTAGTTGTATTCAGGCACCGCTGTTATTTTTCCCATTAAAGTATCACTTTCATCTATCAGAAGGTACTGTGGACAGGATATGGCAGTATGCGGTGTGTCGGTATGAAGGTCCTGAAGAAAGTTACTCCATTGTAAATTGCAGTACCGGCTAATACTCTCAGCTGCCATCTGTAGTTCAGCTACCAAATTTCACATGAAATAACTAGGAAGTTATACCCAGACTATATTTGGTCACTGTCTGCAGGGTTGAAATGTGTGAAATATTAGTTTTTACCTGTATCCTTAATGAGCAGCTCTTCCAGCATAGCTAGAAGGAGTCTGAGTATTGCTTAGCCTCACTACACCACCTAGCCATGTATTAGAACAGTGTAACTCACACCCCATTGTGTCTTATTGCTTACTTCCTACATTCCTTCCCCACCACAGAGGTGGTCATTCTCAAGCTCAGTCTTTTGATGCTGGAGTTATCTAACAGGAGGTACCACTTGCAAAAAGTTGGGACCCGGATTTGAAACAGGGTACTACTTTAACTTACTTCATATAGCATGATTATTCAGCAAGTGCTCTCGCTGTTGAACAGCCTTAGCAGAGGTGTACTTTGTAAGTGCCCCCATGGTCAGTAGGATATACAAATGGCCTTTCCTTCTTTCTCTGTAACCCAAATGGCCTTCCTTCTTCTCCTCTGTAACCCAGCTTCCTGAAATGCAATCATTTACATGCCAGTTTCTGAAAAGAAGCACAGTAAATGATACAGTAGATAATGTCCATGATTAGAAATTTTCTGAATTTATAATTCACCAGTGAAGTTAGTGCACTTTCAAGAAACACAGCACTTCACAAAACTTTCTGAAGTTCCTGCAACCTCACCCAACTTTTCTCATTATTTTTAATTTAAAAACAAAACTTTAAAAACAATGACCCCCCACCTTCTGGGTTATAAACATCCACCCCTCCCACCATGCCATATTGTTTAAACATATATTCCCCACCACCACCAATCCCGACAAGCCCCGATCTCCCTAGTTTCACCCAGCAAAGTTGTAGAGTCCAATATCAACATAATCATTGATTGGGGCTAATCTTCTACCACATAAAAGGGTTGACAATCTAAATGGGCATCATAGGCTCTTTATTTAGACAGTGTACACCTAACATATTATTGATAACATTTAATGCCAACCAAAACAATACATAAAGCACAAGAGTGATGCTATAATACTGTAACCACTTTCAATGTAATATAATGATGTGAAACTATGTAACTGCATTGCTTATTCACAGTACTAGATGAATGCAAACTGTCAATCAAACAATATGTAGAACTGTAATAATAACTATAATAATGCAAAGTACTGCACTGTAGCAAATATAAAAATTCATTACAACTATATTGTACAATAATCAGAGATTGTATTACTGTGAACATGAAATATAGTACCATAATAATAAGATTTATACTCCGTCATCCAGTGTCAGCTATTAACGGTGCCCCACAGGGATCTCAAAAATATTGGCAAGTGATATGCTGTATGCACATCTGACATTGCTGCAGCCCTAACTGAAATTTCATAACATGTGCTAACCTGTATTTATAGTCTCTTTTGGCATATGCCTTCAAATTAAAGAAAATGTGTCTTCATTTAATACACCAGATTTTGTACTGAAAAGCTGGTTGGTGAAACACTCTTGATCATGCACATTACTGTGGAATACAAAGAAAACGAACACTCATCACACATGTAGCAGAGACCATAACATTTGCAGGGCTCCATAGTAAAGTACCATACCATTCGTGCTGGATCAGATCATAATTTTGCAGGATACCCGTGCATTAAGTGCTGCTAACCCTTGCTCCCTTAGAGAGTATGCACTGACCTGACCTCACTGGAAAAAAACTAAGTACAGTACATTGTTGTTACATTATTGCTTGGTTCACTAAACATCACAAGAACCATGACCCCCTCCCCCATGATTAACATGCAAACTACTTTGAAATAGCAGCACTTCATGATGCATTACATAAATCTGCAGTATGCATCCATGTGATGAATATTTCTCTGAAGCATGTTGCCACTGAATATGTTAGTCTTTCAGTGAATTACAACACAAAATCATATCTATATCTCATCAAGAACTTACCCCTGGCTAGATTTTATCCCTCTCCTTCCCTCTCCTGCCTACAGATTTGGAAAGCTAAAGAAACAGAGCTCTTCTGGTAGGGCAAAAGAACAACTCATCTCACGTACCAGTAGGAGTCTGGACTATGCTAAGCCATGTTCATTACAGCTCATGGTACATAATGGCTGTTGCAGCTGTGCATTGCTTGCAAAGTATATTAATGTACAGTGTGTTTGAAAGGCATTGTAGAAGCCCGGGTTACCTTCCTCTATATTGCATCTCACCCATCTGGATCTCTACCCTATATGTTTTTTTTAGCAGACAAGGTGACATGGTGGTTGGCATGGGTAACTTGCTGTTGAGATGGCATAAAACCTTCTTCTTTGCCATGAATATGGTATTTCTGCTGGGAGGTTCTACAGTGAGCCAGCTATCTCCACAGCTTGCAAGTTAAATTCTGTCCTTCCACACCAGCAACAGAAACCAGAATTAATCATCAGGTCCTGCACTTATGGCGATGAAAATGTATGACAGAATGATGGATTGTGATGATTAGGAAATACCTGCGGTTTTAATCAATTAAAAGAGAGCATGTCTTGTCAATTATTATCTTTCATTGTTAACAGCAGTTCTTTATGTTACATATCTAAGCAAGACAGGTTAAGAAAAATTGAGGTGAAATTTCCATTAGCCCTTTTTAGTGTAAAACCTAATTTTTAGCTCTTGAAAATGAAGTGATTTGTGTTCCAATAATGAATTCATTTATGAAACAAGAATCAGTTCAATCAATTTACAAGAGCAGATAATGACAATATAACTGATGAGAGCTTGGTAGAGTGCTGCAGTTTTTAAGTTGAAGAGAAGGGAAGTACGTTCTTAAATGTAAGCTTGGATGTATTGTACTTTATATGGAAAAATACTATAAATTGCACTGAGCCATGTCAGATCTGGTGCACAGTTGTTCAACAGAACGCTGGATCTACTGAGGAACTGCTGTATTAAGAATCTCCTGTTACTGAAACATCTGGGTCATAAGAGACTATTTAACTGAGTCCATATACTTTCATTATAGGCAGATTAATACCAGAGGGCCCATACTCAAAAACCCACACAAACTCAGGCACTAAGTTCTTTTCTTTAAGCACATGAAAAGTATGTGATAGAGCTGTGAAAAATTTACTACATTTCACTTCTGCCAAATTTCTTGAAATGCGGAAACATTTTATGAAAATCAACATTTTGCAAAATGGGCAATCCTGTAACTTTAGGATTTTCGATGACTTAAGGATATAATGTTTGGCAGTAAATATTTAGCGTTTTTTATCCTGCGAGGAAAAGAAAGAAAACACCATTACTCTGGCTCTTGCCTTGCAAATTTGTTTTCTCCCCAACACTATCTGCCTGGTAAAAGTTTGCAAAATATTTTTTAATTATGAAATTCCATAAATACGCAATATGAAAATGTTGAAAGAATGTTGCACACAGAAAACAACCTGCTCAGCTCTAATGTCCATGTGAGACTATCTAAGGTATATTGGAAGATGTATGCTAATAGGGACCAATATACCTCCTGTGAGAGCAGTGCAAAGTACAAATGACGTTGCACAAATAAAAATTTGCAGAAGAAGTTTGGTAAATTCAGCGACTATGTGCTACATACAGAATTTGTGTAGTAAGCATTATGCAGTTTGCCTCAATTGTGTGAATTTGTATTACATGGATCAATGCAATTTGAAATTTGAGGAACATATTTTACATGAAGTGTGTTAGTTCACATAGTAAAATTTGCTCAAGGTATGTAGTGAGTGCACTGTGTGTGCAAGTTACATAATAAGGTTTGTGCAACTGCCCAAATTTTACTATGCAAATTAATGCAGTACAATACATAATATATGAAGTTGAGAATTTTTCACTTCACCCACAGCTACACAAATCCTTTTAGAATGCAAACCATGGGAGTGACCATATGTGAAAGCACCTCTTCACCCTGAGCAAGCAGGCACTAATGAGGAATAAATCCTTATTGCTTAAACACTGAACTGCAATATTGGTACATAAAAACAAATAAGCCTATTTAACATGAATGCCTTTTCATCTCTTTGCCATATTATTAGCTGATAGTCTTCATGTCTTTATCATGGCACATTGCTCCTTTAGTGGATTGTAATTACTGGCTGTGAAGAGCAATGCAGTTCCACATGTGAGAAGAACGAGATGCCTGGATGCACCACACCTTTGCCACAGTGAAATTGATGTTTTTAAGGAGGCCGCATGATATTTGTAATGTGCTTGCTCAAGATCCACTACATTGTTAGCCCACCAGTGCAATGGTAGTGATACTGCATGTGGTGCTGACAGCCTGGTCTGGGAATGAGCCTGGAGCATTGGAAGGTTTGTATGAGTGGCAAATCAAGGATATAAGGGATAGCTCTCCTCCCACAGGGGGTTGGGGGCAATGAGGTCCTTAGTATTAACTTGGACCCTAGTGGTGGCTGGGGCTTAGGGTGATTGAAACTGTCAGACTAAGGAATGGAGTAGCAGTGAACAGTGACGTGCTGTGCGCAGGAGTATGCAAAGTAATATACTGAAGCCATTGAATGTCTACTCCTCCAGGGGCCAGAACAAGTGCAAATGACACCAGCCAAGGAGATGATGCTCCACTCCCATCCCCACATGAATACTGGGCCTGCCTGCCTGCTCTTGGGTCCTCCCGCTCCACTTCCACTCTAGCAGAATGGCCAAAGTGGGTCCTGTATCATTTAAGCAAGTGGATAAAGAAAGTTAAAAACACTCCACTATATCAGCATAACATTATAGTCAGGTCCTCAGTCTACCTGGGTTTCAAATAAAGTACTGCAAGTCCTCCCTCCATAAGCAATACTGATGAGAGCTCACAAGTGTCTATCCATCCCTTGGTCCATCACTGCATCATAACTGGTGTTTACAGGACCCTAGTACAGTGTTTGATATGGTTTGCACTCTATGCATGATTTGGAAACATGCTTTTGCTGAGTATTAACTACCTCTGCACAAACAGCCAGTTAGCACAGCCATCAGGTTTCTAATATACACTGTGCCATTTACCTATGTATGCACAGCCCCACCTTTATATGCATGCACTCTATCTCTACTTTAATGCAGCTACACAAACTGATTTGTCAATCAGTCAGTCAATCAAAATCTTTATTTATCCAGGTGGGCACCATTATGCAAGGCTCATTTTCAAGATGGACCTGGTCATGAGAAAATCATTATACAGTAACATGGTAGACATAGTGCAATATTATACAGAGAGAAGAATATATACAATATATACAGTACAACAGCAACTCAGAACATAATTGATATTATACAAAAGTGAAAGAACAGCATACGTACAATCAAGGTTGAATGCATGGAGATTTACAACAGAAAGGCTTACCAGTTGATATAGCCGCCTGTTTACTTAGAAAGGGCGAGAAGGGCAGTTTTGAGGAGTACCAGATTAGGGAGATACTGAAGGAGAGGGAATTCTTCTGTCATACTTCAGGGAATGGGGTGGAACTTGGCCATAGTGAAGGGACAGATAGCTGTGGGATACCAATTTAGGAAGATAATGAAGAGGAAGGAATTGTTAACGCATAACAGCATACTTCATGGGAGGGGTGGAACTTGTCCCATGCTAAAGACAGACAGGAAAGAGTGAGAGAAGCAGACCAATTGATAGGGAGAAAGGGGCGGGGCAGAGGCAAGGTGGGAGGCCAGATGGACAGGGGAACAGTAGAATAGGTGATCTAGCGATGTGGAAACATTTGCAGGACTCTTTCATCCAGCAGTCTTAGAGTGACTTGAAAATATTATATAACAGGACAGCTCAGCTTCAAGTTTTTTTGCAAACCATTCCACAAGGCAGGCAATGATAAACTTATGGCAGATCTGTCAATATGAGATTTGACCTTCGAACTTGGAGGGTGATTAGGAATAGCTTTGAGAGCATAGATGCCTATTATACTCTGGGAATACAATCAGAGATGTAATGGGGGAGCTTATTGGTTACAGCTGTGAAGGCCCAAAGAGCAGCGTTCTATTTCTCCTATAATGAAGGGAAGTCCAACCCACTACTGAGTACAAGGAGCAATGGTGTGTGAGAGAGGAAGGCTGGTGATGAACCTGATTGCTGTGTGGTAAAGGGTGTCCAACTTTGCCAGGGCAGAGGCACAGCAGTGGCTATAGAGAAGGTATGTAATCTATTAATGAAATGAAGGTGGCTTGAACCAACTGCAGCTTGGCCTCCTTAGTAAGAAGTTGGTTAATTCTTTAGAATAGTCCTAGTCCTTGTCTTAGTTTATTCTGTAGTTCTTAGAGGTGTTCAGAGAAGGAGAGTTTGTGATCGAGCCATACACCCAAGTATTTAAATTTTGGCACATACCTAGTTTTTCTCCAGTAGTGTAGTGATCTATGGGATAGCTCTCCACATATGGGATTTTCCGCATAAGAGGAGGGGGAAAGAGCATTGCTTTTGTTTGTCGCATTAAGCAGAAGCTTTTTGCTTCTGAGCTGGTATTGTAATAGGTTAAATTCGGCTTGGAGGTCTTCACAGGCTGCTTCTGCATAGGGCTACTAATTAAAGTATTGTGTCATCAACGAACAAGGGGATACTGGCTTTATTGATGGTGTCATTGATGTTGTTAATATAAATCGCAAACAAGAGGGGACCAAGGATAGATCCCTGAGGCACACCTCTCAGCATAGGTTTAGGTGGAGAAAGGTCACCTTCAGCTTTAACCTGCTGTTTCCATTCTGTGAGGTAGTCAGCAAACCAGCACATAGAGTTAGGGTCCAGGCCTAATTTACCTAGAGAGGATAGAAGCAGGCTATGGTCAACTGTGTCGAAGGCCTTACTTACATCTAAAAATGGCACAGATATGATTCCTATTGTCAAGGTCAAGGAGCCAGTCATTGGTCACTTTGCCAAGGCACTTATGGTGCTGTGCTTTGCTCTGAATCCAGACTGACCAGGGTTTACAAGGCTTCTGGATTCAAGATACGCCATTAGCTGACCACTCACAATCTTTTCTAATAATTTAGACAGAATGAGGAGGAGGAGATCGCCTATAATTAAGGTTGCAGGGGTCACCTGATTTTAGAAGGGGATGACATGGGCTATTTTCTAATGTGGGGAGGCTCCCTGGGATAGTGACAAGTTGAAGAGGTGGGTGATTGACACCGCCAACACATGGTATGCAGATTTCAGATAGTATGGCTGTATGGAGTCTGAGCCTGCCCCTTCTTGGTGTCCAATTGTAGCAATAGGTCTTCCACCTCTTTTAGAGATGCAGGCTGGAGGAAGAAGACATCCTTGGGAGAAGGGGGCTCGTGGATTGAAGAGCCCTGCTGAGTGCATCTGCTTTGGCAGGGGAAGTATCAAATGCTAGCCCAGCAGTTTTAAATGATTGTTAAGGGCTTCCAGTATCTCTGATCGGTCATAGAGGATACTACTACTACCGAAATAATTTTTGATGGTAGAGAATTACCAGGAGAATGTCCAGACTTGTCCTTTATTGTTTTCCAGAATTTCATAGGATTCCTTGAGGCAGAGGTTAGCTCTGTGCAATAGAAAGTGGCCTTGCAGCTCTGACCAACTTGGTGCACTTGTTGCGTGCTCTCCTGAGGTGACACCAGTCTGGTCATTCTTGCTTCTGCATGCTTTTTTCCATAGTGTATCCCTTGCTAATATAGAAGCTTTGAGTTCTGGTGAAAACCAGTGGCAAGTGTTGCTCCTCATACGTACTTTTACCATGGGTGCATGCCTGTTTAAGGTCGCAGTTAGTATATCATAAAAACAGTATATGCCTCATTGACCATTTTGGCTAGGTAGAAAGCCTGCCAATGCGGTGAATGTTTCAATTCATCAACATAGGAAGCAAGTCAAAGTTAGTTTACACCTCTTGATTGAGAACTTTGCTATAAACTGTGGATTCTGCCCAGATCTAATACTGGCGATGAAACAGTGCTTGCTTATGTCAGAGAAAAATGTTCCGACATGGGAGAACAGGTGTGGTTTGTTAGCCAAATTACATCTAAAAGGGTGCTGTTACCAGGGTTCTTTTATTTGGGGAGTTGGCTCATCAATGAGTTGTACCAGCCCCAAGGTATGAAAAAGGATTTTAAAGGGGGTCAAGCTTTCGTTAACCAGTCATAGTTCAGATCACCAAGGATAATGGTTTCGAGCGTACTAAGTCCCAGTGCTGAGCTTAGATGAGACAAGAGATGGGACCCCACAGACAGGGGCCTGTAGCAGCTTATAACACAGAGAGCACAGGAAGGAGAAAGTTCAGTCTTAAGGGTCAAGCACTCAAATTCATTAGGAGAGGAGAATGCTTCTAGGCATGTTACTGAGAATTTGTCCCTGACAGATCGCCACCCTCCTCCTCCTCTTGATTGCCTATCAGCTTGGAAAAGTAAATAATTTGGGTGTTGATTTCACTATCTATAGTGGCAGACTTAAGCCAGGTCTCAGTGAGCACCAGAACATCAGGTAGGTGTGGCTCATCCAAGCCTGGATCAAGGTGAATTATTTTTCAGCAGGCTACAGACATTGAGATGCATAAATGACATTCCTTTAATAGCCGCCATGTCAGAGGGAGAAGCAAGGGTATCTAGAGGCCCCGGGTTGAGTTTGACATTGACTGTGCCTAATAGCAATAGCAGCAAAATCCTTTTATGGCAGCAAGTGTTAATTTGTAGTATCTATTCTTTGAGTGGCTGGGGGTGGGGATGTTGGATAAACCTGTCACCGCACTTGGTGCTATACTGACTTGAGTTGCAGCCACTAGGGTCCTGGCAGAGACTCACCAGGAGGAGGAAGTAATGAAACGGAGGGAGGAGTACTCCGCAGGGGTAGTTCAGGAGATGCCCCACCCCAGGCAGATACAGCTGTAATATCCAATCAGTAGTACTCCCTGAAAGGAGTTGTAAAACAAATAACAGGGAGAAGTGCAAGTCTTATCCTCCCTAAGAAGGAATGTGGGGTCAGATAGAGCATGCTAGTGCAAACAAAGCAAGGACAAAGACAGCAGCAAGATGTTTCCTCCCATGATGGGACTTGAACACCACAGGATCAGGTGATGAAGTCCGCAACCCAATATCAGATACTGATCCTATAGTTGTAATGACTGATGTGTGCTCAGCGGAGACTAGAGGTGGATGAAGGTCCCCGGCAGTTGGTTAGTGTAAAGACAATGGATGGTTAAAATATGAATAGGCGTGGTGCCAGTGGGCCTAGCAGAAAAGGGGAGGTGGGAAGAAGATATATAGTGAATGGAGGGGTGGGGAATGGTGGGCAGATGAAAAATGTGGCTTTACCATACCTTGAGAGGGATCAGGTCCAGTCTGGAGGTCTCGCGGCGGCTTAGTGACCATCAACCGTCCAGTGTCTGAGGATGCCTTGGCTGCTAAGCTGGAGAGCCCTGGGAGGCTTCATATGGCTGGGGGAAGAGAAAGGAGGATTAAGTACTGGCAGAGACAAAGGGCCCAGAAGAAGCCAGTGGGAGTCCAATCTGCACCTCAAACAGATCAAGTTGGGAGGCACCGACTGTCTGGGGTGCTGTTGAACACTCGCACAGGAAGGGCTGAATCACAGTTTACCCTCTGGGAAGATAGCCTAACACACTTTAAACTAAACAGTACAATTTCACAACATTTTTAGTAAGGCAAAGAAATCACAGCGCTTTCCAGAATCAGTAGGAATAGCAAGAGTGGAAGCAGACTGCTGGCCAATCAGAAAAGAGCGTGAGAGGCACCCACATTCGATTGGATGGTGGCTTTTGCTGTACCTTGAGTGGGAGCGAGTCCAGCCTGGACATCTCAGGCTGCGGGCTTGGTGAACTCGACGGCCTGGTGTCTGAGGATGCCTCGGCTGCTGAGCTGGAGAGCCATTAAAACTTTGTGTCATTAAAACTTTTGCTTCCAAGACAGGAAGTGGTAGGCAAATCTTCCAAAGACTAACATCCCAGTTTGTGTGGCACAGACCCAGTTTGTGCTATTCAAATGCTTTGAATATGCTAGCAGACATGAACTAGATGCTACCCATTAATGTTTTTTTACGTCATACTGCATGCATGCGCAAGGAACGCTTTTGGAGAGTAGCACACTTTGAGGTGTGCCTTTCCTTGCAATCCACTGCTCAGTTGAGCAGGCATGGCGGTCCTGCACCAATGGGTGAGTTGTGGCGACAGCGGTGGCTTCGCCTCAAAGAAAAACCACCGCTGTCATACAGAGCATGGAAGGCCACGCCACCCTCCGCGCCACACCGCCCCGTGTCATGCCGCCTCTAAAGCTTTGCGCGATGCTGGGAGCCCACCCCAGCGTGGCAAATGTCCTGATTGTTTGCCGACAGGGTGCCCAATCCGTCGGCTCCTCATCAACCCCAGCCATCTTCTGCCACGCTGGGAGCCCACCGCAGCGTGGCAACCGTCACGTGCTGTCAGCTGGACGGGTGCCCAATCCCTGTCAGCTCCACGGCCCCCAGCCATCTTCTCATGCTGGGAGCCCACCCCAGCTGGCAAACATCCCGCTGTCACAATTATAAAAAACCCTGTAAATTAAAACCGCCCCACGCAGTCTCCTGCCCCTCCCATAACCTGCACCCACCCACTGCGACTCCTGCCTCCCACACCCCATACTTACCTCCAGAGCTCGGGCGTGACGATCTTGGTGGACCGGAACACGCCTGCACTCTTCAAAGCTGATCTGCTAACTGAGGAAATGCCGTAAGCTGTATAATGGGCTAGATAGGGGTTTTTCAACTTTATTGTGACATCTTGTAAGATTTTTTGCATTATTAATTGGCATTGATCACTTTTCGATGTCACTGTCATGGTGTTATTCAGGCCCGGTGATTGCACAGTCGGGCGCAGTCACTGCACAAATCACCCTTCGGGCCCGAATAACGCCATGACAGTGACATCATTCATGAGAAGGGGTCCCAAAACCACATGTTGAAAACTTGGTGCAAAATTCCTAAAATGGCTATTTTGAAAATTTGGTGAAAAATTCCTAAATGACTGTTTTATTAGCCTACAGTTCCCATGCACGTCGTAGGTTTGGCGAATTTTCAATATTTCCACCCAGATTTTCAACATTGCCATTTTACCACACCTTTATGAGTAGTATAGCTGTCATTTTCACTTCTCACCCAAAACATGTTTCGTTTATGTAGCCATCAATGGCAGTCGGTGTGTGAAATCAATGTATGGGACACATTAAGAAAATCACACTGACACTGTTCATGAGCAGAGATCTTAAAATGGCTGTGTTGAAAATTTGGTGACAAAATTCTAACAATGACTGTTTTACAGTGTTCATTGCGCCAGTTCCTATGCACGCCAGAAGTTTGCAATTTTCAATATTTTCACTCCAGATTTTCAACATTGCCATTTTACCACACCTCCTTATGATCAGTGTAGCTGTCATTTTCAAACATCTTGCCCAAAATGTGTTTCTGCCCATGTAGCCACAATGGCACAGTCGGTGTCGTGAAATCAATGTATGGGACGCATTAAGAAAATCACGTGACACTGTTCATTAGCAGAGGTCTTAAAATGGCTATTTTGAAAATTTGGTGAACAAATTCCTAAAATAACTGTTTTATGAAGCGTGTTGTGCAGTTCCTACGCACACTGTAAGTTTTGTCAATTTTCAATATTTTCACTCCAGATTTTCATCATTGCCATTTTACCACACCTCTTTATGAGCAGTGTAGCTGTCATTTTCACATCTTGCCCAAAACGTGTTTCTGCCCATGTAGCGCACAATTGGGGTAACAAAAGGTCATGCTGAAAATTTATTGTGCAAATACCAGCAATCGCACAGGGCATTAGGGTAAAGCACCATACGTGCCAAACACCACTGCAAATACCTGCAAGCAAGCGTCGGCATTGACAATTGCTTGTTATTTATTCTGATGGGTGGTAATCTTTCTTTTCTTATTTACTATTATCTGTTTGTCAATAGGAGATGATAATTTTGCTTGATAGAAATGGTCTGCCTTACATGCTGATTTTCCATTCTATTTTTATGCTCGCTGCGCGTATGCGTTAGGAACGCTTTTGGAGAGTAGCACACTTTGGAGGTGTGCTCTCCCATCCAATGCACTGCTCCTTGAGCAGGCATGGCGGTCCTGCACCAATGAGTGCAGGAGCTCTGTATGACAGCCGGTGTTCCTCTGCTTCAAGGAAAGCACCGCTGCCATACTGAACACCGCGTCATGCCGTCCCCCCGCCCATCACGCACTCCCCAGCGTCCGCCTCCCCAAAGCTTTGGTGCCACACTGGGAGCCCACCCCAGCATGGCAACGTTCCTTTGTTTTGCCGACGGGGTGCCCAATCCCCATCAGCCTCGGCCCCCCAAGCCATCCTGCTGCCATGCTGGGAGCCCACCCCATGTGGCAAGCGTTCCCTTTGTTTTGCCGGCCAGGGGTGCCCAATCCCGTCGCTCTCGGCCCCAGCGTAGTTTGCGATGGGGTGCCCAATCCCGTCGGCTCCTCCACCCCCCAGCCATCTTCTGCCATGCTGGGAGCCCACCCCAGCATGGCAAATGTCCCACGTCATCATTTTTGTTTTTAAACCTGTAAAATAAAACGGTCCCACGGCGCTGCCTCCCAGCCCCTCCCCACAACCCGCACCCACCCACTGCGCATCCAGCCTCCCCACACCCCCTCACCCTTACTTACCTCCGGACTCGGTGCGATGTTCTTCGTGGACCGGGAACACGCCTGCACTCTTCAAAGGCGACTGCAAACTGAGGAAATGCCGGTAAGCTGTATAATGGGCTAGATGGGGGTTTCACCTTTAATGCATATCTCAGTCATTTTGGAATTTTACCAAATTTTCAACATGGGGTTTTGGGACCCTTCTCAGGAATGATTTCACTGTCATGGCGTTATTAGGTGCCTGAAGGGGTGATTTCGCAGGCACTGCACAGTCACTGCGTGAAATCACCCTTCGGGCTTGAATAACACCATGACAGTGACATCATTCATGAGAAGGGTCCCAAAACCCCATGTTGAAAATTTGGGCAAAAATTCCAAAATGACTGTTTTACTTGTGTGCTTTTATGCAGTTCCTATGCAGGCTCGTAAGTTCAAGGAATTTTCAATATTTTCACTCCAGATTTTCAACATTGCCATTTTATCACACCTTCTTATGAGTTGTATAGCTGTCATTTTCACATCTTACCCAAAACATGTTTCCGCCTATGTAGCACACAAAGGCACAGTTGGTGTGCGAAATCAATGTATGGGACACATTAAGAAAATCACAGTGACACTGTTCATGAGCAGAGGTCTTAAAATGGCTATGTTGAAAATTTAGTGAAAAAAAATTCCTAAAAATGACTGTTTTATGAGTCTCTGCTTGCAGTTCCCACGCACTCCGTAAGTTTCGAATTTTCAACATTTTCACTCCAGATTTTCAACATTACCATTTACCACACCTCCTTATGAGCAGTACAGCTGTCATTTTTCACAACCTGCCCAAAACGTCTTTCCACCCATGTAGTGCGCAATAGGCGCAGTCGGTGTCAAAATCAATGTATCGGACACAGTAAGAAAATCACAGTGACACTGTTCATTAGCAGAGGTTTTAAAATGGCAATGTTGAAAATTTGGCATTGTACCTTACTATGCAAATTGCAGTTCAGGCTGTTAGTGATTGCACACAGGCCGTGATCACTACCAGAATGTCACCCACAGGGTTGCCCATGGCATAGCATTAGGCATAGTCATATGCACGATGACCTGTGTTGGGCACTCCAACACTACTGCTAGTATTGTACCTATGCCTGGTACCTTAAGTCACATTTATGGGTTGAGATGATTTACTCTTTGTGCTCCTTAGCGGTCTTCAGGGCTGGTTCAGTCATTCCTCCACTCCCTTGTCAAATATTACTCCCTTTCATCCAGTACACCTGCAAACAACCCCATTCCCTGCCCAGTTGGGTACTGGATATGTTGTGCACTGCCAAACCCTTCACCCTGCTGGAAGAACATTCTGGCTCACAAAGAAGTGACCGCTTAAAGAGCTGCTTTCAGCAGTTCCTCTGCCATAGGGTTGCTGCATCTTGCAATAGGGTGGCAGGTGAGGATGTTGGAATGCCACAGTGCATGTTATAGCACTTCCATGCATACTGCACCACTATCATTAGCAGGCTCCCTCATCCTTACACTTGCTCACTGACCAGTGTGACAGTACTGAAATATTGTTGTGACCCCTTTGTGTGTAGCATAAAGGGGTGTAAGGTACAAATGGCCGCTAAGTGATCCTTCCAACCAGTTCAATGGGGCCTCCAGACTGCCAGCAGAAATCTTAATTCTCCAAATAGCAGTCTGTTTCAGACTAAAACTGAAAATGCACCAGTGCCCAGCGAGTAAGCAGAGATGGTCATTAAAGTGTCAGTCTGTGATGATGATTATCAATTAATAAAGAGCCAGCTAAGGTTATTCCCATTCTGTAAAAAACACCTACTCATACACTTTAGTACTATCACATTTATGATCTGCTCAAAACAATGTTATAGTCTCAGAGCCCAATCCATAAACTAATTCTGGTCCTTCTGCATGTGAAAAGGGCAGTCAACGACTAGAGTGTCTCCTGTGCATATGTGGGCATTCCAGGCAACCACAGGGAAAAATCCTCTCAACATCCAATTCTACTCTGGCTGCAGCAGCTGGACTGGGTCAGAGGAGAACAAAGGCAGAGGTGTGCACCCACATTATTCTGACTTCAGTATCCAAACAGGAGAGATGGGGCATTGGGCCACTTTGGTGGTGTCAGTACATGAGGAAACCATGTAGTAGTGGCTGCCCACACTCTGGGCAAGACTCCCTGGCCCTCTACGGACCACCTAGTGCTTGTTATGCCCCTAGCCCTTCAAACTGGCATGGACGGCTGGGGTTCTTTAAATAATATTGAAAGAAACAAGTGCCATTAACATCAGAATGTTGTAATCATTCGTGCAATCCTGTGCTCCATGCAAAACATAGGATCCACAATCATCCATTACCATGTCAGAATGTAATTTTTGTGGATATTTAGACTGCTTCAGGTCATAACCACAGAACTTACAATGTAGCCATCTGTCTCACTGACAACATTCAAGTGGTTTGTTTTTCCTTATTTCTTGCAATGTGAGGAAATAGCTATAGTGGCATATGACATTGATGCGCTCCTTTAATTGGGTTATGTAATCTACTCCAGTGCTGTGGTAGGTCTCTTGTGTATCCTTCACCTGAACTCCAGTAAAATGTGAACTGATCATGATATTATTTTACTAACTATAGCTTCTTGATTTTTACCCTGTAAAACACAGTTACAAGAAGAATTAGCATATAAACACAATTGCTGACATAGCTTCTGCGAACAGCCGTTTAATGTACTTAATCATTATTCATTTTGTCACATGCATTAAAAAAATGAGAACGAGTCAGTACACAGCCAGGAGCTAGTTATGCTTCATATACTTTAGTAGGACAATTAAAACTTTTGTTTGAAAACAGGGCATCAGTTTTATGCAAAGGCTGATGGTAAGGTACCTCTAGCTATAGATTTTACTCATAGGTTTAATTTAATAGTAACCGTTTTGTGGTGAATACACTGAGTTAGTATGTTAAGTTAGCATTTTCCAGTTAAGTGTCAGTATTTAAATTATTTCTAAATATAAACCTTCAAATATAGATTAAGTTGTCAATGACATTTTGTTTATTTGTTTATCTATGTATTTATTTAAAACTATTGTCCAGGAAAGGCATACAGAGCCAGATCTTGTTTTCCAGGCACAATGTGGAAGTGGTGGTGTTGGTAGGAATAGGGATGCATGATAGAAAACAGACAGTACAGTACACTTTACAACACTAGTGCAAGCAAACAGTTTGTTTTCAAATGAAAAGTAGTTAATAGTGATAAGCGCAAACTAAAAGTGATTGTTTTATTTCAAAAAGAAACAACCTTGAAGTCTGTGACATGTATCCAATATAAACTCCAAGGGCTAGATTTCACAGACCCTGCTGCAGATGAAAGGGCAGATTTGGGCTGTGCCTGCAGCCAGGTAAATGTGGCAACGTGTTTGAATGATAAATTTAAAAGTTTTTCCTCATTTATGGCAGTTGATGGCAATTTACCGTGAAATGTTCGTGCATCGTCACAAATTGACACATGCCTAATTTTAAGTCTACAAAGTAGTTGGAAGTCCCGGCACAAGCATGCATTAATTAAGGTCACCTTTTAGATAGTCTAACTTAGGATGTCATACAACAGGGATGTGGAAAATGGTGCTGCAAGTCCACAATGCATATATCTGTGTCTTACCGGGTCATAATGTCACATACTTAATAGCGTACGGCATTATGGCGAACCCGGTTGTGAGCTCCCAAGTTGGACCCCTCAGAATTGAGAATCTTTAGTGGGGATTCAGGGTGCAGCCCTTGTAAAGGGGGTGTGGGGGCAGACCCCACAGAACAAAGACATATGCCTCATGGCATAAATCGCACAGTGCTATTGTGTTACGCGGCATTATGTCTTGTGACATAATGACCCTGTGTGTACGTGTGTGTGTGTGTGTGTGTGCACTAAGGATGAGGTAAACAACAAATTCTGCCTAGAAGATCTGCCCACGTAATCTCAGAAGATGTCCCTCACTCATTTTGGGAGGGCTGCTTAAAACAACTGAATAAAAGGTTAAACAGGGGAAGAGGAGGCACTGTGGGTTACCTTAGAGACTGGAAATGGCACCACAATCTGCACAGGGTTGTATATAAACCCCTATGTCAGGGAGGAATTGGACAAGAATATGATAGAAGGCATACTTTAGGATGGCAGAGAAAGGAGATACTGTTGATGGGGACCTGAATATGCCAGATGCTAGCTGGAGCATCTTTGCTGCAGCCACATCATCATGAGGCCATTCTCGATGCCTTTCAGGTGGCATGCCTCAGACAGCTAGTTTGGAACCCACTCATGAGGGAGCAATCTTAGACCTCGTGCTCTCAAATGGGGACAGTGAAAGGATCTCAGATCTAGAAGTGGGCAGCCATCTGGGAACAAGTGACCACCCAACAGTGTGGTTCATGATAAACTCAGCTACTGAGTCAAGTCGCATAAAAAGTGAGGGTTCTGGACTCAGGAGAGCTGACCTTGGCAAGATGGGAGAGTGTCTTAGAAAAGCACTAGCAAACAGGCTAGAAGGAGAGGTGGAGTAACAATGGAAAACATCAAAACTGCCATCACAGAGGCAACAAGCCTTTGTATGAAGCAAATAAACAAATCAAAACAAAAGAAAAAGCCATTATGGTTCTCAAAAGAGGTAGCGTGAAGGTTAGAGAGAAAATATAGCATTTAGGAAATATTAGGAAACACAAAAGGAGCAGAACAGAGAACTGTACCAGTTAAGGCAGAAGGAAGCAGGAGGGTAGTCAGAATAGCAAGGCCCAAACTGAGGAAAAGATAGCCAACTCAGTTAAGAAGGGGATAAAACCATTTATAGGTGTATCAGGGAGCACAGAAAGACAAAGGGAGGGATAGTGAGGCTGAATAGAATGGACAGTGGGTGGACAGAGAGGAAAGTAAGAAAGCAGGGATACTGAACGAATATTTCTGCTCAGTATTCACAAAAAAGGAGGAGGGGAGATGCCTAATCCAATTAACAGAAGCACTCTGGATAGGGGTTGATCCCAGTCCTTTCACAGAAGAAAGGGTTCTGAAAGAACTCCTAAAACTGAAGGTGGATAAAGCAATGGATCCTGAAGGAATTCACCCCACAATCCTAAAAAGAATTAAGGAGAGAACTAGTGACACCACTGATTACCCTTTTAACAAATCATGGGAGGATGGTGTGGTACCTGAGGACTGGAGGAAGGTGGAATGTGATTCCCTTCCAAAGTGGGAACAAGACAGAGGCAAGAAACTACAGACCTGTCAGTTTGACCTCTGTAGGGAAAAGTGATGGAATCACTCTGAAGGAAAGAATTATTGAGTACATTGAAGCCAGTGGGACACAGGACCCAAGGCAGCATGGGTTCACATCAGGAAGGTCATGTCAGACAAATCTAGTTGATTTCTTTGATTGGGTGACCAAAGTAGTAGACCAGGGAGAAGCTGTGGACATGGCCTACCTAGACTTTAACAAGGCATTAGACACAGTCCCACACAAAGATTAATAGTCAAATTAACCAGCCTGGGAGTGGGTCCCAGGGTGTGACCTGGGTAAAACATTGGCTGACAACAGGACAGAAGGTACGTAAATGGTGTCCACTCGAAGAAAGAGGGGTTACCAGTGGGTACTGCAGGGTTCATTGATTGGGTCCAGTCCTTTAATGTCTTTATAAGTGACATTGCAGAGGACTGGAAGGAAAGTATGCATCTTTGCAGATGACAAAGATCTACAACAGGGTTGATACAGAAGGAGGTGTGGAAAGGATGAGAAGGACTTGGCAAGTTGAATGAATGGTCAGAAGTATGGCAGCTTGGATTCAATGCAAAGAAGTGCAAAATAATGCATCTGGGAAACAAAATCCAGTGGAAGAATACACAATGGGGGAGGTATACAACAACAAAATAGAAAGGGCCCTGGGGTAATCATATCTGATGACCTTAAGGTTAGCAAGCAATGTGAGAAGGCAGTTAGGGAGGGCTGGGGGGATACTGGGATGTAGGGAGAGGCATCACCAGCAGAAACAGGAACTTGTTATCTCTTTGTACAGATAGTTGGTCAGACCCCATCTGAGTATTGTGTCCAGTTCTGAGACCCCATCTCCACAAGAACATAGACAGAATGGAGGCAGTCCAGAGGAGGGCAACTAAAATGGTGCAGGGTCTGCAAGAAAAGCTATACCAGCAGAGACTAAAGGAGATTAATAGTACACCCTTGAGTAAAGGGGGAGAGAGGGACATGATAGAAACCTTTGTACCTCAGTGGAATCAACAAAGTCCAAGAGGTCGATCTTTCAGAAAAAGAGATATGCAAGAACAAGAGGACACAATTTGAAGATAGAGAGGGATGGCCGGGAAAATGAAGTATTTTTTCACAAACAGGGTGGTGGACGATGAACAGCCTTCCTGAGGAGGTTGTGGGGTCTAAAATGCAGGAAAATTCAAGAATGCATGGGACAGATATAAGGCAATTCTTGTTGGGGGGTAGGAAGAAACGGCTGTCAGTTAAATAGGATCTGCAGCTTATCCTGTAGGTAGGGAATGGGCAGACTAGGTGGGCCAAGCAGTCCTTATCTGCCATCAAACTCTACAGTATGTTTCATGTTCCCTTTATCTGGAGAGTGATTCTTCTTCTTCTTCTTGCCATAAAGCTATTTTTTATTTATGTTCGCCATTAACAAAGCTCAACATGCTTATATAGTAACACAAATGCATGGACAGAAAGCAAAGCAAGCATTTCTATCAAATGTATGTTGTGCAAATGTTTATGTGGCAGGCTGCTACACTGAGATGGAGGCAGTGTGGTGTAGTAGCGAGAGCACCACCTTAGGAACAACGAGGTTACAGGTTGAAACCCTACTAAATCCCTGAACTCACTGTGTTATCTTGGGCAAGTCACTTATTCTCTCAGTGTTTCAGTCCACCCAGCTGTGAAAATGGATACAAGCAGGACCCCACTGGAAATAAGATGCTGCATCACAGCTGGACTATAATGTATAAATAAACTGCAAAATAAAATTAAAACTTAAAACGGTGACACCTAGGGCCCATGTGCCTATTTCCAGTGGATGCATAGTTTCAATTACACAGGCTGCATTTTCTAAGCCCTGATGCTCATTCTATATCCAATGCTATTTTCAAAGGTTGCTGTGTTTGAACCATGTCCCTGGATGCAGGTGGGCACAGAGAGCCAAAGAGCACCTTTTGTTTTGTTCATTGCTAATGCAGGAGCCAGGGAATTAATTAGCTAGACAAGATTTTTTTTACTCTAGGCCAGCTTGTTCCTGTCTTCAGTTTCATCATAGCTGAACGAATGCTGCTGGAAGCTGCATTCAACTGTAATAAATTGGACATGCTTTTGAAAATAGCACCTGATGCATCCAGGAACGTGATGGACACTGAGGGTGATGCTGGATGCAGGCCCATCACTTATCCTCACATCTTTGGATATATCAGCCTCACTTTCTGTCTCTCTCTCTGGCAAAATTAATTCTGGAAGGACTATCAGTAGCAAGCAGCATGATGACTTTGCTTTAACTGTTGTTGTGCAGTTTATTTAGCTAGAATTCCTCTACTGAGATGCAACATCTTCCTTTCAGGGGTGTTCTGTTTATGCTTAGTCTCCATCTGAAAGGGCTGGAACACATTGTAACTGCCTTATCAGGCACCATTTTTGTAGTCCTCATTCACTAGGAAAATGCTGCTGAGTGGAGAGGAGGTGCAGACCTACTACATATTTTATTGCATTATGGGGACTCATGGAGGTGGGAGGATTCCAACAGTGGGAGGGTGAGGGAGGGACTCTAAGGAGCCAGATGCCGGGGACCATGTGACTTAGTTCAACAAATAGGGTGGCTGGAGTCCATATTTATTTCCCAGGGGCCAGCGACCCACGGGTGAGTGACCCAGAAGCATGGTGCCAAGAGTGAAGGAAGTGTGGCATCTGTAGTATGCCCATAAGGGTACCACAGGCCACAGTCCATGCTGGATTGGGCATTAGGAAGGAGGGGCATCAGGAGTTAATTAAGTAGATATTACTACCTGAAGGGCTGAGGCTATCTAGAGAATGCATAGGGAGGAGACCATATCATAAATAAGGGGACATTGGTAATAAACACAGCTGACATCTGCCTAGTTGCAGGTCAGTTAGCAACAGTTAGGTTTACAGCAGGAAGAACTAGGAAGGGAAGCCAAAGAGGATGTGGGGCTCTGGGAACTGGAGCAGACAGTTGGCCAGTGAGGAGGCATGGAGGCAGAGGATGGATGAAGGAAGCAGAGCACAGGTGGATGCAGGGAGGGTAGTAAGCTTCCAATGGGTGGAGGCAGCCATCTTTTTGGGAACTGTGTGGAGGCGGGGTTGTGCAGTGGGCAACTTAGGAAGGAAGTAGGGTGGCTGCAATGGGAGCTAGGAGAGGAGGTTGGAGATGTTGGGAAGAGCATTTTGGGCCAAGTGAACAGAGGATGGCTCCTTCAGATAACACACCAGTAGATATAGGACAGAACATGGAAGGAAGCCAATGGCACCAGGACCAGCAACACCTGAAAGACCTGGAGGAATTGAGATGGGAAAGTGGCAGGTGGTAAAGAACAAGGGTAAGGGGAGGAAGGTATCAGAGCCAGATCATGGACAGAAGATACTGGACAGGACAACAGAAAAGCTCAGGATATGGAGGGAGTCTAGGAACAGGTTCTCAGTGCTGGCCAGTTTGGAGGAACAGGTGGCGGGGGGATGTTATGGAGCAGGTGGGGTAATGGACACTAGCAGTGGCTTAGGAGGTAGTTGGTGGCAGGACATGAGCTGAGACACTAAGGTGTTGCAGTGGCAAAGGAGGTAATAGGGCAGTAGGGTGGGGACACAATGCAGGGTAGGACTGAGCAGCTGGGGTTTATAGGCGAGGAAGGAAATATTCAGGGAAGGAAGCATATAGGGAGAGGGAGGCCAAGGGGAATCACAGAGGGATAAGCAGGAAGATGGGGTCACGGAAATGGGAGGAGGAGGAGGTTGCTGGACTGTGGAAAAAGGAAGGGCAGCACATGACTGGTATTAGGAGAGAGCATTGTGTACCAGGGAGGAAGGAGAGGAGGGCAAGACTGAAACCTTATGGGTACATCTTCAAAACTCTAAAGGAAGGAAGGTTCGATTGGGTGTGGTGTACAGGCCACCTTCAAAGAATGAGGAAACTGATAGGAATTGGGGAGCAAATTAGAAGCTAAGTAGTAATAGCAACACTGTCATAGTAGGTGATTTCAATCTGCCTGGGGTTGACTGGAGCATTCTGGTTACCTCTGCAAGGGAACAGGTCTTCATGGAGGCCTTCCATGATGGCTTCCTGATGCAGAGTGTAATGGAGGCAAGCAGGAGGGTACCATACTGAACCTCATGTTGTCGGATGGGGAGCACATCCAGGACATAGTGGTGCAGGACCCCTAGCAGGCAGCGACCACTGCACGGTGTGGTTCTTCCTCAGTTTGGGCAAAGAAGCAGCCAGGACCAAGACAAGGGTGGTGGACTTCAGAAGGAAGACTTTTAGTAGGATAGGAGACATTCTAGGAGGGTATCTTGCCAAGATTTGCCTAGAAATGGATGCTAACCAGAAATGGTCTATTATCAAGCTGGGTCTGGTGGAGGCCACAAACATATGTGCAAAGAATCAGAGTAAAAGTCCAGGATCCAGTATCAAAAGACTGAGCTGGTTCAGCAGGGAGGTTGCAGAGAAAGTGAAGGAGAAGACAGAAGCCTTCAGCAGGTATAAAAGAACTATGCAAAAGGCAGACAGGGAGGAATACTTTGGAAATCCAGAAAGGTGATGGAGTGGTCAGGGCAGATAAGGCTACAAGAGAGCCAAGGCTGGCAAAGGATCAGAAAAGGGGAAGAGGATTTCTTCAGGTACATAAGCAAGAAGAGAACCTGTAAGGACACAAATTGTCAGGATTAAGAAGGAAGGGGGATGGGCAGAAAATGGGGTGGACAAGGCAGAGGCACTTAATGAGTACTTCTGTTCAGTGGTCACCAGAGAAATGTATGGGCCTATGCCACGGGGAAAATAGGGGTGGGAAAGGGTGGGAGCAGGGTAACTGATGGGAAATCCTGGAGAACAGTGTTTTAGAGGGCTAAAGCCCTGCGGATAGATGAGGCTCGCTACAGATGAAGTGCATCAAGAGTCCTGAGATAGTTGGCAGATGTCAGGGTGGGCCCTCTGGCGGACCTGTTCAACACCTCACTGGAGATGGGGCATGCCCCAAGACTGGAAAATGGTGCATGTGGTGGCTTCTAAATCAAGAGTGGACCCAGGGACGTCTGTACCTACAGCTGGGTCAGTTTTACCCCACTGAAGTAAGTTAATGGAGACCATTCTAAAGGAGAGACTAGTAATCTTTCTAGAAGTGTAATGGTCTCCAGGATGGAAGGCAGCATGTTTTTTGTCAGGGAGATCCTTCAAGACCAACCTGATTGATTTTTTTATTGGGTCACAAGGTCAATTGACAGGGCCATGTGGTGGATGTCCTGTATCTGGACTTCAGCAAGACCTTGACTCAGTGTCACATGGAAGGATGATCAGTAAACTGAGGAATCTGGGAGCTGTGGAGAAATAATAATAATAATATAATAAACTTTATTTGAAAGCGCTTTCCAAAAGATTAAGGTGCTGAAAATAAAATTCTAATAAAACACACACAAATAAATAACACATTTTCAACATTTCATGAAACTGGTGGGATGGTTCAGGAACTGGCTGCAGGACAGACAAGAGAGGTGAATTGTTGGGGAGGGGACTATTGAAACCCAGATCGGTAATTTTATTTATTTATTTAAGAGATTAACCAGGCAGGCATGTTGAGCGGGGCCGCTAGTTTCAGATGCAACCTGGGGAGCATAGAAAATACAGCAGGAAATGTACAATACAGGGTTAATACAACAGGTCCAGCAGTAGTATCAGAGCTGGCATACATTTGTTTCAAATGTTACTACAAGGGTGCTCAGGCACCACAGAGTAAGTACAGTCAGAGAACAGGTACAAACAGTCATTTACTGAGACAGTACTAAGGCTGTCGAGATACATCAAGGCTCTCATTGGTTGTGGGTCTGGGCTGCTGGAAGCAGTGGCATGTGTCGGAGAAGCAGTAGTGGAGGAGTGGTTTAGCAGCCTGGGGCAGGGGTCAACCTGATGTGAGCAGGTAGGTCATTCCAAAGTTTTGGCAGGCAGTATTTGAAGGCGGATTGGCCTTCGAGGTGTGCATGAAAGGGATTTTGAGTAGTCTGGAGTCAGAGCATCTGAGAGAGTAAGCCTGGGAGGGTGTGCCATCAGAGCAGAGCTGAGATGGGGAGGAGTTTATCCAGAATTTGGCTATTACGCTTGCACCATGTATTTGACATCGGACTCGAGTGTGGGTAATGTTAAGGAGCTATATAGGTCACAGTGATGGGTGATGGGTGGGCAGTCCAGGATGAAGGGCAGTAGGAGTGAAGAGGGTATCCAGACTGGCTAAGGTGGTTTGGGGTGCAGCTCCGTGAGACCACGTCGCAGAGTCAAAGATAGGGAGAATCATTTTATGCATTAATTCCTTCGACCGTGGGTGACAGGCACCCTTTATTACGATGAAGTGCACCCAGTTTGGGGTGCAGTTTTTGTGTAGCGAGTCAATGTGGATGGAGAAATCCAGGTGTTGATCAAGCCATACTACCAGGTATCTAAAGCAGGTGCAGGTCTCCAGAGGAGATCCGACCAGGTACAGAAAGTAGGGGCAGCTAGGTGTGAGCTGAGGTTGTGTACCAAGGTTAGGAGATGGTTTCTTTGAGTTTAGTACTAGTTGATTGGATCCAAGCCATTTTCGGATAGCGTCAAAATCCTGTTGGAGGGTTGCGTGCCGTCCTAGTGGGTGGGGCGGAGGCATATATTACAGTGGCGCTGCATACATTTATATGGCTGAGGTTGAGCAGGTCAGAGGAGGTCATTTAAAAATATGGAGAAAAGTATGGGGCCTAGTATTGAGCTTTGGGGAACCCATAGAGATTGGGAGTGGGAGGATATTTGAGTCCCAATTTGACAGACTGTTTACGGCCGGTCAGGTAGGCATGGAACCAGCTGGTGGCTAGGCTGGAGAGGCCTGCTTCACTTAGTTTATTGAGTAGCTGTGGATGGGAGACGGTGTCGAAAGCCTTGGCCAGATCTGATGAAAATGGCCGAGGTGATATGTCCCTTTTCCATCTCTGAGGAGATGTCATTTGAGAGTCTTAAGAGTGCGTGATTGTGGAGTGGGATTTCCAAAGCCTGACTAATAGGGGTGAAGAAGGAGGTAGATTCGGAGGAATAGAGTGAGTTGGGAAAGAGCTAGGTGTTCCTGTAGTTTGGCCAGAACTGGGAGAAGGGAGATGGGCGATAATTTCCTGGTGCAGATGGGTCACCACCCTTACATAGGGTATGACAAGCACCTGCTTCCATGCAGCTGGAATTTGAGCCTTAGAAAATGAGAGGTTTAGGAGGTCAGCTAGGGGGCGGCTATTAGGGCTTGGTGCTTGGACTGGTATTATTTAAAGTCTTTATGGGGGACATAGTATACAGGATCAAGAGTAAAATCAGTCTATTCATAGACAACACAAAGATCTGTGTGAGACTGGACAGTGAGGAAGGGCAGCAGGAACTCAGAGAGGACCTGACAAAGCTCAAGCACCGGTCAAGTATATGGCAGTTAGGTTCAGCGTAAAAGTGTAAGGTCATTCACCTGGCAGCCAGAAACCCTGGGACTAGCTACTGGCTGGTGGGAGGTAGACTCCATTTCGAGGAGGAAAAGGATCTAGGGGTACTTGTCACAGGGAACATGAAACACTCTGCATGAGTGCCATAAGGCAGCCAAAGCAAAACAAAATGCTAGGTGCATAGCCAGAAGAATAACCTCAAGGAGGGAGGAAGTCATCCTGCCATTTTACAGGTCACTGGTGAGACCATACTTGAACCACTGTGCAGCCCTGGTGCCAGTATTAAAAAAAAAGATGTCAGACTACTGGAGGAGGTGCAGCCAAGGGTGACAAAGATGATCCTAAGTCTGGGGACAAACCCTATGAGGAAAGACTGAGGAGCTCAGCATGTATTTCCTGAAAGATTGAAGGGGGGAGAGGACTGAAACCTTCAGCTACATAAAAGTATGAATAATACACACAGAAACCATTTCTGCTTAAGTGGGGTCTACAAGGGGCATAGTCTGAAACTGGAGGGGAAGTTTCAAGAAGGAAATGAGGAGACACTATTTCATGGAAAGGGTGGTAGCAAGGTGGAACAAATTGTCAGAAAAGGTGATCTTGCTGAAGACTGTGGGCAGTTCTAAGAGAGGGTGGGACAGGGTCAAAACTGAGGGGAAGCTGGGGAGGGTGGATGGCTGTTAGGAATGATAAATTGGTGGAACTGGAAATGGATGGAGGCAGCTGCAGTAAATTAATAAAAGTAGTATTTTTTTTGTTTTTGAGGTGCTTACTATGACCCAAACCTGTAACACCAACTTAGAGCTCTGGATCATTTCCTGGGTGTGACAAGATGAGGCACTGATGAGTCCTGAGCAGGACGAAACACATGTCTGTGTCTTCAGTTTGCACCATTTGCAGATTGTGTGAGAGGCTCTTGGTGCCATGCATTCTTGCTTAAAGTTGAACCAGCCAAAATATCACAGTGATTTGTATATACATCCCATGATGCTTTGCATTATGGGGGTATGTGATTCTGTATTTCTTTGAAACTTGGTTTTAGTGCCAATGCCCTTTGGGGTAACCTTAATTCAGTGCTTCCACACTGAAGTTATTTGTCTTGCAGTACGTTAAACTGTGAGTTGCACACTTGAGCAGACTTGATAGATGGTTATACCTGTTTCTGTTGGTGTTTTCGTATGTTTATATGTAAGAAGGGGAAACGTGTTGCCACTGTCACACAGTGATGAGGTGGCTCTGCAAGATTCGAATTCCTAGGTATTGTTTTTATTTTATATGTATTTATTTATTTATTTATTGCTAGAATTATAATACCTTGAGCCAGAAGTTCTTTTATAAAGGTTCCGCATCAAGTACAGACATAGTTGAGATTAAATACAGAAACAGGTAACATAGATGAACATAGAAGATAACATGAGCAAAACAATACTTTAAAAATACAACTATAGCAACTATTTACACTTCATAATGAGGAATACATACGTACAGGGCATTAACAAAAGGATATACGGCTTAAATACATTATTGGTACAGGCGGGGAGGGAAGAGAGGAGAGTGAAAGAAAATAAAGGCAAATATCAAGGATGTGTGGGAGGTACAGCAAGAAGTGGAAGGGTGGGGGCAGCAGGCCTACATTGAAAGGCAGGGATGAAAGGGAGGGAGATAGGAAAAGAGGAATAGGATGGGGTTGGAAAGGAGAGGAGATGTGTGGAAAGGAAAGGCCAGAGGGAGGGAAAGATGGAGGGAGAAGAGGATAGTAGGTTTGATGCAGTCTAAGGTAACGCCAATATATTCTATTTCCCAAGTCTCTGCTCTAACCAGAAAATCATGTCCAGAGTAATGCACAACAGGGCATGCATTAAAGCATGCTGGTGCATTCCCAGGTGTGTTATAAAGAACAATAGGCAGCTTGAAAGTGCATCAAAATGGTTTAATGCACAACCTGGAGTGGGTTTTTGTGCTTATAAAAGGCTTACTATTGTTTGGCGAAAAGAAATAAACAGTAAATTAAAAGAAACTGAAATTCATAAAATAGGAAATTATTTAAAACTTTAGTGCTAGTTTAGGTGCAAGATGCAGTAGCTGTGGCTGGTGGTCTTGTGTGGTAAATAGTTTACGTGGGTAAAAAAACTGACAGGTAACTGCGGTATTAAAGGATTTCAACATGCAGTCATTATACATGTTGCTTGTCATATTAATGGATTTTCCAGTGTGTGTGTGTGTGTGTGTGTATACACACAAGACCTGTAACTATATGGTGTCAGCTTCACTTGGGTGGTGGTATAGCATCTTGTTGCTGATTAGTTAACTGAGAGTTCAAAACTACTTTTAAAGAAACTAGAAGTACAGAATTACTAACACCAAGAGCTATGAATTTGCACAACAAGCAGCCGTGTCCTACACCCATAACAATGAATTGCTGCTGAACTAGCCCGTCAGCAGAACAGGAGGGCTACAACTGATGATGCTAGTAACCTAGGTCTGGGAACCAGCCTTAGTCACAGAGGCCAAAAGGGGTAGGAAGAGCAAGCATCCCAGGAGCTGTATTCCTGCCCTGGGGAAGGAGGACAGTGTGATCTGCTTCATGTCTGTCACCTGGGGGACTACAGGTGTTTGTGCAAGTATGAGCCACTAAGTGGAGGGAGGATGCAACCTAATATTGCTGCACACACATGCATGTGTCATGATGTTCTAGCTGGAGGCAGCCCTGGTGGCTATAAAGAAAATGTCAAAATCCCTGGCTGTAGCCAGATGAAATTGGCTTCTCCCATAGGCCCCACACTGTTGACCATGGTACCTGCCACTGACAAAGCTAGAACTCCGAAGTGGCTTGGGGAATCCAGTTGACCCTATAATCAGGGGAGGCCATGGAGGTTCAGGGCTGGGGACTTACTGCTAGATGACAAGTGATAGGAGGTGGAGCTGACAGAAGGAAGTGGGCAAAACACAGAATAAAAAAGAAAAGTATAAAATGCTGCTTTTCTGACATCACATCCAATACTATATCTGTCTACACTGCTGCAGTCAGTGGGATATTCATCTATAGGAGCTCAAATTACCTGTAGAAAATAGGGGCTATACGGTATATCACAGCACATAAGATCTGTAAGGCTCAATCAGACTATTCAGTTCATCTCCTGCTCCCATTAAGAGTTATTTATTTCATTTATTTAATTTTGTATTTAGATCTTGGATTAAACCTTTGAGAACGGGCTCATTACATAGGTTCCATGTCAAAGTCATACAGCATGAATCAAAAACAAATTACAGTTAACCATGAAACAAAGGAAGACAACAATGGACAGGCTATGAACAAAATTGTTACAAGGCAATAACACTATATACACGAATACACAAACTCAAGGAAATAAGGGAGGATGGGAGGGTGACACAGGCAGAGGCTAGCACAGGCTATAGGGGACCACAGAGGGAGAGGGCAAACTGCATAGAGAATACACTATAGGTAGAGCCAAAAGGTGTAGAATACATCAGCTCACTTTTGGGCCTAATCAGTAGAGGCATTGGTTACCTAGTAGTGCCAGACATTGGGGTAGAGCAAGACCATTACTAAGTAGCAGGTAATAGGTCAAGATGTGTTGGGATAACAGCAGATGGAATGTAGAAGTGTAAGGAAGATGGGAGGGAGGGTGGGAGGAGGGAAGGGGAAATGAGTAGAGCAATCAGCTAATAGCTCAGAATGGAGGGAGAAGTAGGGAGGTATTAGAAGGCAGCCTGGCAGTGCACTGGATGGACAACAAACACAGTGGCCAGGAGGAACTAATGGAAATAGTCACAACTGGCACTGACAACAGATGATTTCTTAGTTCACGTTTAAAGGGCCCACTGCTGGTTTAGAAGAGATGCTAGGAGGCAGATTTTAATCTATTTGGGTGCCCAATGGGCAAAAGCTCTTGTCATAGAGTGGTGCAACATCTGGGAACCTTGACTACTGTGCGCTTTAGAGGTACTGGTGGGATGGCTACTTTTGTAGGGGTGAGGAGCTTCTGAACACCAACTGGAGGCATACCCAGACTTACTTGTTTGACCAGTAAGCAGGTTTTGAACTTGAGCCTGCTCTCAAACTGGTGCCAGTTGGCACTGGCATAGAGGCTGCAAGGTATGCAGCCACCAGAATGAGGAGAGATGGCATGTCTTATTTAAGGTGATTTTGATGTAGTGGAGGGCTGTGTCCATCACAGACCCAGATTACAATTCCATACTCAACAAGGAGACAACTGAGCTATGGATGGCCAGGTTGAGAGCTTCGGGGGTAAGACTATGGTTATGTCTATGTAGAAGGCCAATACGTATGTTGAGGGCCTTTACACTATTGTCAATATAGTAGACAAAAGACATGGAGCTGTCAACTGAAACTCCCAGATATTTAAATTGCTGTACCTGGTCCAGAGGGGCACCGCCTACATTTGTTATGGTGAGGGTGCATGCGGTACCTGTTCTAGTCATACTAGTTCTAACATTCTCTAAGAATTCTTAACTTTGTTCATTGATCAGATATTAGATTCAGTGCTATTCAGTTCTAATAGAAATGTATTTAGCCTGATTGTGAAAGTATCAACACTGTGCTAATGTGTTCCTTATGCTCACCACCCTTTAAGTGAAAAGAAAATGTTTTCTGGTGTTCACCCTTATTCTTATAGTTTGCTAAATGTGTTTTATCCATTTTAACCAGAATATCATTGGGGCTAGAGAGGCTAAGTTTTTTGTTTGTTTGTTTCTTTTAGTAAAGGTTTTGTCAGCCTACTGCTTACTTGTTGGGTTATGGGGTACCCTTGTAAGGTTCTGTTATGTTGTAGCCTCTAGAATATTTTATATGATGCAATCTTTTTCTTCCTAACATTGTACTCTGTATTTGTTGATTGATTGCCTTTTTTTTCTATACTTTGTACCCTTCCTCCTGAGTTGCACCTGGAAACAAACCATGGTTAGGCATTCCTTTCCGGTTACCAGATTTTAGAACAATAATTACATGACAGATGTCTCTTGTAAGTCAATCAGACAGTGAAAACCACCATTGAGTACCCTACAAACTACTGCAACCACTCCCATATTTGCATAGCCACATTTTAGGTGTGCCTAGAAGAGTTTACCCTTATTTAAGTCATGCCTACGGTAGTTTATCCACATCTAGTCTGCAGACAAAAAGGACACAAAAGGTATCACTGACTGTCCATTTCAACTACTACAAATTTTTTTAAATCCTAGAGAATTTACAGCCCTGACAACCCCTATCCCTGCACAAATAATGCTCAAAGAACAGGTCAGCATAGGGTTGCACCCCAATAGACAAACATTTCAGTCAGTGTGGAATAGGACACAGGGCTTTACAGTGCTAGAGTCATCACTCTTCCATTTACATATTTTCCTACAATTTTCTGCCCTCTTGTCCCTCACTTCTCCCTTACAGAACCATGCATGGGCGTTCATGGTCTTCTCCACGTGTGGCAATGTACATGTGAAGGAGCGAATGACCCTGGTGCCACAGGGAGCTTCTGTAGCAGAGCACAGGCACCTCTTCTCCAGACTTATGCCCTTTGTATTAAGTTTTGTCCCCCAATGCCAGGCATCCAACTATCTGCCTCTATTTCTAGCAACTTCCCAGCCTGGACAACACATGCACTGGTCCTCTTGCAAAATGTCTTGTGTCCCACACAGTTCGAGGGGGGACTGATCAGTGCAGTAGGGTGCATGAGGCCTGAGAATGCAAGGGCATCACTCTAGTGGCTGCATATTTTATTTCGCACTTTCTTCCGGCTCCAATCTCCTACCTCCTCAGCAATCTTGTTCACAGCCCTTGATGGCCTTGCACATATGAAATTATGTTTCTGTGGGGTTGCATGCTCCAGTATCCTGCCACAGGAGTCACTCTGATGGCACAGAAGAGCATGGGTGCTCCCCGCTGGACTGGGGCCTGCTGCCAGTAACAGCATTTCTGTAATTCTTTGCTGCCTGACTCTAGAACCCAGAGTATCCTCTGAAACACAGGTCACCAGCATGGTAGCTCAGTGCCCAAACCCATGGGCCACTGGGCAGTTCCAGGTTCACATTTTTATTTTCTTTGCTTGATCCTCCTGTCCAGTGGTCTACTTTTAACTACAAGGCTCAGCCCCTGCCATGCTTCCCAGGACTTAGCTCCTCCCCAAGTACCCTAGCTTACCCACAGGTAGGGCTGCCAGTTCTCTGACAGACTTTAATGGTACTTGTGAGAGTGAAGGGTTTGATCTTGGCATGAGGTCCGGTCTGTGAAGGGTGGACATCAACCTGTTGGTGAACATTTTCCATTTTATAACACCAGTGGAGGTGTGGTGAGCAATGATGCCAAAGCATCAGCATCCAGCACACCTCCCCAGTAGTCCAGTGCTGGCTTGTTGCATCCCCAATCTCGCCAGAGGTCAGTCATGCACCAGACACTCACCCCCATAGGAGGAGAGCAGTCCTCAGATGCTCAATTCTCCTCCCCACCCAGCCAGCCCTCTGACACAACTGGTCCATTCCAAAACCCAGAGTGTTGGTGTCACAAGCAGATGCCTTGCTGCTGTGCCAGCTAGCGAGCTTCCAGGTTCACATTTCAAAAATATTTTGGTGCCTGTCTTCATGATTTTGTATGTGACTCAGTACAGTGGAGCCATGATGCAACACAGTTTCTCAGGTTACTGCATTACAAAAGGGAGCAAATGACATTGAAATTGCCTTGTTTCCTGCAGCATCTCTGCAGCAGAATGTTGCAGTATCTTGTTGCATCCTGATGGACTCAGAGTCTGTGGCATATCTCTGTGTGGATCAGTGTATTGTGATTCCATGTGTCTCGCTGTATGAGTGTCTGTATCTGCATAAATCGAGTACATGATTAGGTCTGTGTTATATGCTGGATGTGGAGTCATGTTGGTTGTAGCCAACACCTGTTTATTTTAATATGAATTGTAAATGATCATTGGAATATGTTTTGTGTTGCTTTCAATGTGGTAATAATGTATGGGCCTTGGCTACAGACTGTCTACTAATGGAAAATAGAGACATCGTTACCTCTAATTTAACCTTTCATTGTTATGAACCATCACCTCAGCACAGATAGTTCAGTGGTCCTAAAATTTGTATACCAAATCATCTTGGTGCCCTCTTTGACATAGTAAAAACCCCACTAGTACTGCTTGTAAGACCACAAACTCTTTGCTATGCTGTGCTCTAGCAGTTGAATTAAAGTGCTATTAGTGCCAAAAAGATAGTAGGCAGAATATTTTAGTAATGTTTAAAAGTAGTCTTATTGCTTTTTATTTCCAAAGTCTGCTTCTTTCCCTATGTGCACGTTAGATGGTTTTCTGCCTAATAGTATTGGGGGTTATGGCAGAGCTTTACTTGAAGCAGACATATTTTAGTAGTTCTATTCTCCCACAACTTTATTGGCATGTGACCTCACTCATTGTTATATCACAAGCCCTACAGCCATTGATAACACGGTCACAAGTTACCAGTCAAGCAGCAGGAGACTGGTTCTTCTTGATTACTAATGATGTCACAGTCAGTGAGATAACAGTGCTGATGATGTGTAGGGAGAACTAAAACCGAATGTCAGCCTTGAGGCGGAGTGTTGTTCCACACATGACACTTAGTACTGCCAGGTAGAAAATGTAATTAGTGTTACAGAAAAAATACTTAACATGTAAGTGATAGCTTACTACTTCTAGAAATTAGTACAGCATTAATTCAAGGCAGTACATTAGTACTTTCAGATAACTAGTGTACATGATAAAAATAGTTTTCAGATATATTTACATTACATTAATTGAGGCTATGTTCCTATAATCTTCTCTCCTGTACGTTGAGTCAAATTAATGGCTGTATTCATTACTCTCATTTGGGAAAAATAATATAATAATAAAGTTTACAGGGTTAATTCTCAAGCTTTCTATAACTTAAAAACAAATTGAAATAAATATTTAGCTTATTTATAATTAAGATAAATCACACATTATGTGTTAATATAAAAAATAATAGTGAACACACTATACCTATTATAAAAAGGTAGGAAATGCTGTATTCTGATTAGCTACATGTCATATTAAATTACAGTATTGCAACACCTTAAAACAGTCCTACTGTGCCATCTAGAAATTTCACTTTAAAATTGATAGCTTGGATTCTCTGCTCCACAAAAACTAAATAAAATGTCAGATTTTCTACTAGTTACCTTTGAGTTGTTCACAGATGCCACCTTGAGTCAATTTCCAGAGCCAGCAAAAGAAACAACTAGAAAATGTGAATTTAAAACCATAATAATTTCTTCTCTGTATTTTATATTATCTTAAATACATTTTTAAGTGCAATAAGAAGTTCTACATTATTGGTAGTAGTGAACTGAGTTAACTTCCAGGGGCTGAGGGCACACGCCCTTTGGCCTAGTGCCTTCTAAGCCCATAGGCATGTGTTCTTAGACTACTACCAACACCTTGTGGTGGATTATTGCCTCTTATAAAATGTTAATTTCCATACTGCATTCTGATTGGCTAATAAGAATTAGACGTGTAAGTAAATTCCAACCACAGAAATACAAGCACTAGAATGGCAAAAGATGATGCCATGATGTGTGATTAGTAATAGTGACATTACTTTGGTGTGCATGACTCCATTGTATTTACCCAAAAACAAAAAATATGGCTGGCTATTTATAACGTCATATATTAGATCACAGATACACGACTGACAATTTAGTGCCTGTATTTCTATGATCTCAGCATGACCCATTACTTGGAATATGCAATTGTTCTTGGATTCTATTGAGTTGCTTTTTAATAAAGGTTATTCTCCTGTTTCTTATCTTTTTAAACATTCCAAAACAAACTAATTTTATAATCAGAATAAGGCACCTTAGGGTGTGATCCCTTGTGAAATGTATGCATTTATTGGGTTGTTTAAGGCATGAGCCTCACCTTATGCGATACCACCTAGGGTAAACAAATCCCTCAGGACTTACATACATTGTTGTATATTATTTGCCCATATATGGTATGGTAAGCATTTAAAGAATGTCTAATTTCATAATACAAGTCTATCTGTGATACACATCTCATTATTATGCTAAAGGCACTGGAAAAATAAATGGCTAACACAATATTATATTTCAGGTGGAATACACATCAGTTGGTCTCCTGGCCTGAGGCAATCTATTGAAAAGCACACGAATGACAGCATGTTGGCACCTCCATTAACAGCAACGTTCAGCCTCATCTCAAAGTAGGTTTAGAATTCCCATTAGTTTATCTGATCAGCTTGTTTTGGTATCATTTCCTGCACTACAGTGCTTTTCCATCTAAAATGCATCTTGACAAAAGAAGGGCTCAGTAAAAACAGTGAGAATATCTTCAGTATAAAAATATTTAAGGATGCACAGGTGTTCTAGCTTTGCTCGTACAAAACTACTTTATTCTTCTGTTCTAGAATGGGAAAATAAACAATTTAACAATTTAATGCTGCTGTTTTGACATAGTACTTTCCTGTTTGCTTTTAGTATATTGCAGTCCTTGAGTTACTACTTGTTTACAAAAGTTAAAGGGACAATAGTATGTAAAAGCACAAATTTTAGAGAGACTTAAAAGGTGAGCAAACTGGCCTAGCTAGTTTATTAGTGATATGTCTGTGTGAGAACCTTCTCATGAACGCTAAGAGAATAGATGTCGCTGGGACCCTAAACGCCATCTTCCTTGTCTCACTAGTTCAAATTTCCTTTCAGACTCAAAGGTCCTGGACTAAAGAATGGCCTAAAGCCTCAATTCCTGATGGGGCAATAACTGGAGCATAATCCTGACTGCTCCTTGATACAAAAATAGTAGAAGTATGCCCACATCCCCAACACCTTACCTAGGCTATCTATCCCGACACAAGGGACATCAGGTAAGACTGTCCCAGACCGTTTATGCAATCCAGTCCCAACCACTGAAGCAATCCATGATGGTGGGAGATAGTAGGAGAATTACTCGGGTTACTCAGTGACCCCTCAAAACCAACAGCACATTGTATCACTAAAGCAAGGTGACCCTTCCAGCTGAAAGCCTTCAGCAAATGGGGTTGTCTAGTAACCTTAAGTGACACTAGACAGACTGCAACAGAGAACTGGATTTGATCTCATTGATGTATGAAATCAATAAGCTTCAATATGGTCCTATAGTATAGTCTATGTAGCATCACTGAAAGGTGTAGGTCAGTCCAAACTCCACCATTCCTGCTTTGCTGAAAGCTTTGCTGGTGGACTTAGGTTGACTTTATGGGAGATAATGAGTTGTGGGGATGGACTGGGAGGTCACTGAACCACTGGTATGATGCTTCCATTATTTTGTCCCTATCATGGAGTCATTCATCTGTTTCAGAGGCATTCAATGCATTATAGACATTTGGGGATGGAGAAGACAGCTGGGGGACGCCATTGTCAGTGCACTAAGGGCACCCTGCTATTTCAATATTGGAAATTATGGGAGGGTGTCACTGAGCAGCCTGGAATATGCTCCTTTAATTTAATTGCCATCTCCCATTATGGATTGGGGATTGAGGCATTCTTTACTTTATCCCCTTTGGGGTGAAGGAAAGTCAGGATAGGATGGTAGGAATACAGACCTTGATAGGAGCTTACTGGATGCTAGTCCTGGCATGCAGGGCAGATTCTCCTTACTGTATGTCCAAAAATGACAGCCACCCAAGGAAATCTTGAAATTTGTCTTTTGTTTTTAAACATTTTATTTTACTAATTGCCAAGTATAAATTCTCTGAATAGTAGATAATTCTTTGGTCCCAAGTAACAGACAGACATTCATAGTATTTGCGATGTCATAATTACTTGCATTGTCCTAATTAATGGATCTCTAAATATAATACCCATGTGTGTATAGTTTACCTTAGTAACAGTGTTGGTGAAAATGTATTTTCTTTGTCACCACAACACTTTGTTATGCAAAATATTATATTACAGAGGAACATTGTCAGCCAGAGAGTACAGAGCTACTGCACAGTATCCTGCAGCAAACATATGGAGGTATCTGTACTGTGTAATTAGCTGAGTCACTATCTGCCTGGGGGTAGTGAGGACTTGCTGGCATTAGCATAGTAAATATCTTCCTAAACATATTTTAATTTTTAAATGCATCTCATTTAAGGGCAAATTTCAAAATAAGAATACTATTAATCGGGTGGTTGGGTTTTTATACAAATAATATCGTGGTTAATAAACAGTAGGCCAGAATTTTTAAAAGCCTTAACACAGTCAGAACCAGAGATTTTATGTTATGACTGCAATGAAATAAATTCGGAAATATCTGAATGCATTTGTAACAGTTTACTTGTTTATGACTGCTTGCTTCAAAAAGACTTGTCTCATTTTGATGCAAAGATCGTCATATAACATCATAACTCTTGCCATTTAAATTAGTTCAACTCTCCAACAATTTGGTACAGTAGCTTTCTATATGCAAATTGTCAGTTATCTCTATCATTTGAGTACACTCATACTAATGATTAATGGAGACATCTGCATGTACACATAAAGTAAGCATATGCTTAATTCAAGAGTTTATATTGCTATGGAGTCAATAACTGGAGCTCTTACCTGCCTTGCTGTTCAGTACTTAATGCAGTTTAGTTTGAAGGCTGCAATGTTGATTTGGGAGTTTTATTCTGTTGAACAAATCAAAGTTTTAATTAAACATAAACAAACTGGAAAGAAAGTCAGCAACTCCTGCCTTAGAAACATAGAAACATAGAAGGTGTTGGCAGATAAGGGCCTCATGGGCCACCCAGTCTACCTATTTTCTCTATCCTTACTTTGACACTGCAGACCCTATTTTGCCTCCAGTCCCCCTTCACTTTTACTTATAAAATCCTCCATGCCTTTATCCAAAGCATTCTTGAATCCTGTAATTGTTCTGCCCCACCACCTCTGCTGTAAGGCCATTGCACCCATCTACCACTCTTTCTGTGAAGAAGTGTTTCCTCACATTTTCTCTGAACACCCCTACCCTTTTAATTTCATAGTGTGACCATAGTTCCCAAGCATCTTTTCCTTTGGAAAGTGTTGCCTTCCTGTACCTTGTTTTCCCTGTGAGGTATTTGTATGTTTCTATCATTTCCCTTCCTCCTATCCCCAAGCTGTACATGTTCAATTCCTTAAGCCTTTCCTCATAGGTTTTCAGATACCTACCCTGTACCATTTGGGTTGCCTTACTCTGAACTGCTTCCACCCTAACTATGTCCTTTTGAAGATAAGGCCTCAGAACTGGACACAGTATTTGAGATGTGGTCTTACTAGTGATCTGTCACAGGGTATATCCCTCCCTTCTTCTGCTGGTGATGCTGCTGCCTATGCATCCCAGCATCCAGCTGGCCTTCCCACTGCCTTGTCACACTGTTTTGCAACCTTTTGGTCATCTGTAATAATCAGCACCAGGTACCTTTCCTGATCTGAGTCTGTCAGTTGATATGTTGCCCTATGGTTTTTGTGCCCCAAATGCAGTATGTTGCATTTTTTAGAGTTGAATCCCAGCTGTCAATTCCTTGACTATTCTTCCAGCTTTTAGATCTCCTTCATTCTATCCACTCCCCGGTGTGTCCACTGTGTTACACAACTTCATGTCATCCATGAAGAGGCATACCTTCTCTTCCAGTCCCTCTGCAATGTCACTAATAAAGACATTGAAGAGTACTGGCCTAGTACCGACCCTGTGGCACCCTACTGGTCACTTTTTGCTACTCCGGAGTGGGTCCCATTCACCACCATTTTTTGAGTCCTGTTTCTCAGCCAACCTTAGTGCTGCCAACAGAGTGACAACTGGTGACAGTACACCTGTTGAGCACTACACATGTGTGGGGGCACTGCATTAACACTAAATTAGTATTAGTACCTAGACTACTGTGTAGGGCTGTGTGAAATTATAAATTCTACTGATAAAATGCCCATATAATTTCCATTTCACTTCAGCAATTTTCCATGAACATTTACAAATTCAAATTAAATGAAATTCAAGAGTAAATAACCTGTGTGAATTTTAATGTATACCAATATAAACCGTGGATTTTTCTGTTTTATTCTTGCATATAAAATACACACTCATGTAATGAAGTAACTCTATATGTACAAATGAACAAAATGAAGAAAAATTTTGGCTTTTGAGGAAGAATAGTGGAATTCAAGAGAATCTACCTGGATGGAAATCTGCAGAATTCCGCAAAAATATGAAATTCTGCAAGATTTCAAAAAGTGTAGTTTGCAAATTTTACCAGCTTTACTGCTGCATTCCTGTTGGCAACATGTAGGAGAAACACAGAGAAAAAAATGAACTATCTTTTGCAGATGATACTGCATTGTCCCTCAGGTCTTCAGGGCCCCTTACCTTCTTCAGTGGGGCAACAGGTAGATTCATCCACTTTCCCAACAGATCCCCATCTTTGCCAGTAGCCATGGGTTGACCTTTCTGCACCACTGCCCTGGAGCTAAGGAAAGGATAGGTGGACTAGATTGGATGGAGGTGCTATTACCCTGAATGGGAGTGGACTTGTGTATTTAAAGAGGAGTTTTATAATCCTCCAAAAAAAAAAAAATACCAGAGGAATAATAATGTAAACAGTATAGAAAAATTAGTGGTGATCTTATCTCATAAATGAAAGCCCTAGTCTTTGCTAGTAATAATTGAGTGCTTTAAGTAGACTACCAAGTGATGTTTCCAGTGCAGTTCTCTTTGCTCATACCAGCTATGCTATACAGGCCCTTATACCTTTGTTAGTGCCATCACACATACTTCCGAATGTTGCAGGATGACAGCTATTTGACTTCCAGAGACAGGAATCTGGCACTGTCATTGTATTTCAGATATGTGGGGCATCTTAGTGACAGTGGGCATAAGCCAACAGTCAGAAGCAAGATGTTTTTAACTTTGAGGGTTTCAGGGCATCCCAGTGGGGAAAACTGTCTTCTTTGACTCTCTGATTGATGGGCTGTCATGTGTAGCATTGTTAACCTTGTGGCTGTCTGTTCATACTTAGGAGAGACAGTGACTATTATTAACCATAATCCGCCACCTCCTCTAATATTCCCACAGTTGCCATCTATCTGTCACACATTGTTTCAAGTTATCCCATTTTAAAACTTTCCCCTTTAGTGTATATGGGAGTTGTTTTAAAATGTCCTTTTAGTTATTTTAATTGCTTTTTGTTCTGTTTCTGCAAGATGTTAGTTTTAATTCCATTTTTTTCAGTGTTAATCTGACCAAACAGCATTCAGTTCTTGTTGCCAAGTTAGTCCCTCTGGTGTTCCCATCTCCATTTATTCATTATATCAATGTCTCCGAAAGCATCCCTCAAAACAGAGCATGTGTTTTATTCTGAGTCTGACTCAGAAAACAGCTGATTCGGCAGAACAATGAAGTCCTTGTTTGATTTGGACCCATTACTATTAGTATCCTTCCAGACAAGTAACTAATTCATATCAATAAGCAAAAAAGTATTTGTATTTGTACACTAAACATCATAATCGTGTTTTAAATTATTATGTTAGTTTAGACTCATTTTATATATTCTCAGATTGGTGAACAATGCTAGATATAATGTAATGCCAATGTAGCCTTATTGTTCTCATGTATAGAAAACAGAGCATCTTATCTCTTGGCATCATGTATCTATGTACTGAATAAATTAGCATACATGAATTTTGATGACTCTGAGAACTGATAAGTGCAAAGTCTATACTTGGCAACCACTTAATATGTTTTAATATCGTGACATTTTTAGATTTGTTTCACAATAATTGTGATTTAGGAAGCACTGAAGATGCTAAAAGTATAGCTGTCAGTACATGCCTTTGATAAAGGACACTATGTCCGAAACATGTTAGGCATGAGTGGCATTGTTTCTACTGTTTGGCTTTAAATAAAATGTTTATTTTATTCATTTTGAAGCCTGCATCCCTCTGAGGAGGTTTGTGTGTGCCTAAAACATTTTTCATTTGTACTTTTGTAGTTTTAGAACACCACAGCACAGTACTTCTTCATTTGCATTGTCAATACATGCCTCTAGTTCTGCAAAACCTTCTGTATGCTATGCTACAAAAACTTTAAGTGTGTGTAAGGGTGCGTGTGAGTGTTGGAGTGTGTGTGTGTTTGTATGTGTGTGTATATATATATCTATGTATATATATATATATATATATATATGAGAGATAGATAGATAGATAGATAGATAGATAGATAGATAGATAGATAGATAGATAGATAGATATGAGTAAGAGAGCAGAGCTGAAGTATGTTTCCCTTTGGGGATTATAGAACCATTTGATTTAATTTTTCATGTTTCAGTGCAGCATTGAATTTCTCTTTAAATCTGGTTTCATAAACTTAGAATTTCTACTGAATGACTGACTGACTTATAGAACTACTAACAGACACAAGACATGAAGTAGTTCAATAAATTAACATGTAAAGATTGTGATGGGTTCAGCCTGTTACTATATTATGAAATGTTTAAAGTAGCACAATTATTACTCTTAAGTCATGCCTTCATTGTTTTCCTGTTGAGTCACCATTTATTATAAGTAATCATCCAGTATAAAGGACCACACTTACATAAGGTAATCAGATAGTGTAAGAATGCATTCCAATCGAATGAGTTCCATGCATCCACTTGGATGACTCTAAAGAGACAGTGGCATAAACATTTACAAGTTCAGGTGACAATTTACTGATTTGACCAAGTAAGCATGAAAAACTGCTTCAGAGGGCAGCAAATGGGATTTTAATTTGCAGTGTTTCTAGCCCTAATGATTTTGTAATACAACAAATGTGGCACCAAGGCTTTTAGTACCAAGTTAAAACAAATATTGTCTATTACCATAGCTCAAATATGAGGAATATACAATATGCTTCTATAACTGTAGTCATATTCACCTTACTGAACCTGCCATCTTGGCAAAAAAGTAAGCAATAAAGCTAAGCCATGGTTGCTACTGAAGGTGCTGATGCACCCAGCAGAAATTCTGAGAAATGAGACACAGCCATGCAAAATGCCTCAGCCATCTGGATGTGCATTGATTATCCAGAATACCCTACTGAAGTGTCTTAATGTGCTTGTAAAATGGTCTTTTCTTGAAAACTTAAGGAAAAAAACACAGTAAATTATTTTAAAAATTAGTTTGATAAGTGAATTTATTTTTTCACATTGCTATACAGTCTTTTGCTCATCCTTTTATAATATAAGTGCATTGTTGCCATAGAGTTCTATATGACCATTATTGTTTGCATTTCTAAGATATACATGCTTGTCTATACAAATGGCCATACTGTATGTGGGGCAAACCATGCATGATAAGGGTTAGAGGAGCTGCCCTCTAGTTTGGGTTCAGTTTGGGGCCCATGACTTTGGTTTGGCTTTGACACTTTAACTGAATCACATCAACTCCCAATTTTGAACTTGGCCTAGGTGGTTAGAAGACTACTAATAGGTATATCTGACACCCTTTCCCTCTCAAGACTATATATATAGGTACATAGGACTAAATGAACAAAGATCGGTAATTTTGCATTCACAGAATGTATAGCAAAAATCAAATAGGAGTATTTTTCCTCTCATTGGCAGAACAGATGCAAGATACAAATATAAAATATGCCAAACATAGTGAGATAAATTCAATAAATGGAGTTGGATGGCAACTGGAGTAGGGAACAGCTACAGGAAGGTCTTATCCTAACTTGTCTCATGAATAATTGCCATGGTGCAGACACCTGAACCTGAAAAGGGAGGGAGTTCAGAGGAAGGTATCTCAATCAAAATGTAGCTTTTCCACCAGATCACGCAACACCTAGAAGTTAGGAATGAATAGGGCTTTGCATGACAGAGGATATAGACAAAATAAGTCAGCATGAGAAATGTTGAGAGAAAGATGAGGAGAGTGCATGTCCAACACTGAAACATAGGGTACTGAGCTGCCATACCTCCAGGAAAAAGTCATCCCAGGTTGGAGTACTGGACATTTCACAGTTGCGTGTCTGTGTGTGAGGGTGACGGTTGAGGGCAACATAACAGAAGGCATGGTAAAGTATCCAGACTGGTTAAGAAGGGATCAGCAGTGCTCTGTAGTTTTAGACACCACACCTCAGAAAGGACATAGAAAGGATGGAGACAGTCCTGCAGAGAAACTAAAATGGTGAAGGGGATACATGAGAAGCCCTATAAGGAGAAACTGAGGATCTCCACATGTACACCCTGGAAGAGGATAGCAAGAAGTGACATGATAGAAATGCACAAGTACATCACAGTGTATGTCACAGTGGCAAACAGTGGCAAACAGGGTGCAGAGGGTGAATCTCTTTCAAATGAGAATGAGCATTAGGACCAGGTGGCATGCAATGAAGCTGGGGAGGGATTTACAAGAGATATGAGGAAATGTTTCTTCACTTGAAGGGTACTAGATGCTTGGAACAGAAGGCCAGCAGATGTGGTGGAGGCAAAATCAGTGGTGGGGGGCTTCAAGCATGTGTGTGGTAGACTTAGGGGTGTGGTAGAAAACAATCAGGAACAGGGAGGGATGATTGATAGAGACCAGTTAGGGTCCATGGAAACAGAATAGGCAGCAAAAATCTAGGCAGACTGGGTGGGCCAAATGGTCCTTTCTGATGACAAATTCTGAGTTGATATAGACCAGTCTGGTTTAGCAGAGACACAGTAAGCAATGAACATCTGGGCGGACTGGGGAGGCCAAGTGGTCCTTTTCTGATGACAAATTCTATGTTTCTGTGTTAGACAATGTCCCATAGTCTAAAACAGGGATAATCTTTTATGAATGATTTTCCACCTGACAGTGAGGAAGAAGCATGATTTTCTAAGGTTTATAGCACTGAGCTTCACCATGGGATTGATAGACAGCAGGTTTATGTTTTTAGAAGTAAAGGGACTAGTTAAAATAGATTCTAAGGTATTTAAACAATGAGATGTGTGCCACAGCTGAGCCATTACAGGTCTCAAGGGTGGGGCCAGGAGTGCATTCTATCCAGCCTTAGCTTGAACTAAGACAAATGCCATAATGGCCACAGTTTCTTTGCATTTAGGGCATTTGGTTAGACTGAAACAAACTCCAAATAACACTGAAATAAGTTTGTGATTTGCTTTCACCAATATCTTGGATACTGGCAAACAGCACTGTATCAACACCACACATGTGGAAATGGGAGATAATAGAGATAGAGGGCAGATCATTTAAACAATTAGAGAACAGCATAAGGCAAAGGATTCAGCCTTGGCTGGGTTCCCATGTCAATCTGGAGGTGCTGATAGCTGTACCTACCTATGTGACCAGATGGAACATGAAAGGACAGGTAGGAACTGCACCAGGAGGTTGCCTACTCTTACAGTCTTGCTTTGGCTAACTTGCTGAGGTATAAGGATCAGGGTACATCATTGTGGGAAATCATTGAACAAACGTAATGTTAGGAGCCCTGATTAATCCCAGTCAAGATGAGGTCAGTGAGCATAAAGAAGGAGGTGATAGTGGAGTGATCGGACCAGCAGTCAAACTTGAAATGGCTGAGGAGAGAGGAATCACTTAATATTTATACAGCATGCTTATTCAAACCTGCTTATGAAACAAGGTGGTGAGCATCACTGGCACAGAGTCCTTTTTGGTCTTAAATTATTATGTTACTATGTTACTTTGAGTTGGATAAGAAGATGGTGAGCCTGGAGTGGACAAAATTACCTTAAATCTTGGAATGGGTAGACAGGAGGAAATACAATAATCTCATAGTTTCATAAGTTGACTTGAGGTGTCACCACCCATATCGCATTTCTAATTTGTTTTGTCCTTATTCTTGACTACTAAAGACATTTGCATGACAACCAAATTCTCTATCACTTGGTCTTTTCTGCTCTGGTTGTTTGACTAGATACTATGTGACATGAAAAAAAGGTGGTTTGATCCTGACTGCTGCCATACTGTATCAGTCTTAGTGAATAAGGTGCAGAGAGCTACCAGTATATTACAGACTAGTTAAAAAGCAATGGGAACTCAACTCCTTCGATACAGTATGTAGTGATTTTTTATTTTAGAATGCCACCATAAGAAATCATCAGTGACCAACATTTTGTGGAATAGCTCAATTTTTCAAGGTATGGTAGTCACCATTCAAGATTGTGCTTAAAGTCTCTACTCATGTGGGTTTTATTCTTATAAGGTATTCAGGGTTCCTGGCCTTGGCCCAATAAGTCCTTTCTAAATCGTTGCACTCTGGGATTTGCCTGGACATTTGATTGTACTCTATCAAGGAGCTGAGGCATTCCACTTCCCTCTACTTGAAGGAACTTGGAAGAATGGAGCAAAGACTAGCAACCTGAATGCCTTCTAAATATAAGAACCTTATGAAGAGAGTCTTTAAGCACAATCTTAAACTGTGACTGCCATACCTTGAAAAACAGATCTATTCCACAAAACATCAGACACTGATGTTTCTAAGGTAGCATGTTAAAATAAAAATAATAAAAAATCACTACAAACTGTATCCAAGAAGTTAAGTTTGTACTGTTTCTTTAACTAGTTGTAAATACTGTGTGATGTCATAAACCACTCCTGCAACATCATCATTTCTATTGTAAGAGGTTGTGATGTCATGAGAGGATTACAGCATCACTCATGAACAAGCAGCTAGAGCAAGTGATGACCAAGTTGAAGAGACCAATTTAAAGAGATCTGATTTTCTTAAAAAATTTTATGAGTACTACAGTATGAGAGGAAAGTACGAATTTAAAAATATAAGTCAAAGTAAATTATGTGTAACTGCTGTATTGCTTATAGTGTGTTCCTGTAGTGTTAGAGGCTCCTTAATCCATTTCCATTTATCACCATGGGGATGTCCTTTAAGGGTTACTGGTTCCAGGAATGTACACCAGTGGACTGTCATTGGAATATACTGTAGGCATTAATACCAGTCCATTTATCAGATGTGCAGTGAATAAGCCCCAAATAGCCTTTTTCAGTTAATTTGTGATCTTCAATCTTAAAACATCTTAAATTATTGGCAGCACTGTTCTTGGCAAATGGGGTCCTTGTTGAAATATAGTAGCAGGACTACGCATACTCCCAAGAGATTTTAAAATGCAGCATAATTGATCATAGGGTATGGTTAGAGGCATAATGCCAACATCTCTACAGTGAACCATGTGAAGTTATATGAAGTGGGGTGAGCCAGAAAATACTTGGTTCTTTCATATAAAGTTTGAGTTTATTGGGCAGCATGATCACTTCCCAAGCACCAAGCTTGCCATTTGGGAACATTTAAGAAGTTGGGTCTCCCAATATTATTTAAGATGCCTTAGGGATATGGAGCAATACAGAACACCAAGTATAAGTGGGATGCAACTGAGGGTGTTTGAGCAATGCTATGGAGGAGATGCCTATACTTGTGATGTGCATGGTTGTACAGCTGCTAGTCCTGATATTACTGATTCCACTGTCATCACTGTCAGTGTTAATACCTGCAGCTGAAAAATTTGCAAAACACATGAAAGTCCACATCTTTCCTAGTTACTGTTCTATGTGTTTTTAGAATGTTTGCTGTTAATGTGTCTTCATAAAGATGATTAATTTTATAACTATAGTGGTATCCATACTGCTAGGGTAATATTACTTTGAAATGCAACACCTTGATGTCATACAAGACTGCTGTTATACCTAATATCAGGAGTTGGTGGATGTGGTACATGTTTGCTGGAATGTGGAAGAGTGGTGGGATGAGGCTGACCTGTGCAGCTCTATTCGTGACTTTGCCTATGCCTCTGTTAGAGCAGAAACCTGTTTTTCAGTTCAGTGTCTAACAAAAGTAACACTGTTAAGAAATGTTTGTGGGATGGCTGCCTTACATCTGCTGTGACTGGAAATGAAATGCTGGGTGCCTTTTCTGACTTTTCCTTACATGCACTGATCTCACTTCAGAGGCCTTAGTTTGAATGTTGTAGTCCTCAGAATTATCAACAAACATTTCTCCTGTGAATTACTGCCTGAGAAAATTATAAGGCATCTTACCAAGTGGTACATCAGGTGACAAAGCAAGCTCTTGCTTATTGTCTTTGTTCCTTCCCTCATAGTCAGGATAATGGTTTATCAGTTTGGTGAGCTCTGCCTCGGAAGGTTTATTTGATGCCCTGTCCTTGGTGGTGATAGCAGCAGAAGAGATACTACAGCAGTGGTAGCCAAAATGGTGCTGTAGTAATGACAGTGTAATACTGTAAGTTTATAGTAATAAGAGATATCACTCTTGGTATAGAGTGTCTTCTCATACAGTTTGGGGAAAACTGCAAAACAAGGTTAAGTGGTTTTGTCTGCCCAGACTGAGGGACATGATGTACTTATACCCATAAAACATATCTCTCACAACACCCATTACTCAGGGCCCTTGTTCTCTGGGGCACTTCAGCCTGATTTCTGCAACAGGATTCCTGTGCTTCCACAGCAGCACTTATTCATTCCTGTGGCATGAATTATTCATTTCTGTGGCAGAATTCAGTCCTACTCTTGGCTAAAATATGCCATGATATGGATGAAATATCATACTGAGCATAGAAGAACAGCTTCTGTTTAAACAAGGTGGGGAGAAGATCCAAGCACTATGGAAAATGATATATTTGAATAAAAAAAATCACACAAAGCAACAAATTCTGTGGCACTACATATATTCTATAGAACAATGTAAGCTCTATAGAAAAATGTGTGGCTAATCACAGAATACCATAAGCTTTGTGTATACTTAATATAACCTTATTTGAGTAAGACAGAGTTATTCATAATAAGTTTTCCACTGGATTTTTTATTTAATAAACTGGACATAACACTCCTCCTTTCCCTGCCTGTACAGTGGAATGTTCAGCAGTAACATTCCATATGAAAAGACAACTGTATACAGGATAACAGACCCTTCAATTCTGAGCACTGTTTGGCTCAGATTATGTAAGTGATTTATAAATATTGTAACTGTGGCAGCAACAGAGGAAAGATAGTGCCATCTACATTTGTGAGGGCTGAATAAGAAGGTGGGGTGGTGCAACTGGCAGTGACATCTCAGAACTGTAAATAGTAGCCAGCCCTGATATCCCAACAGTAGTTATTCAGGGCTACTGTGGTAGGGATGAATAGAATTGTATCTTGCATTGGATTGCAGGTTGCACTTCTGTACTAGGTCATAATATTGTATGCCTAATAGCATAAGGTATTATGCGTGAATCCCGGACCTGTGCGCTCTCCAAGTTGGACTCCCCGAGTTAGAATCCGTAAGTGGGGGGTCTGGGGGAGGCAGCCCCCAAGGAAGTAGGGAGGAACTGCCTGTGCAAGTGTTATATGCAGGGCAAATTGTGGGTTAGTGTAAGCAATGAGTCAAAATCCTGCATCAGATAAAGCCCTGCTACCAGTAACTGTGCCTACTGCCAAATTGAAGCCTGTGGTAAGACTGGTGTGTAGAACTTAATGTGACTTTCCAGTGACAGACAAATCTGTTCTGATACTGTAACTTTGTTTTTGAACACATATTTTAAAAAGCATGAGAGAGAGAGAAATAAGTCAAATTAAAAGCTTTAAATGTGAATTTAAAAATCTCAATTATTTACTTTTTACTGCATTTACAGTATGTACTGTAGATAAACACAGGAGGTGGTAATATCATTAGATGTTTGCAAATAAACAACCTCATAAAGGACCAACTTTGCTGACAGCAAATCAATTTATCTCATTTATGTTGCCCTGCACATTTTCTGTAAGAAGAAAAGCATCTCACGTACTGTAAGTGCAACTCTTTACAATATAAATGTGAAGCAAATATTGGTTTGATTAAGAAAAGCATCTTTAAGCTCATTATTGTCCAGCCCCCTGCCTTTGTGGATTTTAAACCAACCACGTTGAATGGCTTTGCTTAATCAGGCACATTTATTCATGTAGCTATTTTAAAATAAAATCTAAAAGCTTAAATAAAAGTGCTGACCTTATGGTGAAAAATGCTTTTATGTCTTTTGTCGAACTGATTCAAGCTGACAGGGGAAAAACATAAAAGGCAGCACTTTTCTTTCCTGCACCTTAATGTCTTTATAGTTGTATTTGACCTGCAAATTAAAATCACAAAGCATATAATTTGAACCTAGCACAAAATGCACGACTTAGACTAGGCTGTCTATTCTGGAGGGTCTCTGGTGAGTTTTGTAAGAGTAGCAGCATTTCTTTTCTTTCCTCCACATTTCCATCTAATTAGCATGTTCTGACACCTCCAGTGCCCAACAGCAGCATATATTTGCAGCTTCTCTTTATCTTCTTTTAATTAGCACTTTTTGACAGAAGTAGTTTTAAGACCACAAAGGTAAAAGTTAATGTCTCTTCAGTACTGAACAAAGCTCTTTTAGTTAATATCCAGGGCTCTAATAAAACAAGACACAATGAAACTTGATACTCATAAGGTGCAGATTTTGCATTGTGGGTCATGCTTCACATATATATACATGAGGAGGCTCCACAGAAGTGGTCTGTTTCACTTCCTGAAGAATGACGAAAACTGGTAGATAGCCTCATACAGTACAGCAACATCTATCTGAAGATGATGCCTAACAATTAAAAGGATGGCTCCCTTCTTGAGTCACAAAAACATCGGAGTCATGTTCTATTGGCAGGGGAACTGAAGCATAGCCCACTTTCATTTATAATATACAAAAACATTATTTTATTCCAACATCAAAAAGTACTTGTCAAATGTCATTTAACACTGACAATGGCATTTACCCATTGTACTGTGAGTCTGTTTTACATATACACTGTATCTAATGTTTATTATACCTACGAGTATTAGCCATGAGGGAACTAGACGAACATTTGTAAGAAGACAATTATTTGGCCAATTGGCTTATATTCCATGTTGCAGTAGATTTGAGGTCTGTGGATAGGTGGTTGCCTGTTATGTTTAGAATATGTTTCATTAATAAAAATAGATCTCGTAGTTTCTGAGAAATCCATTTAAACCAGTGGTGTAAGTTAAAGAATGCTGCTGGTCACCAGCACACAAACAAATATTTGGTAATGGAGGAACTTGATTATCTAACTCTGCCCCCCAAAATGTGACTTTCAAGCAACTCCATTCCTTATTATAACAAGCATTTGTCAGTGCTGAATGTTTTCTTGCTGGCATTGGCATTAGTAGTGCAGGAGTTAGAGAGATGCATAATAGGAATGGCAGTGAAGTGAACTGACACCAACCCCACCTGTACCCTGCAGAGACTGACAGGCATTGGGGTGTGCCTTTGGGCCATCTGCCATAATGCTCATGCCATTTCACCTCACCCTACCCTGCAGACACCGACAAGTGTTGCGGTGTGCCTTGGGGTCTTCAGGCCTTACGCTCACCCCATTCCATAAGGAAATACACTGAGATGGGTACAGTACAGAAGAATGGGGTGAACTTTGGGCTGAAGAGTCCAAGCACACCTCGATGTCTGTCACTGGATTCAGGGTGTTGGTGGGGGTGGAATGGTGTGAGCATTACAGCCGACAATCTCAAGTCACACCCCTGATGCCTGTCAGTCTCTACAGGGTGGGGCATTACAGCTGAAAACCCTAACACCCCTGACATTTGTTGGCATTTTCACACACATTTTCAACATGAGCTTTTTGTGACCCCACCTCATGAACAGTGGCACTATCAGTTCGTTATCTGAAAGGTGATTTTGCACAGCAACTGTGCCATTTGCGCCATGGGTGCAAAACACATTTTGGGCAGGATGTGAAAATTGACAGCTGTACTGTTCATGAGGAGGTGTAAAAATGGCAATGCTGAAAATCTGGAGTGAAAATATGAAAAATTGGTGAAGTCACAGGTGTGTATGAAATTGTGCAATGCACACCCATACACACTTATTTGGGGATTGTTTTAATCAACTCAAGAAAACATATGTGAGCACCTGGAAAAACAGTGTGGTTCAATTCTGCATTCATGTCCAAAGATTGAAGTAAATAGATCAGCACCCACACTCCAACAGAAAACTAGGACTCCATGGATTAATTTAGTCATTCCTTTATGTAAAAAGTGCAAATAAAAGCTGACCAAGTGGCTAGCAAATAGACTGACGTTTCTCCTGGCATGCTGCCAGGTTTCTTCAGAGTGAATTGGTACATAAAACAAGTGCTTTTTATACAACAAACAGGTTCACATCACATGTTGCTCACACATCTATCACCTCCTATAAAGTAAGTAGTGCTATTAATCAATCTATATAATTAATTAAACAGCTCACATTGAATCCTGTGCAAATCAATTATTTTAAATATCACAATTATCATGGAACTGATGAAGTCATTTTGTTATATTATATTCTTTTAACAGACCCTTAGGCCCTTTTATTATTTTTCTCTTCAGTTGTATTTTCTTCAGCTTTTTAACCAGATTTTCAACATAGGCATTTTGGGACCTCCGCTCATGAACAGTGGCACTGTGATTTTGTTAATCTGTCCCGAAGTTGATTTCCATAGCAACTGCGCCATTGTGCATCAGATGTAAGAAAACACATTTTGGGTAGGATGTGAAAAATGACTGAACTGTACTGTTCATAAGGAGGTGTGAAAAATGACAATGTTGAAAATCTGAAGTGAAAATATTAAAATTGTCAAAGTTATGAGCATGTGGGAAACTACACAATACATGTTCATAAAACAGTCATTTTGGCATTTTTCACTAAATTTGCAGTACAGACATTTTGGGACCCCACCTCAAGAAAAGTTGGACTGTAATTTTGTTAATCAGTCCCAAATTGTGATTCCACACAGTGACTGCGAAATCACCTTTTGGGACGAATAACAAGATGACAGTGCTTGTGTTCATGAGGTGGGGTCAAAAACTATGTTGAAAATGTGGAGTCAAAATTCAAAACAAATGGATGAACTATCCACTAAGTTGACCCCCCTCCACTGATGCCATTACACAGCTTACGGCATTTCTTCATTTTGCAGTTCAGCTTTGAAGAGCTCACATGTTCCGCTCCATTGAAGATTGCAGTGCTGGACCTCTGAAGGTAAGTATGGGGTGAGGGAGTGTGGGGAGGTGGGATGCACAGAGGGTGGGTGCAGGTTGGGACATCATGAACAACGAGGACCATTTTCTTTTTTCAGGTAAAAAAACAGACATTGTGAGGTTTGTTAGGCACTGGGGTGGGCTCCCAGTGTGCCACAAAATAGGAGTGGGGAACATGCTAACATGGTCAGCTTTGTGTAAGTGGTGGCACACTGGGATGGGCTCCCAGTGTGCCACATAATTTGGGGGTAGGGGACATGCCGACAATGGGGATGGGGAACATACCAACACGGTCAGCTTTTGTGAGAGTGTCGGCACACTGGGGTGGGCTTCCAGTGTGCCAAATAATGTGGAGGGTGGGGACATGCCAACATGGGGATTGCACCCTGATGTCGACTTTGTTTGGGGATTGTGTGCCACCATGTATATTGGAATGTTCCACCAGGAAAGGCACATACAGGAGGCGTGTCATCTCTGCCACTGCATGATGAGCTTGTCTCTGATTGCAGTGCCACATTTCTTACAAGTTGGTGGCACTTTATATAATTCTTCCATCAGCACTAGCATGTTGGCTAATTGAGGGAATGAGGGATGCACCTACTAAAGTGTGCCCTGCATTCGCCAACACTGACACCTCTCACTGTGCTATTACTACCAGAAGATGTTGTTTGCACACACACAAAACAACATAAAATGCATGTGTATGAACACAGTATTAGTGTCCAGTCAAAGGCTTCTACTCCATATATATTTTCTTAATCAGGTCATACTGTTTTAGATATCTTCTTAAGTTTCTGTGGGAATTAAGGTGATGTCATCATGTGAGTAGGTTAAACTCAACTACCGAATAAACAACAGGAGCACATTACCTTTAGGGTACCAAGTTTTCTTATAAATTTCCTTATCAGTAAAGAATGGAATGGTTTTAAATTCCTGTTGCATTGTTATATCATATATTTGAGTTCTTAGTATTAGGAGACCATATTTAAATTAAAATGTTATACCAAATGTTAATTTTGATTATTATAAAAATATGATTCAAAAGTGTTTAGCAGCTATTCTATACCTGTGTAGAATACACACCATTCTTTTAAATACTTAACATACCTATACAGTAGATTTAACTTTTTGTAAATGTATGTTTTCAATGTATTTTAACACACTTGAGCAACTTCAAGCTTGAAACAGCTTATCTGCTGTTGCCCTGTATAATCCTGGCATACCTAGCTTAACCTGTAGCGACCCCCTTTCTTTCTTGCATGGCTTCCCCTTCCTTTCCGCCCAGCATATCCACTCTACCTCCACCCCTCAATACCATGTCCCTCTGTTACACCCCTGACAAAGCCACCACTGACTGCGTATATGTCTACTCTACTTAGCACTGTAGCTTGGGACCTGTAGCGACAAGTCAGTACTCTGCACTTACCAAAGTGTTGTACCACACTCATGTAGTGTTGTCGTAATCTTGGCATCATCTTATATGTAACCGTAACCTTGCAGCCTATAAGAAGATTCTGTATCTACAGTATTTGATGTCTTGTCTGCCAGTGTTTACCTGTAACCATTGTACTGTTATGTATTTGTCTGACTTGGCATCTTTGTAAGTGAGCCTTCATCTCAAAAGTATTTAATTTGAAACTGAAATAAATAAATAAAATAAAATGTCTTTGAAAGACCATTTATCCAGTTTGAAAACTTTGAAATCAGCATGAGTTGTACTGCGTGCTAAAATAATAATAATAATAATATGTATCTGCTTACCACAAACTTATTTCAACTAAAAAAATTGTTGACAGTAAATTTCACATAGACATCAAGGGACCGATTTAAAAAAATGGTCTAGAATTTGTACCCTTCTAGCACAACTGTGCATCTTTTGACAGAACATTTGACCTACTGAAAAGTGGTCTAATATTCCAAAAGTAGTTGCTGCAATTTACATTTTATTTATTTATTTTTTATGTAAAGCATGTACAACTCATACAGATGCATCCACACATTTGAAAGCAGCAATCAAATGTTTTGGTACATTTAATTTGATGTTGGCACAACTCAAAATTAAAATTGTACCTACAGCAAGATTTTGAAAATCTAACTCTTTCTGCTTAAGGAATGATTTAAGCAAATGAAAATTCGTGTATTGTAGGTCCTCTAGTTTTAATTTTAGTGAAAGTATTCAATAATGAGGATTTTTATAGAACATCAAATTCATCCTCAGAAGAAGTTTTCCATTTCCAGCACACAATTCACAGTTGGCATTAGTTGGACTCATTTAATCAAAATTAACCACAAATCTTAATTTCAGGTTCTCCATTTTATTGCTGAATAATTTATTAAAACAGGATATTCCCCTTGACATTTTAAATTTCAACAGGATATCTACTCCATATACTTTATGTATTGACATGGATCATTTTACTTTATTTTTATTTATTTTTATTTTATTTATTTGGTCTCAGATTAACACCTTTGAACTGAGCTCATTATATAGGTTCCACATCAGAGAAGTACAGAAGACAAACAATTATATGTGTATCCAACAATTGATTACACAGCATATATACAGGCGAGAAGATTAACAAAATCAATACAATAGCAGAGCTAATAGGCAAATGTTAATGTTAGCCAGGTTGCTAAGTGCAGCAGGAGGAAGGAGTAGACAGGGTCCTGGATGGACAGAAAAAGAGGAACAGCCAAGGGCCTTGTCAGGAGGGTAAAATAAGGGCATAGTAAACTGGATGGCAGAGGAATTCCACATGCTACATTCCAAGTTGATTTGCCTTATCTGTTTAGTACACATAATATAAGGATTAAGACTCGAGAGTTACAGTTTCTACCTGGATCCAGAGGAACATTGAAGTCATAATCTTCTGCTCATGACTTTACAAGCTGTTCTTACAGAAAATATGCTGATGTAACAGGAAAGGATAAGCCGCTGCAAAATATGCATTCAGTAAACATGTGAACATCTGGCATTTTGTACACTGAAGAAAAGGCCAGAAGAAATGCAGTATCCCATTAGCATTTCAAAATTTAAACATCATGATGCAGCATTTCTTACAGGAGCACACACTGAGTGTGTCCAAGTTGTTTATAGCCATGACTTGCAGCAATCAGTCAGCGATGCTGCAGCTTAAAACCCTGAATGGTATACCCCTCCAACAGTGACATTTTGGCTGACTGACACTACAGTGACTACAGCACCAGGTCACTGTAGTGTTGGCGCTGGACCTTGACACTGTACTCTGGGGTCCTGCCCCTCCCCAATCATCTTTGACTTGGAGTTGATTATATTTAGTGGGGTAGTAATGCGGGCAAAGCCCCTGAAGAAAATATGGTAAGCAGTGATAAACCTAGGCCGACCACAAATGTGGTCAACATAACGGTTTAGCTGTACAGTAGTTCAACAAGATTTTATTTGATGACTGATCGTAGATCCAAGAACCCTTTGTGATGCATTCAGTTCTATGTCCAGCTATCCCTCACAGGAGGAGGACCAGTGCTAGAAGTGGGTACTATAGGAGCTTCTTTCAATTGAATAGTAATGAGTTTTGATTAATAACTTTAGACATTGTCAGAGAATTTACATTATCTGACTAATTCCAGTATATTTAACAGTAGTTTCAGGCAGACAGATAATAAGCCACACTGAGGCGAGTGCACAGTGCACAATAAAGGTCTGGTGCTGTACACCCAACATACAGTAAATATATTAATGGGTTCGTTTAGTGAGATAACATTTATTGTGCACTATAAAGCACTACTCCCAGTTTTATCTAGTTTCTATGTAGCTAAGCTGAACATGGCTCCAGGTAGAAACTATAACTGTCAAAGCCTTAACCCTTATGTTATATCTGCATTCTAGTACTAAACAGATAAGGCAAATCAACTTGGAATGTAGCATGTGGTATAATACATAGTTGAGATTTATAGATTGAAAATACAGTCATACCTAATGCCCTGATGAACTGATTTTTTCACAAACAATTGACATTTTCCCTATGAACCTTGTGTTTAATTCATCCTGATTAATAAAACAATTGTATATGACAAAGTTGGGGTTACTGAGTCTTTCCTATTTGTCTGCTAGAAATTTAGTATTTTAGCATAGCCTCCTCCCAATTCATATCTTCTCATAGGAAATTAAGTCTCACTGAGATACCTCTTTAAAAAATATACTTTTCTGCAATAAACAGTCACATCCTTTAAAGAAATCCTACTTGGCAGGAAAAATATAAAATCAATAGGTTAGGTCAAAGCTACTGTATGGTAGATGAGTCTGTACATTGTTATTTTAGGGTTGTGATCCAAATGGCCATGAGCATAATTCATAACAAAAATATTGGATGGTGACATGTGGATGTGTTATAGCACAAAATGAGTGTGTGCTGAGCAATTTAATTTGTTAACTGTCATGTCTGTAGGAGCAGCAGAAACATTTACTGGTTGTGAAAAAGGAGAATGTGGGTAAGCTATGGTAAACAATCTAGAACTATCACAGTTCACATGCATGAGCAGGGTTGATTGCTTCTTGTTTAAACCCAAAGCTGCAGTGTTGTCCCCGTCCAAATGTTAATGGAGACAGAAAAGCAAGACTTTTTTTCAGATAGCTGTGATTCAGCTTAATCTGGTTCAAATTCAGTTGGCATTCATCTGTCCCCTCCCCGTGTCGTGCCTGAAAATAGGCAGAATTTGTCTAGTGCACTTACCCGTCAACAAAAACTAAATAAAACTAAACTAAATTCATTTAAGGAAGGCAAGGCAAATGCTTCTTACACAGAGTCATCTCAAATGAGTACACACACACGCACACACACACAAAAGGTCATTAATAGCATAAGTTAGTATCCAAACCACTACTAATTAACTCAGTTTACTTCTGACTGGCAAACAGAATGTTGCTAACACTATTTTTACAATCAGAATAAGTACAAACTGTGATGGAAACTTGGGAATTCTCTTTGTTGCTTGCACTCATGGATGGTGGCGGTCTAACAGTACTAAAAGATCTCCTTGCCTTATGTAGTCAAGCAGCTCTCTCACTCTACTGAAGCAGGTTTACTGATGGTTCCCTGAAGTGCAATGTGCTTTTACTGGGCCAGCGTGGTCACTTGTGATGCATGTTTATTGCAAGTGCTCTACTTGTGACAAAATGGCAAGAAATTATTAAAAAGTGGTGTAACAAGTGTGGCAAGTTGCACACAAAAATAATGCACATCAAATAAATGATGCATGTGTCAGTTGTGTACTGAAAATTAAGTAAACTTTAATAAATGCACACAAATGTTAGAAAATCAGATGCAAACATTTGCTTGCATTTTAAGTGCCATGGCTATGGCATCATATCTATTGCAAATTCTGTGTCAGAACAATTGAAACTCTAGCCCTGATCTGCTGTGTGGCTGCCCCATCAATTTGATTCTCTCCCTATTCACCTGCAGGAGACGTCTACAGTGAAAGTGTTTTTAAAAGGGTCTGAAGTTCAATGTTTGTCTATGCAGGCAATTTTAAATACATCTGAGATCTGGGAATATTAAATTGTTTGTTTAGTGTATTGCTATATTAGTTATCTGATCTTATGAGTACTGTAAGTTTGTCTGTAAGGTTTCCTACACCTTTGGGAAAGGGCACTATATACAGTAAATAAAACTGCTTTGCCTTACTGGAGACTGAAATCTTCTGTTTAAGCACAGGACCAGGTACCGTGTAGACCAAGGACAGTGCAGACTTCCCATATTGTGATAGAGTTAATGCTGTTGAAAGGTACAGTAAGGGATTGGCAGCTTCAGAGACTGAAGCCCTCTGATTATTTTTAGGCCAGTTGCAGGATGGCAGCTGTGAGGACTCAGGAGTGGATTGCAAGATGAGCAACTAGGATATTAAGAGGAGCACACCTTTATGCTTTCAAGGCTTTGTGATGTGCCATCTTGCCCATGGAGCGTGTTGGGGAGGGGAGATACATCTGTAGTCAGTAGGTACAGTAAAGGCTTCCCACGCCATGATGAAATTGGTGATGGTGAAAGGTGAGGGAGTGTCACCAGTGTAGTCTAATAAACTACAGGTCTGTTGTCTATCTTCTCTGACAAATGCTGCTGGCTGCCTTGTTACAATGCTACCCTTGAACTGTATTAATCTGTACTCTGTTTGCAATGTCTACATTGTTGTAATGCCTGTCTTGATGTTCCCCATAATTTGTATTTCTCTGACGTGGAACCTTTGTAAACGAGCCATGGCTCAAAGGTATTTGTAATCCTAGACTTGATAAATAAATAAATAAATAAGGTACAGTGTGGGTAGGATCACTACTGGCCTCCCAACACTGTGATGAAATTGGCAGCAGTAGGAGGTGAGGGATGGACAGCACTACAGTCTACACAATCTCTGTTTATTCACTGACGAGATGAAGTATGGACAGAGCAGTCTTCACCAGATTATGATGTATTCTGTACTATTGAAAGGTGAGTGGTTGACTGCATGGAGACTGCAGCATTTTCTTAATGGCCAAGCTCGTGGTGAAAAGAAGCAGCTTCACTGTGATTCTACATACTAGCCAGCACTGACATGTATAGGGATAACTGCACATGCCTAGGGTACCTCGTTCAGTTCCCTGGACAATAAGTTGTTAAAACTGATCCTAGTGGAGGAGGTTTAGTCCAAAATTCTGAGCTCAGTAAGACACAATACCTGCACTGCCAGCACATCAACACATTATTATAGTCACCTGCAAAGTATGCACTCATGGGATAACTGATCTCTGAGGAATGTCTACACAGTGGGTGCTACACTGCAGTCACAGTGATTATTACTGTAACCTGACCAGTAGTCCTTATAATGATAAGAATACACCCCATCACCTATACAGTATTTATACATTGTAATCACAAGAACATCCTAGCTGGCACAAGCCAAGTCTTGTTTTTATCTCTAATTATGAAAATTCACATATATAGTAGATATGTTCACTTAGAGATGTAACATTTCAAGAATGAAACAATTGAATTTACTGTAATCCTCATTATGCTGAACTTATTTACCCCAAGTCAATCTGAAAGATGAATACATTGATATTTTGAAGCATTGCAATATAGAAGTTAATGATAAATACCGATATGCTGAACGACTTAACCAGTAAGCCCAAAATCAAAGATGTTTGTCATTTTTAACTGACTTCTGTGTTCTGATAGAATAGTCCCTGTCTGATGAAACTGGCATGTAGTAGAGATACAAATAATAGGTATAATTCTAAATAGAAAACATATATTAATATGATTTTTAATTGTCATTGACTAGTTCCCACTTCTAATAATGTAATGTATGTGGGTGCACTGTGTTCTGGGAGATATGGATTCAAGATCAATCTTTGACTCCACACCTTGGGCAGGAGAAAATGAAGTGTACCATGGAGGCAGGGGCACTTGCAAACCATAGAATTAGTGTAGGTCAAATTATTGCCACATGAGAGGGAGGAGAGAAAACAAGGGCTCAATATGAAAGCCTATGTACTGTCAAATACCTACAAGCCTAATTAAAATAAAATCAGGCAAAACATACTCTTCTAGTTGCCTTTGCAAAGCCAGAACAATTGTCCTATGTTGATTTCCACATTCAAAGCATTCTTGACAAGTGTACTACGGTGTTCTACTATTAGGGTCCCCAGTCTTGGAACACTCTACTAAAGCAGTTGAGAGTACAAAATAAACAAGCATCTTGGAATAAAATCAAAGACTGGTTTGTAAAACAAGCTTTATTACTGAGGGTATGTTGTTTTAAATCTTGAAAATGGCTAATGGTCATTGTTTAGCGCTAATCTTGACATATTTTCTCTTATAGGTTGAAATGTATTCTACCTTGTATGTTCAGTGTTTACACTGAGGCAGGATATTCAGAAATGTGCCAAGACAGGCACAAATCCGTTGCAGCACAAAGTAGATGCACTGCAACTGTAGTGCCATATTCAGAAGTTGTGCCAGCTGAACTGTGCCAGCGCAAGTCTGCTGAATATGGCACAGTTGTACCATGGCGCAACTAGAGATGCTACGCACAACCAGGGAAGTGTGAAGCACACCTGTACATAAACATAGGGGGCAGTGCACAGAAAAGAGGTCCAGGGACACAGCCAGGGAAGCACAGTGACAATGGGCACAGGACCCGCCAGCAGGGCACACCAGTGCACACACAGGCACAGAGCAGGAGAAGAATGCCCAACATGTGATGGAGCATAGCCACCAACAGGGTCCCGTGCAGCACAGCAACCATAGACAGTCCACCAGCTTTGGACAGGAGCATGCCCAGAACTGTACCCCAGTCTACAATGGCGGCATGGCCAACAGGCGACCAGAGGGTCAATGGTCAATGCAGGTCTGCCAATGGTGCACCCAGCCCACCAGCCAGATGGACATGGCCACTGCCACACTTCAATGGGTGTCCACCCCATGTCCCTGGTGCCAAACACACCCATGCCCCACATGCACACAGGTAGCCCACACCAGGCAGTGACAGAGCCAGGGCCCAGGCAGAGGGCCAGACCCCATGGGACTGGATGACCAACAGGGATGCAGATGACCTCACCCTAGCATGCAGACATGTCCAGAAAGATGACCATGACGTGTACCACTGCAAGCACCACCTGCCACCCACCCCAACACGGCAGCCCCATGGTGACCCTGCAGGCAAGAGCACACCCACCAAACTGGATGATGGCCCCCACCACAATGTAACACACCACTGTACACAGCCATGAACCACAGGAGCACTGCACAGCCACCCCACCCCTGCACAAACACAATGGACCAGTACCTGACCACTGCTGCATGGCTCCACATGCCACCTGCAAAGCAGACATGGAGACAGGCATGTAGCAGAAAAACACTTTATAAGGTATATAACATCAGTACAAAACAATGTAACAGAGGCAGGGACGGGGAGTTACAATGCAGTGTGTACAGCAATATTCACACCAGACATCGTGGGTTAATCGACATGCCTTTACAGTGAGGATGTCTGCTTTCCAACATGTATGCCAGCATAGTGCAACTTGCTGTGCTTCACCTGCCGCTGTTCTACACACTTTGCTGACAGGTACTCTGTCATGGTTTCACCCTCCTTATTTTACCGTCAGTGCATTGCTGTTCCAATGGCATACTTTTCCAGGATGTACATATTGAGATCCTTATTCTCTCCTCTTTGTGATTCTGATGCAGTTCCTGCACCATTTTAGGTGCCTTCCTCTAGACATCCTCCACCCTGTCTATGTCCTCCCTGAGATGTGGTTTCCAAAATGGACACAGTACTCCAAGTGGAGTTTCGCCAGTGATCTATACAGTGGCAAAACTACTCTCTTCTGCTGATAATACCACTCCCTATGCATCTCAGCATTTCACTGGTCCTGCCTACTGCCTTGTTGCACTGCCTCACTGCCTTGAGGGACATCAGATATGATTACTCCCATGTCTTTTTCCTGTTTGGTGACTGTCAGTACCACTCACCCATATACTCTGTCTCTGGGTTTCTGTGCCCTAGGTGCACGATTTTGTACTTTTGATACTGAAACCTGGTAGCCTGTCAAGATAGCAAGGGCAAAACAGCACGACATAAACTGCAATGGTAAAACAGCGTGAGCACATACAGTGACCAACAGTTTCCCCTCCTTGAGGTGCATCCCCACAGAGTTGGTATATATGGTAAAGGGCATCAAGGGGACACGGGGCAAAACCCTATAAAAGAACCCTCACCATTTGTGCTCACACTGTTCTTGCTGGCTATTTGTGGCAGTCACTGTTTACCCCTCACTATTGTGATGTGGAACCCTGAAACTCAGTTGCCATACCCTTGAACACTCGTCGAGTTTTCTTAGGTCTCTGCACATTCTCTACACCCCATCGGGGTCAACCCTATTGCAAATGTTGGCATCATCTGCAAAGAAGCATACCTTCCTTCCAACTATTCTGCAATGTCACTTATCAAGACATTAAAGAAGACTGGACCCAGTACTGAGCCCTGAGGTTCCCTGCTTGTCACTCTCTCCTTCCTCCTACAAGTTCCATTTACCACTACCCTCTGCCACCTATTCATCAACCAATTTCATACCCAGTTTACCACCATGGGATCCAGCCCCAAACTGCCCAGTTTCCTCATTAGCCTTCTATGTGGTGTGGTGTTGAAGGCCTTCCTGAAGTCTAAAATGATGCATTCAACACTCTAACCTGATCTATTTCCTAGTAGCAGTCAAAGAAATCTATCAAATTTGCCGGTTGTAACCTCACCCATGATGCCATGCTTACCGGGTTTGTAACACACCTGTATTCATGATATTTCACAATCATTTCCTTCAAAAGTGACTCTGCTATCTTCCCCACCAATGACTGGCCTATAGTCACCAGCCTCCTCCTGCTACCACATTTATGAGGTGGAACTTCATCTGCTCTCCTCCAGTCTTCTAGAACCACAACTGTTTCTGTTTTTACTGGGAACACTATGAATTAGGACTCATATCTAACACAGATATTGCAATGCAGAACTGGGAGGAGGAGGTCTACTGTTGAAGGTTCTGCCCTTTGGATGAGACATCAAGTCAATTTCTCTTCTGCCTATCTCTTGTGGTTGCTCTGTAGGAAATGCAGCTTCCCATGAGATTTTTAATGATAACAAGCTTGTCCTAGCCTTCTCGTATGCCCCAGTCAATGTTCCATCTTCCAATAAAAAAGAGTTAGCAAAAAGTCAACAATGTTTTCTTGCATGGTTTAATTATGTCATTGTTTGCTTTTGTGGGAGATGCAGAAATAAATACTTGAGGAACTGGCAGTGGAAGTGACTGAACCCCTGGTAGGACAGTTCAACCACTCACTAAGGATGAGGGCAGTTCTGAAGGACTGGAGGATGACAGATAACATTCTGCTCTATAGGGAGAGAAAGGAACAAGCAGGGAACTACAGACCAGTCAATCTGACCTCCATTGCAGGAAGCTATGAGATCCAGCTCTGTGTCCCTCTCTTGGGCAACATTTCTAAACAAATAAATTACTTTCATCTTTTTGTGGCAGCTGGAAGCACCTTGTGCCAGCTTGTGACAAATGTTTAATACAAACAGCCTCAAAACAGATGCCCACTACTGCAAGTTAGACTTGATGTAGCATGCATTTATGGAATGCAGGACCTAAATCCCCAATTTTTGATGCACATCTTATGGCATTTGGCATGGTATTCACTCTAAGACGCTGCATCCAACAATCCATTTGTAAATCCTGCCCACAGTGTAGAAAATGTGCTATATAAAACCAAATGCAATTCCATCGTAGTTTTTATATTCTATGTCCAGTTGATAAGTCTACATAATCAGACACTGTATATACTGAGGGGCTATCATGGTCTGGTACAAAATATGCACTTTATCTTTAAGTATGACAGGAAGAGACCACAGCCACGAGTTATGGAGTGATGAGGATGAGTCAGTTATAAAAGTCTTTATCACTCACGGTTCATAATGAACTGTTTATTATACAGTCAGTCTTGAAAATCCTGTAACCTCGTTGGTCTTAACATGTCACATGACCATGTGTCAATCCTGCAATAGATAAATGGTAAAGAGCTTGCTCATCAAATGTTTACTTTCTTTGAAGCTAATTCCTTTTTCTTTACATTTTTAATATAGATTCATTTATAATCACAATAATGCACTTCAGGACATGTGTAGTAACTGGATTTACACACTTCTTGTTTAGTTAAAGTCACTTGACTGTGCCTCGTGACATACCACAAAGGTGTGTGTAAGTCCCACAGCAACACAGGCACTATTATGCAGTATTGCTTAATTTTAGTCTGGTCATTGCATATTCAATTTATATGTCAGTTTACTAGTTTTAACTAATTTAACTGTTTCTCGTTATTTCAGCTGTAGGCTTTACTGTTACACAGTGCTATTGTGACGTGAGCTACATTGATAAAGCTACCCTCGGATTGGCTCAGTATTCCATTGTGATAAAGGCAAAGCTATCATGGAGTTCGATATGTTATGAACAAGCATATAACTTCTTATTTGCCATTTTATCTTCACTTGTGTTGGGGTAAATAAAAGCACATATAACAAAAGAACATTGTTTAGAAAAAATGTTATTTAAAATACAGCAACTTATAGGTACAGTGTCCCCATATTCTGAGGTCTGAGTTTGTGCTCAACAAAGTCCATATCATGAGTATACAGTAAGACCCCAAACATACTACATATATTACAACAAGTTCTGAACATAGAGTACCTGCATTAAACATCTTACATATGCTACATTTCATTTTATTGCACTCTTTATGCTGACTGATTGTTTCTCCTGCTTTGTATCAGCCTCTACGAATCACTAAATTTGTGGACTTGCTTCACTATTTATTGACTTGTTTTAAAATTGTTTTATAATTTAGGATAGGTTTTCTTTTATATGGTGGATTCGCTCTGGCTCCTTGGTTTTAATAGGATGTGTTGGCATTTAGCTCTCCCGGTAGGCGCTACTCTTCCTCCGAGCTCCGGAGCCTCTGGGCCTTTAACTGCCCTTAGCTTCCATCTGTTGTTTACAGGCGATGTAGGGATTTTGGGATAGTGAGAAAAGGAGATGGAGGGTGGGGGCTCCAAACCCTGGGGAAGAGTGAAAGGGGCTGAATTGGAATGGTTAAGTCTAGGAGATGCCCTGGGATGAAATGGGTTCCAGATCATGGACCGCCCTACCTGGTCCCCATACCCAAGGGCTCTTGTAATTCATGGCCGTTAGTCCGGACAGCTCCAGAACCTCATCCACCTCAAGTTGTGTTGTGTAATGCCAGGTCTATAAAGACCAAGACAGCTATTATAGCTCATCTTGTTGGAACAGCAGACCTGGCATGTATCATTGAGACTTGGCTGGATTGAAATGCCGGTCCAATTTTGGAGGCAGCTATTCAGCTGGTTTCTCAGTGATATACCACTCAAGAATGAACCGCAGGGGCAGGGTGTAGCTATCTGTTTTAGAACAGAATCGGGCCTTGCAGAGGTTCCAGTTGAGGTATCAGATTTTTGCGTGTACTGTGGCTGCAGGTGTGGGTGCAGGTTCATCCTCATCTACCGTCCACCAGGGGAGTGAGTGTGTTCCTGCAGGAAATCGCAGACTTCATCACCGACATGGTCTTGGAGTCACCCAGGTTGATGGGTGCTGGGTGACTTCAATGCATGGGTCGATGATGATTTCTCACAATTTGGTCATGATTTCTTCCAACCTATGAATCTGTTGGGCCTACACAGGTTGTTACCTCTGCAACCTATGTTCATGGTCACTCACTTGATTTGATTTTCCTCCTGGGAATGGAAGCCATTGACTTGGTGGTGGAACTGGTCGGTTGGTCTGACCATTGCACTGTAAGATTAAATTTCGAGCTCCCCATAGGCTTGCTCCTGTGGAGATGGTCAGATTCCACCCTTTGAGGGATGTTACTCCCACTGGTATCTCAGCGGTTCTTGATCTGTCAGGATGTACTGATGCCAGTGAGGGTCCAAACACCTTGTCCAGGCCTTTAATAAGGCTGTGGGGATGCTCTGGACTCCATCGTTCATCCGTGTTCGTCCCCTCACTCTCCACCTTCAGTCCCCTTGGTTTGATGGGACCTTGAGGAGATGAGACATGTGGGGCAAAGGTTGAGTGGTGCTGGTGGAGATCTGCCCTTGATGCTGACCACCTTACACTGATGGAACATTATTGTGTCTATCAGTCAACAATCTCTCATAAGAAGGCAGAGTTCCTATCTAGGGAGATTGCTGTGGCTCAAAATCGACCAGCTCAGCTCTTCAAACCATGGACAGACTGTGCAGTCCAGTCTATCTTCCGGTCCAGAGAGCATTTTCACAAGATAAGTGCGATGAGTTTGCTCAATTCTTTGTCAATAAAGTGGCCGACATCAGGGCTGAGATCCTTTTCGCACTCTCTAGGGTTTGTGGTGATCAGTATAGGGCCACTATAACCCAGTCTTCTTGGGAGCACTTTGGCTGGCGGCAATCCAAGATGTTATGCGGAGGATTATCCAAAGTATCGTACTACTTGCTGTAACCTTGACCGGGCCCTACCGTCTCATTTGGGGTGTGTAGATGTTATCGTCCTGTCTTAGCAGAGATAATTTGGTGTTTCTTAGAGTCAGGTGAGTTTCTGAACTCCCTAAGGAGGCAGTAGTTACACGCTCCTCAAAAAGCTACTCTTGACCAAACTGCCCTACCAACTACAGACCAATCTCTAGCCTTCTGTTTGTAGGAAAGTTGATAGAGAAAGTAGTTGCCCTTCAGTTGGATAACCACATGACCATCAATGATATCTATGCTTCCTCCAGTCTGGTTTTCAAAAAGGCATAGTACAGAGACCGCTCAGGTTCGGATGTTCAGTGATCTCCTGATTGATAGAGATCGGAAGTGTCATTCAGTCTTGGTCCTTCTTATCTCTTTCAGCCTTTTACACCATGGACCAAGCAGTGTGAGTGCCTGAGAGACATCTGTGGCCTGTCGTATACAGTCCTCAGTTCATTTAGATCTTTCCTCGTTGGCAGAACTCAGAGAGTGGTATTGGGGATTTTTCCTCGGCTCCATTCTCTCTGCCATGTAAGGAGGTTCCTCAGAGCGTTGTGCTGTCCCTATGTTGTTTGTGGTGTATTTGCTGCCATTGGGAGACATTGTAAGATGGTATGGCCTGTGGTTTCATTGCTATGCAAATGATACCCAGCTCTACCTGTCTTTGCCCCTGACCAGGATAGTGCGATCTCTGTCTTTAATAACTGCCTTGTAGAACTCCAAGACTGGATGTGTGCAAGTTGGCTAAAGTTGAATCCTGATAAGACTGAGGTGTTAGTGGTGGATCAAGGTTGCAGAATAGAGAGGATGGGACCATGGCTTTTGTTTGGGGGTCGCCAACTCATGTCCTCTGTTTAGGTGCAGAATCTGGGCATTATACTTGATGAGGGTCTGACACTCCATTGCGAGTGTCAGCTGTTGTCAAATCCTCTTTCTTCCATCTGTCTCAAGACCTTCCAATGCTGATCCACACCTTGGTGACCTTCTGCCTTGATTAGTGCAACTCCCTGTACCTAGGGCTTCTGGGGTTGATATTCACCACTTGCAGCTGGTGCAGAAGACTGTAGTCAGGTTATTAACTGGGGTTTCTTGGACTAGTCATATTACCTCTGTGCTGTGCAAACTGCACTGGCTCAGTGCAGTGGCAAATCACCTTCAACGTCTGTTTACTGACCTATAAGGCCCTGCACAGACTGTGTCCTGGCCACCTGCAAGAGCTCCTGGTTCCTTATCGCCTGCTTCAACCCCTCCATTCAGCTGATGAGGGATTGCTAGAAGTTCCCAGGGCTCGATTGAAAACTTCTGGTGTGAAAGCATTTATGTATGCAGCCCTGACCCTGTGGAATTCTCTACCTTGTCGGATTAGAGACTGCCTGCGGCAGAGAGCTTTAAGACAGCTCGTGGCAAGCTTTTAAACTAGTCAAGGGAGGCACTGATAAGCAACAGGAAAATTCCAGCCTCTCCTACAAAACAGGGTACTAAATGAGAAAAATATTGAGGGTAGAAAGGTCAGTGGGGATGCTGCAACAGAAGGTAAAGCCATCAAAAATGGAGAGCAATGAGTACCAATGCCCGTAGTCTGAGTAACAAGCTTCCTGAATTAGTGGCCTTGATGGAGGAGGAACATCTGGATATCATGGCAGTCACATAAACATGGTACACACAAACCATGACTGGGACGTAAACATACTAGGATACACTATCTACAGGAGGGACAGGGAGGGTACAAGAGGAGGAGGAGTAGCTCTTTACATAAGGAAGGAATCAAAGCAACAGAACAAAGGGTAAACAGGGAGGAGAAGAAGCACTCTGAGTAAATTTGGAGACAGACAATGGCACCACAAGCCGCACAGGGATTGTATACAGACCCCCTTCTCAGGGGAGGAAATGGACAAGGAAATGATAGAAAGTATACTTAGAATGGCAGAAAAAGGGGAGATATTGCTGATGGGTGATCTGAATATGCCCGGTTGTTAACATGGAGTGCAGTTACAGCAGCCACTTCGAAGTGGGGTTATTCTAGATGCCCTACGGGGGCATGCCTTAGACAACTAGTATTGGAGCCCACTCAAGAGAGAGCAATCTTAGACCTGGTTCTCTGAAATGGAGATGGAGAGAGAGCACAGATGTGAAGTGGGTAGCCATCTGAACTAGCAACCATCGAACAGTAATTTCACAATAAACACAGCAATAGAGTCAAGCCATACAAAGGCAAAAGGTATTGGACTTCAGGAGGGCTGACTTTGCCAAAATGGGTGAATGCCTAAGGAATGCACTAGCAAATGGGCAGGAAGGAGGGTGGAAGAACAATGGGAATAATAAAAACTGCCATCACAGAGGTAACAAGCCTTTGTGTGAAGCAAATAAACAAAACAAACGATGTGAGAAACCACTATGGTTCTCAAAGGAAGTGGCAGTGAAGGTTCAAGAGAAGAAGAAAGCATTCAGGAAGTACAAGGAATCACAGAAGGAGCAGGACAGAGAACTTATCAGATAAAGCAAAGGAAGCTGGGAAGGCAGTCAGAACAGCAAAGGCCCAAACCGAGGAAAAAATAGCCAACTCAGTTAAGAAGGGAATAAAACCTTTATATGTACATCAGGGAGTGAAGGAAGACCAAGGGAGGGATAGTGAGGCTTAATAAAGGAGGGGGTGGGCAGAGGGTGACTGTGAAAAGGCAAGAGACACTAAACAAATATTTTGCTTTGTATTTACAAATGAAGAGGGGAGGTACCTAAAACAAACAGTAGAAACACTCTGGATACAGAAGTTGATACCAGCCCATTTACAGAAGAAAAGGGTTCTGAAAGAACTCTTAAAACTGAAAGTGGATAAAGCAATGGGGCCTGATGGGATTCACCCAAAATTCTAAAAGAACTAAGGAAGAACTAGTAACACCACTGACTACTCTCTTTAACAAATCATGGGAGGATGGGGTGGTACCCAAGGACTGGAGGAGGCAGATGTGATTCCCGTCACAAAAGTGGGAGCAAGGAAGAAGCAGGAAACTACAGACCTGTTAGTTTAACCTCAGTGATAAGAAAATGATGGAATCACTTCTGAAGGAAAGAATTGTCAGTATCTAGAGGCCAGAGGGCACAGGACCCAAGGCAGCATGGATTCACAGTGGGAAGGTCATGCCAGATAAATCTGATAATTTCTTTGACTGGGTGACCAAAGTAGTAGATCAGGGAGGGGCTGTGGACGTGGCCTACCTAGACTTTAGCAAGGCATTTGACACAGTCCCAAACAAAGATTAATATACAAGTTAGCCAGCCTGGGAGTGGGTCCCAAGATGACAGCCTGGGTAAAAATTGACTGGAGAATAGGACACAGAGTAATAGTAAATGGAGCCACTCTGAAGAAAGGGGGTTACTAGTGGGGTACCACAGGGTTCAGTATTAGGACGGTCCTCTTCAATGTCTTTATAAGCAACATTGCAGAGGGACTGGAAGGAAAAGTATGTCTCTTTGCAGATGACACAAAGATCTGCAACAGAGTTGATGACAAGGTGGGGTGGAAAGGATAAGAAGGGACTTGGCAAGGTTAGAGGAATGGTCAAATGTATGGCAGCTTAGATTCAATGCTAAGAAGTGCAAGATAATGCACCTGGGATACAAAACCCAGGGAAGAGTACACAATGGGGGTGAGATACTAACAACAACAAAATGGAAAGGGACCTGAGGGTAGTCATATCAGATGACCTAAAGGTGGGCAAGCAATGTGAGAGGGCAACAAGGAGGGCTGGGGGATACTGGGATGCATAGGAGAGGCATCACCAGTAGAAAACAGGAAGTTATTATCCCTCTGTACAGACAGCTGGTCAGACCCCATCTAGAGTACTGCGTGCAGTTCTCTTGAACCAATCTCTGCAAGGACATAGACAGGATGGAAGCTGTCCAGAGGAGGGCAACTAAAATGGTGCAGGGTCTGCACTGGAAGACATATGAACATAGACTTAAGGAGCTTAATATGTATAGCCTTGAGGAAAGGAGGAAAGGGGACATGATGCAAACTTTTAAGTACCTCAAGGGAATCAACAAAGTCAAGATGGTAGCATCTTTCAAAAAAAGAGGTGTGCAAGAACAAGGGGCTGAATTTGAAGATAGGGGGCAGCTCAGAGGCAATTTAAGGAAGTATTTTTCACAGAGAGGGTTGTGGATGCATGGAACAGCCTTCCGGAGAAGGTTGTGAGTCAAAAACATTGGTGGAATTCAAGCATGCATGGGACAGTCATAAAGAGCAATTCTAGGGGTGGGGGTAGGAAGAAGTAGGCTGCTGGTTAACTAGGATCTGCAGCTTATCTATTAGGTGGGAAATTGGCAGACTGGGTGGGCCAAGCGGTCCTTATCTCGTCAAATTCTATGTTTCTGTGTTTCTAAAAACATATCTATTCAGTTGTGCCCTAGGGATTGTTGAATGTTATTTTGTTGTATTATACTGGTTTGAAGTATTTAATGATAATTTGTGTTTGGATTCTTTTTCAGTGGTTTGATATACAGTATGTTTTGAACTGTGCTATATAAATAAATGTTATTATTATTATTACATATATTAGGTTCTGAACCGAGTGTGCCTGCATTAAACATGTTTGACTGCAACCAACTAGTTTTACATCTGCTACATACATTATGAGTTCTGAACACAGTCTGCCTGCATTAAACAGGTTTGACTATAGCCACATAGAGTGTTACATGTGCTACATATATTACAAGTTCTAAAAACAGTGTGCCTGCATTAATCATCTTACATGTGCTACATATATTATGAGTTCTGAATGGTGTGCCTGCATTAAACATGTTTGACTACAGCCACCTAGAGTGTTACATATAGCTACATATATTACGAGTTCTTCACACAGTGTGCCTGCATTAAACATCTTACATATGCTACATATATTACTAGTTCTGTACACAGTGTGCCCATTAAACTTTTGACTATAGCTACATAGAGTGTTACATATGCTACATATATTACAATAAGTCCTGAACACAGTCTGCCTACATTAAACATGTTTGGCTATAGCCACCTAGAGTGTAACACATCCTATATGTATCAAAAGTTCTGAACTCAGTGTGCCTGCATTAAGCATGTTTGACTATAGTCACCTAGAGTATTGCATGTGCTATATATATTACAATTAGTTCTGAACACAGTGTGCCTGCATTAAACATATTTGTGATAAGCCACCTTGAGTGTTATACATGCTACATATATTACATGTTCTAAACACAGTGTGGTTGCATTGAACATATTTGTCTATAGCCACCTAGAGTATTGCATGTGCTATATATATTACAATTAGTTCTGAACACAGAGTGCCTGCATTAAACATGTTTGACTATAGCCACCTAGAGTGTTACATGTGCTACATATATTACAATGAGTTCTGAACACGTGTACCTGCATTATAGCCACCTAAAAGTGTTACATGTGCTACATACATTACGAGTTCTGAACACAGTGTGCCTGCATTAGACATCTTACATATGATACCTATATTACAAGTTCTGAACACAGTGTGCCTGCATGAACATGTTTGACTATAGCCACCTAAAATCTTACATGTGCTACATATATTGCACTGAGTTCTGAACACAGTGTGCCTGCATTAAACATGTTACATATGATATATATATTACAATGAGTTCTGAACACAGTTTGCCTGCATTAAACATGTTGCATATGCTACATATACTACAATGAGTTCTGAACACAGTGTACCTGCATTATAGCCACCTAAAAGTGTTACATGTGCTACATATATTGCACTGAGTTCTGAACACAGTGTGCCTGCATTAAACATGTTGCATATGCCATATATTACAATGAGTTCTGAACACAGTGTGCCTGCATTATAGCCACCTAAAGTATTACATGTGCTACATATATTGCACTGAGTTCTGAACACACTGTGCCTGCATTAAACATGTTGCATATGCTACATATATTACAATGAGTTCTGAACATAGTGTGCCTGCATTAAACATGTTTGACTATAGCCACCTGAGTGCAGCCCTAACTAAGGCACTAACAGGTGTACCGGAAATAAGCACAAACCCTTGCTAACTACAGAAGCGTATGTGCTATACTTACTATAGGCTGTCAGGAACAAAGGCAGTTAGGGCATCCCAGACCTACCAGTACTCTTGCCCTAACTTGCTATATTGAACAGTCTTGATGAAAATTACCCTTTAGCCCATGCATGATAAGAGGTCACTTACATCCTTAATGGCCTCATTAACCTGTGAGGTGCAAGCATCTGCTCTGTTGAGTGTGAGAAAGGCAGTGCCTCCCATATTATCTAATACTAAAATACACCCCCAGCTGGCATCACAGGTGCCTTGTGTATTTAGAAAAAAAGAAAAAGAAAAGAATGGCATTTGGTTAACATTTCCAACCCAGCTCTTTGTAAACATGTATTTTGGTTTGTAAAGTAACCCCTAGTCCCAGAGGTAGCCCCTCCCTCACCTGATCCTAGTAAGCATGTATTTTTGTGAACATTTATTCCTTGGGCCAATGTTGTACCATACCTCAACCTCTATTAGATGTTAATGGTTGTAACTCTGTGGTAGTCTATGTGTCCTTGTTCCTGGTCCCAGTATTCTATACCCACATCCCCAGTGGTACCCACATTGGTGTTCAGTGGCAAAAACCACCTGCAGCCCATACCCTCCACCCAGCCCAGTCAAACCCACCACTCACCTCAATGTTTGACCACCATCTGCCTCTTACATGTACATATATTTTTATACACCATTATGTAGTTTTAATCACTTGTAGGATGACAATCAAAATCACATAAGATCTGTGATTTTTGAGTAGTCATCCTGCAGGATCTACGTTGCTACACAGTGTTGTATAGTACTTATGAGAGGCAGATGGTGACCAACCATCAAGGAAAGTAATGGGTGTGTGCAATGGCCATCATGCAGACTAAGCTGCATAGTAGCAGGAGGATGGGGTGCCACCAGGCACCAGGACATGTACTGTTGGAAAGGAGGACCACGATACCAGGACTGGAAAGGAGGATCCACTGGACTGCTGGGGAGTTACAATCATTCATAAATGAATTTGAGGGATGGTGGTACCATTGGCATGAGGGAATAATGTTCATAAAGAATGCATGTTTAACTGGAATGACTGAGGAGGGTGGCACCACTGGCAGTGGGGATTAACCTAAAACCAAAACACATAGGTTACTGGGATCAGGGTGAGAGGTGGGAAATGATCAATGTCCTTTAAAAGAAATGCATGTGACTCCAGAGATGCCTGCCAGAGGGAGGAGATATGCACGACACTTTGAATGTTTGTGAAAGTAGGGTTTGAAGCATTACACAGCTCTGTGTAAGCAGCACTGTTTGAAATATGTGGCCCTAAGTTAGTGCCTTTCTACCATCCTGTCCATGCATTAGAACTGTGTAATGCACACACTGTCATGTGTTATTGCATATGTATACACTTTTTTATTTTATGTAAACTATTCTCACGTTGGTCAAAAGCCCAAACATTTCTACAAATCTGATTGCTGTTTTCAGCATCAGTTTACCTTCAGGAGTTGTCTAGTGCATCCATTCCTGATTGCTGTCTGAAAACAACATAGTACTAAGGTCAAGATAGTGGTGTGTTTGCAAATTAATGTATATATAAATATGACAGACACAAGAACATTATGGCCATAAATCTTTTACTGTTTAGTGTAACATACAAACTGTCACTTTGCACAAGTCAACAATGTTTATTTTATTTTTCTGTACAACTTGCTCAGATTAATTATGTATGTGAAAAATATACTTACAGAAGCAGCAGGTCATAAACTACTACTCATTTCATTGATTACCTCTGCATTTGAAATATAGCTGCAATTTGTACCAGCAGCCATGGCTTTACATGATTTAGGACCACCACTCTTCCAATTAATATTCTAATATACAACTTTATAAAACAGTTTACAGATTACTCTAGAAACCTATTAAATAAGCAACAGAACTCCTATCTCCAGTGCCCAGATATTTATGTTATCGAAATGTGCAGTTATTTAAATATTTATAAAATGAGAGTTGAGAGCAGCACTTTTGAAAAGCAGTGAATAATGAACAGCCATCGAGGGAGCCATCATTATAACAGCAAAGTGCTTTGCAACTCCAATAACTTCAGTGGCACAGAAGCAGGCCATCAAATTTAATTAAAAGTAGTCAAAAATAAACTGAAAAATTGGACCATAAAATCATGTCTTCTGTCAGCAGATGAAGGCAGTGGTGGTAGTTGGGAGAGGGGAAGGGAAACTGTGAGTGAGAGCCTAGAAACTACAGCAGTAATGAATTGATAAGATGTACTGCCTGCACCTAAGTAATCCACTTTGTCAGATTTTAGCATCAGTTAAACAGATTAATAGAGCAATCACTGATTTGTTATCTTAAATCCTTTCTGTCCCTCCATCACTGAGTACCATGATAAATGGGGCCTGTGGGGGTCACACTTTCATTCCACCCTCCTCAAGATATACACACAGACTCTCTCATTCACTTTTAAATAATTCAGGTGCTACATTTGCAAGACATGGGTAGTCTCTCAACACCTAGCAGTCAAGAATAAGTTTTCTGTTAAGAGCCCCCCAATCTCCCACAACTGGGAGTTCCATTGATCTTGCTCAACAAAGCCATAGCTCACAGAATACAAGATATTGGCACCTCTACCACTAGAGGCTCTCATAGTGAAGTGAATAATCAGGACATTCATTTATAATGTAATGTGGATAACATACTTATCTCTGCTTTAACTACTTAAATTAATGTGGTTCTCCAAAACCATACCACAAGGACAAAACAATTTGCTGTAGCTCATTTGTTTTGGTAATGATGTGCTTAATGAAGTTGAGGCTCCCTGCTGTGACCTTATTTTGTTTTCAATAGCAGTGAAAAATAGATTCCTCTGGATTATAACAGAACTCATAAAACAGCAGGAACTGTGGGTTATATACCAATTCAAATACTTTTCAAAGTGACAGAAGAAACTGGAAGAGGTCCATAAATGTCAACAACATTTGTAAAGAAAAAGTTCCCAAGGGGCAGAAAGTGAATAAAAGTGCTTTGGTGAATCAGATGATCACATACAACATTGCATATATAATAGCCAGCTGTGAAATACAAAGTTCTAATTCAATAAAGAGTTTCTTGACAGTATATACTACAGAAGGGAGCTCAGGAAGTTTGCCACCAAAACCCCATGAATAAAGTATACCCTTTAAACTTTAGAACTGATAATTTGTTTAATTGATTTAATACTGTATATGCTCAATCTGCAAAATTATTGAACTGAGAAAGCTGGTATTTTCAGATGAATTTTCGTTTACCACACCCCAAGATACACATCCAAATGTTTATTGTCCACCTGCTGAAAACCATGCAAACCCCAATATTTTATTAAAAAAGACTGTATTCAGCTGCTTTGTGAAAACTGAAGAGCCTAACTCCACAGTTTGCTCTGTAAAGGAGTGACAATAAATGATAAGTGCTGAGTGAGTGAGCAGTGCCATAGTTTTCTGAATGAAATATGAAAATGGACTGCTGAAATGAAGTAGCTAAATCAAAAGTTACATTTCTTTTAAATTCATTTGAGGTCGGCCTGTTTTTAACATGTCAGCAAGGAGCATTTGTGGGAGACATGAAAGAGTTAGTTTAATTTGTTTCAGGAGCATGTGTTGTTCAGGACTTGACACCTTGCAAATGGGGAGTCATTATCAGACTGTTTTTGTTTTTTCTGAATGTGTAGTGAGTGTAATTAAAGAACTGATAGCCGCAGTTTTTAATTTACAGTTCTGATGTCATACTGTACTTTTGAATTACAGTAGGTATGATATTTCAAGTGTGAAATACTGAGGATTCAAATCATAGTATGATTTTTATTTATGCAGTTTAAACAAATAAGCATGGCAATCCAAATGTAGTTATTATTTGTTGTTGTTGTTGTTAAAGAGACATTGTCAACCCCTTAGGTTTCACAGTGTCTCTATTTAAAAACACACACATTTCATAATTGTTCAAATTATACAGAGACTGCTGATGTAGCTGGTGATTTGATTTTGATTCCTTTTTTATTTTTGAAAGTGAAAAACAGACTGCCTTTCATACTGATGTTTCCACACAACAACTTGTTTCTGTGCAGTCCTTGATCAACTCCCATGGCATCTCTCCTGTTTTGGAATACCCCCACCCGACAGTCTAGTCACTGATGTTGCAGTGGAAGCAAGCAGAAGAGGCTATTGTATCATTGGTGGCTGCACTATCTGTGGTTGTTTTATTTTGGGAAGTAAGCAATAAGAGTAGCTCAATGATTTGGATCAAAACAAGATTAGCATACATTTCAGTTCTACTAAGAAAGGAAGCAAATAAAACAACCAGCAACTTCAATGAATTGTAGAGACAGCAAGCAATTATAAAATGGAGGTTTTCATCTAGAAGTAATATAGGGTTGTCAGTGTTCCTTGAAACATAAAGAATTGCTCATTTGTTGGCAGCCTAATAAATGCAGTTCATATACTTCAAGCCCATTTAAATCCATCTGACCTTTAAACTCACTTGTACATATTGCACAGATCTGTAATCACAGGAGACTGATGTTCCTGAGTTTAAGTCCACTTTGGAACTCTTTTATGATGGATGCCTGCAGGACCAAAGAACCTGTCCTTTAACATACAGGTTGCACAGTACTTGGAAACTGCATTCAGGATATCAAGAAATCTCTTTATCGCTAACATCCTTTAACGTGCAGTATCCCCAATAGGCAAGGTTTGCTGTACTCATACAGTACTACTCACCAGAAGCAAATGCTCTTAACAGTTTCTGCTATGATATCTTACAGGATACTGCAGGAACGTAGTGTAATAGGATGTCAGTTTCTCAGAACTGTAATCTCAAACTGTAAAATAACACAAATACTGTAGTGCTTGATCCTTGTGGGCAATAATGTATGCTGCTTTCCAGGAGAGAAATTGTTACTGATGATTCACAGCAGATGATTTACAAATCGGATAGAATGGAGAAAGGGCAAAACACAGAACCTCTCAGGTGGTCTGCAAACAACCATGAAGCATTAATTTTCATCTGAAAAAAAACCAACTAAGAAACATTGTGTTGAAACTTTATATACTCAAACATTACACATGCCATAAGGACAACTTGTTATGATAAGGAATGGGCAGTGGTTCCCCTCTCCAAATCCACATACATCTACATTCCAGTTCACAGAAATTGTCCAATGTTTTTAAAGGGGTTTCTCCTGGTTTGTGTCTATGGCAAAAATTTTAAAAGAACAAGCTATTAAGGAAACAAGAAAGGCATAATAGGCCCAACAAATCTGTATTTCATAAGCTAGTTTTCATCACCACCTACCAGATTTTCCACATAACGCTCTATTAATAAATCAAAACATTGCCACTGGTTTACTATGTAGCCTTTGAGCATGTCAATGAAGTCTCTTCTGCTGTGGTCTGTCCAGCAAAATACAACTCGAATGTGTGGTCGACTGGGCTTTAAAATCTGTCCCAATCAATGACAGAGTCATTTTTTACAAACGATAGGCCGGCCCAGTTAGGAAATCATACATCATACTAGACATGCAAGTTTGGTCGACAAAACAATAAAATAGACTGACCTGATTTACTTGACCGCTTCATACTGAACAGAATTTGAGGCCAAATTCTGTTTGCCACATTAACTGCTCATGTGCCAGCAAGCCAGGTGGCAAGATGACATGTATGGAGACTTTTTCAACTTGACTACACCCAGTCATTCTTGCATTGGGCCTAGACAGGTCTCTTTCTGCACATTATGTAGTGAGATTGGTGAAATTACAGAATAACTCAGTTTTGATTACCAGTTGATTTCAGCAGGGGAGGAGTACACTCTGAGTTGGGCAGGCAGCTATCTGAGTCCTTTGGGGCTAGGTTCTGCCAATGTGAGTGTAGGATGCATAATCCATTGTTATGCGTGAGAAGTCTGGGATTCTATTTTGAAAACAGCTTATCCCAAGTTGATCCAGAGAGGTCTCTTGAGGTTACAGCTCAGATGAACAGGCAGTGTGCCTCATTTGTTTCTGCATTGGTTGATCAGGTTGTCTGGCCATTTGGCCTGTAAATAAAACAATTGAAAGCTGATTTCTTTCTTTTGTAGGCAATATCATTTGGCTTGTTTGTGGGGCAAGGCACTGCCTGCTTTAGTGCCCATGCCCAGTGATTCACCAGCCTTTTGAAGAAAATATTTTAAGAATTCTATTTGCCGCTTAGCATTTCTGAGATGAGTCCCAGTGCAGTGTCAGTGGAGCTTTCCCAGCATATTACAGAAAGTGTTTAACCAATCCATTAGCTATTCTGTTTAGCTAGGCTGGGGCGTGGTAAGTTTTACATGCAGATGCCCAGTTTTAGTTTGACTTTACCATACCATTCTAGAAATAATTTAAGCAATTGTAGTAGCTATTTTGCTTACTTTTGTTTGGGGTAGTGCCAGTTTGTATGCCCTGGTCCATTCTCAGTGGAGCTTTTCCAGTCTGTTGAGCAATCTAATTTTGAGGGGCAGTGTCAGTTTTGAAATACAGTGTTCAGTGCTAGTGGGGATTTTCAAACTATCAGAAAAGTTTTTAAGGAGCAACTGTCTAATACAATAAACTGCTTAAAATTACAAGATTTACAACAATTTTGTTTTAATTTCAGTTATCCATGTTTTTATTTATTTTCCTGTTGTTAGTCTACTAAATATTGTAGATAATACAGTCTGTTTTTTCTCTGAGTCTTTTGAAAAGTATCTGACTCCTCCTATTGACCTCACAACTGCTGTTTGTGACATCACAATCTGTTGCCATGGTGAGCACTATGATGTCATAAACAAAAGCACTATAAAATTAACAGAGGAGAGGCAACTGCTTTTTATATTGACTTTTGGATAGAATACCAAGATGTGATGTAAAACTTGGCAAGGAACACTGAAAAGGAAGAAGGAAGAAAATATTCTCTAGTAACCTGTAATAGATGAAACATCATATTTATGAAATTACTGTACATCCTGAAATGCAGGTTGCTCTTTAACAATCTAGTAAACCACAATTTCTTCAATTAGCTGTTGGGAGACAGTGCCATTTTTTGCCCATGCTCAGCACTAGTCTGGCTTTCCAGCCCATTACAGAAAGTATTTAAATACTCTGATTAGTAACTGCAAAGGAAAAAAAAAAAGAAAATGAGTTCACTTCTGGCTGAAGGCAGTAAAATAATAAACAAATGAACTTAGGGTCTGTTTACCATGCATATTTTATATTAAGTATTTATTTCCAATGTCTTGGCAGTTTTAACATCCAAAATGAGGTGACAACAAGTCTGTACAAAGTGTGGGAAATTTGCCTTTTAGAGTTTTCACAAACTCTCCTACATTCCAGAGCTTTTCCCTTCTCAAAAATTACAGTTTGAGGAAAATGACACACTTTTGTTGTTTGTGGGGAAGAAGACACAAAGTGTAAATGATCAGGAAAATCATTCAAAGTCATCACTTCAAAGAGTTTTGTACATATTTACAGAAAAAAGTAATCTTAAATAACCCCACAAAGCACAAAATATCCATATTTACTGGAAATTCACCAGCTTATTCAAAATGTACTACATCTCTAGTCAGCAGTAAAAGCCAGGTTTCTTCTCCAAGAGACCAAATAACATCTTCTAAAAGAAATGTGCTTAATGTTGTATCTCCACTGTAATAGATTTTACACTATGAAAAAAAATGCAATGTCTTAAGTAAAAGAAACATTCACTGCTTCTGAAACAACTTGGCCTAGTCCTACTGCCTGGCAACCCACATTCCTTAATCCATAACACAGCAAGTTAAGGGACTTTTTATCTTTTTAGGAGGTCAAAACCCTGCAGAACATTTCTGGGTTCAGTGGCAAAAGTTCCCAAAGGCAAACTTTGAGATGTTTGTACAGTTCTACCTCATACCATCCCAAGTGGCCATTTGAAAATCATGTTTCACATTTGAATATGAAACTGGAAATTCTAGATCCCAGATTCACACAATTTAAATTCCAAAGTGCAGTTTCCCATTGCCCACCCTGCATCATGATTAGTACAAAATACAGAAACATGGACTCTGTTGGCAGAAAAGGACAAGTATACCCATCTTGTCTGCTCCTTTCTCCTGCCTATTCTGATGTCTCTGACCCTATTTGGTCACTTCTGTCCCTCCCTCCCCACTTCCTCTACTCAATTTTCCCTGTGCCTATCCATGCTTGCTTGAAGCTCCCACAGCTCTACCTCATACCATCCCAAGTGGCCATTTGAAAATCATGTTTCACATTTGAATATGAAACTGAAATTCTAGATCCCAGATTCACACTTTAAATTCCAAAGTGCCCAAGGGCCCAAGGCAGCAGGGATTCACAGCGGAAGGTCTTGCCAGACAAATCTGATAGATTTCTTTTGACTGGGTGACTAAAGTAGTTGATCAGGGAGGGGCTGTGGACATGGCCTACCTAGACTTTAGCAAGGCATTTGACACAGTCCCACACAAAAGATTAATATACAAGTTAGCCAGCCTGGGAGTGGGTCCCAAGATGACAGCCTGGGTAAAGAATTGGCTGGAGAATAGGACACAGAGAGTAATAGTAAATGGAGTCCACTCTGAAAAAGTGGGGTTAGCAGTGGGGTACACTGAGGGTTCAGTATTAGGACCGGTCCTCTTCAATGTCTTTATAAGCAACATTGCAGAGGGACTGGAAGAAAAGTATGTCTCTTTGCAGATGACACAAAGATCTGCAACAGAGTTGATGCACAAGGTGGGGTGGAAAGGATGAGAAGGGACTTGGCAAGGTTAGAGGAATGGTCAATTGTATGGCAGCTTAGATTCAATGCTAAGAAGTGCAAGGTAATGCACCTGGGAAACAAAACCAGGGAAGAGTACACAATGGGGTGAGATACTAACAACAACAAAATGGAAAGGGACCTGGGGGTAGTCATATCAGATGACCTAAAGGTGGGCAAGCAATGTGAGAGGGCAGCAAGGAGGGCTGGGGATACTGGGATGCATAGGGAGAGGCATCACCAGTAGAAAACAAGTTATTATCCCTCTGTACAGGCAGCTGGTAAGACCACATCTGGAGTACTGTGTGCAGTTCTGGAGACCCAATCTCTGCAAAGACATAGACAGGATGGAAGCTGTCCGAGGAGGGCAACTAAAATGGTGCAGGGTCTGCACCAGAAGACATATGAAGAGATACTTAAGGAGCTTAATATGTATAGCCTCGAGGAAAGGAGGAGGGGGGACATGATAGAAACTTTCAAGTACCTCAAGGGAATCAACAAAGTCCAAGAGGTAGCATCTTTCAAAAAAGAGTGTGCAAGAACAAGGGGGCACAATTTGAAGATAGAAGGAGGCGCTCAGAGGTAATTTAAGGAAGTATTTTTTTCACAGAGGGTTGTGGATGTATGGAACAGCCTTCCAGAGGAGGTTGTGGAGTCAAAAACAGTGGTGGAATTCAAGCATGCATGGGACAGTCATAAGGCAATTCTAGGGGTTGGGGTAGGAAGAAGTAGGCTGCTGGTTAACTAGGATCTGCAGCTTATCCATCAGGTAAGGAAATGGGCAGACTGGGTGGGCCAGCGGTCCTTATCTGCCGTCAAATTCTATGTTTCTATGTACAGCCTTTGCCCCTACCTCCTCTGGCTGCCTGTTCCAGTTGTCCACCACCTTTCGATGAAGAAACATTTCTCACATCTCTCCTAAACTCCACCCCTTTAGCTTCATTGCATACCCCATGTTCTGTTGCCCTTTTGTCTCTGAAAAGACACTCACCTACATCTTGTTTATTCCTGTGAGGTACTTGTAGGTCTCAATCATGTCTCCTCTCGCTCCTAACCTCCAGGGGCTACATGTTGAGTTCCTGCAGTCTTTCCTCACATGCCTTTTGTGCAACCATAGCACCATTTTGGTTACCCTTCTCTGTGCTGCCCCCACCCTGTCAATATCCTTGTGGAGTTGTGGCCTCCAGAACTGGACACAGTATTCCAAGTGGGCATCACCAGTGCACGATACAATGGCAGCACCACCTCTCCATGTGCCAGAAATCCTTTCCAAATGCACCCCAGCATCCTACAAGTCCTTTCCCTACTACCTTGTGACACTGATCAGCTGCCTTGAAGTCATCAGATATGATGACCCCAAGGTCTCTTTCTTGCTTGGTAACTGTAAGTACCTCACCCACTATCATATATGCAGTTCCTAGGTTTCATCTTTTGTCATTAAAAACAGTGGCCACCCAACCTAGATCAATCCTCTAGTTTCCCCAGATCCTTTGCATTCTCTCTATTCCTTTCTGAGTGTTAACCCTGTGGCAGATGTTTGTATCATCCACAAAGAGACATACCTACCCTTCCAGCTCCTCCATAATGTCACTTAAGAAGACATTGAAGGAAACCAATCCAACACCAATCCCTATAGCACCCCCTAGTCATTCTCCCATCCCATGACAGTCTGCCTTTACCACCGCCTTCTGCCTCCTATGCTTTAACCAGTAGGATACCCAACTTACTACTTTCTCCCCACCGACTGCTTAGTTTTTGTTTTTTATCTAGCCTCCTCTGCAGTACAGTGTTGAAAGCCTTACTGAAGTTCAGATAGGCCACATCCACTGATCTCCTTGATCCACCACCCTAGTCAAAGAAATCTTTGAGATTTGTTTGACATGACCTCCCATGAAACTATGCTGTCAGTGGTCCTGCAACCCATTAGCTTCTGGGTATCCCTGAGCCTCTCCTTCTTTATGGTCTCTATTAATTTCTCTACCACTGATTTGGCTACTCTGGATGCCAAATTAGAACAACTCATTGACCAGCCAACCAGACTAAACATGAAATCTGAGAACCACACACTACTTGACTGGGTGTTGACAAACAACAGCTCCCATATCAGAGACAGCGTCCTCCCGGATGCACTGAGTGATCACTCCCAATTTCTGCATTTGGAAAATGACTCCTCACCCCACCAAAAATGTTAAAACCAGAGATCTAACCAATTTCAATGCCATGGAATTTATACATAGTCTCTCACCCTCTGATTGGTCACCTATCATCACCTTTCGACATCAATCTGTCCCTAGACTACCTAATCTCCACCTTCCTCCATTCTAGACCTTCATGCTCTTCAAGCGAAGGGCTAAAAGAATCATTCCCTCTGGCTCTCCCAGGAGCTCTGGCTCCTGATACACTCCAGAGATAAGGCCTGGTATACCTATAAAAGACCAGACTCCTTTCTCACTGGAACTCCTATCAGCAATTGCACAATGTCTGCAAAACCAAAATAAGCAAAATCCAAGCAGTACTACTTCCAGCCCCTACAAATGTCCATTCCTGGGAACCCTAAATGCTTCTGGAAACAAAAAACACCCTCCTAAAAGGCCATGATCAGACTACCCCACAAACCATGATCATGAAGGATTAGTACTTTCCTCACCCCTGAGATCACTGGAGGAATAAACTCTTTCTTCACTGATCTCACTATCTACAAAACTGATCTCCCAAATGCCAGCACCACGTCGAATCCCCCAATACTGAAACTCACAGCCTTCCGTCCACCTAAAGCTCACAAATAGAAAGGAAGTCCTTAAGCTTCTTGTGGGCTCAACCCTGATAGCTCCCTGGCTTTGTCACCCTGTTCCCCAGATTCCTCAGACTTAGTGCCCCACGCTGGCATGCCCAATCGCCAGTTGATTAATAGGTCTTTCACTACACAAACAATCCCAAACAAATGGAAAATGGCTACCATAGTCCCTGTTCATAAATCAGGCACAACCAATTTAATCAAAAACTACTGACCTATCTCCATCTTGTGCCCTATAGCAAAAATCCAAGAACGAATCCTATATAATTACCTGTATTCCTTCCTTGAACAGATGAAGCCCTCACTAAACATCAACAGGCATCATGAAATCACACGGCACAGAATCGGCCCTACTGAAGGTCATCTCTGACATCTTCCAAGCCATGGACCAAGGCAATGCCACAGGAGCTGTCTTCATTGACCTCACAAAGGCTTTTGACCTTGTAAATCACTCCTCCTAATCTCTAAACTACAATCAATAGGTTCTGGTTCCAACTCCCTCTCCTGGATCTCTAACTACCTATCCTACAGATTCCAGTGTGTCAAATGGGCAGGAGCCTCTCCTCCATTGCAAATCACCGACAGGATCCCTCAAGGATCTATGTTTGGGCCTCTACTCTTCTCCATCTTTGTAAATGACTTGCCCTAAGCAATGGGAGAGGATCCATCCAATTATCACAGATGATGCCATCGTAGTACCGTCATGGCACAGACGTCTCCTCCATTAGTGCCAACTTGGAGAATGATTTCCTGCAATTGGAACACTGGTTCAAAGAGAACCAGCTGGTACTCAATACAAAGAAACAAGTCTATGCTGTTCCACCATTCATCCTTGACATTTCCTCTCAGCCTCCTGATAGTCAATACTTTCTGTGGTAAAACTCTAGAAGGAGTGGAATCTTTCAAATACCTGGGTTTGAGTCAGCACCTTGCTGTACATTAATGTCAACAACATGGTCAAATCTACTAACCTAAAATTTGGCCTACTCTGTCATACCTCCCCTACCTCACCCTGAATGCTAGGAAAGTTATCTCCTCAGCTACCTTGCTCCTACCCTATTCTATGGAGCACCCATAATTCATTCAGCCAGAGCCACCACCTGGCCAAAATCAAGCAGGCCTACCATAGGGTTGCATGCTTCGCTGGCACAGTTCCAGCCCAGGGCACACCACTGTGACATTCTCAATTCCCTAGGCTGGCCGTCTTTGAGTCAGAATGGATTTTCCTATACATTATACCATGTTCAAACTCACCCACCTTAGGACCCTTTTTTATTCCCACCTCCCATTGCTGACACTTCCAAGGTTTGCATAGCCATTGGCAGGCAATTGTTCATGTTCTCTGCTCCGCATAGTCTACTCTCCTGTGCATCTCTTCCTCTGTTTGAAAGGAATTTTAAGGAAATCTTCTATCTTCTCCCAATTTGCTCAGGCAACTGCTCTTAACATCCACCAGCTATCTCTCCTCCCCGCTCACCACTGCACTGTACTTGTCTCCTATCTCACCACTGATTCCCTTCTCCCTAGTCATTGTGTTTTCTCTTTATACAGTATAAATACATATTTTCCCCACCCCCATAGCTCTCCTATCTCTTTCTTCATCTTGCCTCTCCCTCCCCTTCCTCCACCCTCTAGGGCCTAGTGCCCCTCTCTGGCCATCCTATCTCTCTACTAATCCCCCTTTTTACCCCAATATATTTTTGCATTATAACTACAAATGTAATTAAATAAGAAAAGTGTCTCTTATATTTTTGTAACCATAAAATTGTATTTCTAAGTATTAGCTAATGTTCTAGGTTTGATGTTATGACTTAGTCCACACTGTATGATCTCTGCAGTCCTTGGTATACTCACAGGGTCCCATGCCCCACCAAAGAGTTATTAACAGTGGGTCTATCAACAGCTTATCAACCTAAGACTCTCTCAACTTATCAGTCTTGGACTTTATCAAACCTATCATCCATGAACCTTTCAGGACCTCCCTGGCATCACAGGATTGTAAATGTGGATACTGTCTGCCTGTTCCCTAATCTCACCTGCTGCTTAATTTATTGCTATTACTTGTATTATTTTCTAATACTGTTTCTCCTGTCGCTGTCTGTACTCATTGTATTGTATTGTTCTCTAACTATATAATGTACCTCAATATGGAATAGCTTCATTCCCCAGGTTGCACCTGAAAAGGGACATGCTTGTCTCAGTGGGCTCACCCAGTTACAAAATTCAAAATTCAATAAATAAATAAATTGATGTGAGACTGACTGGCCTGCTGTTGCTAGCCTCCTCCCAGCTGTCACCTTTGTGCAGAGGTACCACATTGCCCTGTTTCTAGTCCTGTGGAATGACCCCATCTCTAATGGAGGTGCTGAATGGCATTGCCAATGGGGGAAGCTGGCAGCGTGCTTGGTTCTTTTAGGACTCTTGGGGAAAACCCCATCTGGCCCTTTGCCTTATTATCTTTTGGGCTCTCAACCCCTTCTGAACGCTCTCTACTGAGGGTGAACTTGTGTCACTCCACCCCTGTCTCTGGTGCTTGCTGCTAAGTGCTCCCCCCATGTGAAGACTGAAGGTAATCTTTTAAAAGTTCAGCTTTCTCTTGATCTTACTCTGCTCAGTCCCCCTAACCTCCTGATTCTTGTGATCCCTCCCTTGTCTTCCTTTTTCACTCACATACCTAAAATAGGTTTTGCAGCATTTTGACATCTTTAGCCATACTCTGCTCTGTCTGTGGTTTAGCTGCCCTCACCTTCTTTCCTGTGTCCCTTTGCTTTTACAAATATACCTCACCGACTACTTCTGTCTGGATCTCTTTATACTTTCTAAATGCCATTTTCTTCTCCTTCACTGCCTTTGCCACCTCCTTAAGAAACACAGTGGCCTCTTTCTCCCCTTGCCATCCTCACTTCCTTTGAACAGCATGCTGTTGCCTTGACTATTCCCTCCTTAATCCATGTGCACTGAGACTCCTCTCCCACCAGTCATCCTCCCTTTGAGGAGTTTATTGAGCAGTTTCCCATTTTTAAAATATGTCCTCCTGAAGTCCAGGACCCTCATCTTAGAGTGTTTTCTCCTGCCCAACCTGTATGCCAAACCATACAGTACGGTGATCACCTGAACACAGGGACTACTCACTGTGACATCTGCAGTGCTGTCCCTGTTTGTAAATGCCATGTTCAGCACTGCTCTCTCTAGTAGGTTTCATAACCAGCTACCTGAGAAATGCCACTGGTAGGCAGTCAAGGGTAGCCATACCTCTTGTTGTAGCTGGGCCCCAGAATGCCACAGTCTACATCTGGCAGATTAAAGTCACTCAAAATTAATACTTCCCCTTGCTTGCCATTTTGCTAATGGCTTCCCCAGGCTCGGTCTAATTTATCCCCTGTGCCAACAGTATGAACACCACCCCCATGCAATTAAAGGCTCCTGACCTTGTCTGTAGGCTGACCCATTGTACCTCAGCCCTTCCTTATTCACTTGTACTCCCTATCTGGTGGCCTTTATACCTTCCTTCATATATAGCACAACTCCCTGTCTTTCCTGCCTGATCTGTACTTCCAAAACATTGTGTAGCCTGAAATGGCCACTTCCCAGCTGTGGTTATTAGTGTACCATATCTCTATTATTGCCACCAGATCCAGGTCTGCCTCTGCAATTATCACCTGAATGTCAGGAATTTTTTCTGGGCACCTTGCATTGGAACACATGGGTCTCCAGTCTCTTTGTCCTTCTGTCTCCTAACCAGTTCCACCTTGCTGCTTCTATCCCTTGCACCTTCAATTTGCCCTGTTCTGTTCTCCTTTTTCATTATCTCTTAGCCTACCCATTTTCCTGCCTCTCAATCTTAGTTCCTCTTTTGACCTGCTACTCTGCCCTCCATCTTGTCCTTGCTCTCCTCTAGCCCTGGGAAATTTTCCCCTAGGTTTCTCTTCCCTGTTTCTCTAGTCTTGGGGGAACAATCTTACCTCACTCAGTTTTCTTCCTCCTCCTTTGGCTAGTTTAAATGCCTGTCAAGTAGCATCTAAACTTTCCACCCAGGACTGCTGTACCCCTCCAGGATAGATGAAGGCCATCCCTTTTATATAGGTCTCTATCCCTTAAGTGGGACTCCAGTTCCCAATGTAGCCAAAACTTACCTCCTGCACCACACCTTTAACTACTCATTGAAGGACCTGGTGCAGAATTCTCTAACCTTTCCACTGCCATTCAAAGTTGGCACCTCAGTAAAGGCCATGGTGGATGCTACCTACTTCAGTCTCCTCCCCAGCTTCCTAGACCTATCTTGCACTACCCTTGTATTTTTCCTTGCCAGGTCATTCATCCCTAAATAGACAATGACAGCCATCCCTGTCCTCCCCCTTCCCTGATGATCTCTAGGATCCACCATCCAGTCCTCCCTGCTGAAGCATCTGGCAGGCACCTTACTATCCTCTCCCTCACTTCCCCTGCCCCAACTCTATCCCCGGACTATGGAGTCCCCCACCAGCATTGCCTCCTCCTTGGCTGGGGCCTCTTCCTCCCTCCCTTTTGGGACTTCCTCACTTGAACTTGAGGACCCCGCCTGCTCTCTTACTACTGCCTTGCATGCCTCCTTCTGGCTTCTGTGTCCCACCAGAATGGTGAAAAACTGTGCAGCAGTAAGGTCTAAGATGTGCTGGCCTTCCTTCCTCACCTGCACTCCCAGAGCTCACCAAGGTCCAGCCACTCTGCCTCTTTACTGGCATTCTTTGAGAGAGATGGCAATCTTGGTGGCCCAGTGGGTAAGGCAGACTGTGCCTTGTACTCATGCCAGTTCAGTCCTGAAGTCAGCAACCTAAACTCTCAGCCCAGAGAGGTGCCTGGATATGGAGCAACATCTCAGTCTCCAGAATGTGCCTCTAAAGTGTAGCCCACGCCCATTACACTGCACCACTCCCATGCCTGCTGACTTTTTTCCCTCTTACTTGCTTCCCTGCATTTTCCTTGTCTTGTCCCTCCCATATGCCTATCTCCCACTTAATATCACTGTACTTTTCCACTTTCTGTGTTTTCCTCCCCCTTCATTATGTCTGTACCCTTACCTAGATAGGGGTTTTCTACAATGCCATGTTTTTCTTGCCCTTTGTAACTTGACCTTTGACAGGGTGTTAGGATATTTGCCTTCCTTGCCATTCACAATAGCCATTGAACCATTAGCAACAGCAATTAGAACAAGCAGTTCCATTATGGTACTGAGGTCCAAAGAACATCGATTCGACTTATATATGTAGATGATGTCTTAATCTTCCTTTCAGATATAGAAAACAATCCAACAATTCTAGAATATCATTTTAAAATTTGGAAAGGCCACAGGTTACAAAACTAATCAGGAAAAATTGAAGTAATGTTATTAGCGGAAAATCCAATAACACTGCCTAATGAAATAAGAAGTAAATTAAAACATTAAAAAATACATAAGTGTTATATTAACAAAATATGTTAAACATCTCTTTACAAAAATCTGTACCCAATGCTACATCGACTTTCAAGAGACCTAGACAGGTGGCATAACCTTTCCTGACATGAATAGGAGATGTAATGTTATTAAAATTAATATACAGTATTGTACCTGAGTTTTTATTCCTACAATAATTCAGACTTTGCCTGTAACTCTGGGCAATCAATAGCTCTTCACAATTAATAAAGCCATAAGTAAGTTCTTACAGAAGAAAAAAGCCTAGAATTAGTAAGGAGAAGCAATGCCTACCATTAGAATAGGAAGACTTGTCACTTACAAATTTCAAAAGTTATTATATCACTGCACAGCTAACACAGATCTGGGAGTGGTTTGTAGGACACCCAACCATAAATAAAATTACCAAACAGGATATCCATAAATATATCAGTATTAGACTTGTACTAAACTCAGGAAAATATAAAAGAACCCCACATGATCAGACCCTTACATCTGTAAAAACCTTATGTGATTTCTGGAGTGCTGATCATAAGATTATTCAATGGAATGTACCTCATATAGTCCTATCAATATGAATTATAATTTAAAACCATTATCAACGGGCTTTGAGAATGGGAAAAAGTGGGGTTGGTCATATTGTAAAACCTCTTTATTCAAAATCTGCTGCATTCTTTGTACAGATGCAAGGAAGGACAGGCCTTTCAAGAATCACTTTTTAGGTATTTATAACTTTTTAACTACAGTGGATTCCGCTTCAAAGCAATCTTGATAAGTGCACCTTCTTGATGAGTGCATACTTTTCCATTTCCTGATTTTTTCCCATAGAGGCCATACAAATAGTTTCAGTATAATGCACACTGGTTAGCGCCAAATTTAATTTAAGACCACACTATCACACTAGCAGCATACCACCAGTCCAGTAATAACTGTTTTTGATAAGTACACAGTGAGGTGCTAACAGGTGCAACAAGGTGTTAATAGGTGAAATTGGACCTTGAAATTAACAGCCTGTCTTGAGTCTCACCAGGAGCAAGGTAGAAACAATGAATTGCAAGAAACTGTGTAACAAGTGAGAGAAGTGAGAGAACAAAGACAGGAACCATCAACATCGAATGTTCACTCTGACTCCTGGCTGTTTCACATTTTAACATACTAAGATTACAGACCTTCCCTTCTGAACTCCTGACCTCCTACAGCTCCAATTACACCAAGTTTTGTCATACTAACCCTAATTTTAGCATAATACAGGATTTACAGCTACCTAATGTGGTGATCAGATGGGATCAAAACAGATCAGCTGTAAGTGAAGCAATAGGGTGGGAGGCATGGTGCTAACTCAGAGATGCTGCCATATCTAAATTTTTAAAAACATTAATGCAAAACTTTTAAATGTAATCTGTACTTATTTTACTACTGAAAATTACTGAAATGCATTTTAAATGAGCTAACTGATGATTTTAAATGATATTGTGCCACTTTAAGGACTATTTTTATTAATTTATTTGTATTTTGATAACTGGGTAAGCCCTCAGAGACTAGTAGACCCTTTTTCAGGAGCGACTGAAATTAGTTACAGAAAGTGAAGGACATTGATGTACAGTGCAGTAAATGACAGTACAGAGTATCATACAAGATAACATTTACAAATATAGACATGTTTAAATTAGTTACACGTTATTGTAGAACACACACACACACACATATATACAGTATATATATTTATATATATATATATGTATATATATACATACATACAATTCTTGTTCAAAGATTATGAATATTTTCATACAGGGAACCTGCCTACACTTGTCATCCCTTTACTAAATCTGCGTATACATATGACATTACGGTTGGGGTGGGGACTTCAAAGAAAGCAGTTATAGGGGCTGTGGTCCAGAAAACAGTGCTAGGGTAGGGCAAGCCAGGATCTCAGGGGACAGGTGTGAGGCAAAGAAGGAGAAAGACCTTCTATTTACCGCAGTTTGGGGACTTTCAGCCATGGGAGGGCTGCAGTTCTAAGATGTCTGGCAAACCGCTTGCATTGTATCATGCCATGGAAACTGGGCTGGGAGGGGATTGCAGGTGCTTAAAGGACATGCAAAATAGTGGGTATTGCAGTCTGTCCTCAAGGAGGGCCACCCCAGGGTTGTTGGCACTGTGCAATAATGAGTTCTGGGATGTGATCCTCTGCAAAGCACATGATCCTGTGATAAAGTGTTTTAAGCCTGGAGTGGGTGGCTTCTTGGACAGACTGTAATATTGGGACATCACAGAGTAAGAGGTGGAGGAGGGTGCTGCTAGCAATGGTGTGATGTGACTCTCTAGTCAGATAGGGAGGGAGTCTATATAGTAGCCACGTTCTAGATTTGGGGTTTGGTTAGTGCATCCACATGAAGTTCAAGGTCATGATTTGGCCCAGGACCATACCTAAATACCTAAAAGCCTGGACCACCTCCAGGATGTCTCTGGTGTGAATGGTAAATTTAAGAGTTACTGTCTATTCTATGCTAAGATTTTGTGACGAATAGCAAGGCTTTTGCTTTTTGGCATTCAGAATGAGTTTATTGCCCAGGAATCAATTTTCTAGTGATCTGAGGTCATCCACTAGTTGTTATTAATCAGAGCTAGGTCTGGGGAGGACCTATAGAGTGTAGCATCATTAGCATATAGCTGCACTGCAGCTCCTTCGGCAGTTTCTGGGGTAGTTCACTGATATAAAATGAGAAGAGAAGAGGCCCAAGTATTGATCCTTGGGGTACCCCATCAGTGTTTAATCTTGGAGGTGAGATCATACCCGCATTTGACACACTGCTTCCACCCATTCAGATAGTTGTGAAACCAGCTGCAGGAGAGGTCATCCAGTCCACAGTTCTGAAGTTTAGTAAGTAACAGGTCATGATCGACCAAATGGAATGCCTTTGTTAGGTCTATTAAAATTGCTGCAGTAGCCACTTCCTGGCTCATTGCATTGGTAATGTGTTGGTGCCATGGTTTTGCAAACACCATGCTGGAAGTGTGTAAGCATATTGTTAAGTTCAAGGTAGGCTAGTAATTGCTCATGTAGGAACTTCTTCTGGAGTTTGGCAATTGTACAGAGGAGGGATCTGGGTCTATAATTTTCAGTCTTGTCCTTTGCCCCTCCCCTTCTTTATGGGCACCACAACATCCATTGTCCATTTACCAGGGACAGTGCCAGCTAAGGACGACTTATTAATAAGGTTCCTAATTGGGGTGGCAATGACTGGGGCTGCTATTTTCAGAAAGTGTGGTTCTAGAGTGTCACTACCTGGTGAGCATTCACTTTTAGACTCTTTAATTGCTTAATGGCTTCCAGTTTGGTTACTATTTTAAGATGGAATTTTGGTGAAGATGTTCTATTTGAGGGCTGGGATAGAGGATTTTCTGTGTTTTCCAATGTCTGCTGAGGTAAGGAAGGTTGGGTGATAGCAGGGGAGTTGTAAGAAGGCCTTGATTCTATCTAAGTCAGTGAAAAGTGATTAAATTCAGAGGCAATTGTTTTATTGTTAGATCATGATCATTGCAGCAAATATCACGAGCAGAACCAGCATCTTTTCCATTAAGAGGCTGGTTAATTTGGGACCAGAAATGTTTGGGGAGGAGATATTTTTTGTTTGATGGGACTTTAGGTAGGTCTGCTTAACACTTCAAAGTGTGCTTTGCAGGTATTCTGAAGGGATTTGTAGGAGTGCCAGTCAGAGGGTAGTCCAGAGAACGTGAATTGCAGCCAGTCTTTATCTCTAAGTCTGAAGGCTTTACAGAGCTCACTGTTGAGCCATGGGACACAGAGACCTTTTGTCCTGCATAGTTTAATAGGAGCGAATCTAGTCACAACATTAGTGAAATTGTATATAAAGTAGTCAGGTGCCTGGTCTACACTGGGAGGTCATTTATTGGTCTCCAGTCAAGTTCCATAAGGCTATTAAGGAATACAGACTCATTGAAGTGGGAGAGGTCCCCAGCCTCAGTTTGTTGAGGGTGGGGAGGTATTTCCATATACAAAGGCGGAGAATGGTCACTAAGAGTATTGGGAGAACCCCAAGCTCTGATTCTATCTACCCTACTTGCTAGAATGCAATCTAGCAATGTATGGTTGCCAGATCTTAAATTAAGTCTGGTGGGTTCAATGATGATTTGAGTAAGTGGGCATTATCCAGAGATAACTGAAATGATTTCTGGTTTGGGACCAGCCAACTGAGGTTGACATTGCCACATTCAACAAGTTCTATGGGTGCAGCTCAGAGAGGCAGGAAGTAAGGAGGGCAATGCCTGATGAGCATGGTTAGGGAGGTGTAGACACAGCCTACACATAATGTCTTAACATTGCCGAGGGTGACAGATAGGAAGATGAATTCCAGGAGGAAATCCTTCATGGAAGGTACGTCCAATTCTTTGGCTTCTATGTGAGCAGACATAGATGGATACACCCCCATCCCATTCTGATACCCGATCTCTTCTAAAGACTGAGTATCCTGGGAGTGCAACCTCATGCGTGAGCACAGTAGGTTTGAGCCAAGTTTCTGAGATAGCAATTATGTCTGGTGGGTAATACAGTGACCAGGCTTCAAGCTCTGGTAGCTTGGGACATAGACTGTGAATATTCATATGTACAATTTTTAGTCCTTTTGTTCTAGTCCAAGCTTAGACTATGGGAGAAAACACTGTAGCTTTCATTGCCATATGACCAGGGTTCTGCTCAACATCCCCAGATAGTAGGAGCATGTTAAAGAATGTTTGAAACCAACATCTAAATGTCCAGGGCTGATGGCTGGTGAGCCATACAGTAGCATCTAATTCCTGTCATTAGTAAGTAGCAAGTTCCTTTTCTGTGGAGATTATAAATGAGCAGGGTATTGGGCAAGTGATATACTGAGACCTACAGATACCCATTAGAGCCCGGTGTGTTATTTTGCCTGGATTGCCTTGCATTGATTATATGGAAAACTGCTAGAAGATTGCCACACAACAGGAAACAAATGACTGCAGCAGCCACTAGTGCAACTCGTCAGGCCATAATTCACAGGGATAGAACAGACTGAGCTTCAGGCTTGAGCTTTCAAGCATAGTGTAAAAGGTGGCAGCCTAGAAATAGAAAGTTAATACTAGGAGAGGTAGAGAGCTTGCAAATAGTGGAGATCTGAAGAATTCACTTTATGGTTAAATAAACTGAAGAGGAGCAGAATAGCATGGACCAACACATTGTAGTAGTGCTACGTTGTGTTTTGGTGGAGTCTGGTGGAGGTGCAGGAGCAGCAAGTGAGAAATTTAGTGTTTTGGTGACCTCTACTGGTCATACAGTATAACTTGCAGGTGAGAAAGTCAGGTGATAAAAACAAAAACAAACAAAAAAGTAATTAAGTCACAAGCTGGCAGCAAATAATTATAACTACGGGAGAGAGTTGACTGAAGCTGAATTAAATTACAGGTTCAGACTGGAGGTGAATGAAATAGGAGGCTCCATAGTTGGAAAATGGGGCCAAGTTCGAAACAAGTCTACCAGCAGCCCGGCACTCTGTGTGTGGTCTCCTGTGCTTGAAATGTAGCTCCGTACCTTCACAAGTGGCATCAGTGTCTGGGAGCTCCAGCAAAGTTAGCAGGGCAGGTAAAATGCATAGGGGCCAAAAAGTGGGTGAGAGACATTAAAAAGTGATTGTTTACAGAGGAATCTGGGAGGGTGGGGGCAAAATGCTAAGCATTAGCAAGCAGGGAGAGAACAGAATTATTCATCTTTTCTATACCAGGACCTGGGCTCTAAAAACATTTTTAACAAGAGGAACAGAATTATTTATTTTTCTACACAGGACCTGGGCTCTAAAAATGTTTTTAACAAGCAGGAACATAATTATTTCTTTTTTCTACACTGGGACCTGGGCTCTAAAAACATTTTTAACAAGAAAGTCAACTATTCCGGGCAAGATATAAACTTTTATTTAACAAGAAAATTAGTTATACTGGCTAATAAATCATAGCAGTAAAACAGTAATTAAATCACAGGCTTGCTGTAAACTTATGTTTTCATCTTTTTCTATGCTGGCCCTATATTTACAATGTAATTTCAATTTAGTGCAATTTCCGGCTAAGTGCACATTTGGCCTGACAAACTGGGTGTGCATTTAAATGGATTCTACTGCATATGCAATCAATAAATTATATCTCCATTTGCTCACCAATAGAAGTCACCACGGTAAATTTGAAGTCAGAGCCAAAAAAAAAACTCAACCATTAACACAATACTTAAAATATACAGCACTATACATTTGCTCCCATTAAGAATAAAATGGAAACAACATTTAGGACATATGCCGACAGAAGAAACATAGGAATTATTTTAAAATATCCACTGTCAGAATTTCACTCAACAAAACTACAACAAATTCAGTTTAACATTCTTTACAGAGTTTATTTTACACCCAGTAGATTAAATAAAACAGATTCAGTCATAACAAATAAATAGCCAGGCGTCAAGATTCATAAAGGCTTTTAATGCATATTTTTAAAATGTAAAAGACTTACCAGATTCTGGTATAATATGATCGGAACATTTGAGGATGCAATTAAATTACCAAATCTTAGAAAATAAATCAAAATAATTTGGAGTGGAAGATTAATTATTAATGATTGAAATGAATACCGAAGAAATTAATCTTTTAGGTTTAATTAATACCAACAAATGCATATTGATGGCTTGGACAGAGACAAATCCATCAAAATATGGACTTGGTATATGTTGATTAGATATGGATATAGATATAGATAAAGATATATGTGTATATATATATATATATATACATATATACACATATATATATATATATACACACACACACACACACACACACACACACACACATATATATAAGATTGAATGGATTCACTTTCACTATATAGATAACAGACACATTTTCATCCATATTTGGAAGCCCAGAGTATGATGGAAGGAATGAACAAAAAATAAATAAATAATACATACACATGCATACATACATAAACAAAAGTACATAGAAAAGCCTAGCCCTCTCATCAATAGAGTTTTAGTAAAATGTGAAATGTCAACTACTGTATATATTCTTTTTCATAAGATACTGTCTGTTAAGAACAACTCACTAATTTGTTTCACTTTTCAATGTTATATATATGATTGAACTAGAAAACATTGTATTTGTGCTGTTGTTTTTGTCTACCAATTCCTGTATACATTTGCCAATTGTTTATTGAATTGTTTTCCGTCTGCTGACTGAAAAATAAAACTAAAAACAGGATATTTATCTTCTTTTACTCACTTTATCCCTTACCCTGCATAGGGTGTTATTTCTATTCCACTCTACTGTTGATTTTGTTTAGCCTTTACTTAACCTTCGTAGGACTTTCCCTCACTTCCTTCAACAGCTGTTTACCCTAACCTGCGTACAGTACTCCCTTTAAACAGGCAACAACAAGTAAACAGGTAGTCGACCTCACCTTACTGGGCTGGCAGAATTCCTGCATGCCTGCCTGCTGTTTCTGTGGACACCTTCTGATGCGTATGATGCCAATCTATTCACTGTTTGTTCTTATTCTGTTTCACTCACATTCTGGGACATGACCATAATGGAGCATATTAGTAGTGGTTGAATTTATACTGCACTACAGGAAGTACCTCCCTCAGGTAGGACTTATTGCTGAGCCCCAGTTTGTCTGTGTGCATCATGAAATCCTCTTGTGCTTGACCCTCCACCTGGAGATCCTGTTCCTGTTTACATAAAACAAGTATGTTTGCAATACTTGAGGAAGGCTTTAGTATCTCATTACATAGATCAATAAGTTTGGGAATTCAGATATGAATTCCAGTTATTTTTGACAGTCTCATTATATGACCTTAGGGAAGTCACTTCACCTCCTAGTCTTACTGTTGATGGGAGGTCACTGCATTCAGAATTACAGCTTTCTGAGTATTATACGTAGTAAAATGAATATGACATACTGAAATGGGTAAGACACATATAAAGAAAGTTTTATTTCTAAATTGAAACTGAAATCCTTGGGTTCAAGATGGCTTGAATTTTTCCAAAACTAGTTCTGGCAACCCTAGTGGAAAATAAAAGACAATCTGTATGTCATATTTTTTCAGAAAGCATTATACCATTTTTTATATATGTTTATATAGTATTTATCCAGTACTATATATGTTTTACTTATTTCAATATGTTATACTCATTTTGTTATATGTCAAACTCATTTATGAATTTGTTAGGCTCATTTGTATATGTCCCAATAATGTTATGTTATTCTCATTTTGGTATGTTGTACTCATTTCACTTGATGTATTACTCATTTTGGTAACTGTTGTACTGATTTTGTGACATATTGCACCCATTTTAGTGTGTGTTATATCCATTTCAGTATGTCTCATATCCAATTCAATGTGCCATACCCATTTAGTATGTTTTATGTACAGTTCATTCTGTGTCAATTCATCATAATGAGTAGTCATCATTTTGCATGTATCTTACCCATTTCTTGATATCATATTCATTATGCTGTTATAGAGTATATGTAATTTTGAACTAAATGACCTCTCATTTCCTCCTCCTTGTTATAAAACTGACCAGGAGCAGAAATCTACTGCAATTTAAATGTAACATAACAAAAGACACCATCAGTCAGTCTTAGTCAGTGATATATTTCACTGTTTTCAAGTACCCCAGACACATGCACATTTTACAAGGGCATGCAGGTTACCTCTATGTAGCACATTATAGCTACAGCCCAAATCCAAAGTGGTACTGGTGGTGCTGATCATAAAGAAAACATTTCCTCTTGATAGTGTGGCGGGGAAGACTTTGAACACCAGGCCTGATTTTTAAACATGAAAACAAGTAATATATCAATTCCCTACTCTCAGTTCAAATGAGTAATACAAATTACTACACATGGCTGTGCTATTGTTCAAAGCTTGATATTACCATTTTTCTGCCACAGATCATGTCCTGGATGTTTAAACCTGAAAGTAAGATGGCCTTTTGAAATGTTCTCCTTCACCTTCATTTTCAAGAGCTTATATGCTGCCAGGCAAGCCAATATCATAAGATTTTTTAAAAGAATTTTACAGATTGAAAAGATCATACATTTTTCAGCTTATTGGCTTCATGCTGTTATAGCATTTATCGTGATTGATCTACCTTAGGCAACTATTTTATTAGTTTTGTCTTCCTCATTTAATGTATATTAAAGAAATATCAGTAATGCCCTTGAGCACTAGCCATTAATTTATCTTATTCCTTTTCTCTATGGTTGAACTGTTATTAATCTCAGAAGAGGATACTGTGCTACCTTTCTCTGTAGAGTTGCAGAAGTACTGTATTCCCCACTTGACAAAAGTTCACTTACAGCTTAATGTAAACAGGGATTTATTGCCTTCTGCCTTCAAATTAAAAAAGCCTGGTGAAGGCTAATATTCTTGTCATGTTACTTAGGAAATTATAATATTAATCTGTTGGATAAATGTAATATGAGTAGTCCATGCAATGCTATCTTTAAATAAAATGACAATAATATGTAGAGTCTATTATATTCTAAATACATAAAGCAACTATTTCCCTTTGCATAACATTAAGAAATGATTATCTTTAATAATCTGAAAGGATTACATAGTATATAGAATGGTGGTGATAGATGGGACATAGGATCCATCCTGTCTCCCTTCTGCTTCATGGTAGATACTATTTCAAATCTGACTATGGACACACTTGCAGTTTAGCAGCTGGATCGCTATACTACTCATGCTATGTAAACCTTAATGACATTCTCCTCAAGAATCCACCTAGGCTTTGTGTGCCTGGGCACTGCTAACTGCTACAGTTTCTCTGGATAGGTATTCCACAGGTTAACCACTCTCTATAATATGTGTGTAATGTTTCCTTACAAATCACAACATGAAGTGGGCTCAGAAAGTGCTTGGATATTTTACTCCTCTCCTTCCATGAGAAGGCTGTTTCACCTGGTAACTGTCAATAGAATTGTGAACTGATTATGGTTGTTAACCACTAACAATATTAATGCTTTTGTGACATGAGTCTTTAACTGGTGGAGCTGGATTTATATGTAAGGGCTGAACTCAGAGTTGCTAAAATAATGTGGAATAACTACATTTTCATCTGGATATGTTTTATTTTCTTGTCCTATTTGCCACTGCCCACCCCAGCTATAGAGTGCATAATAAGAGTGGATAATCATGATATAACTGGAATAATGACTACCTACTGTACTCCACATTTGACAGATGGAGCAGACATCAATATTGATAACAGCACTGTCTGCTGCAGATAATTCACAATTCTAGAGTCTGCTATCCAACAAACATAGCTGGGAAACAATCGTCAAGGCAACTCACACATTGTTACTTCTTTTAGGGGTCTGCAGAGTTGACTCCACTAGTATTCAAAAACTATGTTCATGTGCATCTGTAGAGGCATTATTGTGAGAATAGGTTGACGGAAGTAGGCTTCCAGTAGGAAGACACTGCTGCACCTCAAGAAGTCCCTTTATACAGCATAGAGATGCATTGTCCAGGTTTATGTACAAGTGACAGCGATTATGAAGAATTATATTTGGAAGGCTATACCTGTAGTTCAATGGGTGAGCAACCAGCCATGCCTTCCTAGGCTATACAAACAGTTCCTTCCTGTTTCTCTCAACGCACTTTTTCTCTGTGGCTGGAAGCTCTGTCTGTCTCTGCCTTCTCCCTGGGTCATGGTTCATGCTGAACTTATGTTCATCATGTTTCTCCTATTGTGGTTAGTATTGCTTTGCCTGTGGCTGCTGCATGCTTCTTTGTGTGCTTGTTCCTTCCTGCTCCTGTATTTGTGTTTGCATTTGTTTGTTTCTTTTGGGGCTTTTCTAGCTTTCTAGTTCCCTATATATACAATGCTTATGTGTGCTTCAGGTTACATATTGTTGTTTCCTTACCTTAAGCTACCCTGTGCAACTGCTCGCAGGCTCTCATTTACTCACCAAATTTTGCAAGCCTGCAGTCAACTGCCTTCTTATTGTATGATTCAGCTCACACTGCTGTTTCCCTGCATACTGTCTCCTGTGCTTTCCACCTTAATTATTTGCACCTGCCCCAGGCTTCATCCTGCTCAGCTAGCTTCCACTCCCTGTTATGCTATGAGTGTTCAATAGCTCTGCTCTTAATTCACTCAGTGCTAGCTCCACTCAGCCAACTGCTGTATTGCTATACTGAAACTTTCAGTTATTACATTAACTGCCTGGTGTCATGGTGCTCTGTTTGTGGCTCCTGTTACTCCTACGGTGGGGGACTGTGGTGTCATGGTGGGGCATCATGGCTCAGGGTGCAGGAGCATGCTTTACATAAATTAAATGAATCACCTGCTCCTTGCCTACATGGCTTTTCAGTTATCCATGCATAAATACATTATCCTCACAGCCTTCATGGCTTTCAAGATTTTCATTGCATTTCATTACTGTGCTGCAAATGCTTTTTACTGAAACAACCTGACTGCCTTAATGGAATCTACAGTATTCGCCCACTAATATCAATTCACTATTCATGCTGAAACCGTAGCGATCACTGCTAAACCTCATTGATACATTATGCTAAATCATACTGATTCAATTACTGATGTCTCAGCCTCTCACTACCTAAACACTTATCTTTTATATCACAATTTGGTTTCCTTAATGGAATTGGTTGGCTTCCTTTCTGTTGGCTGCTACCACTATCAACCTCAAAATGTTGGCTAGCAGTACAGCCTCCTATCTTACCAGGCTGCTGGCTTTGCCCAGCCTGCTTGTCACTAACACCATTAGCTTAACCTCACCTTCTCATCAGCAACCTGCTACCTAATCTACAGCCACTGGCTTTGCCCAGCCTCCTTCTATCAGCACATCAAAGTTGATTGATCCATTCATCAATAAGTCAGAGTACGCCAACCAATTCCTTTGCCTTTTCTGGCTCAAGGCTTGACCTGTAGCTGATGGTGTGCTCTGCACCCCACAAAGTCTGCATCTTGGACGTAGCAGGCTCAGAGGCTAGATCCTTCTCATCTGGCCCATAGTGGGAATATCTGCTCTGAGCAGAGATTCGGTCATCTAACATATTGGTGGCACCCTCTTGATATAAATTTAAGACTTCAGCTGCTGCGATGTTGGGCCCGTAAGCCCAAGAGCACCCTTCTGGCTATAGCGTGCTGTGGCATCTTGGCTTCTCTCCCTATGACTGCCTCTGGTTCACCTGATCTGTTTTAGTCAGTAGGCGGCTGATTGCCTCAGCGGTCGTCACTCTCCTCCTCCTGCCTTGGGGTTCCTCTCACTTCAAGACTATTAATTGTTACAGAGGCCTCTTGCAGTCCTTTATGGCATTCCCATTAGAGGGATTTTGAGATTTCTACCAAATGGAATAGTTTCTCCCTTGGATTGGGTTTCTAAATTGCAGCAGCAGGTCATCACTAAATAAACTATCCCTGGCTTGGAGAGAGGAACCTAGGCCTTGGTTCCCAAGAGGTTTCCTCCTTTAAAAGGGTGGTTTCCTCTTTCCAAGCCAAAGGTCATAATATATAATTAGTTATTAATAGTATAGTCCCTAGTTTCCTTAGGTAGGTTTCCACTGTTGGATGGAGATGTATGGTTGCCCTACTTTCCGTTCCCTTTTCCTTAGGAAGCCCCCTTATGTCATCAGTGCAATCTATTTTACCAGTGAAATGCTGGCAACCTGCACATCTCATTCATATTCTTCAATCTGTCTCATTCTGTCAATCTGCTCTCAACCTGGTAGTCAGCATTTATTGCTCAATGTTATTTTGGGAGCTCCTTCCCAAAGGTACTTTTAGCCAAGAAAATCTTTCCACAGCACCTCTAGGGGTGGAACAATATGTGAGTGTTCCTTGCCTTTGGTACCCTTACAGGGTGGTAATTCCCAGTGGAACAGACAGTGTGAATGACCAAACAGTCATCACAGTTGCATAAGCATAACACTACTTTGGTTGCATTGGCTCACTGAACTGGAAAGCTATGCCTGTAATTCATGGGGTGAGCAACCAGCCACACCCCATCCTGAGCAATATAAGCAGTTCCTCCCAGCCTTCTTATGAGGCACTTTTACTTTGCCCACCATCCTCCCCTCCTCCTCCAGTGGCATGCCTCTCCTCGGGGCTCCCTTTCTAAGGTACCTTTAGCCAAGGAATCTTTCCCTCAGCACCTCTGGGGTTATTCCAACAACACCTCTAAAGGTGTAGAGGTGTAATTCCATGGTGGTGCCATCCCTACAGGGTGGCAATTCCCATGGAGTACAAAGTGCTGATGACCAAACAGTTATCACAGTTGCACAAGCATAATGCTACTCTGGTTGCAAGGCCCATTGAAATTCCTTTATGGGACCTACAATATCCTCTCATCAGATTACTGGTGTTTAGGTTTTGAAATAATGCAAAACTGAAACATATCAATTACAATAGAAGCTCACAAATCAATTGCTCAAACAAGATAATAACATTCTCATAAACCTTTAAAAGATGGTACATACTGTATTATAGGCTGGTCCATCAAGAACTGTGCATGCTTCTGTTAGTAATACAAGTTCTTTCGAGTTTTGTGAATAGGTATGCTAAACCAGTAGTGCCTCCTTTCCTCTAAAGCTGTCATTGTTTCTTTGTGCAAATGTGTGAGACTTAGTGATTGTATGCAAAACTTTTCTGCATACTCTCTAGTCCACTAGTCCAAGGTGGTACCCAGCTAGTCATCCCAAATACCTCCATTTGTAATGCATCTACTAAGTGCTATCTTGCTGGATAGATTTATTTCCTATTTTATGAAGATGAGTTTGAAAGTCAAAATAACATCTATATTAAAACATAGGAATGGAAACAGGTAGGTATCTTATAGAACCTTAGTTTATTCAGCTACAGTATTTGAATATCAAATCATTCAATGAATACATGCATCTATTTCACAAGTCCATATGATAAAGTGGGCAGGAGGAGAATTGAAAACAGGGACTACTGACAGAAACTATAGCAGCAGAATTATTTTTCTAGTGTTGTAGCCTTCTAAACTAACTGTTTTCCATTTTTATGCAGTGTTCTCTGATTATGGTTGAGGTAGTGACAGGATGCTGTATTTGCATGCATAATATATTACCAGATAATGCATTTTGAGTGGAGTGGGTCATGAACTGTGTTTAATTTAACGCTAGACTACTCACTGTAGCTGCTGTTATTTATTATAGCAACCCTGCACAAATGTGCATATATTTGCAAATATTCTCCCATCAACATTGTGTTAAAGTGCTAAAGGCTTTTCTTTAAAGAATTGCAAATTTACCCTTATAATCCATTAATCGGCATATTACCAATCCATGTCAGGACTCTATAAAAACAAAAGCATGTAAACCACACATTTGTCTCTTGAGGTAGAAATTTGCCTGACCTATTTAATTTATAAGAAATAATGCACATACTCCAGTAATCAAAACTACTAAGAGTCTGAAGAAAGAGGTAAATTTGAAATGAACACTGAATAGGGTGTTAGTGCCACATAGACATTTAACATGGCAGAAACAGGCTCCCATCTCCTTCTGTCACTAAGGCATCTCCAAAACACCATATTGTGCCTATATTGGAACTTTCTAGGTCTTCGACTATTCATCTTTCTCCACTGTAATGTGTCTCTCTGTTTCTAAATGGCTTTCTCATTATTCTGCACTCGCTTTCTTGGCAGTTCCACTATTGTAATCCCTGAAATGAAGAATAGTTTAAGAATGGGATATTCCTTAGGTATACTGTCAAGACTGCTTTGGAATACAGAACAGTGAAATTTACACTGAGAAAATAAATCAGTTTAAACAGTGACCTGTAGCGGGTTGGCAATCATAAATCAGTCCCCAACTCCCCAGAGTTCACAAATGTAAATCACCCCTGACTTTCACCACCCAGGTTGGCAATGTAATTGCCCACTCCCCAGTTATCACACTATCATTACTGTGCACTATCTTTGTGAAGCACAGTTTTGGGTGTCGACATTTTACCTGCACTATTATAAAACCTGCTGTCTTTGTTTTGCAGACTTTTAGTGGACCATTCATTAAGGTATTGGAAACCATATCATCACCTATGATAGTTGTCTCCAGCTTGTAGCCCTTAAATATTCTTAAATATTTATTCCTAGATTTGATTATGCAAACATTGGGTAGTGTGTTTGATAACCCCAATGCATTTGCTGAAGTGATTTTACTAGTATTAGCAAGTAAAAAAAATTCCTTAACAGAAACTGTTTTTAGTGCTGTGCAGAATTTTCAAATTCCAGCAGAATGAAATTCTGGAGAATGTTCAAAATTCGCTTGAAATTCTGCCTAATTTCGCCACAAATGAAATTGTGAAATTCCACAGTAGAAAAAGTTGTGGAATGATTTTCACAGAAAATGCTGTTCTGTTCCATGGATCTCAATATTTTCCATGGAAATCATTGTGGAATAATTTTCAGCGGAAAAGCAACTGCAGATCACAGTAGGTGGAATTCCACGAAGAACCAGTGAAATTCCAGTGGAAATTCCACCAGCAGAATAGCCATTCCACACTAATTCAATTGGTGGAATTCTGCACTCTGCACAGCACTACTGGTTTCCTTTGGGGCAGCAAGACCATTCAGTTTCTCGATCAGGCCCTCTCTTATGTTGAGCTTCACTGAGGAGAGAAATACTTACCTCACTCAAAACCAAAATGACTAAAATATGGGTTGACTAGTCTTAAGTTATTTCAATGTTCTAATCAAGATCAAACCATAATGACTGAGATACTAGAAAGTGCTATAACATTTTCTTAAATATTTCTACCAGAGGACTAAAAATCTTCATGAAATCCTTTTTCCAACTTAGTATTACAAAGCAAAATATCATTACCAACAAGTTTATTGTATTCCAAAATGCACACAAGAGTAAATGGAGTCCAGAGTGAAGAAAGGAGGGCAACTAGCGGGATACCACAATGTTCAGTACTGGGACCAGTCCTCTTTAATGTCTTTATAAGTGACATTGGAGAGCACCTGGAAGGGAAGGTATGCCTCTTTGCAGATGACACAAAGATCTGCAACAGGGTTGATACACAAGGTGGGGTGGAAAGGATGAAAAGGGGTCTTGGCAAGATTGGAGGAATGGTCAAATACGTGGCAGCTCAAATTCAATGCAAGAAGTGCAAGGTAATGCATCTTGGAAACAAAAATCTGGGGAAGAGACACAATGGGGGTGAGTTAATAACAACAACAAAATTGAAAGGGACCTAGGAGTAATTATATGAGATGACATAAAGGTGGGTAAGCAATGTGAGACGGCAGTAAGGAGGGTTGGGGATACTGGGATGCATAGGGAGATGCATCAACAGTAGAAAACAGGAAGTTGTTATTCCTCTGTACAGACAGTTGGTGAGACCCCATCTGGAGTACTGCATGCAATTCTGGAGACCCCATCTCCATGAGACATAGACAGAATGGAAGCTGTTCAGAGGAGGCAACCAAAATGGTGCAGAGTCTGCAGCAGAAGACATATGATGAGAGACTAAAGCAGCTTAACATGTATACCATTGAGGAAAGGAGGAGAGGGGACATGATAGAAACTTTCAAATATCTCAACAGAATTAACAAAGTACAACAGGGTAGCATATTTCAGAAGAAGAGACGTGCAAGAACAAGGGGGTACAATTTGAAGATAGAGAGGACAGCTCAGAGGTAATGTTAGAAAGTATTTTTTTCATAGAGAAGGTTGTGGATGCATGGAACATCCTTCCTGAGGAGGTGTGGAGTCAGGAACAGTGGGAGAATTCAAGAATGCATGGGACAGGCATAAGGCAATTCTAGTGGGGGTAGGAGGAAGTAAGCTGTTGATTAACTAGAATCTGTAGCTTATCCATCAGGTAGGGAAATGGGCAGACTAGGTGGGCCAAGCAGTCCTTATCTGCCATTAAATTATATGTTTCTATGGTTCTAGGTCATGATAACATACAAAACAAGACTCATGAGTTTTGCATGCATAATGAAATGTATCATGCATCAAAAAGCTCATCACATCCCATCTAGCGTATATACCTCATATCTGGCCTCTGTCTCACACTACAGTATGCCGATGTTCTGCAATATGAAACCTGTCTAGGAGTGGGGCTTGTCAAGCAAGTTATCAGAGTTGCAAGTACAGTACTGACAATAAAGAAACAGATCACTGGTTTCACATGCACACAGGACTTAACACTCAAAAGGTTTAAATCAGCAGAGCATGATAGCAGTGACTATTTTAACCTATGCTGTACTTGTGTTTCTGTTTTAGATTGCCTCTTATCTCTTGACTTGTATGATACTGTTTTAACCTCAATCTGAGTTAGCTTTGGCACTTTGTGAAGTAATTAAAGGAGCATTCTTTAATAAGGTCTTGAACCAGGTTTTCATCAGTATTCTCAACTGTTTTGTAATTTTGTAAGCCTGTTGTCCCATAAAGTTAGGGAGCACTGTATGCTGCATGGTAGTTCATTACAGCCACAAGAAAAGTGATCTTAAATAATGGATATTCACAAACAACAGAAACTAATGATGAAAACCTGGTCCAGGTCATTTCAAAGAAGCACTTCTTTTATTGTTTCAACTGTAAAAAAGTGGTAAAGACACATAATGAGGGAAAAGGGTATCATAGAAGTCAGGAGATAAGGGGCAATATGAAATAGAATAAAAATGTATGACACCAAATGGTTACCATTATCATGTACTGCTGCTTTAAACTGAATTGGAGCACTATACCAGTTGTACCTTCTTTGGGTATGAATGCATCTGCATGTATTGTCACATTTTCAAAACAGTAAGTTGTCTAATTGACTGTAGCTCAGTATGGCAAATAAGAAGTACTTCTGAGTATGCTGGGATTTTATGTGTTTTTTTATTTACTGTGTTTCATGTTTCATGTCAGGGATCCAGCGTGCCTTGACCAGGCCACGGACCCTCAATTTCTGGAACCTAAACAGTTTTCAAATCATCTGTACTGCAAGGGATCCAGCATGCCTTGACCAGGCCACGGACCCCTCAATTTCTGGAACCTAAACAGTTTTCAGAAATCCTCTGTACTACAAGGGATCAGCGTGCCTTGACCAGGCCATGAACCCCTCAATTTCTGGAACCTAAACAGTTTTCAGAAATCCTCTGTACTGCAATGTACTAGCCCTGACTTTTGGATTTGGTACCAGTGGAAGCTGATTTCCAAGTGGCCCCACTATCTCCTGCTGAACACACCTCTAACTACTGTATCTCTCTGTGTCTCTAGTTGAATTTATGTACTAGGGTTTAATAATTTGTTTAATCCTTACAGTCATTTTAAGTTCTGAGTTGATATTAGAAGTGAATTTAGGTTTTTTTAACTGTTGACTTTTCCATTGTAGATTATATCCTCTCACCATTAGAGGGCTATATCTCTATCTCTTTATCTAGTATGTAAGCCATGTAGGCTCTCTCTGCCTTTCTCTCGCCTCTCCTCTTCCTTGCCCTGACCCCCTCTTCTCTCTCCTGGTCCTAGCCACCCCCACCCCCACCCCACCCCGCCACCCTCTACTCTGGTTTCCACTTGCTACTCCAAGGGAACTCTCCACTTCCACTCGAGTCTTGTGCTTGGCTCACGGATTGGATATTCCTGGTTCTTAACCTGACCACTACTCTCAATAAGTGTGGCCACCTCTCTCGCTGTACCACCTTGCAGTCCATATGGGACACCGCCTGGAACCTTGCAACTTCCACTCCAGGAAACAACAACCAAAACTATCTCTCAAACAGCTGCGACTCTGCTCCTTAAAACTCCTACTCCTCCTCCTTCTCATCTCAGGCAGCGTCCATCCCAATCCTGGCCCTAGAAGCTCAGGCCACACACAAACTCAGGTGCCCTTATCCTTGCAACTATTAATATCTGCAGCCTACTACAAAGCTGGATGCACTCCAAGCCTTCATGTGCCAACACAACCCTGACATCCTTGCAGTGGTGGAAACTTGGCTGACACCTAAGTTCCTGACTCAGCAGTAGCAATACAGGGCTACAATGTCCACAGGCTGGACGGATATCCAAAAAGGCAGTGGTTGCGCAATCTATATCAAAGACTCCCTGTCTTGGCACCCTGTAGCAACTCCATCACTTTCTGCCTCAACCTAGATTCTGCCAATAAAAATCATCCTAGGTCCCAACCGTAAAGCCCTGACTATTGTCTCCGTATTATACATCCGAGGGACCCTAAACATGGATTCAATGATGTCCTAAACTTTATCAGGTCTCATCCTTCGAGCTGAACTTATTCTACTAGGGATTTCAACATAAACTGGTTAGCAGGTGCCGGTGCCTATAAAGACTCCATCTCAGCTGCTAACCTCACGCAATGGTAAACTCCCCTACTAGTATTAACTACAAGACTGGCACCAGTATCCTCTTGGATTGGGTCCTCACCACTCACCCCACAAGGATTTCTGTCGACTATTCTCCCCAGACTTACTCAGTGACCACTCCCCAGTCATGTGTGCATGGTCCAACAAATTCCTTAAGCCCCTCCCAAAATTTATGCTTGAGAGTCCTTCCTCGTGGAAAACTTCACATCTCAAACAACACCTGCTTCTACAGACTGGCTACCAATCTGTGAAGCAATAGATGTTAACTTGGCTCTTGATCACTTCATCTCAATTTTCAACAAAGCCTGCAACCTCTTTGCCCTGCTAAAGGTGCAAAATCTCTCTCTAACCCATGGGTCACATGGCTCTTCTCTCACAGCTGAAACTAAGGGATCACCTCGGGCAGTTGCCAGGGCCACTGGCAAACAACTGGACATCAAAATTACAAACAAGCATGAAATGCCTGCACAAAAGCCATACGGATAATGAAATCCACCTATTACAAAGCGCTCTCACCAATACATGGGGAAATGGTCGTGCTTTCTGGGACAATATCAAGGATGTCACAGAGAAGCAGCCAAAAACCTCTCTGGCCATGTTAATGGTTGATGGATCCTCAACCCTTGAACCCAAGGTGATTGCAAACATCTTTAACATGGCTTTTCAGACCTTAGTGCTGTCCTACCCATGACTTTTTCAAAACAAGGCCTACTCCCCAAATACCTCAGCCCCTCAGTCTAACCATCCCCTCTTCTACTTCAGGAAGGTAAGGCTGAATGAAGCTCACCACTATATTACTGCAGCTATCTCTAAATCTAGATCTAGTAGCAACACCCTGGACTTAAGCTTCTGTTGCTCACCCTTGATGAGGTAATTCATCCATTAACAAAATCCTAAATCTCTCTCTCAGCTGTGGAAAATTCCCGGACCTATGGAAAACAGCCACCGTGACACCTGTCCATAAAGTGGGGACAAGGCGATTCACTCAAATTATCGCCCTATCTCCATACTGCCCCACTCTCTAAGGCACTTGGCGCATCGTGGCTGATCAACTTACCGACCACTTGGATAAATACAATATACCTTGTCACAACAACACGGCTTCGGAAAGGTCACAGCACCACCACAGCCCTTCTTGAGTTCACTGGAGCTTTGCACAAATCCCTTGACAGCGGCTTCTCACAGGGGCCGTTCTCGTCGACCTCTCAAGGCCTCGATACAGTACACCATGGACTACTAATACACCAACTACTGAATGCTGGGCTATCACCTGACTCTTGTCTCTGGTTTAAAAGCTACTTAGAAAATTGGTCACAGAGTAAAAATTGCGGATGCTCTTTCTAACACCCTGCCTGTTAAGCTCAGGTGTCCCACAGGGATCCATACTGGGACCCTCCTTTAGCCTTTTCTTAAACTCCTCCCTTACCACTGCTCTGAGCAGATCATACTATATGCCGATGATGCTGTTGTATTCTCCACTCACAAAGATCCTGCAACTCTTCAACACAACCTTCAACTTGGTTTCAGTTCTGTAGAGACATGGTTTCTTAATCATAAACTGGTCCTCAATGACAAGAAAACCAAATCTATGCTCTTCTGCAGCTCTCATAACCCACACAAGATACACCACTTGGCTATCTCCACCACCCAGGGCAACACTCTAGATCAGGTGGTGTCCTTCAAACTCTTAGGGATTCAGCTTGACCCTAATCTCTCCTATGGACTTCATGTAGATAACGTAGCTAGAGATGCTAATACACTGCTTGGTCTCTCTACAAACACAGACCACACCTCTGCCAGAAGCTTTGAAGGTTGCAGTCCTGAGCTCTGTGATCTCTGTAATAGACTATGGTCTCATCATTTATGGCTCAGCCACATCACAACCCTTAGATGCCTCTCAACTGCCTTAAATAAAGCATGTCGGCTCATCACTGGTGCTCACCGTCTCACCCACACATGTGACCTGTACACTCAGATCGGCTGGCTCCAACTATCAAACCACATAAAGTTTCTCACCTGCTCCATGGTCAAAAAAATCTACCTTGGCCTTGCACCTTCTGGGGTCTCAACTGTGTTACAACACTGAATTAACAAAGCGGTGCCTTAGGAAATCCACGCTACAGCTACTGAAAGTCCCCACTGTCACACTTCACAGGGACAACTCTCTTTTTGCTATCGAGCACCACTCTGGTTCAATGGCCTCAGCCCAACCATCTCCTCTGCCCCAACTATTGGTATGTTTAAAATTAGGCTCGGGACTATCTCACTACCAACAGCTCCTGTGACTGCCCAACAACCTTGTTTCTCCACTTCCCTTTCTGCTCTAGTTGTCCCCCCACTGGATTCTACCCTCACATCTTGGTATACCCAATGCTGCACTTTTCACCCTCTGCCACCCTTCCTACATTCCTTCTCCCCCCCACCTTCTTACCTCTCCCTATGACTCTGGCACTTCTTATTTGTAGTCTATTTTCTCTGACAAATGCCGCTGGCTGCCTTGTTACAATGCTACTCTTGAACTGTATTAATCTGTACTCTGTTTGCAATGTCCACATTGTTGTAATGCCTGTCTTGATGTTCCCCATAATTTGTATTTCTCTGATGTGGAACCTTTATAAAGAGCCATGGCTCAAAGGTATTTGTAATCCTAGACTTGATAAATAAATAAATAAAAAATAAACAAATAAATAAATGTCCCTGTGCCTCACTGGCACACATCAATCCTGCCACTCCACCCAGCCCATCACCTGCCATCTCCTGGGCTTTCCTCTGCTCCATGTTCCTTTACAAATGACCCCAGAGGTCAACCCAGTTCCTCCAACAAAGATTTAGTGTCTGTTTTGGAGGGCCCTCAATAGCAGGTGACCTGCTGTGGGTGAGGACAGCATACCATATGGTTGGGATTTTTTTCTGTTTTTTTGTTGCCCAGTATGAATGTTGGGGAGGTCTGTGCTGCTGCATGTGTGCACATGAGATAAACTACAGTATGTGTGTCAGGAGCATGGCATCACCCCCATTACTGGCTCCAGGTTGCACCATCACTTGTGGTCACCCAGGTGGTGGTACTGCAGTGAAATCCAGGAGCAATCCTCATCAAATGGATGGTCTGTCATCCTCCCTGGTCAGCCCTCTGACCCAGCCTGAACCAGGATCACCAGTATCATGAGCAGTAGCACTACAGTTGTGCCATTGGGCTATCCTGGGATTTTACATACTGTGTGCATCCTCTCAACTAGATAAGGTCTACTTCAGTATTCAGTTTGGAACTTTCTAAGGCCTTCATACTATGAAAGTGACTCATACACAGAAAACAATTATTTCAGGTATTCATGGTAACACATAATCATTTTGTTCAAAACTGAATCATTACTGTAACCAGTTAACAAAAAAAACACAGAATAAAGAAAATTGCTCACGTTTTAGATATACAGGAGTACTCAGCTCCAGCAATGGGAAACCAAAGATGGCCTGAATAGGCCTCACCCCACCCAAAGCTCAGAGACTGCACCGAGGCACAGGGAGTTCTCAGCTCCAGCAACAGAGACCCAAAGATGGCCTGAATAGGTAATATGGCTAGCCCCCTGCACAGCTTCTTTCTATAGGTGTTAGCCCATGATGCTCTTGCATCAACTGCCCCCACCCCAGCCACCCTCCCACCCAAGCCCTGACCCTCAACTTATGCCTTCCCCTGTCATGCGACTTCCTGTTACTCCTTTGTCTAAGTCCCTAGTTTTCCATTAGCGGTTATAAGGGTCCTCCACCAGAGGGCTTCCCTTCCTGCTCCTCATCTGTAGATGCTCCTGCTCCACTAAACCTTAATTCCTGAGACTCTCTTGCCCTCTACTCTCACTCCCTCTGTTCTCTAGCCCACCTCCTCTCTCCCTCCACTTTTTCTCTGGCTGCCTTCTTAGGCCACCACCTGCCCTGCTGCCAAGCCCTACTACCCAGTGGCTATATCTGGCCCAGTGACCCCCATTTTCTCCTGCTCTGCCAACTGCCACCTCTAGGGTTGCTACCAAACACCCACTTTTGGTCTCTTGCCCTCTTTTTGGTGCCCCTGCACCATCTCACAAGCTGTCAACAGGTGCCACATGTGGTATCCCTTGAGGTTTGAATCATGCTTGATGTTCCAAAGATGACATTCTATGATTAGCAATCATCAGGCATGACTGACCCTCAAAATATGTGATTGATTACTTACCAGTTCACCTATTCACCTATTCAATGCACAAAGATGCTATAATATCAAGTTATAAAACAGTGAAACAAATCAATTGAAAATGATGTAGTTGAGGCCAAGTGTTTGTCCATATCACAACTTCATTGTTCCAATGTTTTGTGCACATCTCTGGGAGTCGTTCAGGTTTTAGAACAGCTGTACTGTTTTGTACATACTCACAAGAAAAGCTTGGCTACTCAGTCCCAAACTACAGTAGTCTTGACAAAGTGTATGAGGCACAAAATATTTGACTGTTGGAGTGTCATAAGTTCACTGCTATTGTATCGATTAAATGCTTTATCTTGCAACATAACCAGTGTCGACTTTTCTGTCTGGGATGATGTAGCCCAGCCTTGCTTCTGAGTATGTTCCATGTTCTTTGCTTTTGGCTCTAGTAATTTGTGCCTTAGTGCTGGTGTGAGATAATACATTTTACTATTTTATAATTTGTGTTTTGATTATGAAGCCCATCAATTTGCTGCTGGATTGAATGTTGCTTTGTTTGCTGTGTTTGTGACTGAAAATGGCTTAAGAATGCCTTAGCTAAGGTCCTTAAACATTGTGACAACCTTTTTAACACAATTAAAATAGGACAGAGAGGAGCACAGAAGTGGCTTCAAGGGACATCAAAATAAGAACTAATAAAGCCATGGAGAGTCCAGAAACCAGGCTAGCAGGTACAACGGATAACCCAAAGGCTTCTTTAGTACATAACTGGAAGTAGGGGACTGGGCCTATTAAAACAGGAAAGAAAGTCAACCTGTGGTAATGACTGAGATGCTGAATGAATGCTTCACTTCAGTGTTTACCAAGGGCCCTAATGGTGTGGGGAGAGCTTTCAGTGGAAGAGTCTATGGCATCAGATGTAGCCACAATGATGCAGGCAGACATCACACCTGTCCCACCAGCTGATTACCTGGCAATGACAACCATGATTAGTCCTAAGGGACAGGGATACATCCATGATCATTGTGGAGATAGAGAGAAGAACTGTGAGGGCCTCTTGTTGTAATCTTTGCAGAGTCTGTCCCAAGAGGTGTGGTGCCAGAGGACATAACATTGCCCATTTTACATTTTGGTAAGATAAGGCCTCGCTAGGCAAAACTGCCTGTTTTCAGGAATGCCAGGAGCACTGGAGAGGGTTAAATGACTTGCTCAGAGTCACACAGTATACACATGGAGGTTGTGAGAAACAAACCCAGGTCTGCTGGATGCACCATCCCATTTGTAGCTCATTACTCTAAACTCTAGGCTATACTGCCAGCCCAAAGGGCATAGTCAGACCCAGCTATCTACAGGCCAGTCAGCCTGCCATTAGTGCTAGGCAAGGTCCAGAAAGCCATTGTCAACTATGGAATAATGGGAGCACTTTGCTGAAGTCAAGGTTCTTTCCCTTTTCAGCATGGCTTTATGGGGCAATTGTGCCAAACCAAATGGATTACCCTCTTTAAGTGGAACACCATGGAGGTGAACAGGGAGAGAGCCATAGGTGTAGCCTATCTTAACTTCAGCAATGCCTTTGAAACTGTAGCACATGACAAGTTTCTGAGCAAAGTACACCAGTGTGGTAAACTTGAGGCATACTCAAGGTGGACTGCTAACTGGCTTAGGGACAGGGTGCAGAGGGTTGTAGCAGATCAGCACTAGAAGAAAGATGAGTACTCAGTGGAATCTCTCTGGGATCAGTGTTGAGGTCACTGCTGTTTAACATTTTCATTAAGTATCTAAGAGATGGGGTCTCCAGCAGGCTGCACATATTCCTTATGAAACTCAGGTGGCCAGGGTGGTGGACTCCCACTAGGATGGGTACACACTTCAAGAGGATGTGAATAAACTATATGTGATTCAGTGTAGCCAAATGCAAGCTGTTACACACAGGGTAGTTCTGATAGACTACTGTTGTGTCTTTTCTATCCTTAATTTCTAAATCTCTGTATGTGGGGTAGTGTCTCAGTGCAGACTTGATGGACATTCTGTCTTTTATGTCCTCACTTTTGTATGTTTCACTTGGGAAAAATCATAGGTATGTGGGGCTCCTCCTGCAGCAAGCCAAGGAAAAGGACTTACAGGTCATAACGAACAATGGGCTTAGGCATGCCAAGCAGGGTGTGGCTGCTGACAACAGACCAGCAGAAAGCTTGAGTTCCTCAATTGAAAGGTGACCAGTGGAGCACAGGAAGTAATCCTACCACTTTACAAGATAATTGTCAGGTCGACCTGGAGAACTGCATGAAGCTTTGGACTCCTCAATACAAAAAATGCATTGAAGCAGTAAACAGTATGAGGACAAAAGCTATGAGGACTAGCTAGATGCTCTTAATATGTATGTCTTGGAGAAAAGGAGGCTGAGAGAAGGCATGATCTCATTCTTCAGTTTACTCAGTGATATTGGCAAGATTAAAAGTAAAGATATTTGATCCGGTATCCTTCAGCAGGATGTGATAACAAGCTCTGTGCGCAGAGGTGATGAGTTCAGGGATTATATTAGGAGGCATGGTAGGAAACAGTACTTGTCCCAGAGGGTGGTAAACCTCTGGAATAGCCTTCAAGCAGTCAGCGGATATGGCGACATAAGGACCTTCAGTATAAGTTTCTTCTTACCAAGGGGATCAGTGGATATCTAGCATAGTAGAGTGGATAGGAATCCCTATGAATTAGTACATGTTTATCCAGAAGACAAAGAACCTCATGCAAACACTGAGGCAAGGGTTACCCAAAGGGCATTTGGCTGGGAAGCCAAGTTTCAGAAAAACAAAATCACACATGCCCACACAATGCAAAGCATCATGGGCTGCATATACAAATCACCACAGAATGTTACACTGGTTCAACTTTAAGCAGAATTGCATGGTGCCAAAGGCCTCTCACACAGTTTGCAAAGGGTGCTAACAGATGACATAGACACGTATAGGATGAAACACGTGTCTATATCATCTATTAACACCATGCCTACTGAAAATTTCGGACATGCAATTATGTAAGCCAATGTATCATATGAACCATGATGCATTACGATAATAATAACATTATGATTGTATTTTCATGTTTATCCAGGATCATTTTCATTTTCATCCTTGCTTATAAAGAGAGGATGGACATAGTAGACCTAGCACCCTTCTTCCTTTAATTACAATGGTAGTATGTTAAAATAATACGAACAGCACTTTCACATATGCTTCAACATTATCTCTAGAATGTAGGATTTGGATATTGTCAGTCAGTGAGAATTCTTTTCAGCTGAACAACTATTTCTCATTCAGAGTGCTCTTTGAATTGGTTTGGTTGGATTTGCTCTTTTTATTACAAAACTACGTTTCTGTCACAAGCTTCAGTGGAGAGAGGTAAAGCAGTTGACCTCTTCAAAGTGACATCTTTCTTAACAGAAGTTTGTTTCAGCTTTCAAGAAGGCATTTACTGCTGTTTCACCTATCAGGGCAGGCTAGCGATATAATAGTAGAACTGTGAGGAGCATCAGAAGATAAGAATCCTCAGGAAGACACATTCCACTTAGGTGAAAGGGGTACAGTAATATCCTTTATTTGCTTGCTGAGCATCATAATGCAAAATATAGGCTGGCTACCATCAATTGTTAAGGAAAAGTTGGGGTTGAAATGTTGCAAAATATACCAGTAGCTGTTCAGACAAGCCAAAGGCTGAGGAATGCCCATTTACCCCATCCCCACATGCATCCGATTACCTGAACCATTACAACCATGCTGTACTTGCCTCCAACAAGAGGGCAGTTGAGTGTTTGCAGTCGCATTCACTGCCAGTTCAATTGTGATTGGATTGGTAGGGGACACGTGACTCATGCCCTCCCTTGCCAGGATCTATGTAATGTACATAATCTCGCAATACACTCAGAGCCCTAGGGTGGGAAGCTCTAGTTTGCTTATGAATCTGGGCTTACATCAGCACCAGTGGATTAGTCACAAATATATTGTAAATGTCGCCTTTCAGATCTGTAATAAAAACATAGGACTAAGCTGTATACATCTAAGTGAAATCATCAGGACACTCCTGGATACAAAGTACAAGATACATGGATACAGATGCTCCCCACCTAAAAGTTTCAGTTACAAACAGCTTCAAAACTTTTATTTTAAAATAGACATATCTGAAGCCCCTAGTACCAGCCAATAGGGTTCAACTGAAATAGAATTAAATAGAGCTGTGGGGCATTTGTGGAAGTGAAACAATAGAGAGAAGCTGAGTGACTGGAGGCTGCTGAGGGACTGAAAGGTGTTAAAATGTAAGACTACAGGTTGTGGAAGATTACTTAGAATAGTACAACAAAAGATTCCCAGAAAGGACATGGGGACTCATGAAGATCCTAGGCAGAATGCAGTATGGTTCAGTGGTTAGTGCACAGAACAAAGACATATCAAGTTCAAATCCTACAACAGCCACTGGCTCATTGTATGAACCTCAGTAAATCACTTGGCTTCCAGTCAGTCATTTGTGCTGTAAAATGTGGTACAGGCAGGATACCACTGAAAATGAAATGTTCCACCCAGCAGGACTGCCCTAGGTCAATAAATTCAAAACAGAATGAGAAAATGAAGAGACTATGATGTCTAAAATGGGCCAGCAGAAGAATACCCAATACTAATAGGCATAGGTGGGGGTCTTTTGGTTAAGCAGCAGATGGAGAGGACCTAGAAAAGGATAGAAAAAGGTTATTTATTTGAAAAACATAAAGGAGAGGTGTCTAGATTGCACCTATAAGGGAGGTTAGTGCAATAAAGCAGTACTGTTTGGAGTGTGCCTGGGTCTACATTTCCCAGTATAAGGAAAGTTTGAGGGAGCAGAAGTAAGAAGGAATGATCCTGCCAACCAGTGACCCTATTCTATGGTTTAATTTCTCTCCATGTTGTGGGTTTTATTAGGATGTTTTGTTTACTATGTTACAGATCTGGGGCCGGATTTTCAAAATGACCCTTTCTGGGACACGTGGAAAAACCTTGCAGGTTCTGGGTTTTCACATGCAGCTATACTTTCCATTGAGATGAGCCATTGCGACCAGCTCCATGATTTATGGCAGCTAAAGAATTTTTTGCATAGCAGCACCAAAATGCTACATCTGGTAGTACCAGGTGAAGCTTTACCTGCAAAATAGGAGTGAGGTTCACAGGTGAGCCCCAACCCCACACCTCATCCCACAAGTCTGATGTCCACCTCTGGAAGTGGACATCTAGCCCCTATGCATTTACAGGTGTCAAATGGGTTTGTCCTGGGTTTCTAGGGCTCCTCGATGCCCCAGAGCTTTGCAGCTGCCCATGCTGAAAATAGTTAATCCCACACATGCAGAGACTTTATCACACCAAGGGCTGTACAGTTTTTGAAAATCTGCTCTATGGTTTATTGAAAACCCTCAAAAGTAATCAAGGCACAAATCCTGGTAAAATGAGGAAAAGCTTTTGCATTTCCCATACCTTTATAACTTTGACTGACTTTCACAGATTACAGTAGAGATTGGTTGAACTAAAACCTAAGAAAATGGACAACCCACTGGCACAGCAGTAGAGCTCCCACTCATGATACTGATGACCCAGGTTTGGAGGAGGGGGACTATCAGAGGCCAGCCGGGAGGAGGGAGAAAACTGAGCATCTGAGAGCACACTCTCCTCCTCCAGAGAGGGAGGGCTGATGTCACTGCTGCAAGATTGCCACCTGGATGACTTCAGATGGCAGTGCAGTTAGGCAGCTGCTGTGTGAGGGAGATCATTGGCTAGAAGCTCATGGAATGATCACTCATGTTCATTTGCATGAGTTCTCTTGCATGCCAGTGTCCTGTGGGAGGGCATACAGACAAAATAGCTCTGAGCATTTTGATCACCTGGCACCTCAGGCCCAGACCATGGCCATCGCCTGTTGTGAAGACACCCAGGAACCTTCAGTCCCATAGCTCTGAAGGGAGCAGAGGTTTGGTTCTGGAATGGTCAAACCCTGCCATGAGGGAGTAAGCTTGTAGAGTTGAAATTTCCACAGGTAAGTGACAGGGATGTTAGGTGATGGGGTAGGGTCTGACGAGGGATAGTCAGGCTGGATACAAAAAGTATATAAAAAATTAAGAAAATTCTAAAGGTGCATTTTAATGGCTTTTCTGCAATTTTAATTTACTTTTAATTTTGGATAATCTTCCAAATGAATTGTTTATGTTATTTAATATATTTTAATGACTTGTCATCAGCTACTGAGTGGCGAGGCATATTTTAAAAGGAGAGGATACTGACACAAGGGGTGGCTTTCAACTCCATCAGCATCCTCCCATTTGCAGCAAACCCTGTGTGCCTTATTTTCAAAGGTAACAATCCAGAAGATAGTTATACACTGCAGGCAGGTCTGGTGCTTGGCTGGGTAGCCAACCCCTTGCAAATGAAATCAGTCCAAAATAGCAAAGCACTCACCAGGTAATGAGGAAACATGAGCACAAACAGTAAAAGAAGGTGACAAAACTTTCTATAGATACATTAGTGAAAGGAGAAAGTCCTGATGGGGTATTGCTAAGATCAAAGGGGATAAGGGGTGTGAGAGAGGACCATGTAAAGCAGCTATCCTAAATAGATACTTCTGCTCAGAATTTACTGAAGAGGCAGGTAGGGCTGGGTCCACAGCTCGGCACCATGGACACAGGGGAGGGAGGTGTGCACTAGGCCCTTCACAAAAGAAAGGCTCCTACAAGAGCCTCGATAAGCACAGGGTAGACAAGGCAATGGGACCTTATGGCACAAGCATCCCAGGGTACTAAAGGAGCTAAAGGTGGAACTAGCAGAGTCATTATCAAAACTGTTTAGTAAGTCTCCGAGCACAGGAGAAGCCCCAGAAGACTGGAGAAGGGCTCATGTGATCCCTCTTCACAAGAGTGGTAGCAGGGAGAAGGCAGGGAACTACAGACCAGTCAGTCTTGCCTAAGTAGTGGGCAAGATTATGGAGCACTCCTTAAGGAAAGGATAGTGCAACACCTGGAATCCATAGGAGCACAGAATCCAAGACAGCATGGATTTATAAAGGAAGGTCCTGTCAAACTAATCTCATAGATTTCTTTGACTGGGTAATCAAAGTGGTGGACTATGGGGAGCAGTTGATGTCACCTACCTTGACCTCAGCAAAGCTTTCGATATTGTTCCACTAGAAGACTGATTATGCTGAGTCAACTGTCGGACGCTCTTTAGGCGTTTTGTTAGTTTTCTTTTATTTTTATTCTTATTTTCAGTTATTTTAACTTAGTGACCGTTTGTGTTATCGTGTCACCGTGTTTTAGCACTACTGATCTGAGGATGCTTATTTTAGTCATTTGAATTAAGTGACCATTTGTGTTATCGAGTCACTGTGTTTTGGATTATTGAACTGTGTATTATTCCGGGCTTGCGAGTATTTTGTAACTCAACATATTCTGTTGTCCAGAGGACTGTGCAGTGATTGCATGTCCAAGCAACCTGTTCTTGAGTCGTCGAGTGATTTCTGGATTACTCTGGATTTTGTGACACAAAGCAGTTGCTGCCAAGGAGTGTCGGTGTTTGGCTTGGACTTTGTTTTTGTCACTGTTGTAATGGAGCCACAACGGATCCTCCTCCACTATTTGAAATCTGTGGACTAGATTGGTTTGTATGACCCTGTGTGGAAATCATTTTGGAAGAGGCCATTTATGATCTTATAAGATACTTTTCTGCAAATTGTTTCTCCAGTGTGTTCCTCTAAGTGCATTAAACTTAAGCCTGCTTGGTTTTAAGGGACTGCACTGAAGGTATTATGTATACAGGGACCCCTGATTTTTGTGACACTTGAGCCCTGACTGAGTTAAAGGTTGGATTGTTGTGTTCTGGCGTTGTAAAGGAGACAATTGGAGTTGAACAGCTTCTTGTTGGATGGCAAGGTTTTGTCAGTTCCTCCTGGGAGTCTTTTCTCGGCCCTGGCCCCACTCAGTGGTGTGCTACAGGCTTGCTGCCGTGGGGTGGTCGGTGCTGTGGTGCTTCTGTTCATCAAGTGGTAGCCTGTGGGCTGCCATTTGGCTGAACGGGTCTGGGGAAGGGTTTTGGGGCTGGGTTGAGGCTGTGAGGTGTTGCTGAAACAATTTCAGCTCGACTCGGGCTGGAGTGAAGAAGATTATGGAATTATGAGGAACACTGAACTTGGAGAGTTGATATCTGAATTTGTGTAACTGCTGGGATACATGACTACTTTGGTTCTCTGTGGAAGTGAGAGCCCACAGGAAGGACCAATTTATATTCATGGCTCCTTGAGATGTGAGCCTTTTCTGAAGTGATAAAGTTGCTGGACTGACTAAGATTAAGTGACTTTGTTGATTGAACATTTTTCTATTTATTTTTTTAGTTTAGATTTATTTTAGTTTAAATAAGTATTAAGTTTGAAATTTATATTATTCTCCCTCTGTGTGAGAGACAGTGGGTGGGATTTGTAAATTTTCTTCTCCATTCTCCTACTTTGTGAGAAAGTAGTGGAGTTTCCATCAGAGTGGTTTTTGTTTGTTTTTGATAATAGTTGATTGGGGTGTATTATTAAAGTGTTATTTTTAGTAGTATTAATAGGTTTTAATGTGTTGGGTTGGGAAAGCACAGTCAGGCGGTACTCCCCTCAAGACTGAAGGATCTCCTACCTTTGAATGTCACACTTCCTTCAAGTGTATAGGAAATGCCGAATACTCTGCATTGCGAGATGTAGGAGTGGTGGGATTAGGAGATCCTGGAACTCTTGGGGGATGGGAAAAAAGTGAGCGGATAGAAGCAGTTAGAACCAGGAGGCGCCTGGGGTGAAATGGATGCAGGAGCGAGGCCCATCGTATTCTGCATCCATACACTAAGGGCACTGACTTGGGCAGGCAGGAAGGAGTCACCCTTAGAGTCTCATCCTTTCAGGTGGTGTTAAGCAATGCGAGGTCTATTAGAAACAAGACTGCTTTAGTGGCAGATCTTGTTGTATCTGTGGACTTGGCTTGCATCACCGATACCTGGCTTGATAATCGGGCCCCCATTTTGGGGTGCACGGTTCCAGATGGGTTCTCTGTGATTCACTGCCCGAGAGTGGACTGTAGGGGCAGGGGTTGCAGTCTGTTTTAGACAGGAACTGGACCTCAGGGAGGTACCGGTGGGGTATACAAACTCCTTTGAATGTATTGTGGGTGCAGGTGCAGACTTCAGGATACTTCTCATTTATCATCCACCAGGTGATGGGAGAGAATTCCTGAGGGAGGCGGTGGATTTTATTGCTGAGAGGGTTTTGGAATCCCCTGATGGTTAATTCTGGGGATTTCAATGCCTAGAAATGATGAACTCGCGCTTTTGGACAAACCTCCTCCAATTGACTGATTCAGTTGGGCCTGACACGGGTTATTACCACTGCAACCCACCAGGGGACATTCATTGGACTTGATATTCCATCTGGGGATGGAAGTCTCTGATGTGGAGGTAGAGCCCATCAGTTGGTCTGACCATCATGCCCTGAGGTTCAGTTTCACGCCCCCAAAGGCCTGCCACTAGGGAGATAGTACAGTTCTGTCCTTTGAGAGGAGTTACCTCAGAAGGCCTAATGACGGAGCTTGACTTCTTGGGATTTCCAATGGAAAGCATGGATCCAGGGTCTTTAGTGCTGGCCTATAATAGGGCAGTTGTGAGGGCCCTGGATGTTATTCTTCTTTCGTGTTTGCTCCTGTACTCTTCATTCTGGGGCCCGTGGTTTACCATGGAGATCCGTGAGTTGAAGAGACAGGGTCAAAGAATGGAGAGACGTTGGCAGAAGACTCACCTGGAGGTTGACAGGCTTAGACTGCTAGATCATTATAAAATCTATCAGTTAGCAATCTCCCATAAGAAGGCAGAGTTCCTGTCCAGGGAGATTGCTACAGCAAAAATAGACCAGCCCAGCTCTTCCGACTGTGGACAGACTGTGCAATCCAGTCTGTCTTTATGCCGGTCGAGCATTATCACAGTTACAGTGTGAGGAGTTTGCGGCGTTCTTTGCTGATAAGGTGTCTGCTATCAGATGAGATCAGCGGGCCTCCCATTGGGTCTTGCAGTGATCAATCGGGGGATACAAATACCCATTTGACCTGGTTCATGTTCAGTCAACCGGTAGTCATGGCTATAATGAGAATCGTCCAGACTTTGCGTCCAATTTGCTGTGGTTTGTATCCGGGCCCTACTCACCTACTTGTGGGATGTGTAGAGGTTATAGGCCCGATCTTTACTGGGATAGTAGTGGCATCATTGGACAGAGGGATCTTTCCTGATCCTTTGAAGGAGGCAATAGTCGTCCCCTCCTGAAAAGCCCTCCCTTGATCCCGACTGCCCAGGAAACTACAGGCCAATCTTGAATCTTCTTTTGGGGAAGATTATCGAGAAGGTGGTTGCCTTGCAGCTGGAAGATCATTTAAACATCCACAATATCTATGACCCTCTCCAGTCTGGCTTCAGGAAATGGCATAGTACTGAGACAGCTCTTGTTCAGGTACTGAATGATCTCCTGATAGCAAGAGACCAGAGAACTCATTCTATCTTAGTTATCCTCGATCTTTCAGCAGCATTTGACACCATGGATCATGGGGTGCTGCTCAATGCTATGGTTTCTCTGTGGACTAAGGGGGTGGTCCACAGTTGGTTTAAATCTTTTCTGCAGGGTAGGACTCAGAGAGTAGTGTGAGGGGATTTATTCCTCGACCTCCGCTGCCTACACTGTGGAGTGCCACAGGGTTGGTGTTGTCCCCATGTTATTTGCGGTGTACATGCTTCCATTAGGGGACATTATAAGACATTATGGTTTGAGTTTTCACTGCTATGCCGATGAGTCCCAACTCTATATGTCTTTTGTGCCTGAGCAGGAGTCTGACTCAAGTACATTGTTTAACAACTGCCTCCTGGAGATACAGAACTGGATGAGTACCAATTGGCTGAGGTTGAACCTGGGAAAAACAGAGGTATTGGTGGTGGAACCGGGGTGAGATATCAAGTCCATGTTGGAAATCCCTCAGGTTTAATTCTGGGAGAATTCCGCTCATGGCATCTGGTCAGGTGCGTAACCTGGTGTTATATTTGACGAGGGCCTGACCCTGAGGGCATGTGTCAGCCATAGTCAAGTCATCCTTTTTCATCTAAGGAATATAGCACAGGTGAAACACTTGATTCCATCAGAGGATCTTCCTACCCTGGTCCACGTCTTTGTTGCCAATCGTCTTGACTACTGCAATGCCCTTTATGTAGGGCTGCCAGGAGTGGCTATCCGCCACTTACAGCTGGTGCAAAGCGCAGCAGCTAGGTTGTTGACTGGAAGCCCAAGGTCCAACCATATAATACCTAGCTCGTGAATTGCACTGGCTGCCTGTACAGTGGCGGATCACTTTCAGGTTCATGCTGATGACCCATAAAGCCCTACACGGTTTGGGACCTTGCTACCTGAAACAACTCCTGATTTCTTACTGTCCTTATCGCTCCCTCCAATCCTCTGGTGAGGGATTGCTGGAGAATTCTCAGGGTAACCTTAAAACCATCTGGTGGAAGAACATTTGACTTTATGGCCCCTACCCTGTGGAATTCTCTACCTTACCAGATACACAATAGCCTGACTGTGGAGAGCTTTAAAAAAGCTTTTAAAGACCTTACTTTTAACCAAGCATTTTAGTGACTTGAATTGTGTTGGATTGTGTTTTGAATTAATATGTTTATAATTATGTTTTTAATATTGTATGAAGGATATTGTAAAGACACCTTGAGCTTTGGAAGGCGTTTATAGAAATAAATATTTACTTACTTACATACTTACTTACTTACTTACTATAAGCTGGGTAGGCTAGGGGGTGGGTCAGAAGTTGGTCAACTGGGTGGCAAACTGGTTAATGGGCAGAAACAGAGAGTGGCGGTAAATTGTATACAGTAAGAAGAGATGCAAGTCACAAGTGGGGTACCTCAGGGATCAGTCCTTGGGCCAGTCCTTTTCAGTATCTTCATCAGTGACATTGCAGATGGACTGGAGGGTAAGGTTTGTCTGTTTGCAGATGACACCAAAAATCTGCAACAGAATAGATGATCCAGATGGGGTGGGCAGAGTGAGAAGAGAACTGGATAAACTGACAAAATGGCGAAACAGTGGCAACTGGGGTTTAACGCAAAGAATTTTAAGATCATGCACATAGGGAAGAGACCAGAAGTCACCTACAGGCTGGGAGGTTGCTGGCAGTCACAAGGGAAGAAAGAGACTTGGGCATCATCACCACAGATGATCTGAAGTCATCCAAGCAGAGCTCTAAAGCAATAGGTAAGGTTAGGGGATGTTGGGGTGTATTAGTAGAGGTCTCACAAGTCATAAGAGGAAGGTAATGATCCTCTTTACAAGACACTGGTTAGGCTCCCATCTGGAGTACTGCGTGCAGTTACTGAGGCCCCATCTTCACAAGGACATTAACCAAATGGAGGCAGTCCAGAGAAGGGCAACCAAAATGGTGCAGGGACTGCATCTGAAAACATATGAGGACAAATTAATGGAGTTCAATATGTATACCCTAGAACAAAGGGGAGAGAGGTGATATGATTGAAATATACAAACACCTTAAGGGTATTAACTAGGTGAAAGAGTCTAACATGTTTCGATATAACAAAAATAGCAGGACAAGAGGACACAGCATGAGATTAGAGGAGGCTGATCAAGGGTAATGTGAGGAAATTCTTTTCACAGAAAGGTTGGTGGATGCATGGAGCGCCTACCTCAGGAAATGGTAGATATGAATACAGTGCAGGGCTTCAAACAGGCATGGGATAGGCATAAGGGAGCAATATATCGAGTATCAATAGATAGGCCATTGACAGAGCAAAGGCTGATGGCACATTCATAAGGCAGAAAAAAATGGGTAGACTGGATGGGCCTTGCGGTCCTTATCTGCCATCAACTTCTATGTTTCTATGGCAGTCACTTTTAGAGGCAACCGAGAATTAGTTGCATATGTTCAGAGAAAGAAAAATACACATTATTTACTGGTGGCAAATAAATACAAGACAAGTAAGTATACATACAATGTACAGCAGAAATTAGCTACAAACATGAGAATCACACACCATTCAGTTCTATAAGTACCTTTTTGAATGTGTGTTTTCGTTTCAAGGATGACTTTTTCTAAAAATCAAAGCAAGTGTTCAGTTAACAAGGCTTTTGTTAGTTGAACCCTGGCTTCTGTTTTACCAAAAGGCCATTTAAAAATTGAAAAAGCATTCAAAAGATGCTTCACAGAGCTGAATGGATTACAGCCACACTCTTCCTGTACCGTTGTCACTAAATGTCTGAGTGAGAGGGCAGGAATGGCCAATAGGAAGAGGAAAGGCATTGCACAGCCAGCTCCTCAGAGGCAAATTAGAATTCAGTCCCTTCCTAAGTGGAAATTATAAAACATTTTAAAACTGGTACTGAGGAAGTACTAAACAGGTACAGAGTTTCGTGTTTGTTTTTATACACTAGAAATGTTCTCTTTAAGGTCAGAAAGGATCCATCATGTACATCCTCTGCTTCAAGGTGTGAACGAATATGCTGTGTAAACATGCATTAAGTTAAAGGGGTTCCCTACCTATGCTACTACTCAGGGTATTCACATATTCCCTTGGTGACACAGCTTTCTCCAGACTTACCATCAAGGCATGCATTGTCTTTTGTGTCCACTCTCTCCACTGGTATGTTCTTCCTTAGGTTTACCTATAACCCTTTAGGAGGAGACATGCTTCCTAATATTACCCCACAATTTGCCACCTCTAAGTTTCAGGGCATGCCTCATTTCCTGTTTCCTGTTGGAGGACAGCAGATCACACATCTCTATTTCATCTTGTTATTATACTTGGGTATAAGGAAAACTGAGATTGTATCCCTCCATAGCCTCCTGTTCTTCAGCATGAACATGTTAATAGCCAGCAACTTCTCCTCATAGCATGTGTCTTTTCTACACTTGATCATTTTTGGTGGCCCTGCTTACATCATTGTGAAATCTGCAGTGTTTTTTGTGTTAGGGAGCCAAGAACTGTATGCAGTACTGAAAATGAGCCTGACCAGGGTCATGTAAGGAGGCAGGATTACTTCCCCTGTCCCACTGGTCATCCTTTTCTGATGTACCCCAGTATTCTGCTGACTCCTTGGCAGCAGTTGCACATTACTATACTGTTTCATCTCCTTAACTATTATGACCCCCAGATCCTTACCCTCCTCCACTTCAGCAAGGGAAGCCACACACCTTGTCTGGATTCTACCTCTGTTTTCTCCCCATCTTTCATTTTGCTACAATGAATCTGAGACTACAGGAGTACAAAATCACTCTGATTGTTTTGGTTCCCCAGACATTGGTTCCCATCCACAAGAAAAGTCCACCGCTCTGGCCAGCTTAGTGTCACTAGTGAACTTAAACAGTCTGCTAGAGATCCCAGCTTCAAATAACTGATAAAAATGTTGAACAACAGTGGCCCCAGCATGGATCCATGAGGACAGCACTGAATACCCCTCTCCACATGGAGAAGTGCCCGTCCAGAACAATCCTTTGCTTCCTACCCCAAGCCAGCTAGCAATCTGCATTGTGTATGTCTCCATTATACCTCACTGGTGTATTTTGTCACTCTCCTCTGCTCACCTTTCACCCTACATTTACATTCGTTCAGCTCCCCATACACCGTCCCCAAATTATGATCACTGCTCCCAGCTTGAACTCTGTATTGCCTTTGCACACTGTGAATTGTTCTCCTTCAGCACTTTATTGTAGTGGTGTACTTACATAATTTCTGCCTATGCCGTTGCTAATTTTGATATTTAGCTATCATTTGTACATGTATACCTCATTGTTGTGCTCTTATTCAACCCCTCCCTGACAAGGATGGATCTGGAATTGAGCTGTTACCAGCTCAGTATGTCATTCCTGGTCAAACTTCTGAAATAACAAAAATAAGCATGTCCTGCATCTCAGTAACAAATATCATATGTATGAATATTCATGAGCATTAAACCCAGGAAGTAGAACTAAGGGGTCATTTAAAATCCTGTTTAGACTGGTCTGGTGAATTAGGCTGTGTACTAGACACATGAGTGTGTAGAATGTACTGAATAAAGAAGTTGTATTAAACAGACTGACCTGGGTGGAGTACTAATCAATACATGATACTCACAGTAAGCTGTGTACGACACAGAGAGAAAAATAAAGCAAGCAAGGCTTCCTCCAGAACTTAAACTTACAGGAAGTATTGAAGAAAACTGTAGACATTTATGGCAGAGATTGGAGCTCTATTTGAGAGCTGTTGGGCAGATGAAAGCTGTAATAGCTGGATCGGATGCCCTTGATGTCTAATACTTTCAAAATTTCTGGTAAGGGATAGGAGCAGTATGATGCACCAATGAAAATGCAGTCTTGAAAATGAAACTTACAGAGATTCTTGTTTTGTTCAAGAATACAAAAGGAACATAAAACAATTGAAGATCTGTAACTGATGAAATTTAAATGCAAGCCCCATAATTTTGGCCTACTGAGTGATTCTCTTATTAAAGAGCAGATAGTGATGGGACTAAGTGAGGAAAAGGCAAAGAGCATTTAGAGAAATGAATTTAACACTAGAGAGGACTCAGAGAATTTGTCAGGCTTCAGAAATCATGCAAGCACTAATGGATACAATAAAAAGATAGGAGCCAAAGGACTGTACATGCTATACACAAAAACAAATTTAAAAGAACTCTAGTAAGAAAGATGGTAGGGAAAGGACTCGGAGAGGATACACTGTCAAAAATGTGGTAGCTCTCATGATTACAGAAAATGCTTTGCATACGGACAGCAGTATCCTAAGTGCAAAATAAGAATAATTCTTATGAGTTTGTAAGACAGAAAAAAAGGGTCCATATATTGGGAGAAGCTGAGCATGGTGCAGATCTAGTGTTGTGAATTCTTTGTAGGCTGCATCAAGTCAGGAGACTCAAAAAGGAATAGATCGGTTCTCCAAATATAAATGGAACAGTTATTTCATTCAGGTTAAGTACTGAGGCTGAGGCCAATATGTTGCCTAAAAAAGAGTTTCCAGTCTCAGATAGAAGCCACATATTAGAAAGAATGACATGGAATTAACATGGGAAATAATTTCAATGAAAGGTGTAAGCAGACTAAAACTGACTCTAAAGGGAAAAATAAAGGTGCATTCTTTGTCAAAGTCTCAGTGGACAGACAGCCGATTATAGATCTTAAAACCTGTGATAGATTTATTTATTTAGTTTTTCTTTTCCAGGTAAGAGAGCTAGGCAAACAAATGCCTATTTTCAGGCATGACCTGTGAGGTTACATACAAAAGAAAACTACAGACAATGATAAAAGGAAATAACAACTTGTGTCACAGGCATGGGCAAGAACCGACTGAGACTGATAAAGAAAATAGGTGAGATTAATAGAGAAAACATTTGAATTTTAAGTCACAGATGTACTAGAGTTGAGCAGTTTGATGATGCATTTCTAGGTATAGGAACCCTTCCAGAGCTACAAAAGATTTGATGTCCAGTCAAAACCATGACAGTAAATATGCAAGGTCAAAAACTGCATGGTCATAACCGCTGAGCGGGTTTGGAGTTAGTTTATTTAATCTAGTGCAGTTTTGGACCACGCAGTTTTGTACTGACCGCATGGCATGGCTTTTGGCTGTGCTGCTTTTGATTGTATGGTCTTGAGATAGTGCTAAAGATTCAGTTTAAGCAGGATGCTATACCCATAATACATGCGGCCAAGAAGATGTCAGTATCAGGCAGGAATTAGATTGGATGACTCAAAAAGGAATCATAAAGAGCCACAGCCTAGGTGTATTCATTGGTGATAATGGAGGAAAAACAAGGTTCCCTACTGTGAATTTGTATAGATCCAGAAGACCTCAATAAATACATTAAGAGAAAGCATTATCATCTTCCTATAATGGGAGAGATTCTCAGTGAACTATTCAATGCCAGGTATTTTTCCAAACTGGATACCTCTGCAGGGTTTTGGCACATTCCTAGGATAAGTAGAGCTTCTGACTTTGCACAATTAACATGTCATTTGGGCAACACTGCTATTTGAGGCTTCCTTTGAGGATTAGCTCTGCCCTGAATTTTTAATTACACAGTGCAGCAGATTTTTCTAGGCTAAAGTTAAATGGATTGATGCTGAGTGCAACAAAATGAGGAAACTGGTCAGCAAACAAGGGAGGAGAATGAAGAAGTTTGCAAGTTTCAGGACAGAGTTGCATTTATTAATCTAAAAAATACTGAATGCTGATAGATTTTAAAAAGGCAGTGTATAAAACACTTTTATGGGAACACTACAAAATGCAATATTAGACAAAGATAAATTATTCTGAAATTTAATTGAACATTGAGAAAAGAAGTTAAAAACAATACGGAAGCTTTAATAACTTTGTAGGAATGACAAAAACATTTCAGCAAGATTTCTAAAATAGGCAACAGTAATACAGGGAATACAAAACTAATGTTGAACTCTGGAACACAAAAGAAGATTGGATAAGTTTTACCATACAGGAAGTCAAGCTGTAACCCCCTCCCACACACACACAAGTCCACACAATAGCCTCAGTTGGTTGTGGAGTGAAGCAAGGTTGTATTTTAGCACCAGCCTATTTAATTGTTGTATCAAAACATTAATGGAGGATTTTATGCAGATTGACACATTTCCACCAGTTATTAATGGGTTTAGCATAAAAATACCATTATCGTTGATGATGATGTGGTTCTCTCACAGACTCCAGTGGGCTTCAGAGGAGGTATTAAAACTGTAAATAATGCATTAAAGAATTTAGACCTAGAAATTAATTTGCAAAAAAAACCCAAGATAGTCATATTTGGAACTCATAATAAAGGAAAATAACAAAATATTGGAAATGGATGACTTTCAGTTGGAGAGGTTAATGAGTATTGTTAACTCTGTGTTTTTTTAGCTATTACTTTTCTTCTTGCCAGCTTGCATCCAGTTGGTGCCCCAGCCCCATTCTCCAACATCCACCATCTGGCACTGACCTGGTCCTAAGGCTTACCCCCGGTGGAGCCAGCAGGGTTCTCCAACCCCCACTGGGAATGGATTCAAGGGATCAGTGCTGTGGCTGGCTGGGAGTGGAGCCTGTGAGGTGCTCTCCACCATTCTGCTGTGGCAAGTGGTTTTCTATGTTACTCCCTAGGAGTCGAGGTCATGCAATGATGCCTGCTGAGTGGAGTGTGCACATGTCCGCATGTGCTCCTCCAAGCATCTGCCCTGACTCCTCCCTTACCTTCAGCATGGTAGCTGTGTCCTCCAACCACTTCTAGGGAGCAGACATGCACCAACAGCTGAAACCCTCCCGAGAAGGAGAGCAGTCCTGCCGGATGCTCAATCCTTCTCCACCCCTACCGACCCCCAGCGCCATGCTCATTCCTGAACATGGGTCACCGGCATCACAGTACAGTGACCAGGCACCTCAGCCCTCAGCACCACTGGGCTGGCTACTTCTGTGTTTTATTTGACAGAAATCTTAATTAGAAAAATTGTATAAATCTACCAAAATTATTGTAAAGAAAACCATTAGGGCACTAGATTTGCCTGTGCATTTGGAGGCAACTCCTTTGTAGCTCAAAAACATTGCTTTGAAGCAAAAGTGAATGCTCAAATATTGTATGCTTCTGAAGTCTGGGGAATAAAGGAAGGGATGAAGGATCTTGAAACAATACAAAATCTATATTAGAAACTGATACTTGGGCTTCCTAATTATGTAGCAAGTGCAGTACTTAGGGCAGAAACAGGAACTCTAGATGTCAAGACAAGGGCCTAAAAATAAGCATGCATTTCTGGGTAAAAATTAGTAGTGCTCCTGTGGACAGTTTAATTAACAATTGCTGGAAAGATTCAAAGAATAGCCAAAAGAGAACACCTGGTTTGGTATATTAAATAGACCACTTAACAAGATGGGACTGGAAGCAACTATATTTTTGAGGAGAATGGGGACTTGGAACAGTCTGCAATAAATGCAGTACAGAGAAATGTTGATGTAGCTGTGCCAGGTGATACAGGATCCACCAGAATATAAATTATTAAAGTCAATCAAAGAGAATTTATTGTGGAACAATATTTAATATTCTGTGACAATGTGCAGCATAAAAAGCTATTACCAGAATCTGGATGGAAATGTTAGGGCCTTCTAAGGTATGTTTATATGCACTTGAGAATTTTGCATGGACTTTTCTTAGTAAAATTAATAGGTCCCATATCTATGTAAATATATAAGATTATTATTCCTATTATTTTTCACAGCAAAATTGATATAGATATTTATAGTAACAGGTACTTGTAAGCTAAAACTGTTTAATGAATCTCTGTGCAATACTGTAGATAAAACAATTTTGGGGTAGTGTATATGTTTATATTTGCTAATGTCTTTAAGCTCTGTACTGTATGTGTTATGATGTACTGTATGTAACAAAATCTTTTATACAGACTAATCACAATACACTTGACTAGATTTTGACAGTGTTGCTGGTGTTAGTATGTACATTGATAATATCATTATATATGGGGTTCTAGTATAAAGGAACATGATGTGCAATTGAAGTAGGTGATAGAATTGGCTCATAAGCATGGTTTCAAGTTTAACAAGATTAAATGTCAATTCAGAGCTCAGGAAATTGTCTATGTTGGAGAGAAACTAACTCTTGATCTGGAAAAGTCAAAGCTATTTTAAAATACCAGACCCCAAATGCAAAAATGACTTACGCGATTTCCTGGAATGTTGAGCTATTTGAGAAGATTTGTACCTAATCTGATGGCAAAACTAGTTTCCCAAACAGCCTCCTCCTGCAAAGGAGTTAATGCCATAGTGCGATGGCATTCCATGCAGCGGCTTTGGCTAAAGCAAATGTTGATCAAGGAATCAATTCTGAAGTACTAAGACTCTAAGCTACAAACAAAAGTGTCTACTGATGCAGCAAAAGATGGATTAGGAGATGTCTTACTACAGTCGCATGAGAATACATGCCTTGCCTGTAACATATGTATCCTGTACTGTGACCAGCACCAAGCTGAATTATGTTCAAATTAAAAAGAAACACTGAGGCTAGCTTTTGGCTGTGAAAAGTTTCATGAGTATATTTATGGCTTCTCAGTAGTGGCAGAAACTGATCATAAGCCTCTCATTGCCATTTCCAAGAAAGGACTCTGTAACGTCCTCCTCGTGTCCAAAGGCTGCTATTAAGACTACAAAGGTATAGCATATAGTTGTCATACTGACCAGGAAAACACTTCATAGCAGTAACAATTGTCCAGAACTGTTACAGAAGAGATTCCAGATGAGCAACAAAAGAAAAAAAAAACTGAAACAGATGGTTATATTACCTTCATTGAAATATCCCAATCTGTCTTCAAAGAAATGGGATAAAATTGTAAAGAGATAGCTACAGATGAGACACTTCAAGAGGTTATATGTTCCTTGTTTGGTGGCTGGAAAGATAAGTCTGTGAACAAGCCATATTTCCACTATTGTGATGAGCTTTCAGTGATCGATGGTATTCTTTTGAAGGGTGTTGGATTGTTATTCCTGCTTTCCTTAGAGTCAGATGCTTTCATGGATTAATGACAGTGATTTAGGCATAGAGAAATCAAAGAGATGAGCCTGATAAGTGGTATTCTGGCCAAACATGACTAAAGACAAAGAGGATATTGTTAACAGGTGGACACATGCCAAAAGTATAGGACCAAGCAACCAATGGAACCCATGATTCCCTATCAGGAACTGCAAAATCCATGGAAAAAGTGGAATTGATCTGTTTAGGTGTAGTGTTGTGCAAAATTGCAAAATTACTTCCAGCGAAACATTTTGCATAATCCCACATTTTACAAAATGTTTAGTGGTGCAAAATGGGAAACCCCCTGGCAAAATGCTGAATTTTGCCTGCTGAAACGATAATTTCACTGAAAAATTTGGAATTTTGCCACCCACAGGCAAATTTCACATTTGATAGCTGGGGAATTATAATATAAAACAAAAAAAGTGTTTTCTAAGATCCCACATCCCTGGTGTCTAGTGGTCCCACCTTCCTGGCTCATTGCTGGCCTACGATATAAAGAATTACTCCCTTGCCAAGTTCATTGGAAAACTTTCACTATCCAGAGATGCTCCTTTCAGTCAGGCTTGCCAGGGGAGATTAAAAAAGAGAAAGTGGTGCTTCACTGAGCACAGTAAATCCAACTTATATTAATGTAGAGCAGAATCCCACCCCTCCGACCCTAGGCAACACTGTCATATCTTTATTTAATGCTTATAATGCACATTAAGTGCTCTTGTTCTCCTCCTTGTCCATCTTTCAGACATCTATTCACACTCACAGCCGTGCTCCAGTTCCTTGGTCCTCACAGAGCCGCTAGTCACACAGCTAGATCTTTGTTCAGCTACTCTTTTTGCTTACATCTGTTGGGCTATATTAATAAGCTCTTCATGAGAGGGCAGTCCTCCCTGTTGTGAGGAGCCCAGGGACATCCGCCATAAGTGTGGCCTGTCTGTTTGCAAAGATTGCATTTGAAGAGGTTCAGGCAATTAGCTGAGACAGACCATAGTCTAAGCAGTGGCTGCACCTGGAGGTGTCACAGGCAGAGCTCAAGTGGGTGCTGGCTCTGGACTTGAAACAGACCTGGGCTATCCTGAGTAGAACAAAGAACCCCTTTCCTTCCCTAGATAAAAATGTTGGGCAGATGGACAAAGCTGTTATTCATTGAATATAGCTTCACTCTGATTTTCCATCCCCATTCCATATCTATTCACTATCTAATATAGAGAAGACCTATCAGAACTTTGCATCTTTGTCTAAGCCAAAAGTGCGTCTTGACATTCACTATCTCATTTTAAACATCACAGTAATGTTCTTGACAGAGGGTTTAGTGAGGGAATGGCTAAAAGGAGGCTATGGGGAGTGTTCTTCAAACTCTGATACTGTGACCAGAAGCTGTCTAGACTAGACACATTTTAAAACTGAAATCATAATTTGAATTCCCAATGTGGATCAAGGCAAAAATTTCTGAAGAAAAAATTTTAGTGAGCCTTTTATCAACATTCTAACCACATAGAGTTTGTCCGGGGAGGGTTCTCAGACCCAGTTTGTAAATTAGGTCTATGCATTCCTTCTGGGGCAGGTTCCCCTTATTTTGAAATAAATCAGACAGTTTAATAATTGGTTAAAGTCATGCTCTTCAACTCAGGTCTTTCAAGGTATTGTTTGAGGGTCCACATCTTGTGAGCCCATCATCTGTAGTCTGAATCAGCCACTTTAGGGGTTGGTTAGTGTCTGATATAGAATCCTTATTATTTGCTTCCACAGTGTTTGTGCTTGTGTTACAGTTAATGCTATCAACAGTGTTCTGACTATTAGAGTTATCCCCACAGTTAATAATGGTATTAGAGTTTTGCAGTTACACATTTCCTGTGTTATGGGAGCATTTTGATCACCAGTTTCATCACTGCAGTAAGTGCTGGCTACCATTTGATTTAGCACTTTGTTTTAGAGAATGTATTATATTTTGTACCTCTGGATCTGTGGGGTCAAGGATCCTCTGACCATCAGTTGTTTGCAGCCATCCTGCATCCTCTAAGGTGTGTACAAGGACCAATTCCCCAAGCCGATTTCAGTGTTTCTTACTGGGGAGCCTTGCTTGCTGTGGCTCTAGATAGAAGTGGTCTCTCTTGTCGCGACATCACGCTGGGTATCCCACTGGCTTTTTCTGTTGCTTGAGCTGTTCTGTATTATTATTATTATTATTATTTTTATTTAAAGTGCCTGTTATTTGTTAATATAAATCATGGCTTGGTGTCTTTTTATCTGGGCAGGGGGCTACTGTAGGCCGAGCTGACTCGGACTGTATTTGCCATTCCTAGCTTTGCCCTCTGCAAGGTCACTTGTGGCTCTTGACAGTCGGTATTCGCATTATTAACACTGTCTACCACCTTCAGTGGCGCAGTCACTGAAGAAACCTGTTCATTTCAGCTCCATGGGTATAAACCACATCAGTGGCTTTACTCTTTGATGTTGCTATGTCATCTGGCAGCTGGCTCGCTGTGACAGGGAAATGCTGGTATTGAGAGGTGCATTTTCTGGCTGTAGTTTCAACAGTTCCTCCTGTAGTCATTGCTTTTCCTGTGAATACCTTTGCTCTTCCTTATTTAGCTGTGCCAGCAAAGCTTCCTTCTGGCTGCCCAATTCACTGGTCAACCCTCTTCCAAGGAAAGTTCCAAAACAATATCTCCCACTTGAATGTGTGCTGCATTGGCAGCCTCTTCACTCCAGTCCTCCTTTGAAACAAAGATATCCATGCTGATGTCCTTCTCTTGTATTTCAGCATTATAATTGCATTTTCAATTACCTCTTGTGTTAAGAGAGCAGGGAGGAGGTTCACTCCTCTGTCTCTGTTGCATCCTTCCTCGCTGGTGTCTCTCCAACAGTGGCCATCTTGGCAGATGGCCAGAGGTTCCCTACTAGTTAGTAGGGGAATTTCCTCAATGTCCTGGCCAAATTCCCCAATTCACTAAAATACCACCAACAGCTTAATCTGTTTCTGTAGTCACTTTACAGCTGTACAAACATTCCCCTTCCCTTGCCCCTGGTTCACACTTGGAAATGAACCATGGCTCAATGTGTCTCGGTCACAAACTTTCAAATAAATAAATATAAATATATTATTTGTGAGAAAATACAGTAATATAGTATGTGCCCTACAGATCGGGGACCTAGTTACCTGCAAGATCTTCTTTGTCCCTACTATCCTTCCGTCGCTCCAATTCACTGATGAGGGATTGCTAGAGATTCCCAGGGTTCATTTAAAGACACCAGGGGCATGATCATTTAGTTTTATGGCCCCAACCCTGTAGAATTCTCTACCTCATCGGGTGAGAGAATGCCTGACTGTCCAAAGCTTTAAGTCAGCCCTAAAAGCTTATTTGTTTAATTTAGCATATCCAGACTTTTAAAATATATTTATGGATTTATTTTAGAAATTTGTTTTAATTTTATGTATTGATCTGTTTGTAAAGCGCCTTGGTTTTGGAAAGCCGCTTCTTAAAAATAAAGTATTCATTCATTCATTCATATTCATTCATTCATTCATTCATATAACATTTCTGAAATGTACATATTCAGTAGCATGTCTGTTAATAACATGTAACAAAACTGTTATACACATACAGGCATAACATGCTTCATAGCACAACTGTTGTATAAGAAATAACACATGGGAGACAGGGAATTATAGTATAGTAACTCAGCTGAGTTTAATATAAACACCTGAAGGCATGTTACTATAGTTGCACTATAATTCCTGATCTCAAATATATTATTTCATGTATAAAATGCTTTTAAATAGTTAGTGAATCAGAGGTATGTTTCAGTGTTGTAGGTATTTCATGGTACTGTGGCTTTAATATGCTGTCTGCAGTGGGAATACTGAGAAAGTGCATTTCCTGTTTTCTTTAAAGTACTGAAGCAGGAACTTTGAGAAGGGAGAATTTGTGATCATGCACTTCCTTCTTTTAGATGGCAAAGCAGGAAGGAGACTGTGTTTTTCTGAAAGTCTGACTGCTTTGCTAAAAAGTTACTTTCTTTCATTTTCAGTTGAGATTTTTGGTTTCTTTCATTTTCAGTTGTGAGATGTTTTCTTTGTTTGTTGCAAGTCATATTGTAATAAGGAGGGTATGGGGAACACAATCTTTTAGAGGTGTTGCTGGAAAATGTTAAATTTTTATTTTATTTATTTTTTGCTTTTGCTACTTTCTTTATATGGTTCAAGTCATTAAGAAAACACAGGGAGGTTGAAAAAAAAAGAGCAAGCAGCCCTTAAGATAGTTGGGAAGTTATCCAAAAGGACATCTGTGTAGAACATTAGCCATTGTAGGTTCTGTCATGCTGCTGGGCTTCAGCTCAATAGAATGGCATAAAGAGTACAGTGGTGTGGCTGGTATGATAGTGTACTTTTATAGAGTTTATTATGCAAAAACATGTTTTACTAGGACGAGTTGTTGGCTGTCTAGTAAACTAGATACCAGTAGTACTGATTACTGCCATATCAGAACCCATGATTATGAAGTATGTCTGGATAAGGTAGATAAAACCTTGGGGTATTGTTTGACAGACAACTAAATTTCTCTAAACTTGTTTATGGTGCTGCAAAACAGTTGGCTTGCAGCTTCTAAATATTGCTCAGATTAAGAATTCTCTGATTTAGGAAGTTGTAAAAACATTAGTCCATGCATGTGTAATTTCTCTGCTGAGCTATTGTAATTTTTATTGACTGGTTTGTCTGAATCTATGATTCTCCCTTACAAAGATTCAGAAATGGGCAGCCAAGCGTATTTTGGTGTACCACAATATGATCAGGTGACTCAATTGTTTCACAGTTTTCACGGACAACAATTACTAACAGAATAGCCTTTAAATTCATGGTCCTGGCTTATCAAGCTTTAAGGAGCACTGCACATCTTGTTTATGGGACCTTCTGGTACTGTATTTGACCTTTAGAGTCACCTACACTGTACTGGGGGTAATTTCTTGACAACGCAATTTAATAACTAACTCCACAGTAAACTGAGAGCTCATTTGTGGTTGGCTCCAATAAACTGGGATTGTCTACCTTGGGATGCAGGTTTCATTGTGTCATTGACGGTTTTCCAGTAAAGGTTACAAACATGTTTATTCTATTTCTAATTGTAATCAAATCATCTGTGTTATTATTTTGTTCAGGTCACTGAAACATGAGAAAGGCATCTAACACATGTTTAAGTAAATCAATAAATAAATTGTCTTATTCTGGGAAGGCACTGATGTTTGGTTTGTAGTCTGCAAAACTTTTATGGCATTCCTTAGTTCTACACAGCACCTCTATTCATTGGACACATTTGAAAATTATGTGTTCAGTCCTTTTGTGCCTCTGTAACTAAGAGGGATCTACTTAAGCCATTCACCTAGATCTTGAAAACAGTCAGTCTGTTTCAGGGGTAATGTTGGATGTACATAGGTTTCAGAACAACCTCTCTTTCTTCATTTGATGACAAGCTTGCACATTTGTGAGTACTCAATATCCACTAAAACACTTGAAACAAAATGGCACAAAGAAAAGTATGTATTGTACTGGTTATTCAAGTATCCAATGTTCACAATAGACCACACACTATTACTATTTTAGTAAAAGCAAGGTAATCTGGATACTGAGCTTATCCAGCTCTATCAACTATTATTGTTATTGTTTAAAGTTATTGGTTATTAAGAAAAGTATTAAAGAATGCTACATCCTGATTGGCTGAGATGTACTTTTAGCCAGAATGTTATCCCAAAACTTTATCCCAGCTGAAAGTATCTCCACACAAACACAAACAGGACTCAGCACTTTCAAAGATAGTCATCCACCTCAGATTCCAAGCAAAATGCCCACAACAAATATAGCTGCATTGCTGTTTCCCCACATGACCTCACATGATCAGCTCTTCCAGTACTCTCAGACCTGGCCTCCTGCCTGTAAGCTGTACTCCCAGTATCCTTAGCCACAACATAAACCATACACCTCCATGTCTAAACAAATAAAAAATAACCTTAATGTCTCTGACTGCAGCCTCTAACTGAGATTTAAATTATGGATCCCAATCTTGCTCAGACCACAGATGAAATATTTGTGGATTGTGGCTTTTATAGGAAAACAAAATAAAAATAAAAATTGCTCTTTACGCAACAGCCGATCCCCTCTCATTTAAATGTCTAGAAAGGGCTGCCTATCACTTCTGCCAGTTTGACCCAGTGCTACACACAGACTGTGGCTACTGCAATGGATTTAAATGTCACTGTCTAGATGCCTGAACTGAGCTCCCTGTGACTGCTGCTGTGCAACCTGACATTGATCCTATACTGAAGCCATTGCATGCCCTCACAGTTGCTTTTATTTAGAGGCAAGTAAGAGCAATAGTGTGAGCAAGCCTGACATTATGTTCTATGCTGAAACCATGGCCTGCCCTCACTATTGCTCTTACCTGCCTCTAAATAAACCTCCTGCTTAAGTACAGTGTTGTCACCACCTAATTACCAAGTGTACCACATTTCTTTGTCACCTTTTTACATTTGTTTTAATATTTTGTTCATTAATTTTACTGACAAAAATGTTTTAAAAAGATTTACTAATCTAAATAGACCCATTGCATGATTGCAATAAGGCACTCTGTGGTATGACTTGTGGTGGGATAGTGGCAGATCTTGGGTAATGGAAGTACTCAGTTGTGCCTCATGCTTCAACCCACCAACACATGCCATTATCCCATCACAACATCCCCACTGTACCTTCTTGCTTAATGACCTAATTACAGCCAGCCTCAAGTTGCTGTATATCAAAGATATTTTAGATATACTGTGATATATCAAAGAAAATCATGTTCATTTTAATGGGATTTCATGTAATATGTCATGATATATCTAAATATATTGGGATATACTGCAAGTTTCACTTGCTGAAACTAGATTAGATAAGTACATGAAGGAGGAAAGTAATAGAGTACCAAACCAAAAAGCAGTAGGAATAATCTCTTTTTCATTGATGGATTAGACTGGAAGGCAAGAGGAGAATAAATACCAGTTTTCACAAGCAACCAGTGACAAACACAAACTATAGCAAACATGACATAGACTGTACTAATTACAAAATACTGTTATCAAAGTTGTCCATCATAAGTACAATAAGAGTGTTTTAAAGTGGCTACAAGGCCTAGTTCCATTGTATGATCCTCTGTTCTTTTGTACTTAATATTCAGTTGACTAATGACATGGATAATTTGACTAACTTTGACTCACTGGTTGTTTTCTGACCATGATAGAAGCTATGTGGTCTTAAATAATCAAGTAGATAGAGTGGATAGCTATCAAGTCAGTGATTAACTATGCAACCAAACTGTAAAGGCAGTTACTAACCAAACCTGGCAATCTCATTAAAATATTGAAAACAGAGCAAGGGCTGATACTATATGGATGTGGACCATGCCATTTTTACAAATATCAAGTGGGAAAGCAGTTCACTATTTATCTATGTCTTTCCTTGCAGAAGTTAATTCACAGAGAAGTGATGCAGATGCAAGAAAAACAATATGTAAATATGTTCAGAAATTTTAATAAAGTAATAGGCTTGATTAGCCATATATATTATGATAGGTTTGTTAGTGTAAAATCAAAATTGGCTGTCCACATGAATAGGACAGGAAACCATAATGCAGAGGCACCAGCCAGGATGCAACATAATACCTTGCAGTATTAGTGCAAGTAAATCTGGAGAGTAGTGCAGTATACTGCAAAGAACAGAATAATTCAATGGCAATTAAGCCCGTGTGTCATGCAGTATTTTGTGACATATCATTTATTGCAAGGCATTGCAGGGTACTGTGTTGCATCGTGAGTCACACTGTTGCATGGAGCCTCCAATAAAAGCTTAACAAACACTTCCATGGAAATGAAAGGGAAGGCATTTGAGTTCCACCATACAGTATTTCACAGCAGTACCTGTTTAGTGAGACAAGAATAATCGAGATGTCAATCTTATATAGGATTTTCTTTCTGCCTCTGTTCACTTTGGAACTGTAGCCAATGGTTAGACTGAACTGCAATTTTTGACCAAAATTAATGATATGATACATAATGCCTATTGGTTAAATATTCTTGCTGTCTAAACATTGTTCAAAAAGAACTTAAACTTATTCTAGTGACATTTAATGATGTTTCAGACTGAAGAGTCCTTCATCAGGTAATTCAATGACAAACTTTATAAGGGCTTCCTTTGAAAGTACTGATGAGAAACAAGGAAAGCATATAGAACATAGAAATACTGGATGGGCAACTATGCACAACCAATGTGTTCTGCCACAGAGGGTTCTGATTACCCTCAGACCTCGAGAGCAAGCTCGAGAGGTTTATCAGAATCAGAACCCTGAGGTGACAGAACACACAGGTTATGCATAAAGTTTCTCATGCTGTATTTTATAGTGTATAGTAGTACTATGTGAAAATGTGTGTTTTGTGTTTTCTCTCTTTTCATAATGAAACTGACTTGAAAAGTCTCTAAAGGTTCTAGAATACTGTCAGCACAGAATTAAATAGAGGAAAGCAACAATGTGCCAGGATTCCAAGTGGTTCTGCTGCAGTAGTGACATCACTACTGCAGCAGAACAACATAATGACATCACTACTGCAGCAGAACAAGCATATTCCAGGCGTGGAATTTCATGCATAACAGCATTCCACTATACACTATAAATAGAATACTGGATGCGCTGTCATGCATAACAAGCTCAAGGTTTCATTGAGGGCTTTCAATGAAATTGATGACCACGTTAACTCATTATCTCTTCAGAGGCATGGTGTAGTTCAATATCTTTTGCATTATCCTCTGCTAGAAAATGCAGTGATCCCTTAAAGATTGGTTTGTTTGTTTGTTTATTTTATACTGAATAACCAGTGAGCATAAAATGCCCATTTTCACTGGTGGCCAGTCACAAAAATGTACAAAAACATAATACAATATACATACAATAGTACAAAATGTTGTACAATACAATATACAAATCAATTAAAACATCGACATTCGACTTCCAATGACATTAACTTTGAAGTACCTTTAAAAGATGAAATGTTAACAGACATAGTGATATTTAGAAGCAAATCATTATACAATTTTACAGCACAAAATTGCAAGGAGTTCTGTGCAATTGTTGTTTGAAAAACAGAAACATAAATTTATAACTAGCCTGTGACCTAGTCGAAACTGTTCTATGTGAAAAGAGCAAAACCAAAATGGCAACAACCACAAATGGTGACAAAATTACAGCGACACTTATGGCGATATATTTCTTGCCCCCACCCTCCTTACTAAATATACTAATTCTGGGAGGGCACAACTCCGGGAGGGAAACCCCAGTCACCGTATATGTCAGCACTGTATTTTGTCTCTGTTTGTGGTTATCGCTGTTTTGGTCTCACTGTGTTCACAGCTACCAAAGATTAAATTTAGTAAGGGACTCCAGTGGATTCCTTTTGGATAATAGTGCCTTCTTGTGAGTGTGGGAGGGAGAAGATGTGGTCACTTGATTTCTGTTCCATGTGAGAACTGTATCTGGAGCTGACTGCAGGACTGAGACTTCAGAGGTCCTGGACTCAGATATGAGGACACAGTTTTAGACAGGAATGACATCAAAGTAATAGAGGAAATGTTGCTTGATGTGGCTCAAAAATAGTTGAATTATGCCACTGCTACCTCTCAGAAAGCACACTGTAGTTATGCATACTTTAAATGCTGTGGCGCCCAGATATTGGTGCATCTTCAGTAGGTAAAATATTGTTATCAGTCAGATTTTGGATGCTAGTCTTTGTGTGGAGTGATTCGTGATTTTTTAAACTATGGCAAGTCATGATTTTGAATTGTTTTATAATGGATGTGATTTTGTTTTTACCCACTGTCATAGAGCCGATATCACACATAATCCCTTGGTTTGTGGTTTAAATGGGTGCCAAATAAATGGTGAATCTACTGTTTGCATTGCAAGTGGCCTGTGGGAAGCATATTTTTGTATATGCCATATTAGGATCTTCCAAATTTTGTGCATTTGAGTACATTCTCAGCTTAATTGGTTGAACATTTTTAGATTCATGCCAGTCCTAGTTTTCATTTGTCCCTCAGTAAATTCAGTGCCAGAACTGTCCTGAGCCAAAGTCAGATCTCCTATTTGAGACTGTACTATTCCATGGTGTGTAGGCAAAATAGAGACCAAAATTAAAGAATATCATGCAAAGGAGAGAGGCAGGATTTTTCAAACCAAGTTTGCCAGTGCTATACAGTTTTCAACATCCTCATCAACAAGTGCTTAAGCCTGATTCATTCTGTTGCCCTTCCTATCTTTTTAAGTGCTTCTGCTGATGTTTATTTCAAACCTGACTGATTTCTATTTTAAACTGAGTGTGGATAATTCAGTTTAGACAAATGTCTATCAATACTACCCAAAAGTCCCCTTATGGACCTTGGCTCAAACTCTGAGTAGTCAGTTCACTTTAATGTGTTAACAAGGTCTGACACAAGTTGACCTAGTTCAGCTACAGGGATTATATGGATTGGTCCTTTTGCCTACCTTTTCTAGATAGGTTAATAGCCTTTACATCACTTGTTGCTTTCTTAAATGTTCATTTGTTTTCCTGTTCTGCTGTTAATTTAGCACAATTGCTATGAGTATTACTGCTAGTGACAGTTGCCATTTCATCCATTTGTTAGTATCTCTTGCTCTGACACTAACAGTGACAGTCATAGTTTTTTTTTTTAATTGTGGTACAGTATGTGCCTCTGTTAGCAGTTTTCTGTTATATCATCGATTTGACATCAGATTGATGGTACAACAGCAGTCTGACGTTAGATCAATGGTACACCAGCTTATCAGCTGTCACCAAATTCCATGCAGAACAAATGCTGTCTGTATATTATATAAGGAATAATGTATGGGTGTCCATAAACAATGAGCCTATGTTTCCATCGAGGGTTGAGATAACAATGTATGGACCTCGAGAGCAAAGCTGTTATCTCAACCCTGAGATAGAAATACAAGACAAGCTGTGTATGGTCTCCCATATTTCATTTTATATTATGTTGTTTTTTGGCCTATAAATAGAACTGTGGTAAACTAGTTCATATTCTTTTTAACAATAATTAGTTGGGCATTAATATACCTTTACTCCCTTATTTTATTTATATTCTGTGTTTTGCTGTATTGTTGGTGTTACAAACAGCTGTGAAGAGACAGAGAAACAAGAGAGAGAGAGAGAGAGAGCAAGTGCTTGAAGTATGAGCATTGTGTTCTGTCATGGTTGGTTCACCCACAAGTCAGCTAAACCAAGGATGCCACCATACATAACCACACATGGAAAAACACTAAATGGTAATCACACTATGTAAACATGCTGCATGTCAAACATAGCACGATTTACACTTACACACCACAGCCACCATTGATCCAACTCCAGAGGGGACAAAGCTTGAGGGGCGACTTGGGGCAGAGGGATTTACTATTCTAACTCTAGGGAGCAGCAAATTGGGGAACGCAACTTTGCATGGCAGCAGTGCAACAGATCAAAAATTAAAAAGAGGCTCCTACACCCTGAATCCAGGTCTACTGGATGTAGCAAGCCCATTCACAGGCTGTCACTTCAACTTCTATGCTACAGTGCTAGAATGAGTAGGCTGCACACACTACCAATTTCAACTAGTTGGCATCAGTGACAACAGCCACATGACCAGTGCTATAACATCCCTGCTGTTAACTCCATATAGCTGTTTTCACTCATGCTATTTATGTCACCGCATTTCACTTCACGAACATTTCAGCACGATATTGATGGTATACTGTCATGGAAACATTGAGTGGCACTGGAGTCTACCATGAGCATTTCTTCCAGGTAAATGTGGCTATACATTTTAAAACTGTGGGATGTTATTTTAATGAAAAAGGTTGCAATTCACTGGCACAGAGTCATTATGTCATGGCCAAAACTGTGCAAAACAACAATGTAAGGTCTGGAGAACACACAAACCGAACACCACAGCACATACAGTACCATTGTCAATAATGCCAAAATCCTTATTTATGTGAGGCCTTTGTCCCCGGTCCCCCAGCATGGGTTGGGCTTTACCTCCCACACTGCCAACTAAAGTAACCAGTTCTGGGGGTGGACCAAGGGAAAAGGAAAAATTGGGAGTGGGAACTTAGTTTAAAAAATACAGCTCTGGGGGTGGGGAATCAAACCACGATCCCCAGATCTTCACTGTGCTAGGTGTTTGTGCCTTAGCCACTCCACCACAGGAGCAGCCCAACTAGGCATAGCATTTCTGGTGTCTTCACTCCTTCATCCAGTTCCTAGTGTGTGACAGGGGAGCGGAAGTTTCCTATTGCTATTATACCCTTGTTGTTGTACTTCATTCCATGCTTTAGATCGCATGGTTAATCATGCATTGTTTCAGCAGTGCTATAGTGACTGGGTACCCAATTCACTTAACAGGAGCAGCAACTTATTAGTGAATAAGAAAGGAGAGAGAAATTCAGATATTGTTGTGATTAGTGTAAACTGACTGACTGAGTGCTGAAAGAAACTGAAAGTGGGTAGGCAGCAGCCGCATGAGCAGGACAGAAATTGAAAGCAGGTGGGTGGCAGGCAGCATGAGCATGGTACAGGTGCTTTGAGTATAGAACTGCACAACAACTTTTAGAATGTGCACAACAACTTTTAGAATGTGCACAACAACTTTACAAGAGCCACTGATTTTTTACAGAATAAGACCTAACCATATACTATAAATATATAATTGTTTTAGCTACTAAGCATATGAAATTGAATTACAATAAATTTGAGGTGTGAAAACTTGTACTTGAGAAATGAATGAAAAACTTCATAGTAATAGTCATTTGAACATTAGGAGCACAATATATAACAATACAATAATATACAAGACAGGCATTGTATAGTGCTATGTGAAAAGTTTGAAGTGTATTGTAGAACAGGATGGAAAATGCTTAAAATGTGGATAACATTTTTCTAAAGCTACAGAACCATATTTTACCAACAATATGTTTTAATTATAGTACAGATTTATAACACCCTTGATACTGAACAAATGTATTTCTTCTGTAAATGCTTCAAAAAGATAGGCATATGAAGGTACCAGTTTGGTTCTTATACTAAACAAAACACCCCATTCAGGTGCATTGGTTACTATTAACAGAACAATTTAAATAAGGAATTAAATTAGTCCAGCAAGTGGTAGAGAATATTGGTTGGAGGTTTTAGGTGATTTATCTATTTATGAAATATTTTAAAACATTTAAGCTATCATGTTTTGGATATCTGTATACAAACTCCTCATATTTATGTTGAACAGGAAACACCTGTTTTTTTAAACAAACTTCATCAGTAATTTACAAGATGTATGGAGCCTTTTAAAAGGATTGAAGAGAAAAATACTGTACACTAGGTTTATGGTTATTATCAGAAAATGTAGAGGTATGTTATGTGGGGCAGATACATGATGATACTACAGTGTAGTCTGCATTACTGAACCTGTTGGTATTTGGAAAGTGGCAAAAGCAACTGCAGTGAGGATTTTTACAGTTACATTTGTGGATGTTACTAGCTGACCTCAGTTGGCAGTAACTTTCAGATTTAAAACTGACCAGGTACAGAGTGAATATTTAACATTATGAAATGGATTGAGGTGATCTAGAAAATGATTAGCTGAGGACCCTGAAACCCTGGGCTGATATCCCAACACAACAGCATGAGAAGACGTGCCAAATCCTCTTTTCCCCATTCAGCCTCTCAGATACCATTCCTGCCACCTCTGACTGTCCACTCACTCATCCTGGCTTCAAGACTTATCAGGCAGCCATTATAGACTGCCACAAATACATGGGGAATTTGCTAGCAAGGCAAGAGGAGGAGACAACCATAGATCAAGTAGGGTCTGTGGTGGCACAGCAGACAGGGAAAACTGGGCAGACTAGGTGGGCCAAAAGGTCCTTATCTGCTGATAACTTCTATGTTTCTATGTTACTACAAATGTTAGCACAGGACTCACACAGTGAATGACTGGCTCCTCATCCTCACAGTTTTGTGAAATCAGTACCCTATCAGGACTTTGAAACAGCTCACTTTTTTAATAACGGTATTTCACTGTAGCTGCCAAATGCATCTGAAACTAACGCCTCCATCATGGCTGCCTACTCTTGCTACTGGCCACAGTACTGACTGCAGTTTAAAATAATGGCTCACTCTTGGTACCAGTTGCAACTCAGTAAAATTCCTGCTCTCTTTCTTTCTCATGCTGACCCATATGCCGGATATCACTACAACTCTTGCTGCCTCACCTTAATACACACACTGCAGCTCAGTACAACTCCAGAGCCACCCCTGATGCCACCTACTGGTCAATCATAAATTATTCACCTCTCACGTGTCTACTTTTATGTATGTCTCCTTATTCAACTTCCTATTGCCTTTGGTGTTGGGCTTCAACTTACCCAAGGTGTGCTGTTATCCCTGCACAACGCACACCCTGTCATGCCTTATTGCTTAAAGATAGTTACTGTCCTGTGAGAACAACACCTATCCATACACAAATATTTAAAGTGGGAAGGCACACATATCAATAATGGCACTATCCTAATCCTGTTAAGTTGATTAGATAAGCTTCTGTTGCACTATCTCTATTTCTTGAATGTTTGTTCAAAACTACTGCTACAAAGCAAGAAAGAAGGTACAAATCAGTCATTTTCAACTCTTAATATAGTAGGGCTTGTCACCATATGGTTTATGCCTCACCTGTTCTCTCTTGCACATTTGCTCATATAGAACAATGTTCCCATGGGACATCTTAATCATTTGCCCAGTGTATAGGTTTTCACGTCTTACCTTTTACCAGTTTCAAAGATACACATTATTCTGATAAGGTTATTAAGGCCAGTAGTGTTTAACTATTTTTACAGCCAAACATGTATGAAGTGTTGACTCATAGTGAAATAATATGCAACAGTACATTTTAACATTGTTTTTAAACAGTAGTTTGTCCATAGTTTTACTCTGGAAATGTTAACATGACATTATCAGTAGATTGATATTTAAGTAAAACAATGCCTTTGTTGGTCTGTTTAATATGATCTCTGTAAACCTGTAACAACATTTTATGAGAAACCCACAATTTTAAATTAGAACATTGTTTTGTGTAATCAATATCATGTCCCTACGTTTTATGTCCATAAAACACAAGGTGACTGTATAAAGGTTTTCTAAATTTATTTCAGTTGATATCTTTATAAGTAAATGCTGTGCTGATATTACAAAATGCTTACTTATTCAGAATTACTAATAAAATGTATGAACAAGTTAGTATGCTTGTATTTATTTATTTACTTACTTTTGCTAAATAAATTCTATTCCCCAACCCTCCGCCTGCCTGATATGTAAAAGACATGTCATAGTGGCTATGGTTTTCAGTCCCTATTTGCTTGGTCTATAGCTGACAGTCTACTGTACTGTATATATCTGCATTTGTTTATGCCTTTTGATTAAGAAAGGCACACTTGAAATGATGTGAGATTACCTTATTCTGCCCTGCGGCATGCAGAATCCTTTAGAGGCACATTCTGAATGGAGTGATTTGATATGAAAGCAACAGAAACAAATCTTACATCTACACATATGAATCAATATGGGAGCATGAGTCAGGTCAGTGTTCATGATGTTTCTGAGCTGGTGGCAGCATATAACACAGGTGATGACTATATGACCTTGTAGAGCTGTGATGGCCTTGCTGGTGTCAACAGTTCATATTACACCAGTGACTCTCAGGGCTTTTCTCCCATTTTCCCATTCTACAAGGCCCACAGAAATATTTGCAGCAGAGAGGTCATTGATGGATATTGTGTTGTTATTCATTTCAAATTTCATTCACTAAAAATACCACCAAGAACATGACTGGTTCAGTGTCATTTGGCTTCCATCTGTATCCCTTCCTCCAGGTTGAGGCTGAAAAGGCAGAATTGCACAGTCCTCCTTTCCTGGTCAAAAACTATACTTCAACCTTTGTTTTCCTCTTCACACAACCCTGATGTTCAGGGTCACCATGGAGCCAGGGTCCTTTCTGTTCTTAGGGTGCAGTTGAGAAGCTGCCTTCAGAACTGTTGCTATTCACACTCCTTAATCAGCCTGCAGGGCTTATGCAGATGCCAAGAGGCCTGCTCCTCCCTCCATCTATCCCTGGGAGCCAAGCAGCTCCAGTGTGAATTCCAGGGTATTCTTATTATTATGATATTTGTATTGGATTGTTCAAATATACTGTACCCATATTAAAGTATTACATGTCAAAACTGATCAGTGGTTTGGACCATTAATTATTCAGGCATAAACTTTGAACTTAATTTAAGTCTTCACAATACTCAAGGCATTAGCAATATTGAATTGACAGAGATGTTTGATCGTGGGCTCCAGCAGAACATGAGGACATGATCTGAAGCTCCAAGATGGTAAATGTGGGTTGTAGTAAGAGACAATTTTCTCATGTAGAATGGTAAACCTATGGAAACAAAATGCATGAGAGTGGGTGACTGTCACCTGCCAAAGACCTGAGAGATGTACAGTGTCACTGAATCTCATTGCAAACAGAAAATTAAATGAGTATCTTGATGTCCAAAAATATTTTCTCTATTTGGTGACTTGACACACAGACCTGGTGCATAACAACTTTCAAGGCAGTATCAAATGGAATAAATCTTGTTAGCAGCACATAATGAATAAAACACTATTCGTACACTGGGTTCCTCCTACCTATGGAACAACCTGTGTGTGAAGACAATGGATATTAAGACAGTACAGGTCTTCAGAGTAAGGGTGGAGACATTTCTGCTTCCCAAGGGAATCAGAGGGTACCTATGTCGGGTCCATAATAAGTCCACAGAAACAAATGCAGCCTGGTATATAACAGCATGGAGAAAACACTGACACAGAAAGTCACACTTTACAAATAGTGCGAACACCAATGACAGTGCGGCGATTTTGTATTACCACTCTGGGGCTGGGAGGCAACTTGGGGGTAGATTTACTATTACCACTCCTGGAGGAAGGCAACTCTAGTGGGGTAAATCACTGGGGGATTTGCTATTACAACTCCAGGAGGGAGGCAACTGGGGGTGATTTACTCATTGCCACTCTGGGGTGAGGCAACTGGGGGTCACCAAAGCATACATTCCATCATGCTGTTGTGTCCATCTAGTTGTTGTCACCCACGCCAGTTCCACAGTGTGGATTTCACTGCGCTATTATTGAAATGATGTGTTGTTATATACCCTCTGTCACAGAGGTGGTGTGGTATTTCTATAAATGAGTACATCTTTACACAGCGTACTTATGAATTCCTGATTTTGAAGTAGGGAGGAAGATACCTGATTTACCTGCAGTTCTTTCAACCCATGCATTAATACATTTTGTTACTATGTTACTATATTACAAAAAATGTTTTTAAACATTCATTTTTTTTAATTTCCAAACAAGAAACAGGCACATACAAAAAAAAGCAGAGCATATGAGACATAACAGCTGAAGAATGACCAAGAAAAAGAAAAACAGCAATCTGGGCAAAACTGTACTAATCTTTCTAACAGTAATGTAAAATTGATATACAGGAGAGAACAGGAATAATTAGAGAGTGACTTACCAGTGCCAAATAAGTACCCGGACTCAAAGTGGCCACAATCACAATTGCTACCTAACCAAAACAAAGAAAAAGAGACTATCAGCAAGTTCTAGCAATCAACACCCTGAGGATATTATAGTAGAAGGCCACAGTGTTATAATCCTCCTCCCACCAGTGGTCTACTATTCTGGAAAAGACCTAGTCACTAGTTCGGTTCCCTGTCTTTAGGAGGAAAATGTGAGTATGGCTGACAATGACCTCCTGCAGAGGGCGATGAGGGGTTCACCCTAGTCCTGGTCAACCATACTCAGCTAAGAGGGATGTGTGTGGCTACTCTGTACCAAAGGTTGATGGAGGGGTGGAGGCCAGCCAAGACAAGCTTTGCAACCTGCCTGCACTGCCTGCCAACCTATCTAATCCTTGGGAGCTGGGTTCTCCAGAGGTGGTAGAGGCACAGTGCACAGGTGGGAGTTAAGGTATGTATGAAGGCAGTATAGTGCAGTGGTTTAAGGCTCTGAGCTGCAAATCTGGAGACCTGGGTTTGAATCCCACAGTCCCTACTTGCATACTGTGTGACCCTGAGCAAGTCAAGTAACTTCCTTGTGCTCCCAGGTCACAACTGGTATCAAGCTTGGCTTAGTGTGCCTCTCCTGGTTAAACCCTTTTCCCTTTCCTATTTTGATAGTAAAGAGGCTGATTATGTTGGGCAGCAAAAGATAATCTTTCAAAGGTTGTCAATTTGGGCACCACCAATGCCAAGCCACAAGGGATGGAGGCATGGTCCGTTTCTGCTTCATCAGGATTACCCATTTAGCTTTCATGATTATGTCTAACAACCAGTCCGAGACCAGGTGAGGTCCCTTGGTAGGAGTGAAGTATTTCCCAAGAGGATTTGTGCAGGACTGTGCAGGATTGGAAAACCTAGGAATCTAAAGCAGTCTCCAAGGACTCCTATCCCAAAAGTAGTGTAACTGTGTGCACTGACATAGCATAAAGAGCAGGCTTGCTGCTGGAGCATCACATCTCCAACAGATGGAGTGTGGTATAAAACCTTTTGAAACAAGAATTCTGGGGTTCTGTACCACTTATGAATAATGTTTGCCTGGATCAATTGCCCTTGGCATCTTTATAGGCCTTGTGAGCACCCAAAGCAGAGATCCCACTGGTCTGAAGAGGGATCAAACTGAAGATCTCTTTCCCACCTCAACTTTCATTTTTCCATGACCCTTACTGAGCATCCCTAATCATGCAATATACCCTTCCAGCTATACCCCTAGAGTTGCTTGGTTTGTGCAGCTGTTGTAGCCATGTTCACATATCTGGGACCATGTGCTGTTTTAAATGCACTGATAGCCCCTCTGATTTGCAGAAACTTCCAGAAGTCAGATTTGGGTAATCCAAACCTATCCTGAATTTGCTGGAAAGACAGCAAGTTACTTGACCTTGTCAAAAGAGATTTGAAACAGTTCCGGTCTCTCTCTCCCATTCTGTCCTCCATACTGGAGAGTCACACCTGAGTGCTATGGTTGTGCCATAGATAAGTGTAGGGCACAGGGGTACCAATGCTGATTTGGGACAGTGAGAAGCCCTTCTGCAAAGTTGCCATGCCCTCTGGGTTTCCTGAATTATTAAGTACCCTTCTCCCTGTTTCTTGCTATTAGCACCTATAAGGAGTCCCAACCAGGGGCTGTTTGCTATGTTCTCCTCTAATGTTACCCATTGAGGCACATTGTCTGCAGATGGAATTAACCACTTAGTGGCTTGCATCACCCTATATACCAATAAGAACCCCTGAAACCATGGTGTTTCCTCCCCTTGTTACCAGTGTCTTCTGAGTTCTCCTAAGTTTGTTTTTTTCCTTCCCATAACAAGGTAGCTAGAAATGTGTTGATTTTGTGAAGGATTTTATCCAGCAAAGTTAAGGGAGATTGTTAAGTAAATAAGCTACTCTGGGGAGCAGAAACATCTGGACATTTTCAATTTTGCTTTTCATTGTTAACTGAATCTTGAGTCATTTGTGTATTTCGGGCTCAAGAACAGTTAAGAGAGGAGTAAAGTTCAGATAGTATCAACTAGGTCTGACTATTTAGTGGTGAGCACTACCCAAGCAGGTGAAGTTCTTGGGCCCACACAATATAAGTGCCTTGTATGCAGGTCAGTGTCACAGTGTGTGAATAAACTTCAGACAAGGCAAATTACAGGTTTTAAAACACATCATGGTGTCTATTTATTTGTCAAAAGTTCAAAAATAATAAATGAAAACAAAACAATTCAAAGAAAATCATTACTTAACATCAGTAGTTTCTTCACAATACAGTCCAGGATCTTTCTAAGTTCTAAGATCAGTCTCATCTGCATTCAACAGCTTGTCTACTCAAACAGTAGAACCGCTCTCCTCCACTCTCAAGGCTGAACTCCTATTCTGGTCTCAGTGGAGAGGTTTTACACCTTTTGGTAGGGTCACCTGACAAAACCTTAACTAAAAATACAGAAGAAATATATCTGTGTTAGTCTAAAATCACATGGTGAACCACCATACCTTTCAATACAGCACTCCACAATGATTACCAGTAAAACCACCTCACAAATCTTTGTAAAGGGCTAAAATGACCCTTAATATGTTTAATTGCATAGTAACTAACACTGATTCCCTCCTTAGCTACATTTGAGTGAGAGGGAGGGCTGTATAAAGAGGGACTACAGAGGGTGCTGCTCTCCAATGAAAACCCAGTCACACTCCTAAGGTTAGGTAATACACGGCTTGGAGTAGTCCCTTTTCCTGGTTTAATTACAGTTGAGCAACAGTTTGCTACAGAGGAAAACTCAGGAATAAAAGGTAAATACCTTTTATGGTATTTGTTAAGTAGGGCTGGGCTATTATGAACATAACTGCAGCCTTTTTGGTAAGACCCTATTTATATCTATTTTGCTTGTTTCAGTGTAAATTTTAAAAGCTACTGGGAGCGGCAACTGAAATTCTCATAACTCCTTAAGCCCGCTCTGTTTCAGAACTGCTTTCTTGTCGTCAGGAAAAAGAGAGAACTTGGAGCTTAAGCTCCCTTTTGTCAAGAAAAGCTCTCTTTCCTTTGGAGCATATAGTTTTGCTTTTTCAGGAGGACGGGTTCACTTTGTAAGTGAACTGCAACTGGAGATTCATTGTGTGTCCTCGGGCAGTGGCTGAAATTTACAGAAGCTGATCAGATGCCAGCTCTGTTTTGGAGGGCAAATGCGCTAATTAAAACTGCGGAGGGAGAGAGCAAAAGCAGACAGGAGTGCTCCCATTTTGCAAGCATTCAGATCACTCTCTCCCTCTCTGTACCTGCAAATAAAAACACTCGGTTTCCTTTTTATTCAAGATGGTATTTGTTTTTCTTGGAGTGGCAGCTGATATTTACAAACATACATTCTGCTGCTGGGTCTGTTTCTTGATGCACTTAACCGTGCAAAGGGAGAGCAACACCGAGTAAATATGTTCCCTTTTCTTTATAAATAAAATCACTCCCTCCTTTTAAAACATTCTGTGGACAATACAAAGACATCAAGCAGATGGCTTGCAGTGTGAATTAGCGGTCGGCTTTTGGCCATATGCCAAAGGAAAAGCTGTCACACTCACTAACCATATTTAAAATGGCCCTGAGGATAAGTTATCTTCTATACAGGACAACCAGCCATCTACTCTATATTTTATACATACCACATTTCCAAAGCATTTTTAATAAACAGAACCCTGTCATCCAATAACATGGAATAGGGTGCTTGATGAATATACCTAGGGATTTCTTATGGGTTGAAATAAGCAAGAATTGATTATTATGTGGTATTTATTCTTTTATTGCCAATGCATCTATTAGACTGTTTTTATACAAGCTATTTAAAATAGCGTTCATGCTTGTTTGCACATATGCACTTTAAACAACACCTCTACAGGTTTTGGCACAGTTCCAAGGACTGAATGGATGGAAGTGGAAAAAGAATGTAAAGAGAGCACTAGTAGGAAGTTTAGTAGGGATAGTAAAGAGCTATGCTAGGTGGACAACCTAGGGTACGGTGGAAAAAGAAGAAAGCAAAGAGAAAAAATGTTGACTGTTGCGCAACAGAAGTTTTGGTAGATAGAAAATAAAAAGATAAGAAAATGGGCCATCAGTCACCACCGAGGATGTAGCCTATCTCCACCACAGTCAGCTCACATGCATGGTTCAAGGAGAGATGGTACTGTAGCTTTCTTCCAGTTAACCACGAAACTGGAGGCAGCTGTAAAACTGTCCAGTAACTCGTAATGGGGTGTAGAGATTGTGCAGGGTTAGCAATAGTGAGGAGCAGGTCATCAGCATAAGTATTTACCAAATAACATTTATCTTTAATCTTAATACCCTGTGTCCCATCCGAGTCTAGGAGTTTTCTGTGTGGGGTCCAGAGCAATCAAGAATAAAAGGGTGGATGGGGAGCAGACCTGTCTAGTGCCTCTGCAAAGAACAAATAGTTTTGAAATAGTGCTTTCTGTGAGGATTGTAGCCAAGAGGGTATTATACAATGTGGTGATCTAGCTGTGGAAATAGAAACCAAAGCCTTAAGCTTTCCAAGATGGAATGTAGATGACTACATTCTACAGAGTTGAAGGCTTTATGGAAATTCACAGCCATGGCAGCTATAGGGTGTTGGACTTGTTTGCATATCATTTAAGTTTAAGAAGAGTTCAAATATTAGTGGCCCCATTTTCCCCTTGTGGACCCCAGCCTGAGATGGATGGATTAAGGAGGAAAGACCTTCTCTACCCTGTTAGCCAAGGCCTTAGCTACAATTTTAGTGTCTGTGGATATTAAGGAGATTGGCCTGAAATTGGTGCAGTCCAGGGGATATGATGATTTCTTAGGCAGAAGGATGATCAATATTTTTTTCATTGTGGGGCGGGAGTAGGGTGCCGTGGGACCTGGCATTCTGCGAATCAGCTAGCAGTTGGGGAATTATGATATGTTGCATGAGATGGCACAGCTCTACAATAAGGCTATCCTCCTGATACTTTCCTTGGAAAGTTGCATCAGGGTGCACCTGAGTTCTCCTTCTGTTAAGGGAGATCCAGTTCTCTCTAAGAGTTTAGGTGTCACCTTGGGAGTCTGAGTGGTACACAAGAACATCTACACTGGGGGTGTATCTGAGGGGCCTATTATCTGTGACATGTACAGCTGTACTTAGTACTGTCTCATGACTTCATTGATTTCCTTGGGGCTGTTTCCCCCTACTGTTACACAATGCCTGAATCTGCTACTGTGCCTTTTGTTTTGCAGCTTATAAACTATCAACTTGCCACTCTTCTCGCCTGACTCTCAGAAATGGTGTTTAGCACAGAGCAATTGTCATTCAGTCTTGCAATGTAATATCATACTAATCTTGTATCTGAGGCCCACAGCAGTGGCCATGATGGCAGATGAGGGGTAGATTCTCGTTTAAACTGAACTTCTTTGCACAGCAATTTCTGTTTTAAAGTATTAAGGTAATTGGCCCTTGGTCTATTCTATGCCGCAGAGTAATAAATGATCCAGCCTCTTAAAAGGCCTGCCAAGCTAGTTCGATTCCACCTCCCCATTCCCATTAGTACAGAAGGGCATGTCTACTTCCAAGGTGATCCACTCATGGAATTCAGTATCCCTTAGGAGGAGGGTTACATCTTCATCTGGGAGAGTTCCCTGCACATCTGGTGGCTGACAAGAAAGTCCAACAGGGGCATGATCAGAAATGCGTATAGATTCTATCCTGGGGCTGAAAGACCCAGAGGAAGCCTCTGTCTGCTAGCCACAAATCAGTGTGGCTGTGCATGCTGTGCACAGTGGAGTAGAAGGAATAATCCCTTCCTTTGGGGTTATTCCTTCTCCATATGTCAGTCAGTCCCCATTCCTCCATTACTCCTGAGAGTGTCAACCATGTCATAGGGTGGCTATCCCTGGAAACATGAGATTTATCAAGAAAAGGGCCTGGGCTAATTTTAAACCTCCTCCCATTAAGAGTGGGGTGGATTGGCCCTCCCTCAACCTCTGCAGTGGCTTGGCTGACTTGTGGGGAAAACCTGTATTATCACTATTGACTGGGAACATAGACATTAACAAAATGACTCTGCCTCCTGGAAGGACAAAGAACTACTATCCATCTCCCCAGAGTGTCTGTCTTGGTCTGTTCTACCTTCCACTGCAAACTCTTATGAAGGAGTATAGGTACCCTTTTGATTTATTGGTCACCGAATCATGGATTACTAGCTCTACCCAATCTTTCTTGATCCAGTGTATAGTCTTGTTGGAGAAATGTGTTTCCTGAATCAATGCAACCTCTGCTCTCAATGACTTTAATAGCTGCAGTACTTTGGTGTACTTAACTGAATGATTGAGGTCTTTGACATTCCAGAAAATGCACCTCTCCTCACTCTTTCTGGCTTACCTCATTTTTAAGGACTGTACTACTAGGTCTGATGTCACAAACACTGCAGCCAGGCCAGTGATCCAGAATGTGGGCCCCACCAGGAGTGTGCAGGTGCCTTACAACAGTGATGGTGGGGGCAGCAAACCTAATCTGAAGTTTTGCACTAATAGCTAGCACCAGCTGTCTTCCCCTACAGGATTCATGATTTATACTGTTTATATCCTATAGCTCTGTATTAGAGTGTCACCAAGCTCAGCGATTAGCCCGCCCAGAGTTGGTATGAGAATCATACTTTAAGAGGTACTGTAACTGGTCTCTTATCTGAGCTAACTGAAGAACTTGCAACAGTATGCAATAATAAAACAGTAAACAACATGAAACAGGAACTGTCACACACCTAAGTACTTTTAACAATCTGAAACAAGTAGTTAAAGCACACAATGTGTATGGGAGACGTGGGGCACAAACTGCCTCCACACTTCATCACAAAGGTACTCAGCAGGTGATCTGAAAAGGAAACCAAACATGTGAACCTGTTCCTGACTCCCATCATTACAGCCTAAGACAGTATGTCACCCTGAGGGCAAAGGATGCACCCTCATCTGCAGTATGAGCCTCAACATCAGTGGCCACAGTACAGTGTTCCCTGTCCACTAGATGTCAAGCCACAAGAGGTGAGTGAGTGCTTAAAATCACTCCAAAAGGTCCCACAGACTTGGTGGCTAAACAAGTTGCCTCATTGCTCCTAGGGACCAGAGTATGACCAACTGAGGGAGGCAGTAATAATTCAAAATAAAGGCAGGCTGGTGAATGTATTCTTTCTAGACTTCAGCAAGGCATTTGATTTGGTGCACACTCTGGGTTACTGGACAAGCTGGAGGGAATGGAGGTAGGGAGAAAGGATGGTGAAGTGGATAGGAAACTGGCTTACTGGACTTTTTCAGAAGGTAGTGATCAGGGAGGTATCATCTCCCAGAAGGGTCATTAGCGGGGTCCTCCATGGTCAGTTCTGAGTCCACTTCTGTTTAATGCTTAAATCTTGGACATCAGGGATGGTATCAGGAGTGAGATGAGCCTCTTTGCCGAAGACTCAAAGCTGGGGGCAGTGGTGGATGGGGATGAAGGTAGAAGAGCCCTGCATGGGGACCTGGAGACACTGGAGAGGTGGTCACGCACCTGAAAACTAAGGTTTAATGCTTAAGAAATTTATGCTCTCTGCTTGGGGCTTAGGAACCCGGCTCATGAGCACTTTTTGAGTAGGGAAAACTGCAAGTTTCAGGTGAGGAAAAGGATCTTGGGCCAATTGTAGATGCCACAATGAATAACTCTGAGCATGTAGGGGCTGTGGCTAAAGCAAATGAAATGCTCAGGTGCATCACCAGGGAATAACCTTGAGGAGGCGGGAGGTGCTTCTCCTCTGTATAGCTGCCTGGTTAGACCACACCTAGAGTACTGCATGCAGTTTTGGTGCCTGGTTAAAAAGGACATTGCACTTCTATAGAGGGTCCAGAGGAAGATGAACAGGATGATACAGGGTCTGGGGAAAGATCATATGAGGAGAGACTTGAGGAGCTCAATTTGTACTCTGGAGGAGAGGCAGAACAGAGGGGATATGATTGAAGTCTTTAAATATCCAAAGGAGTAAATAGGATCAGCCTAAACAGGGGTTCCAGCTGAGGAAAGAGGGGTCACTAGGGGGCACTCCATGAGGCTGGTTGGTTGGAGACTCAGGGGAGAGACCAGGAGGTGCTACTTCACCGAGAGGGAGGTGGACCCTTGAAACACACTGCCTATGGAACTGGTGACTGTTAATACAGTGGAGGGATTCAAGATGGTCTGGTACAGTTATTAGGGGACGGTAAAACAGAGCAATACCAGATCTGAGGTGTAACTCTGATGGGGATGTGGTCAGGGCATTTACGGGGAGGGCAGCAATGGTGTCCTGACCAGGTGCTGATTTTCGAGCAGACTCGATAGACCATTAGACCTACTCTTTTGGCATCTTAGTATGTTAGTATGTAATTTGTTATTTTGTGTAACACTATAGGTTTTCATTGTATTTTCCATAGCAATCATTTGTGTCATAAAATAACCTTGTTACATATACAGGCTATGGACGACTGCTGTCTAACTTTCACTGGCAGTATAGCCTAGAGGTTAGAGTAATGAGCTGTGAACAAGCTTGGTACATCCAGCAGACCAGACCTGGGTTTGATTCTCACAACCTCCACTTGCATACTGTGTGACTCTGAGCAAGTCACTTTTACTGCCTAGTACACCCAGGTCGCCCTGAAAGCAGGCACTTGTTCCTAGTGGGCCTTACCTGGTTACCATAGACTGAAAATAAAACAAAAATTACTTGAGATACATAATTTCATACTAATAACAGTTTCCTTTAAATCGACTGAAAATTATAATTATTAGAAGTTGCTTTCTTTAAAATTTACATGCTTTTCATATGGCAATATGCAAAATACAGAATTTGTCTAAACTTTATAAAAAAATTTTCTTTCGCTTTATGCAGTCAAAAAAATATTAAATTCCATTTCAATAACACTTAACTGAGACACAAGTACAGTAGTTTGAAGCTTACTAAATCAGAACAGCACTTCACACAATGCTGATTATAATTTTCCTCATGTGGTAAATATAGTCCTTTTCACTCATTTAACATGCCCACACTATATCTTTTATCCAGTTTTGTCCCCCACCTCAAAGCCATAGCTGACTCACAGGCCTGTTCACACTTCCATGCCAGATCCGATCAGATGAGGACTCTTCAAATGCTGCTGTACCCTGGGCCATACAATCTACAGTCCTGTGCCACCCTACAGTGAGGCCTACCTCCATCCATGATTTAGTGACACAGGAGGACAGGTGTCCTCTGTGGCTGGTGATCTAAGCTTTTGAGCATGGGACTGGGTGGCATCATCCTACCTGCTTGCTCAGAGTCTTGTTTTCCCTTCAGAGCCGCACTCATCTCCATTGCCCAGTGGACCTTAACTGTGGAGAGCAGTCAGTGATGGATGATTACCCGCAGTGTCTAGATTTCCTCTAACCACATGAGGTGCACAAGCAGTGGAATATCTCTCATACTCCCTCCGCTGATACAACACACTCTACTGGGACAACTGGGACAAGGCTCACTTAATACTTTAAACTTCAATTTAAAATAAAATCTTAAACATTTTCACAGCATTTCACAAGTTCCTTCTACAACATGTTTTGTTTTAGAGTGTTCACGAATCATTTACATGTCCCAAGTCCTAATTATAAGACCAAACTGCTAATCAAACTGAAGAACATGAAATGGAAGTATACAGACAAAGATGGCAACTAAATGGACTTAATGCCTCTTTTCAACCAGTGGTAAATGAAGAAAGATTATTTGTAAACTATCAGACTTAAATAGGAAATGTCTGTGGTTTTAAGAATGCACGAAGGCATGCATGCATGAAACTCTCAAAGAAGTCTATAAAATGGACATTTAAAGGACCAAAGATAACAGTTACTAAGAAATGAATGTATTGTGCTAGAAACTGGTGACAGCCTCATGCCGGGGCAGACAAAAGAAAATGGCACTGACAGTAAAGAAATAATATTAAACCCTATTACCTTCGACTAACTTTATCTTGCCTAAACATAAATGTATTGCCAATATAACAACTGTAACTTTTCACCATGTATTACCTGCTCTTGTTATTTTGATGTTTCTACTCTGTGCCACCTTACGTGGCCTGGGTCATGCCTGAAAACAGTCCCTGGGATCAGTGCACCTACCTGATTAACAAAGTCATATGTAAATAAAAAAATAATATAAACATTGTTTTGCATTTATAGGCATCAATAGAGGCTATCAAAATAAGCTGGACCCCTATGGTTTACATTTTAACCCCCATGATAATGTGTATAACCCATAAGATGGCATTGTAGTTGCAGTCCCTTAATACTGCTAGAAAAATGTTTCCTTACGAATGGATTATATAAATTTGAAAATGTACAGGTGTTTTGCTACCCCAATGATTGATGAAACAGAGCTTTGCAACCCTATGATTGAGACATAATGCCACCACTGTTTCTATAACTTGCACAGCATGCAAGCTAACCTTGTAGTGCCTCTGGAAATACAAAACAAAATGTAATGTAATGCTGTACCACACACTTGCTTCCACAGCCTAGTTGGCTACATTAAAATAAGCATTCAGTGCTTACACCCACCTCTTGATTTTGAGTACTCCATTAGACCAGTGAATCATTAAAGGAATTTGACATTTGCTCATTCTCTAAATGAGGAAAATATTTCAATGGTTGGCATTAAGCTGATCAACAGAACTACAGTATGACTGCCAGCTATATACAGTACTTCAGTCACTGCATAAATCATAAGGAGGGAGGAGCTTGAAGGATCACAGAGATAACCAGAGGCAACAACAATCTAGTGGCAAGGAGAATCTGTGAATTCTATGGATATGGACACATTCAGGCTGTTTTGGTGATTTAGATGTATGCTTTAGATGTACGATTTCATTAAAAAGTAATGCGTCTCTAATCCTTACCATTCCCTTCCGCACAGGAGTCAATGTATTAATGTTGTGTTCAGACTGCCTTTCCAAAAACTGTCAGCTGTCACAGAGCCTAAAATAAGAGGGCAGCTATAAAGGTGCTAATATCCTAGTAGTCACCTTAAAGAAGAACTGACTTTAACCTACAGCCTATATTTTCTGTACAGACTGTTTTTTCACCAGTGTTGGTTCTGCTTATGTTACTGATTTACCTTTACTGGCCTTTAGTAAATTATTTATTTATTTATTTAAAATTGGTAACCAGGAAAGGCACACTGAGCTGAGGCTTGTTTCTAGGTGTGACCGGGAAGGGGTAACATGAGCAAACAGTGAATACAAAACAATTAAACAGAGCAATGAAAGGAGAAACAGGTACACAATTCTAGCACAGTAATGTAAAACATAAGACAGAAAAAGTATACTCGAACACAACATAAGGAATGCAGTAAAACAACTCTTGAGTAGGGCAATCAAATAACAATGGGACAGCTAAATCAGACTAGCTGTAGCATGAGCAGAGTGAAATTGCCCTGCTTTGAGGTGAGAGGGAAAATGGGAGGGGTATACTACTGGGCTGTGACTTCTACAGGGAGTCTGCTCATGTAGCAGGGATAGTCTACACTGTGGGCACAGTGGGGAAGGAAGGAGTCTGAGGAGCGGGAGGGGATGGTGAAAGTTGGAGGAAGATTATTCCAAAGTGTGCAGGAGGTGATAGAAGAAGGTGGATTGGCCAGCAACAGAGTGGGGCAAGGGATAAAGAAAGTGCAGGTCTATGTGGCGTAGGAGTATTTAGAGATGGTTTTGAGTGCTGCAAGAGGAGAGGTAAGGGGAAGAGACTCAAACCAGAACTTAGCAACAAAGGAGGCACAGTGAATCATCCTTCTGTGGGACAGTTGGTGCAAGGGAGACAGCAGAGTAGAAGGCAGTGGGTGTGTGGGGAGGAAGGTGGCAGTGAGGCGGCAGAAAGAATTTAGGAGGGTATCCAGTTTGGCAAGGGGCATGACTGTGGGTCTTTCTAATATACACTATAGCGGTCAGTGCTAATGCTGAACTAGATGTAGTTTATGTTTTTTCAATTGTTTAACCAGGAGGCACACTAAGGTGAAAGCTTACACGCATAACCTGGGAGCACAGGAAAGTTAAGTGACTTGCTCAGGGTCACACAGTATGTAAGTGGGGCTGTGGGATTCAAACCCATGTCTCCAGATTTGCAGCTCAGAGCCTTAAACCACTGCACTATACTGCCTTATGTCCTTGCTAAACACTTACATTGTTTTCACAATTCATCTGTGCTCCACATATAAAACTCTGTAGCTGAAAGGGGCATTAACTGTGTCACCCTGTTCTAAAGAGTGATCCTTGAAACCAGTGCGTATATTAAAAATACCCACTGGGTTTACTAGAATACCAGTTAAGATGGAACAGTAGCAACTTGGAATCAGTTGTTTTAAAACAGGTTCTATGGGGGCATATTTACAGATTCATTGCAGTTCTCCTTCAAAGGAGGATCTTGGGATTTTGTAAGAAGCAAAATAATGTCACCATCTGCATGAGCAGAACTCAGTTAGACAACATTTCAAAAATAATGAATTTCAAGACATTCTGCTTTCTGCAGCTCGTGGACTGGAACACTAAGAGGTTATGTGGCTTGCCCAAGGTCACACAGTAAGTATTTGGCTCAAGCAGGGTTTAAACCTGTGATCTGGTTCTCAAGACAATGCTCTAACCACTAGACCATGCTGCTTATCTTTTATTTATTAGTTAAAGCATCTAGAGCAAAACTAGATATTTGTTCCTTTACAGTTTAGGATCACTGATGCAGCAAAGTTGCAGTTCTCTGCTTTGACATTGTATTCTGTCATAGTGAAAATGTCTATCATGTCACACACAATGAATTACACTATTACTTCAGCTCCAGATTAAGCCCCACCTTTAGATGGCCTGTAAGGGCAACACTTTATTTTCTTGCAAATCTGCTTTTTGTCAATAAAATTGTTATTTTCAACAAACAAAATACAATATGAAACCAGTAACACAGTACATGTTACCAAGATAAGCAGAACTGTAACTAATGCAGAATATGAAAATCTCCCAGTAATGTAGTAGCATTAACTTCAAAAAGTCAATAAATGATACCATGCAAACCTGCTTGGCAATGCAGACTGGGATGACACTGAATTCAGTTTTTCTTAGTGCAGGTCAGCTCCATTGATGCCATCTGTATTTATTGTTCTGTTGGCCTGAATCCTTCTTAAAAGTCTGTGATGTCTCAGAGAAACTGTGAAAAAATATTTTTGGCACATTACAGCATGTATTACATATATTTTCTTTATTTGGCATCCCTTGGTTCTTTATCACTTATTTGTTACTATGAAAACTGGATCACAGTGCCCTAGACTTCATTTACTCTGACTATAGTACTTCTTTACACCTGACATTGCAATCTTCTTCCTGGGACATCTTGGTCTATTGCTATGGAAACAATTATGATATCATAAATAGAGGATTGCAATGCTGGGTGTAGACAAGCTTCTCTGCTCTCCAACACATTACCTCCAAAACCATATAAACACTAAACAGGTATCTGCCTCTATCTCTGAAATCAAATAAAGAGGCAGAAGACACTGCAGAGCAGGACACTGCAGCACAGGAGCTAGCACAACAAAACTCACCCAAATCAGGAACCAAAACTAAACAAGCACAAAGGAAATCCAAAAACTTCTGATCATAGGAGACTCCATGATTAGGAGTTGATACCCATCTCCAGCCAGGGTGGCGGTCAGATGTCTCCCAGGTACATCAGCATGGAAGACACTGACCGCATTGCTAAAATTGTTCACAAGGCAGGAGAAAACATTGATGTCCTAGTACACATAGGGACTAATGATCTCGCCAGCCGGTCAGTTGTGGAGACCAAGGAACACCTGACTAGGCTGGGTGACAAACTATCATCTATTTCTGGTCTGCATCTCCTTCTCTGAGATCCTGCCAGTCTGGGACAGGGGAGCAGATGGACGGAAGGTCAGAGAAGGAGACAGGGAGCTAAACACATGGCTCAAGGACTGGTGCCAAGAAAAGGACACAGATTTGTAGGGAACTGGCAACAGTTCTGGGAGCGAAAGTTCTTTAAATTTGATGGACTGCATCTGACTAAAGAGGAGTCAGTGCATTGGGGCAGAAGTTTGACATCTTTGCAGAATATTTAAACTAGCAAATGGGGAGAGGTGCAGCACCCTACACGTCCGAATGGGAAGAACACCCTCCCCTCAGCTAGTGGTCAAACAGGAATCAGCACGCTTGCTCGCTCATTTGCATCACCAGGTAAGAAAAAGGTTTGTCTCCCCATACGATGCCAGGGTAATGCCAAACTTCACCCAACAACTAACACACCAAAATCTGGCCAATGGAAAATCATGTACACAAATGCTCACAGCCTGGAAATAAGATCCCAGACCTGCAGGCAATAATGTCAGAGGCTAAACTGGACATAGTAGCAATTAATGAGACGTGGTTTACCAGTAACCACACTTGGGAGACTTCAGTACCTGGCTATGTATTGTTCAGAAGAGACCGAGGTGCAAAAGGGGAGGAGTGGCCCTGTATGTTAATGAAAATATCAAAGCTACAGAAATTCAGAATACACATAAGGAGCCAGAAGAACTGTGGGTCACCCGAAACAGGAAATGGGACAGCCATAAGAACTGGGGTTGTCTACAGGCCCCCAGACCAGAGGGAGGACATAGATACATTACTGTTAGAAGATATACAAAACATGACAGCTAAAGGGGAGGTTCTGATAATGGAGACTTCAACATGCCAGATACAGATTGGTCAATACCAGCAGGAACATCTGCCAGAACTAGACTCATAGTGGATTCCCTGCAGGGGAGGGCCTCAAACAACTGGTACAGCAACCCACAAGAGACAGGGCTATCCTAGATCTAGTACTGACTAACAAAGAAGGGATCACAGATCTCCAGGTAGAAGGTCACCTGGGGCCAGTGACCATCACATGGTATGGTTCAGTTTGGCTACTACATCTAAATCATCCCATTCCAAGGCAAAATATGGGACTTCAGAGGAGCTGACTTTTAATAAGATGGCCTACAGAGTTAAGCTAGCCCTGGCAAAAAGAAACACAGGTGAGGGGTACAGGCAAAATGGGCAAGCATTAAGGATGCAATACTTGAAGCAACATCCCATTGTGTTAGACAGAAAAGGAAGTGCAAAGAAGAAGGAAACCTCTTTGGTTCTCAAATACAGTAGCAGAAAAGGTCAGAGCCAAAGGCTGGCCTTCAGGAAATATAAGGGAACACAGCGGATGAAGATAGGGAGGCATACCAAACTGCCCTAAGGGAAGCAGGTAAGGCAGTAAGGCAGGCAAAGTCCCAAACTGAGGAAACACTGCACTGAACAGTAAAAGAAGGTGACAAGACTTTCTATAGATACATTAGTGAAAGGAGAAAGTCCAGAGGGGTATTGCAAGCTTAATGGAGAAAAGGGAGCATGTGAGGAGGAGGACCCTGTAAAGGCATCTATCCTAAATAGATACTTTTGCTCAGTATTTACTGAAGAGAAGGTAGGACAGGGCCACAGCTCAGCATCATGGACACAGGGGAGGGAGGTGAGCACTACTCCTTCACAAAAGAAAGGGTCCTACAAGAGCTTGCTAAGCTCAGGTGGATAAGGCAATGGGACCTGATGGCATACATCCCAGGATACTTAAGGAGCTAAAGGAGGAACTAGCAGAGCCATTAGCAGAATTGTTTAGTGAGTCTCTGAGCACAGGAGAGGTCCCAGAAGACTGGAGAAGGGCTCATGTGATCCCGCCTCCACAAGAGTGGTAGCAGAGAGGAGGCGGGAACTACAGACCGGTCAGTCTTACCTCAGTAGTGGGCAAGATTATGGAGGCATCCTTAAGGAAAGGATAGTGCAACACCTGGAATCCATAGGGCACAGGATCCAAGACAGCATGGGTTTATAAAGAAGGTCCGTCAAACTAATCTATAGATTTCTTTGACTGGGTAACCAGAGTGGTGGACCAAGGGGAGCAGTTGATGTCACCTACCTTGACTTCAGCAAAGCTTTTGACACTGTTCCACATAGAAGATTGATAAATAAGCTGGGTAGGCTCAGGGTGGGTCAGAAGTTGGTCAACTGGGTGGCAAACTGGTTGACGGGCAGAAAACAGAGAGTGGTGGTAAATGGTATACAGTCAGAAGAGATGCAAGTCACAAGTAGGGTACCCTGGATCAGTCCTGGGGCCAGTCCTCTTCAACATCTTCATTAGTGACCTTGCAGATGGACTAGAGGTAAGCTTGTCTGTTTGCAGATGACACCAAGATCTGCAACAGAGTAGATGATCCAGATGGGGTGGGCAGAATGAGAAGAGATCTGGATAAACTAGCAGAATGGTCAGAAGAGTGGCAACTGGGATTTAATGCAAAGAAGTGCAAAATCATGCACATAGGGCAGAGAAACCCTGAAGCCACCTATAGGCTGGGAGGAGTTGTAGCAGTCACAAAGGAAGAAAGAGACTTTGGCATCATCATCACTGATGACCTAAAATCATCAAGCAGACCTCTAAAGCAGTAGGTAAGGCTAGGGGGTGTTAGGGTGTATTAGTAAGGAGTATCAGAAGTCGTAAGAGGGAGGTAATAATCCTCTGTACAAGACACTGGTTAGGCCCCATCTGGAGTACTGTGCAGTATTGGAGCCACACCTTCACAAGGACATTAACCAAATTGAGGCAGTCCAGAGAAGGCAACCAAATGGTGCAGGGACTGCATCAGAAGACATATGAGGACAGATTAACGGAGCTCAATATATACCCTTGAGCAAAGGAGGGAGAGAGGTGATATGATCGAGGCATTCAAACACCTTAAGGGCATAAACAAGGTAAAAAGAGTCTAACATGTTTAAATATAAGAAAAATAGCAGGACAAGAGGACACAGCATGAGATTAGAGGGAGGCCATTAAGGGGAATGAGGAAATTCTTTTTCACAGAAAGGGTGGTGGATGCATGGAATGGCTTACCACAAGAAGTGGTGGCTATGAATACAGTGCAGGGCTTCAAACAGGCATGGGATAGGCATAAGGGAGCAATACAAATGACTATGAATAGATAGGTCACTGACAGAGCAAAGGCCAAGGCACATTTATAAGGTAGAAAAGAAATGGGCAGACTGGATGGGCTTTGCGGTCCTTATCTGCCGTCAACTTCTATGTTTCTATGTTATGTTTCTAGAGCAGATGACTTTAGGGACAGAGATCCTAAGTTTATGTTAATATGACTGGTTATAAAGAAAAAGGTAAAACAATATACAGAAAATGTATGAAGTCTTAACTGAAATGCAACTAAAGTTATGCTTTTGCAAATAATCTCTTATATCAGGGCTCTTCTTAAAACTGAAAACAAAAAGGGTCTGGTCTAGAGTTACTACAACAAACATGGCTCATGTTTCCAGCTGGAAGAACAGTATTCACTTGCAACCCCATAAATTTCACACTAAGGCTTCCTGGAGGTCAGGCAGGCACAGGATGATAGGCTGCTAATCAGTTCTCATAGAGGGTTCAGTGTGGCCACCCAGCATTCACACAACCTTGCCGGGCTGACCAAGGAGCAGCATTAGTGCTGAATGTGAAAGAGGTCAATTGCTTGCTTTCCAAACCAGAGAAAGGTATAGCCATTGCAAAATCACTACCACATCTGTTGGAGATATTCTTCTATAATTATTACACATATTTTTTGTGGACACAGTTCCTCACTTGATAGGTCCACTATGCCTACACAAAGGCCAGCACATGATCTAATGTGTGACAAGAGGTAACATATACCACAGTCCATACAGTTGAACAAGTAAATTCCTTGCCTTTGCAACTACAAACGATGGTCTCCAGCTTTTCTAGAACCGTAGCTGCCATCAATGTTCAGTCATTCACAACAACTTAGCAAAACAGTTCCACAGTACTACCAGAAAAAATTGTCAAAGCTAGTTGACTTTAGCCAAATTTAGTTTACAGTATTAAAAATAAATAAATACATGTTTTACCCATGCCCATTAAAGAGAGAATATTGTACCAGTATTGGATAGGTGATACGATTTGCTCTTCAAAACTGGAACTTGATTATTCTAAGCAATTGTCACTAATCACGAAACATTCATCTGAATTGATAAGCAAAATGTCAGCATTGACAACTTGATTGAAAACACTTTTTTGTTACTTACTATTGCTGAGGTCCTTTGGTCTCTTTAAGTAAATGTGATACTGTGTAGGCCAGAAGTCAAGCACAGACCCAGATAATTTATTCTAACAAGCATTTTCCTGCACTGTGAAATAAGAAGTACATACACAAGGCATGTTCTAGGAGTTTCAGCTTCCAAGAGTCAAACATCATTTTTACTTAGCCTGAACAGCAAACTGCAGCAGTTCCAAATATCTGCTTTACTTTCTTGCTTAAACAATCCTTTTCTTTTATCTTCATAGCTAAGCTAGAGATTTCATACATTGTTTTAATCCATAAGTATCAGTCAAGAGAAGGAAAAAAGATATGCTATCCTACATCTGCTGTGATTAAATGGAACAGCTCAGAAACTGCAGTTTATAAAACATCAGCCACAGTCTCAACATCCTACAATGCTGGATACGAAATGATTCTGCCCAAGTATACAAATGACCCAGGCTCTTTTATCCATCTCCTTTCTACTAGCTAAAAAGGAAAAGCAGGTCTTATAAAGCCCCGAGCCATTCATCTGAAGAGCATGGTGGTTTGGTAATCATTCTGCTTACATTATACAGCAGGCATGCATTCCTTCATTAATAATTGTATAGGTTTCACAGACTTGGAATGCTTTAACATGTTATACCTGTACATCTAGTTACTAAGGAAAATGATTCTGACAAGCTTTTGAGAGTGAGTGCACAGGAAAGTGTAACATCCATCTTCCAGGGGATTCCAAGAAATCAATCCAAAATGAAGAAGAAAATGCTTGCTGGATTTGTATTGATTCTAACCATCAGTACTGAGAGTCAGATAGAAAAATGGGTATATAAGCAGAAAACATAGGTGCATCAGTTTGCAGATGTGAGACTTCCTAAAACATAATTTCCACTTGTAGCTGAAAGGCTTGACTAAACCAAAGTGCCTGTACAGTATCTGTAGCATCTGGAATTCCCTTGTCTAATTCTAGATAACTGACTTATCCTCAGTTGTCATTATTGATGTTTTCATATTGGCTGTACATACCTACAGATATAGTACTGTACCAACCCTAGTGTTTGATTTTAGGACAGTTTATACACACTACAAAGCCACAAGGTTTGTCAAGTTAAAGAGAAGTTTTAGAATGTTAGTCCATTTAACTTCTGACCAAAGGGTACCATTACAACAAATTAATTAGTAGGTAACACACAGAGCACACTAGGCAAACATGCCTTCTTATTTAAAATGGTGTTTAGTATAAAAAAGAATAACTTAGTTTGACAAGTTAATCTCCAAAATGATTTATCATTTTGAACCAATTAAGTCAAACAGTAAATGTACATCTTTAGAGACTTTTGTCTTGCTTCAGAAAGATCTGCTTTGACCACTTCAGCCAGATGATATCAATCTAGTGCAGGGGTTCAAAATGGTGAGGCCAGCCTCCTGGGGAGGCCCCAACCTATTCAAGGGAGGCTCAAGCAAGACTTGAAAAAGTATTATATTTCAATTTTGAACTTTATAGATTTTGTGTGAAGGATAAGGCAAACTTAAAGAGGATAATAGTAGATGAATTTATGTATTTATTCACAAGTCTGTGACCAAGGGAAGGTAATGTACACTGAGCCATGGCTTATTTCAGGTGTACCCAGAGAAGGGTAGTGAGAGACTACAATTCAAAATGTAACTGCAAACACTCAAGAAATACAAAATGAATAAAAGTACAAACAAATTCAGAACAATAAACTAACAATGCGAGGAACAAGTGATCAATTAGACTGGCAGCAGAACTGTCTAAATACAAGAGTTAACCATACAGGTACTAGGAATAAGAGCAGGAGGGAGCAAATGATCCCTGAGAAGTTACTTAAAAGCAGGGGAGAGGGGAGAGGCAGATGTCAACAGGAAGGTTATTCTAGTTAGAGGGAATGAAGCAGTCTGACCCATGAAGGTATGGCAGTAATGGGTAACAATGGTTCAAGAGTCAAAATATTGGAGCAAGTAGGTTGTCCTGTTGGGGGTTACAAGAAGATTAATAACACGAGAGCCAGTTATGCAAAGAGGTTTCAATTTATTCCTGATGTACTGTGAAAAGTAGGCTATTTTTCTATGGGGAGGCCCAAAAATATTTCCGTATTTTGAGGGAGGCTCAAGATCTTTCCATGACTTAGGGAGGCTCACTATGACAAAGTTTGAGAACTGTTGATCAAGTGGTTAAGTCTAGAATTTGGCCATGACTTTCAAATGGCCAATCTGCCACAGTCCACGAGGATTCATTGTATCATGGGTATTTTAATGTCCAAAAGTAGATATATGCAGATGAGGTAAACTAAAAAAGAAATCTACCATCAGAAAGCCCAATAAACAACATTAAAATCTCATTTATATCTCAATGTGAAACTGCCCTAAACATTTGGAGCAGTCTGATTTTGATTGATTTGAGTCTTAAAAAATCTGGGACAAGATTCACAAAACTTTGCCAGGTGTAAACCCAATTTGCCCAGGGGCAAACTGGGCTTTGCCAGGGTTAGTATTCACAAAGCCCAGTTTGCCACCACAAACTGGGTTTGTGCCCGGCAACTTGGAATGGGGCCTAATGCAAATGAAGGGGCGGAGACCTGCATATCCCCGCAGTCCAATTCCACAAAGTTTTGCTCCATGCAAGGAATATCTGTGAAGGCCTTACATGGACAAATTACCACTGACAAAAACCTGGTGATAATCCATGCAACCCTAGTGGTTGGTGGAGGTACTACACCTCATTCTCCAATCACCTTTCCCATATGTTGTGAAACTTTTCCATAGAGTAGTTATTTATTTATTTATTTTGCAATCAGTTTATAAACCTTTGAGCCAGAGGCTCATTTCCAAAGGTACCTCGTCAGGTGTGGTACAAAGAGAACATAATACATAAAGATGCAGGCATACATGGATCCAGGGTCTAGATTACACAGTTTACATTACAGGTGCAGATTCAAGGTATTGTAGACAAAAAGTAAGGTTACAGAGTTTAGCAGCATAAGAGAATGATACTTGCAAAGAAAACATGCGAACAAGTTCCATGGTACAGGTTACAGAGTTAGCAGAGCATGTGACCAGGCCAACACAGCAGATATTTTGATTTGAATACAGTAGTGCATACTAGTGGGACAATTTAGAGCAGTATATTAGGATTCTAGCATACATGGTACATTCTTGAAATCTGAGAGAAGGTAGGCAGTCGGATAAGGTAGTAATGTCGAGGAGGTAGGATTAAGGTGGTACGGCAGGGTGCAGCCCAGTGGGCCTTTCACGGCAAAGGTGTAGTACACCTTATGCACAGTGCAGCAGCACGTGTTGATTAGCCACTTTGAGCGCAGTTTTGAACTTGGAGATAGTGGGGATTTCAAGATGGAGAGAGGGGAGCGGTTGTACCAAGGAAGGGTTCTATGGCAGAATGACCTCTGTCCATGCGAGGTCCTAGATCGAGGAACCAGGAAGGTGGCCTTGCAGGGGTCTGAGTACTGACTAGGAGTTGGGCCAGGAGGAGGGAGGCTGTCAGCCTGGGTGGTGACAGTCCTAGCAGGGTTTTTAGCTATGAGGCAGGTTTGATACTGCAGCCATTCAATCGAGGTTTAGTACTGCTGCCATGTCATAAAGCTGACATGTATGTGTGCCTAGGGGCCCCTGTGATAAGCCTGCATGCCTTATTTAGGATGAGGTGGATTTTGTTTAGGGCGGTCAGCAGCACCATAGACAGGTAGCCCATAGTCAACTAGGGATAATATGGAGGATGTAACTGCAAGCTGAAGGGCATCGGTGGGGACACAGTTTTGTAGCGGTATAAGATACCGAGCGTATATTGGTAGCAGAGACAAGTGCATCAATGTGGGAGTGATAGGTGAGGGCTGAGTCAAAGGAGATCCCTAGGTACTTATAGAAGTGGACTTGCTCCAGTTGCTGTTTGGAGTAGGAGAGGATACGGAGAGGGATTTGAATGCTTTGTTTTGGGTGGGCAAAGAGCATGGTTTTAGTTTTTAAGATTTGACCAGTCTATGCTCTTTAAACCAGGTTTCAGCGTCATTATAGGAACGTTGCAGGGAATCCTGGAGGGAGGAGGGGTTACGGTCGGTGGCGAAGATGATGGCGCCATCTGCATATAGCAGAATTTTCCCATGCAGGCACTGGGCAGGGTATTAAGGTATAGCGAGAAGAGTAGGGTCCCAGGATGGAGCCCTGTGGAAACCCCAGAGAGGACAGGACATGGATTGGAAAGTGTCCCACCAATATTGACACGCTGGGAGCGTATGGATAGGTAGCTGGAGCAACATGCAAGTGGCCCAGTGGCAAAGCCTGTGGCCCAGTGGCAAAGCCTGAGTGACAGAGGGCTTCCAGAAGGAGGGGAGTGAGACAATGTGAAGGCCTTGATAGGATCAAGGAACATGGCTCGGCTAGGGAGCCTGTGCCCATGGAGGAGTGTAGGAATGATGAGAATTCAACAAGAGCTGTGCTAGTACTGTGTTCTGCATGGAATCCATGCTGTTCAGGGCAGAGGATGTTGTGTTCCCTCCCTGGCACCCAATCGCCACCCAGTATGTAACAAATAGTTTTCATAGTGTAGTGTTCCTTTCTCAATCCCTGATTGCCCTCCCAATGTGTAAATACTAGTTTTCATAGTGTTATAGACCCTCCTCAGTCCCCGATTGCCCACTCACTGTGCAAATACTATTTTCCATAGTGTACTGGTCCTCCCCTCCCCAGTCCCTGATCTGGCCTATCAGTAAAAACACATTTCCATAGTATAGTGGTCCCTTCCCTTCTCCCGGTCCCAATTGCCATCCTCAAATGCAGTAAACACAGGTCCTGGTGATCTAAGGTCCACACCCTGTCCGGGTGGCACCACCACTCCCCATCCCAACCAGTGATTGGGCCTGCACAGCCTCCTCACATCACTACAGCTGGCTACCAACTGAGCCCTGAGGAGCACATACTGTATATAGTATGACTCATTGACTGTGATTGGTTAGTCACAGTCAATGAGCTTACTATACAGTACATGCTCCCTGAGAGCTCAGTCAGTGGCCAGCCATGGTAGTGTGAGAAGGCTGTGCTGGTCGCCAATACAGGTTGGGATTGGGGGTGGGTCACACTGGATGGGGTGGTGGGGTGGGGTGGGACCCAGAAACCAGGGACTGGTGTTCATAACATTTGGGGATGGTGATCAGGGACCAGGGAGGGACCACTACACTATGGAAATGTGTTTTACTAATAGGGTCGGCAATAAGGGATTGGGGATGGAGGAGGACCACTACACTATGGAAAATAGTATTTACACATCAGGTGGAGATTAGGGACCATTACACAGCAATAGAGTCAAGCCATACAAAGACAAAGGTACTGGATTTTAGAAGGGCTGACTTTGCCAAAATGGGTGAGTGCCTAAGGAATGCACTAGCAAATGGGCAGGAAGGAGGGGTGAAGAACAATGGGGAATAATAAAACTGCCATCACAGAAGTAACAAGCCTTGTGTAAAGCAAATAAACAAATGAAACAAGGTAAGAAACCACTATGGTTCTCAAAGGAAGTGGCAGGAAGGTTCAAGAGAAAAGAAAGCATTCAGGAAGTACAAGGAATCACAGAAGGAACAGGGCAGAGAACTGTACTAGTAAAAGCAAAGGAAGCTGGAAAGGCAGTTAGAACAGCAAAGGCCCAAACCAAGGAAAAGATAGCTAACTCAGTTAAGAAGGGGGTAAAACCTTTATAGGTACATCAGGGAGCGAAGGAAGACCAAGGAGGGATAGTGAGGCTTAATAAAGGGGAGGGAGGGTGGGCAGAGGGTGACTGTGAAAGGCAGAGATACTAAACAAATATTTTGCTCAGTATTTACAAAGGAAGAGGGGAGGTACCTAAAACAAACAGAAACACTCTGGATATAGAAGTTGATACCAGCCCATTTACAGAAGAAAGGGTTCTGAAAGAGCTCTTAAAACTGAAGGTGGACAAAGCAATGGGGCCTGATGGGATTCATCCCAGAATTCTAAAAGAACTAAGGGTAGAACTAGTGACACCACTGACTACCCTCTTTAACAAATCATGGGATGATGGGGTGGTACCTGAGGACTGAGGAGGGCAGATGTGATTCCCTTCACAAAAGTGGGAGCAAGGCAGAAGCAGGAAACTACAGACCTGTTAGTTTAACCTCAGTGGTAGGGAAATGATGGAATCACTTCTGAAAGAAAGAATTGTTGAGTATCTAGAGGCCAGAGGGCACAGGACCCAAGGCAGCATGGATTCACAGCGGGAAGGTCATGCCAGGCAAATCTGATAGATTTCTTTGACTGGGTGACCAAAGTAGTTGATCAGGGAGGGCTGTGGACATGGCCTACCTAGACTTTAGCAAGGCATTTGACACAGTCCCACACAAAAGATTAATATACAAGTTAGCCAGCCTGGTGGGTCCCAAGATGACAGCCTGGGTAAAGAATTGGCTGGAGAATAGGACACAGAGAGTAATATTAAATGGAGTCCACTCTGAAAAAGGGGTTAGTAGTGGGGTGCATGAGGAGTTCAGTGTTTGGACGGTCCTCTTCATTGTCTTCAGCGACATTGCAGAGGGACTGGAAGGAAAGTATGTCTCTTTGCAGATGACACAAAGATCTGCAACAGAGTTGATGCACAAGGTGGGATGGAAAGGATGAGAAGGACTTGGCAAGGTTAGAGGAATGGTCAAATGTATGGCAGCTTAGATTCAATGCTGAGAAGTGCAAGGTAATGCACCTGGGAAACAAAACCCAGGGAAGAGTACACAAAGGGGCTGAGATACTAACAACAACAAAAATGGAAAGGGACCTGGGGGTAGTCATATCAGATGACCTAAAGGTGGGCAAGCAATGTGAGAGGGCAGCAAGGAGGGCTGTGAGGATACTGGGATGCATAGGGAGAGGCATCACCAGTAGAAAACAAGAAGTTATTATCCCTCTGTACAGACAGCTGGTGAGACCACATCTGAGTACTGCAGTTCTGGAGACCCAATCTCCGCAAAGACATAGACAGGATGGAAGCTGTCCAGAGGAGGGCACTAAAATGGTGCAGGGTCTGCACCGGAAGACATATGAAGAGAGACTTAGGAGCTTAATATGTATAGCCTCAAGGAAAGGCGGAGAGGGGTGACATGATAGAAACTTTCAAGTACCTCAAGGAATCAACAAAGTCCAAGAGGGTAGCATCTTTCAAAAAAAGAGGTGTGTGCAAGAACAAGGGGGCACAATTTGAAGATAGAAGGGGGCTCAGAGGTAATTTAAGGAAGTATTTTTCACAGAGAGGGTTGTGGATGTATGGAACGGCCTCAGAGGAGGTTGTGGAGTCAAAAACAGTGGTGGAATTCAAGCATGCATGGGACAGTCATAAGGCAATTCTAGGGGGTGGGGGTAGGAAGAAGTAGGCTGGTTAACCAGGATCTGCAGCTTATCCATCAGGTAGGGAAATGGGCAGACTGGTGGGCCAGCGGTCCTTATCTGCCATCAAATTTATGTTTCTATGTTTCTACACTACAGAAACTATTTGTCATATATTGGGTGGACAACTGGGGACAGAGGAGGGACCACTACACTATGGAAATGTTAGTTTTTTATATGAGCCAGCAATCAGGGGGGAGGGCACCACTAGACTACCAGGGAATAACATCATTAGGACGGTGACCAGATGATTGTGGGGGTGGGCACTAGACCACCATGAAATGTGGTTGGGTGGGGCATGGGCTGTTGGGAGCCATGCTAAGCCACTCATGGGCCATGCAAATGGACCCATAATGGATATGCTAATTGCCAATAGTGCCTTGCATGCATAATGGGCTCATTTGCATGGCATCCCTAGTGAATAGGGGCTTAGCGCATGTCTGCTATTGTTGATGGCCCATTCTCCAGGCTGACTATGGGGGCAGCACTATTGACATTCTAGGTGCTTTGCCTGGGTTAGCATTGCCCCGCCTACCCTTATTCACAGTCAGATAGTGCACCACACTATCCATCTGTCAGTAGCCCAATTGCCCACCAGTGCAACCATGGTGTGCCACGATAATGTTTGCATGGCACTTTGCATTTCTTTGTGCATCCTGCCCAGAACTATTGCTCCTGTGGTCCCTACATGTGCTGCTAATTGAGTATCAAAGATAATGTTGCATTTCAGAGTACAATCAGTGTACTGTCTAACATCTCAGGTGAATTGGATATACAGGTAATAATAGGCAAAATTAGGGACTACTCACTCAACTTACGACAGTGAGGAGTTATGATCATGGTAGCAATCCATTAGCTCAACATAGTACACAATACTATGGGGCCTGCAAACTCAACACATTTGCATTAGAGAGCAGCTCTGCACTTCAGCATGCACCTCATAAATATTATGTTTCAGTTCTTACAGTACACTACAGGACACATTTTTAGTTCAAAGTTTTCATTCTTGGGTTTATACCGCATACTATTTAAAAGTCTGTCTAATACTGAACTCACAGTGTCCTTGTTTTTGACATCTTAGAAAATGGGCTGAAAAATCCCAGTCTCTGACTGGCTGAGTCCCTTGTCTGAACATACATTTATGAGCCAACAGAGAGCAAGGAAAGTGCCAGTGTCATACTGACATTACACAGCGGATCACTGTGCACAGGATTGAATGTTAAAATGAACTTGCCTCTAATTTTTTTGGCTGCTTAGCCCACTTACCATGACATTGCAATGCAATCACTATAGAAAATCCCACTCTCGCCTACTGTTTAAAAGTAGTACTTTAGTTCGGTAGCACTCCTGCCAAAATCTGAAATGGCAAAACTCTCACTTTATAAGAGATAAGCAGCTGTGCCATCACTCATAATACAGCATCGATCACAGTGAAACAGCTGCCAGAGCCTACAGACAAACTATTGCTACATTCAAATGGAGTGCCAGCTCCTCAGAAGTGCAGGTAAAGCTCACAACCCACAAACAATCCAGCCAACAATTATCTACCACATTTTCACACTGCACTGTTACTGGGGAGGGAGGGAGGACTTGCCACAGCGCAGTGTAACTGGGACAAGGTGAACATGATGATGACAAAGTGGAAAATGGAAGTGGTTCTGAGACTACTGTGAAAAGCACAAGTGATGTCTAAAAAATGCTTACTGTAGTTTTAGTCATCTGATATATATTTTTTACATTTTAATCATTTCATTTAAAGCTGGACAAAATGTCCATTTTCTAAGTGCAATAATATACTTAGGTTGAGTGGTGTTGGGCTTTACCAACCTTTCCAGGGACAGAAAGATCCTATGCCTGTGGTGTCTGTCCACAACGTACCCAGGGCATGTGGCTATAGCCCAACACCACCCACACTGTTGTGTATTATTGTTTTTGTTAGATCTCATCATGATAGGGGCTGTAATGTCATATACCACAAGTGTGAGCTCAATAGGAACAGTCAGAGTGATTTTGAAAGGCACAGTAATATGAGCAACGCACTATTTAAAATATTTAATAGACCTATAACAGGAACATTGGGAAAAACTAGAAAATACTAATGTTAAAGATAATTGTTGAACATCTAATAGTATTAAAACATTTTATTTTAGAAGACATTTGTTCTTTAAACTAGAAACTCTTCAGTGAGCTAATCCATTGTACTAGTCTTACAAACATCACAAGTTCTTCCATATGGAATTCTCACATTTCCTATTTTTACCCTGAGCAGTTTCTGGTTACTTATAAACTGTATCTGCTGATGTGTCAGATTAAACAGATTGCCGCCTGTGAAAAAATCCTGGAGAATACAAAACTAAGAAATTAGGCTTCTATAGCTGAGGTTGCTGGGATAAGTAACAAGCCACTCTTCTGGAACATAATTGACAGAAGGACATTATATAGCTGGTGGGCCTCAGACAAAGATGAACCTCTGACTAGGGACGCTGATATGGCAGACTGTCTGAAGGACTACTTTGCAATAAGTTACAACTAGGGTTACATTACCCATCTGCTAGTCACCCCCAGGAGAGTAATGTGGCATGAGGTGAAGATCCTCTAAATGAGAGGAGAACAAAATCTGGATAAAACTACTATAAGTCTAGAAATGCACATACTATGCATGCACCTGGACCTAGTTTTTCCAGTATTATTTTTCATTTGGACATAACAGACTGGATATCCTGGTGCATCAAATATATGATGCAACAGGCTTGCATCACTTTAGAGGGATTTTCCAACCCTTGCATAGAATCAACGCCACTAGACTATCTTGTTGTGGTCTAGCATGTGTCATTCATTAGGACCCTAACACATAACTTGAGACAAATTTTCTGCAAGATGCCATAAAGAAGGTAATCTAACTGTGCCTGAGACTGTAAAATCAGATGCAGCTGGTGCATTTGTAAATGCCACAGCAGCAGTGACGCAAGGGTTTGATGCAGGGTTTGACATAAGCCCTGCACCACCCTTTGAAGAACTGACCATAAATTACCATTTTGGGCAATTTGACTTAGATGTACAGAGTGGCCATGTTATGTTCCTCTCTCTCTCTGCTTCTGGTCCTTTCTCTCTCTCTCACCTTCTGATGCTTGTGTTTTTAAATCACTTGTTGCATATCCTCTTTGGGCAGTCTTCCTTTTTTGTCCACCTTCTTGCTTTTTAGTATACCCTCCCTTTCCCCAATGGACATTAGACCCATTCATGTTCTCAAACTGCTCCTGCTATTCCACTTCTCTCAACCATGCTATTGTCACTAGCAGTCCTCTCCTACCAGTGTTCTTTATGGGGTTTCACCCTGTCACTGTTTTCTTATGTGCTTGTATACTGCCTTTGCAACTTTAATGTAACGTTGTGGCTGCTTTGAATAATTCTTGATGAGCTTTACATGTCGGTCCTGTTTTATATTTGTTAACACTTTCCCTTTAATCCTCTCCAAGGTCACATCTGGGAGCAAGCCTTGGCCAGTGTGCCTTTCCTGGTCAACACAGTTTAAATAAATACAATAAAATATATATATAGCTAGACAGACAGACAGACATAGATAGACAGACAGATACATACATACATACATGCATAAAGTCTGCATTATTTTAGACAACAATCTGCTGCTTTAATAATACAAGACACAGGCAAAACATTTTCAACAGAGAAAAATAAATAAATCATACAAATGAGTGTGCCTTGCTAGAAATCAACAATATTATGATAGTCACTGCAAAAGATTTGACAAATGAATATATTGCATAATAACAGGCTCTACCTCCATTTTGTTTCATGAAATCTGTTTGGAACAGATTTTCCAAATGCACTAAAATACCACTCAAAGGGGCCTCTTCCAAACTACAGTATAGTTGCAGTTGCATTTGAAAGTCATGTGGTGCTCCAGCACTGATAGCCTGCTCCTGAGCATAGCTCCTCTTCTTTGCTACGCTACTCCAGCCACTTATTTTTTTTTTATTCCTACCACTCACCCCCTTCGGCCAATTGTCCTGAAGACCTGCACTCATCTCGCCTCCTCTGCCAGACTGCATATTGCAGCCACCACAGAGTACCCTGATGAAACCCTTCATCGGGTGGGTCCTCCTCTTCCTAGGAGAAAGGGCCTGGTGGCCTAGGCATTGGGTCCGGTGCTGCTGTGATCAGTCATAACAAAGTCCGAGGAGGCACTTGGCTCGGGGCAGCCATCATCCTGGTGGGTGGAAATGGCATTTTCCTGTGTTTCCTCCTGATTTCCCAGCTTGCATTACCTCTGTGCTTCCCGGTGTCCACCAGGGAGGCACTACAGAGCAACGCCATTCTCCAGCCCACCCCAGGAGAGGAGAGCCATCTTCCAGATGCTGAATCTAACTCCTACCCTGCTGACCCACCAGCGCCCGAGTCCATTTTCAAACCCAGGTCACCAGTGTGACGAGAGGTAAGGCACCAGCACCTCAACCCTCTGTGCCACTGGGCCGACCAAGCCACTCATTTTTAATAAAAGTTACTGTTTCATACTTCTTGCCTGGAGAATTGTGTACTGCCTTTTTCTTTACATCCTTAGTTTTCAGGGATACTAGATATGGCTGAAAAATGGAAATTCCAAGTGATCCTGCAATGGTGCATCATACACCTCCAGCAGCGCCTGAAAACATAAGGCTGCAAAATGCCAGAAGACCGACACAGAGCCAGAACCTCTACATCCATGGAAAATACCTCTTAACACTGGCTTTATTTCTAAAAGAAATGGTACTGATACTGAGACTCAGTTGCATGACTGACTGAAGATATGCAAGCTTTAAGACCAACAATCTCAGAACTTACCCGATGGGTTGGAGACTCAAGCTCGGATCATCTCCATTGAAGACTGACAAGACAAGGTCGATCCTGGTATTGTCAATCTAAGGCAGAAATTGATCAAACCTTCAGGCATGAGTGGAAGATCAGGAGGGCTATTCTCGGTGCAACAACCTGGTTATTTTAGGCTTACCTGAGAAAACAGAGGGGAAAGAGATCTTAACATATCCAAAAGGCCTTCGAATCGGTTGCTGGTCCCTCACCAAATGGCCTACAATACTTCACTGAATAGGCCCACAAAGCATTATGGCCAATGCCAAAAGAAGAAGACCTGCCCTGTCCCATTATTCTCAGAGTCCTCAATTACCTTGATAAATTGCATATTTTACAAGTAGTCAGGAAGAAAATGCTGCTGCTTTTGGGAAGGTATAATCATCTCTATCTTCCAGGACTTGCCTATGATTCATGACAAAAATATCTGCCTATCATCCTCATATTAGAATACTTGTTGCAGCGGGATCTGATTTCAATTGCTGTACCCTGCCCGGCTCCCAAGTCGCCCAAGACAGTCAACAGTTCTCTTTTGTGTCAGCAGAATAAGCAAAAGAGAATTGCTGCATTTCTTCCCAATTTATTTAAGGCTGCCACTTGATTTGAAGAGAAGTCTTATTTCTTACTTCTATTCTGTGTAAGAATAAATGACTTTGCAGTAATACCTATTCTGTTTTGTGAAAGACTTGTTTGATGTGTCGGACCGAGTTACTTATTGCCATATGCCTATGTTCAGATACAGGGATTCGGATACGGACTAGCTGTCAGCTGAAGAGGAGTCTCTTTTTTCTGTTAATATTCTGTTCAAGAAAGAATAGACTTTATAGTAAAGCCTATATTATTTCATGAAAGACCTGTCTGTTGTGCTAGATCAAGTTCCTTAAACCTGTTTTCAGACATCGGATTTGGCTATGGAGTAGCTGTGATTGGAAGAGGAGTTTCATTTTTATTATTACTATTTAGCTCAGGAAAAAGTGGACTTTATAGTAATGTCTATACTGCTTAATGAATGGTCTTGTTAGAATTGTTGGACAAGGGAGTCAGGTGATGAAACCCTTGGAGTAGCAGCTCCTTCACCATGCTCCCGCTCTATCTTTATTTAACTGTATTAATTCCAGCCTCTTAGTGCTAATCTTCCTAGACAAGGTTATCACCAGCTCTCGACTTACATTTCAACATCTTTGATGGGGATTTTATGTTTCTCTTCTGTGCTGGCAGCGATGGGCACTGAAATGCGGCAGGCGCCTCAGACACATACACTGCAGCAAACCCCAGACAAAAGTTTGAAGCGCTCTAAGAGTCACAGTGCTTGTTCGGTAAGACTCCATTGCTACTCCAACACTGGTCTTACTGACGGAGGAAAGATTTCTGGACGAATTCCTGCCTTTAAAATGTCACTACAGGAGATTACCTCAGAACTAAAATCTATGACGGCAGATTTGGGAGAAACAACTAAACAAATATCAAATGTTGCTGCTTGCACATCATCCCTGGAAAACTGGCTGGGAAGACTTAGCCTGATACTGTCTTCCTTCATCAACATCTTGCAAAATGGAGGCTAAGCTTGAAGATTTGGAAGGCTGAAGTCATAGAAACAACATAGTTATCTGTGGCCTTCCAGTGGAAGCAGAAGGGCCACTCTGGTGATGTTCTACCCAGAAATTACAAACCAAATTGAGGGACCTCTCACCCAACAACCCATCCTATATAGTGAGTGGGCCCATGGGTCCTTGAGACCTAATACCAGTTGACACATGTGAATGGCTATGCCCTAGGCAGGCTCGCCTGGGATATGTTGTGGTGAACCCATTAAAATAAAAACATTTTAAGACAAAAGAGACTCTGTGCGTACACGGGGCAAGGGTTACCCAAGGGCATTTTGAGTTGGAAGCTAAGTTTCAAGAAAATACAAAATCACACATGCCCCCACAATGCACTCCCATTCCACTGGGGTGTCAAACAGATCTAGGCATACTGATGAGTCCTGGTAGGAATGAAACAGTTCTATGTCTTCTGTTAGCACTCTTGCAAACTGTGTGAGAGGCTCTTCGGCACCATGCAATTCTGCTTAAAGCTGGACCAGCATAACATTCTGTGGTGATTTGCATATGCAGCCCATGATGCTTTGCATTGTGGGGGCATGTGTGATTTTGTATTTTCTTGAAACTTGGCTTCCCAGCCAAGTGCCCTTTAAGGAAGTAACCCTTGCCTCAGTGTTTGCGCACAGAGGTTCTTTGTCTTTAAATGTTTTTATTTTAATGGGTTCACTAATATATTCCAGGCATACTGCCTTGGGGTAGCTGGTCCATTCCACTGGGGTGTCAAACAGATGAGGCATACTGATGAGTCCTGGTAGGACTAAACACGGTCTATGTCTTCTGTTAGCACTCTTTGCAAACTGTGTGAGAGGGCCTTCGGCACCATGCAATTCTGCTTAAAGTTGGACCAGCATAACATTCTGTGGTGATTTGCATATGCAGCCCATGATGCTTTGCATTGTGGGGCATGTGTGATTTTGTATTTTCTTGGATTAATGTTGTTTAGTTTCTCAGTTTTATGCATTAGCTTTATATTAGCTCTGCATATTGTTGTACAGGTTTCTTTGCCTTTGGCTGCTTTATTATTAATGAATAGATGGAGTTGGGTGGGAGGATGGGGTGCTTAATGTTGCCTTGAGGGATGGTTCTCATGAACTGGATCATGGGTGGGCACCCCTTGCCTGTTGGGGTGGGATAGTACTATCCCATGGTATTTTAGTTAGCTCATTTTGCTCGGCAAGGGATATATGAGTTTTTTGTATTTGGGTAGGGTAAAACACAGAGAGGGACTGGGTTAGTGGCAGGTGGGGTTAGTACTTGGGGACTAGGCTTTGCCTGTCTCAGGGGTTCCATTTATGCACTATGTCTGTTTTGGAGTGTTCAAGGGTTGGGTTGCTGTTCTTAATCTTGTTGGTTAGTGTTATTAGGACAGGGTACTACTTATGGTTATGGAGGGATGTTGGGTGGTGGTGTCGGGGCTTTCTTTCTGTACCAAAACTCTAATTGTTTTTTTTGCATTTTGTGGGGTGGGGGTTAGGTGGAGGAAGGGATTTGGTGGATCCTACCTGTTTACTTGTATTCTTTGTGTATTATATGCTGTATTGCTGTTTGAATACAGTTAATCTTTATACATAGCTAATTATTTGAAATATGTTTCTTGGAATGTTAAAGGGGCCAGATCCCTTCTAAATGTTCACCAAATCCTTAAACATTTGTTGCACTTACAATGCCATATTGCCTTCTTACAAGAATCCCACCTTCTGCCTTTGGACAGTTTTTACTCCAGAGACAGAAGGTGGTCCAGGTCTTGCTTCCAGGTTCAATCACTCCAGCAGAGGAGTAGCTATCCTGATTTCTGAAACAGTTAGCTTTCAATGTCAACAATGTCTTCAAGACCTGAATGGTAGATATGTTTTTGTAAGGGGTGTCCTGGACAGGTCAAAGGTCACTCTTGGAAGTGTCTATGGCCCTAACTCGTCTGAGTCATTCTTTTTCATGGGTTGGTTAATTTGTTCCCTTTCTCTCCACCACATTTATTATTGAGGGGACTAGAATGTTGCTCTTACTCCCTATTTGGATAGCTCCACTGGGGCCCTACAGTGCTTATCCTCTGACCAACGGTCTATTTGGGATATGATGGAGTCTTTGGGTCTGTGTGACTCCTGGTGGATACTGCACCCACAGAACAAGGTATACACTACTGAGAAAGGAGACTTGGAGTGGTCGTACTCAAGTGCTTTCTTAGGGTGAGTTTATCTGGCTCTCTGCTAACGCAAATGTCAGCAGGCTCAGGCAGCTGAAGACCTCCTCAGATGTATTGTAGAGATTGAGCACCTCTCCCACTCAACTTCTGACACTATTCTACAGGAACTGATGGTATTCAGGGATAAGTACACTGATATCCTTCGGGAGAAAGTGGAGTATGCCATTCTTTGGACACAATCTCAGTATATTGATCAAGGAGACAATGCCAGCTGCTTGCTGGTGCTGTGTATCCAAAACAGGAGGCTTCTAGACTAATTTCTGGCTATTAGAGCATTTAATGGCACCTTGAAAATCCAGCCTAGAGATATAACCAAAGAATTTGCAACTTTAAAGATCTATATGGCCCTGGCCTAAATCTGCCAACAAATCCCAGATTTTGGTATATCTAGGAGTTATTCCCTTCCACAACTGCTACAATCCCAAAGGGAGCTTTTATCCCAGCAAATTTCAGAGGCTGAAATTAGGTCTGTATCAAACCTATCCTTAGAAAATCCCCAGCCGGATGGGCTTTCAGCAAATTTCTACAAACCTTTGCTACAGGATTGACCCCTCAACATTATAATTTTACCTTTATATTTATAACTCTGGTATCTCAGATTCTACAATCCTAGAAGCACTGATAATCCTCCTGCTTAAACCCGATAAGCCCTTCAATTTGGTAGCTAACTATAGACCCATTTCATTGATGAATTATGATATTAAAATCCTAACTAAAATCCTTACTCAGAGGTTGGATCAGGTTTGAACTGGGCATATTAGTCAAGAACAGGTGAGGTCTGTGTCCGCAGAACATCGGTAGACCACTTGGAAATTAGCTCACATCTTCTCCACAGCCAGGGACTCTGTCACTCCTATGGTGTTGGTCTCTCTGGACACAGAGTAGGCATTTGACAGGTTATTTGAGATTTTTGTTTTGATACTTGAGAAATTTGGCTTCCCAGAATGCTTTCGTTGTTGGATCTGATACTTTATTCTTCCCCAACAGCCAGAATCTACTGTAATGGAGTGTTCTCCACCTCTTTTGCTTTAGCTGCTGGTACTCATCAGAGTTGCCCCTCACCCTTTTCTTTTTAATTTGTATCTGGAACCTCTACTCCTCCAGTTAAAGTCATGTCCTGACCTGCTCAGCATCCCTATGGGACCCCACATTCCCCAGCTGTCAGTGTACACAGACGACATGCTATTGCATATCACCCACCCTCGAACCTCGTTTACCAGCTGCATTAAGGATTATAGAAGTGTTTGGTCAGCTATCCAATTATAAATTGGTTTCAGCAAATCTGAGGTTGTGCTGCTCACAACAATTGAGGTTAAAGATGACATAATCTCATTGGGTTTGACCTGGACCCTCGTTCTCTTAAATATTTAGGCCTGACCTCATGAAAGATTATGCTTTAATGTGTAAACTTAATCTGGATGAACTAGTGGTTAATCTGCAACAAGATCTTCAGAGATGGCAGACCCTCCTCTTTCTTTGGAGGGAGAATCAATATTATCAAGATAAATGTCCTACCCCATATCTTTTACCCTATTAACATGTTAAACATTTGGCTCCCTTTCTCCTGGTTTCAGTGAGTCCATAGTATGATCTCTGAATGTATTTGGGCCAAGAGACCAAAACATGCTTACAAGAAGCTTGCCACTCCTAAAAATAGGAGTGGCCTTGAGTACCTCACTTCCTTATTTATTATTTTGCTAGCCACCTTAGCAAAATGTTCAGATGGCTGCCCCCATCCTGATAGCTCTGTTTCATACTACATACCAGTTTGTTGAGATATAGAATTAGACACCCTCAATAATACTGATCTATCTGTGTCCTCCTTCTTTTCAACCACTGGAAATCTCTGCCTCTGAGTATGTATAATACAGTCATGGGTATCTCGACTGAGTCTATTCCCAACTCTGGTCCCTGTTGAAACAACCTATGTCCAGGGACATCTCCCAGCCTGTTCTCTGCAACTGTAATCTACAGATTGGAGGGTGGATTATCACCACTGCTTGGCTCCCCAGCTGAGTGATCTCTGGGTTTGTAATTTGATCTTGGATGGCACTCTGTTATCCACGGTGGCTGTGATTGACTGCCTTCTGCTAGGAAATCATCACACCTTCAAAGTTTACCAGCTCAGGCATGTTTTGCTTCAATGGTTTGGTTTGGGCAATTGGATCATTGATTTCTCCAAGCTTCTACTAATATTAAACAGCTGGTATCACAACCCCAAGCAGCCTTGCCTCCACCTTGTACTCCCTGCTTTTAGTGAAGGTTTTTGGACTTGGATGGGTCCTTTTCTTACTAGGACAACTTGTATCCTTATCCCTTTACAATGGCAATCAATCTGGTCTGATCTCTATTGATATATCTCTCAGGACAGACTGTGATGCACTCAATTAATATTCTCATAATCTTTATTTAACTCCTGAAAAGTTAACTAAAATGGGTAGGTTACCCTCCCTGTGTGCACTTGGTGCAGACAGGATGAGGGTTTTACCTTATATTTTCTGGCATTGTTCTAAGGTTGCCCCTCTTTGGCACCTCATTGAGGTCAAAGTGGACCCACTCCTGGAACTGCAATGAATAGTTAGACCTGAGACTTGTATTCTGAGGGATTACAGCTTGATATTGGTTAAGGAACATAAACACTATATGGTCTTAATTTTGCTCTCCTTGAAGAAAGTGGTCCTGAGGCACTGGCTCGAACAACTCTCTATTTCATATCAGGAATGGCTTAAAGAACTGTTATTCAATTTAAGAGTGGAATGCATGATTGCTAGTCTAACACACAGACTACCCCTTTATGATAAGAAATGGGACAAACTTCACACACTTTAGACTGTCTATAGTTGACTGGCTTCAGGGTAGATATTACTATTGAGTATTGTAATATTTGCTGACTCCAATGTGTTTATCCTCTGGAAAGTCACCCCAGCTTCCTGTGTTTTCTATCTCTGTTTATAAAGCAGGAGGCCTGCCGGGAGTGGGGCTAGGCCTGGGTGGGAGAGGGTATTAATCTATTCTAATTGTCTCCTGCAGTGTATTGTTTTGTTTTATTGAAACTTTAATAAAGTTTACCTAATTTAAAAAAAAAGAATTGTTGGACAAAGTTTACTTAATGTTATGAGCCTATACTCAGATGCCAGAATTTGGCTATGGACTAGCAGTGTAGGAATTTATGTTGTTTTGAATGATGTTCTCAATATTTTCTTTCTGCAACATTGTGTTTGTTTTGCCTACCTCACTTAAAAACTTCTTCCTTAATGTCTGGAGCCTTTTTAATATAATTTTGGAATGGTTATCAGCATAGGGTGGTATTCACAAATTAGCTGTGCTTGAACTGCCTGTTCTAGCTGGCTGGAATTTTCTTTAACTGCTTCTTGAGCTGTTTACTTGTAGAACTTTTAATTATCACATGCTGGGTTTATTAGCGGCAATGTAAGCTGGGCTTTGGCAGAGATGTTTTGCTTAGATTTTTTCTTTTATTCTTTCTCTTGCCGAGAGTGATAAAAATATATAATTTTGCTTTTCTTGCCTGAGAGTAGGTTCACATCTGCTATATGCTCCATTTTCTTGATTTTTTTATACTATGTCACCACCTTGTGCCCTCTTATAATACTTGTTTTAGGGGAATAGGTATTAGGAAAAAATAAGTAACAGGAAAGAGGCCAGGGAGGATGATTTGTTGTGTTTTACATTGGGGTTTTACTTTAATTTGGATGTTGGGTCAGTCCTTCTTTACTGGCACCCTTCTTGTATATTGTACCTATTCTTTGGTTTACTGCCCTTCCTTTAATTTATCCCTAGGTTTGGGGCCCCATCTCTGTGTTGTCTTGGAAGCTTTGATTTAGGAATAATGGAGTTCTAATGCATCTATTGGGTTATTTGATTGTTGGGGAAGGTGTGAATTTGGTTGCATTTTTGGGTTTTATTTACATGGGTTTAGGTACTAGTAGTGATTGAATTATATTAACTGAGCTAAGTCCATCTATCTCCCCTGCTCCTTTTTAGCCCCCCATTCCTAGCTAGAAGCTGGACTGTGATTGGGCTTTTTCTTAAGTTATTCATTGGCCTTCGGCACTATTTGGAGGGGAGTGGGGGCATGCTCAATTTATGAGTTCAGGTTGGGATATATCACAGGCCAGGCAGGATTGGGGTTAGGGTCCTAGTGACCTGGGAGGGAGAAGTTTTATTTGGAGGGAGGGTGTTTAAGTTAGGGTATATCTGTTTTTGTTAGTTTTATTTCTTCTTTTACAGAATTTTCCATTTGTTTTTGCGCTTGGTCTGTCGTGAGAGTTCGTTTCAAATAAGAGTACTTGTCTGTTTATTTTGGGCGGATAATTCTGCTCAATATGACACTGTATACATTATGTTTCAAGTTTCAAGTTTATTAACACACAAATGTATAAATTCACATAATTTATAACATTCCATAATTAAAATATTACATTCATATCTATTGCACATACACATAAGCTTAACATTTCTAAATTCCATATTGACAAAAATTTTGCAATGCCAAATATCACATTCAACTTCTCTAATTTTAACATTTTTTCTGGGGTCCATCAATAACTCTGGGATTTAAGGCAACAGAAAGAGGGATCAGCCATCTACTTCTCTCTCTTTTTCCATTTTTACAATTATACATAGCATGTAACATCCTAGGGAGAGACTTATCTATACAATTGCACCTCTTAATTTGGACATAGCTTTGCTTAATATTCAAAGTATCTATACCTAGCATGTCCAATCTCAATTTATATAAGATATACAGTATCTATGCAACCTCTTTTCACAAATCATAAGATAAGTCTATGTGCCCCAATATTGTGTAACTGTTGAATTTAAACCATCTTATCAATTTCATGTATTTTCTCAAAATCCTAGTAATTGCATTATCTTTTAATCTCATCATAGCACTCTCAACATATTGAACAGCATTACATTCTGCAGATAGCGATAAAAGCCCTCTAACCCCAAACATTTTAATTTATCATTCAATTTTATGAACCAAGTATTTTAATATTTTTGTTTGCATTCGATTAGTAAGATCTTTCCAACATAGTTTTGGTAGCCTGTCTTCATTCATACCTTTGATCTTACCCCAATAATTAACTGTCTCATTACTAATCTTACATTTAATGGGAGCATGCCAGAGTCTAACTTCAAAAATCAGAGGACGATCCTTGGTAAATTCAGTATAAGTTTAAGAAATCTATTCTGTGCTGTCTCAATATTATCATAATTATCAAGGTATAACAAACAAACAATAGAAACACTCTGGATACAGAAGTCGATACCAGCCCATTTACAGAAGAAAGGGTTCTGAAAGAACTCTTAAAACTGAAGGTGGACAAAGCAATGGAGCCTGATGGGATTCATCCCAGAATTCTAAAAGAACTAAGGGTAGAACTAGTGACACCACTGACCACCCTCTTTAACAAATCATGGGAGGATGGGGTGGTACCTGAGGACTGGAGGAGGGTAGATGTGATTCCCCTTCACAAAAGTGAGAGCAGGGCAGAAGCAGGAAAGTAAGACCTGTTAGTTTAATCTCAGTGATAGGGAAAATGATGGAATCACTTCTGAAGGAAAGAATTGTCAAGTACCTAGAGGCCAAAGGGGCACAGGACCCAAGTCAGCATAGATTCACAGTGGGAAGGGTCATGCCAGATGAATCTAATAGATTTCTTTGACTGGGTTACCAGAATAGTAGATCAGGGAGGGCTGTGGACATAGCCTACCTAGACTTTAGCAAGGCATTTGACTCAGTCCCACACAAAAGATTAATATACAAGTTAGCCAGCCTGGGAGTGGGTCCCAAGATGATAGCCTGGGTAAAATTGGCTGGAGAATAGGACATAGAGCATAATAGTAAATGGAGTCCACTCTGAAGAAAGGGGTTTTACTAGTGGGGTGCCATGGGGTTCTGTGTTAGGACCAGTCCTCTTCAATGTCTTTATAAGCGACATTGCAGAGGGACTGAAGGAAAGTATGTCTCTTTGCAGATGACACAAAGATCTGCAACAGAGTTGATGCACAAGGTGGGGTGGAAAGGATGAGAAGGGACTTGGCAAGGTTAGAGGAATAGTCAAATGTATGGCTGCTTAGATTAAATGCTAAGAAGTGCAGTAATGCACCTGGGAAACAAAACCCAGGGGAAGAGTACACAGTGGGGGTGGGAGGTACTAACAACAACATAAATGGAAAGGGACCTGGGTTAGTCATATCAGATGACTTAAAGGTGGGCAAGCAATGTGAGAGGGCAGTAAGGAGGGCTGGGGATACTGGGATGCATAGGGCAAGGCATCACCAATAGAAAACAGGAAGTTGTTATCCTCTGTACAGACAGCTGGTGAGACCCCATCTGGAGTACTGTGTGCAGTTCTGGAGACTGAATCTCTGCAAGGACATAGACAAGATGGAAGCTGTTCAGAGGAGGGCAACTAGAATGGTGCAGGTCTGCACTGGAGAAGACATATGAAGAGAGACTAAAGGATCTTATTATGTATAGCCTCGAGGAAAGGAGGGGAGGGGGACATGATAGAAACTTCAGGTACCTCAAGAGAATCAACAAAGTCCAAGAGGGTAGCATATTTCAAAAAAGAGTGTCAAGAACAAGGGTGCACAATTTGAAGATGGGGGGTGGCTTAGAGGTAATGTAAGGAAGTATTTTTCACAGAAATGGTTATGGATGCATGGAACGGCCTTCCAAAGGAGGCTGTGGAGTCCAAAACAGTGGTTGAATTCAAGCATGCATGGGACAGCCATAAGGCAATTCTAGGGGTGGGGGTAGAAAGAGCGTGGGCTGCTGGTTAACTAGGATCTGCAGCTTATCCATTAGGTAAGGAAATGGGCAGACTGGGTGGGCCAAGTGGACGTTATCTGTGGTCAAATTCTATGTTTCTATGTTTCTATAACCCCAAATTTTCCCACCATAAAAAGATGACACACTGTTTTGGCCTCAATGTTGTTTTTAATGATTTAAAACTATTTCCTGCAAACTTATTTGCAAATGCCAGAATAGCACACGTTGTTTAATAAGATTTATTTTAATTTCCCACACATGAGCATACCAGGAATGTTTTCTATCAAATATATCCCCAAGATATTTTTATGTCTGCACCACTTCAAGGTTAATACCATTTATATTCCAAAGTTTCTCTTATCGTTTGTTCGACCCATTATCATAATCTTAATCTTCCCTACATTTAATTCCAGATCCAACTCTTTTAAAGATGTCATTACATTAATAATCCCTCTTTCAAACCTAATGGAGTTCTTGATAGAAGTATAGCATCATCTGCATATAGAAACAGCTTTATTTCTTCGTTGTTAACCATAGGTGCAAATGTGTCAATATCCTTTAATCTATTCATTATGATTTTGATATATAGATTAAACAAGGTTGATGCTAACAAACATCCTTGTTTCACACCTTTTAAAATATTTATCTGGTTGGTTAGAGCTCCATCCCTGGTATAAGCTCCTTGCTGTAGTATTATCATGTAACATTTTAAGAATATCCAGTAAATTCAGATCAATATGCAATTTCTTTAAATTTTCCCATAATATAACCCTATTAACTGAATCAAAGTCTGCCTTTATATCAATGAAACATATATTAATTGGGGTTCTTTAACTTCACATAAATATCTCTAATTTAATTCAGCATAAAGATTAAATCTAGAGTACTACATTATTTTTTAAATCCACATTGCCATTTGGAGATTAATTTATTCTCCTTCACCCAGATATTTAATTTATTTAGAATTAACCTGGTATAATTTTGTACTATTGGAAGAAGTGTAATTGGTTTATAATTCTTAGGGTCTTATTTGTCTCCATTCTTTAATAATGGTATAATTATACCTTGGTTCCAGTCTTGGGGTAATAACACATATTGACTTATCGTATTGATAATTAGGACTAGAAGCCTTGCCCAATCCTTCAGGATTGTGAAGGAATATTTTAGCTGATAGACCATCATGACCAGCTGCTTTATTCCTCTTTGATTTAAAATGGCTGATATAACCTCGGCAACAGAAAATGCATAGGGACAGCTTAACTTATTTTCCAAAAAGATTCACAAACTTCTACACACTCTGCTTTCAAATTACTATTGTAAATATTTTCAAAATATTGAACCCATATACTTCTCAGAATCATACCATACAGATTATATCTCATTCTTCTCATCACAACCATATGCAACAAGTGTCCAAAATAATTTTGTATCCTTCTTCCATATAGCCTGTTGTAAATGAGACCATAATTCTTGTTTATACTATCTTTCTTTAGATACTAATAATTTCTTATACTCGCTTTTTAATTTTTCATAGCACAAAAACTGTGGAGGCTGTCAGATTTCAAACTTAGTCACCCAACTTTCCTGATTTCTTTTTCATTTTCCTACAATCCTTCTTGAACCAGGGCTTATCTATTCCAACATTATTATTATACAATGGGTACTTTACCTTACATAATTGACTACTACAGTTTTCCATAACTGGTCAAAGATTCTTATCCCATTATGACAATTCAGCTTATTTTTCAACTTATTTTCCCACTCCAGTCCAATAGAGTTTTTAAACATTGATTACATTCCATAATTCTGTCTACTGTTAGTTTGGTAAACTCATTCCATACATTTCTTTTACTATACGATATACACATTGTATAGTGTGTTTCCATCACACATTTCTTATTTCTATTAAACATTGTACTGACTATCTTACTTTTACATTGTAAAGGAAAATGGTCACTGTCCCATCCTCTATGGATTTTGAGAAAATCTACAATTGGATATATGGAAGCATCTATTACAAAGTAATCTATTACACTACCCCATTAACTGATAGAAATGTTATTTCTCCTCCCAATCATTCCTAGAATGTCCATTTAATAATTTCAAATTATTTCTTCCTAAAAATTGTATCAAAAGCCTGTCCTTTCCTGTAACCTTTTTTATTTGATTGTCTAATTGAATAGTAAAAACATCACGATACCCCATTCACTTTTTTTTCTCGATCAAATTTCCTGTATGTGCATTGAAGTCCCCAGCCAAAATAAATTCAGTACCTGGATATCATACTCTGACAGAATCAATATCACCCTCTACAATCTCAAGAATACTCCCATAATATTTCTGCTTTGTTTGTGGGGAATATAAATATTAAAAAGTGCAATGCATTTAGTTTCAACCTCAAAATTATATACATGAAAAATCATTATACAAACTCGATTCAATACATCCTGTAACAAATTAATTATCAATAAAATAGCCAATCCACCCTTACTCCTTCCAAACCTACTTTGCTGAATAGCCAGAATATGCATATTATATCCTTCAATTAAATAATCATCCAAGCTACCCACCCAAGTTTCCTGAATATTAAAATTGTGAATTGCCTTAACCATTCCAGAACACATTTGTCCTCTATTTTAGATCTCAAACCTGCCACATTCCAGGTTAACATGGATAGGTAGTTTCTTTCTCTGAATTTCTAAGTCAATTATAGCAATCTGTCATGGATAATTTACTTGCCTGAGAAACACTTAGTGCAGTTACATTATCTACACTCAGGAATCTTCCACACTGGTAGTAGGATCTAATTTTATTATCACACTGTTATTAATTATATTCCCTAATTGTTTCCTTCCTCGGATATAGATTGAAACTTCTGAATCACCTTCCATACTAATTCCAGTTTCTGTTAGTTTCATATATGCCATAATTCTTGCTTGTTTAACTGGTTTACCTTCTTTCTTATTTTCCTTTCATTCACCTAACATCTAGTTTTGCATATTCCTTTTCTCACTATGGGCAATCTTCTCTCTAATTGTGGAGTCCAATAATATTACCAGTCCCTGAAATTCTCTTTTTTTCATCAAATATAACCTTGAGTCTGCTTTTCTTAGCACCAGGCACCCATCCTTTAAAAGGGCTAGATGTATACTCTATAAACAGATGCAATATCCTGCCAGCCAAATTTATGACCCATAATACTTTTACCAAATTATAAATTGTTAGTGTCAGTGTATATGGATTTTCATTTCTTCCCTTTGGTACAGCTTTTAAGAATACAGTAGGTAACATGTCTCCCTCCTGATTAACCTACCTTTTACATCTTAATCAACAGCTAAAGCTATTTTTACCTTCTTTATATTGCTATCTATGTTTGTGCTAGATGCAACACTTTTCCTCACATGAACCTCCTCATTCTCTAAGCTAACCCTTTCTACAGCATTCATTTTCATTTTATCTAATGTTTTTCTTTAGAATTCTCCATTGTACCCTTTTCATGAAATTTACAATGTTCACTTAGTCTTTTATGTTCCTTCCTTAGCTGTTGTTTCTCTGGTTTAATTCTCAAATTAAAGGTCTATTTCCTTAGCTTCTTTATCAGCTATATCATTTGTTATAGTTTTCATTGATTTTGGTTCTAGTCCTTCAGTTATCTTTTACCCCTTTTTCCTGCCATCCTGTTTACCCATATTCCCCTTTTTCATTTTTGGAAACAACAGCCCTATTTGTTTCCTTTTCCTGATTCTGTCTACTTCTCTGTTATCCTTTACATCTCTACCTTCTTTCATAATAGAGGTTATTTTTCTTGCATGTTGAGGCTTTCACAAAGTAATCAAGAAATGATGTAAACCAAACACTCAATTCCACAAGCTGTGTATTACCAAAACAAATTTCTCTTAATTTCACAAAGTTTATCAATAAGATCATTATCACTCTCTTGGATCCCAAATTACCATTGATGGCATCATAATTGCCAACATCTGGACTTGTTTGATTCCTTTGTTGCTTCTCCACTTCAGGACCCATATATCTTATTTTATTAATGGGGTTCTTTAAAATTTCTTTATGCCCTTGTTTCATATATGGTGTAATAAAGGAGTTGAAATCCTTCAAATAGGATCCACTTTCACACTCAGATCTCTCAGTATCAAACTCCCATCCCTAACATTCTGGTAAATATCTACAGCTTCTGGAGATAACACAAATACATCCAAACCATTTCTGTTGTTATCAGCATCACCTGTAACATTATCACAGTTCACATCAGTATCATTACCATTTTTTCACTGATGGCTTCATAGCTGATAAATTACTCCAAGACTTCACTTTATTACCACTTTTCCTGACTTTCTATTGTTGTCTAATTTGTCCCTCACATTCTAATCTACAATTTTCTCCTTTACAGACTCATCTCTATTCAAAATTCCTTTCATTTCAAACATATCCAAATCTGAGTGATACAACTCAGGGTCAAGCTCGGGGACCTCCAACGTCTCTATTCTTCTTAAAGATCATTTCTTCAAGGATTCTAATTTCCTGTAGTAAAGGATGCTCAGTTGAACAAGACTCCTTACTCCTCATACTAAGATCAGGAGATGACCCAAATCTAGGTACAAAATCTCTGTTAATCCTCTTATTACCCTTAACTCTATCTGGTCTAAAACTGGTCTCATAAAATGCATTATTTTGGAGATATCAGGCAAAACAATGCTCTTTACAGCTTTCTTAGACAACTTAGATATCTTTCCATTTTCCTTGCTTAGTGGGAATTTTTACTACAAGTTTTCATCTTTTTGGCATTTCACTAGCTACTAAAGCCCCACTACCTAATACACAGACTCAGAGGTATTAATAGGTTTTAATTGCAAAGACAACACTCAAATTAGTGCTGTTTCAATGAGAAACATAATATATTAAAATATTCCCAATAGCAAACAAAGTCAGATCACTTAATCAAATCAAAAGATGGATACCAGGACTTTACATAAAAGCACCCAATTACTAAAAGTTATTTAAGCAATGGATTTCATTTAACTTCACCATGTTAGACTACTTCTTTCCTTCTCCATAAGTTTGTCTTTTAAACTTTTAAGTGGATGTATATTCCTTCGCTTCTTTAACCAAAGTTTCAAACAAGATCCTGATTGAAGAAAATAGCAGGAATACAATTTCTTCTTGTGTTCCTTAAAACTCTCATAATTAAGACACTTAGTGTGCAGATCTGTCCACTGAACTGTATATGTTGTCCAAACACTAGAAAAATAAAACACAAACAATTGTATATACCAGTAATTTAAGACACATTTTTAGGTTAGCATCACATTGCATAAAACCACATAGAAATCTTAAAAGAAAATATAATAATAGTATTATATAAAAAAGCAAATAAATGCACTCCTGCCCTTTCCTAGTAACTCTTTCTACTGAAAAGAATAAATGGGAGAGCTAAAAACAACTTATTTGTCAAACTTTAGATTTAAATTCAAATTGGAAAGAGTTGAAGAAGTGACCAGGGGTAGAGAATATTCCAACAAATAGGTCACAGTGCCTCGATTAAAACTGGGACATTATTTTACAAACGTCAATCCGTAAGACTCCTAGATGAAGTATTAAAAATCAAGCACCAAAACTGACTCACAAACTACTAGTGACATGCAAAATGAAGAAAATAAAGAGCTGCTGCTTAGCTCAAACCAATAATAAAATAAGGCAGACTGCTCCTTTCTACAGCTTAAAGAAAAATCCATGAAGTCTCACAGGCGTTCCAGGCATTTTGAGCAAAAAAGAAAGCTGAAGGAATTTTACACCGTCTGCCTTTTAACTAGTAAACAGATAATCACATAAGTCAGAATGCATGAAAAAAGCAAGCATTTGTTTGACATTTAATTAGAAGTTAATTGAAAAAGCTGCATGCATGAGTTTAACTCAGATTCAAAGATCAGCCTTTTAACTAGCACAACTAATCACATAAGTCAGAATGCATGAAAAATGCAAGCATTCGATTGACATTTAATTAGCAATTAATTGAAAAAGTTGCATGCATGAGTTTAACTCAAAATTCAAAGATCAGCCCACAGCCCCAATTCTCCAAGATATCAAGATTAGTTTGATGCAAGGATTTAAAATTCTAATCCAAACAAGCAATAGATCGATTTTGCATACAACTAAAACCATTCTAAGCCACAACCATATAGAATTGTACCAGTTTGTTAGCGTAACCTAATAGTAAACCAAACAAAAGTCATAAAATCATAAACATGTAAAACACAGAAGCACAAAGGCACAATAATAATAAGAATAAAGAGGAAAAAGTCAAACTCCAAGTCCAAATACTGCTTTCTTCAGAAAGAAATTAAAGTGCCAGGCTCCACAGTTTTCTTTTCTTTTCCTTTTCTGAGTTCCTCCTGGCGCCTCCAAAACTCCAACACAATAATTTGAACTCCCAGATCCCTAAGCAAGAACAAATCTAAACAAGCTCCTTCTATTAGAGCAAATATATAAAAACTCTGGATATTTTTCCCAGGGTTCTTTCTTAGACACTGAAGGCCTGTTACAGACTGCTGACAGACTGCTGACTGCAGACGCCACTTCACAAAGCTTTTCTGTAGTCAGGGCTTTCCGAGGTCCCTCCCCAGCTTCATCAATCTGACTTGGCCCACTGCACAGGTCTTCTTCCTGGCAAAACAAAGGAGATGTGGCAAGCAGAATGAAGGGACAGCAGTAAGACTGGTTAAGACTACATAAATTTAGGCAACAATGGTTTACCTTTTATTTCTTAGAAATAAAGCTTAATACTCCTCCTACAGAGTGTTACTCCACAACGCTCAGAGTGGAATGTTAACCTCTCTCTCACCTTAGCAAATGGCAATGATCTGCAGCACCTTATACATTATGTATTATCCATGCTATCTTTTATATATTATATCTGTTACTATATGTAGCATATGTGAGTTGGAATATTAAGGGCACTCAGGATGCTGGTAAGTGATACTGGGTTTGAGACATCTGACACAACTGAACGCTAATGTAGCTTTATACAGGAGTCCCATCTTCCAAAGAAAGATGTCTTCCTCTTCCACAGGAATGAATAGGACATGTCTATGGCTCTGGCAAAAGTACTAAATGGAGTGGTGTTTGTATTTTAATTGTCTGACATTTGCCAGTCAAAATTCTTCCGGACGTCAGAGACAAAGAGGGGCATTATCTTTTCTTCAGTGCAAACTAGGGTTACAGTGTACTATTGGGATCTGTGTATGTCCCTCTTACTGACTACCCTCAATTTTTACACACTTAGTGACCCTTCTGTCACCCTATTCTCATCTTCCAATAGTGACTGGCGGAGACTGGAACTTAGTTTTTCCATCAGAGTTAGACAGGTTGACCTGAGTGTCCCCAAGGACTGAGATCTCCCAGCACAATGTGGTCTTCAAGATTTAATTGATTCCATTGGTTTAGCAGATCCCTGGAGTAAGTACTTCCTCTGACAGGTCCTATACTTTTATTCTTCCCATACCACTTTTTCTCATATTGATTGATTTTATTTTTTTTCATATCTCAGAAACAGATTTCTGGGTTAGGTCAATGTAATATTTGGGAATTAGTTATTTCTGATCATTCCCCAGTTTGTTTGTTCTTTTGAGTACTTGTTAGTACAATAAAGAGACATTAGGTGGTGCCTAACTGTCTAATTACTGCATGATGATACAGTTGTCTCCACTTTGCATCAGGTTATTAAGAACTTTTAGAAGCAAATGTTGACTCTGGGTGCCCTCTACATTTGATGTGGGACACTGCTAAAGCAGCTATCCATGATGAGTGTATCTGACTAGCGACTATTAAAACTATGGTCCATCATCAACAACTTTCTGTCTCGTTGCATGATATATGAGGCATAGAGTTTATTTTATCTTCTACAACCCAAGAACCTATGTGATTATCACTTAATACTTTATATAATAAATATTCTCTTTGTTAAATGAGAAAGCAGAGTTGGTCATTTTGTGCACTTAATGTTGCTATTTAGAACAGGGAGAAAAGGTGAGAAAGTTATTAGCATTATGTCTCCATCAGCAGGAAGCCTCTAGGGTAGTTTCTGGTCTAAATAAGTCTGGTACATCCTCAGTAGTTACTCATCCCAGAGAAATGGTTGATATTTTTAGAGATTCTTTTGCTGATATTTACTATGCTTCACCAGAGATATCTACTGACTCAAAAGAGATTTTACAGCGTTGGGGCGGTAGACATTCCTCAATTACCCCAAGACCAGAGAGATTCCTCTGGTGGTCCTATTACCACAGAAGAGGTACAGATTGGCCATCTTGTCCCTTCCACTGGATCATGACCCTGGTCCCGATGGTTTTCCAGCAACTTTTTTAAAATGTCTTTTATCAGAACTTACCCTCTTTGGTTGAAGTTTTTAATTATTTATTTGACCATGAATTCTCCAATCAGTCTCTTACCCATGTGTGTATTGTTCCTTTACTTAAATCCAGGAAAGATGTTTTTTGTCCGATGAATTATAGGCCAATTTCACTGATTAACATTGATTTTAAGATACTGGCAAAGATTTTAGCCCTCTCTTAGGAGAAAGTATGGGAAGGACTTGTTTCCCCAAGCAGGTGGGTTTTATGAAGGGGCAGCACTGTGTGACCATACTCACAAACATTTCCATTCATGGCAGCATCTGGGAGTCCAGGCACATGGCAGCCCTGGTCTCCCTAGATGCTGAGAAAGCATTTGATAGAGTTTCATGGCCTTATTTATTTGCAGATCTTCAGGCATTTAATATTCTGTTAGTTTTTGTTAAATGGGTCCTAGTGCTTTATAGCAACCCATCTGCTGTTATTTGGCATAATGGTGTTCTGTAGCATCTGTTTTCAATTACAGCCAGCACTCAGCAAGGCTGCCCTTTCTCTCCCATGTTTATTTAACTTATATTTGGAACCCTGTTATTAAAGTTAAAAGGAATCCTCAAATTAGGTGCCTAACAGTGGTGGATTGAATTCAAACTCTCCATCGATGTAGATAACATCCTGCTGCATCTCTTCAACCTGATGATGTCTACCTCTGCTACAATAGATGAAATTAAGGTCTTTGGCTGTATTTCAGCTAATAAACTAAACTTGGGAAAACTAAAGTCCTACCTTTAAATACATTTGTTGACAAACCTTTATTTTATCTATGGGACTACAAATAGAATCCAAAGTACTCACTTATTTGGGCATTCAAATTCCATGTCACCTCACATCATTGTCAAAATTTAATCTGTAGCCTTACTGAAAACATTAAAATGTGATCTAAAAGGATAGGTTGTTTTACCGCTTTCCTTATGGGGTCAGTCTAATGTGATAAAATGAATATACTTCCAGCAACCTTTATTCCTGAAATGCTCAGTATCATTTTACCATGCAAATGGTTCCAACAACTTCATTCTTTGCTTTCTGCCTTTCTTTGAAGGGTGGTGCTATAAAAATAGCTTATTCTAAACTGAGATTCCTGTCACATATGGAAGTTTCCGGTTACTTACTTTTATATTTAATACATAGCAGTGCATGGTGCCAAATACTTCAATTGGGGTGACATTTCCTACAAAGAGCAAGACAATTATTTGCCATTTTGGTTATCCCTAGAACGGTCTCTTTGTCTTCAGGAAACAAATATCACCATAGGGCATTGTTGTACATGTCCCCTACGTCACTTCTGTCTAAATTAAAAGATACCCCAATATACTGGTCCCTACATGCTCATTCCAAAATGTGTCGATATTGTGGGTTTAAGCTTTGGCATTGCGTAGCACAACTGATCTTTAACAATCCTAATATTAAAATTGCTCAGTGACCTTTCCCCAAAATCTTTTCTTCCATTGGACCCTTCAATTTCTGTTTCTAATCTTCTTTGATAGCCATCTTTTTCTTTTCCATCCATGGAGAAGTATAATCTATTACCCCATCATTTCTTTAAATATTTGCAATTTTTGGTGGTGTTAATATCTTGTTTTGGGCCTCCTCCATGGGCAGACTTTCCAGCATCACATTTGGAGGCTTTTATATTAACTGTTGGTATGTGATATGCTGTTGCAAAGATGTATATTCTTTATCAATCTCTAGACCACTTAAAACCTACTGGAGTAGCCTATTATTGGCAGATTTCACTTTCTTTGACATGGAGGCATTGGAATGGTTAACACTGTGGAAAGATTTTATAGATTGATAAGACAGGATCGATACAGACAAATGCAATTTAAAATCCTACATAACTTATACTTTCTACTGTTAGATTATGTAAAATGGGATGCCTGGAGGATCATTACTGTCTCAGTTGTCACAAAGCAGATGGCTCTCTACATATATTATGGAATAGGAAAAGGTGGAGCCCTTTGGGGATGCTATCAAAATCCATGTGAAGCCCACATTTGACCTGGTCACTCTGTTCACCCCAGAAATGTATTTATTGGGAAGGGTTAGGATTTTCCTTTTTCTACCAGCAGCATTACATGGCTTTTATCTCTACATCAGCTAAAATGGTTATTTTGTGTCATTGGTTAAATGTTAGCTACCATCATGGGCTGAGTGGCACAGGGAGCTCCTTAGGAAAGGAGGGAGAGGGGGACATGATAGAAACTTCAAGTATCTCAAGGAATCAACAAATTCCAAAGAGTAGCATCTTTCAAAAAAAGAGGTGTGTAAGAACAAGGGGACACAATTTGAAGATAGAAGGGGTGGCTCAGAGGTAATTTAAGGAAGTATTTTTTCACAGAGAGGGTTGTGGATGCGCAACGACCTTCCGGAGGAGGTTGTGGAGTCAAAACAGTGATGGAATTCAAGCATGCATGGACAGTCATAAGGCAATTCTAAGGGGTGGGGTAGGGAAGAAGTAGGCTGCTGGTTAACTAGGATCTTCAGCTTATCCATTAGGTAGGGAAATGGGCAGACTGGGTGGGCCAAGCGGTCCTTATCTGCCATCAAAATCTATGTTTCTGTGTTTCTATGTTTCTTACTTTCCTTTACTCTAGAACTATACATTGCAAACCCAGCATAGGAGATCCTCTTTTTTCACTAAGTGGGACCTTTATATGTTTGGTCACTAGTCCCATAAGTGGTTATAGTATATATTGTTAGCTTGAGTTCCTTCTTTTTTTTTTTTTAAGGGTAGATAATTTGGTTTTAATCTTTAATTTTCTTAGATTATTTTGTCAGGTTTCAGCAGCTGGGAGGTGGGGGCCGATGTCTGTTGTAGTTTTGGTATTTTGTGTGCAGTTTGGTTGTTATTTGCTTGTTCTTGTTTTTCTTAGTTTACTTTCTGTATTGTATAATTTGGAAAATAAATAAAGTATACTTAATAAAAAAAAATGGCACTGGAAATTATTACTGTATAGTGCTGAGCAGAAATAAAATTCCACTGGCAGAATTGCTAAGAACACAGAATTTCACTTCTGTGAAATTTTGGAATACACTTTGGTAACTTTTGTATAATTCCATCATAGAATGATGGAACCAATGTAATGAATTGTAGATTAATGCATTAAACTGCCAAAAGAAATTCTGCAGAACTGATCACTGAACTGTAGAATGAGTGCATGTTTTGCAGATTGATGCATAACTGCAGAATGGAATTCGCAGAACTGTCATTCCATAGTTCATGAGTACTGCCCACAATTCAGCCAGAAGATTTCATGGAATGGGGTGAAAATCATTAAACATATTTGGAGGATTTAGATGTCACAAAATCAAAATTTTGGAAATGTCACAAAATGTTTGTGAATTCAGAATTTGCAGTTTCTGCTCAGCACTAGAACTGTAGCTATCTAACAAAACTGATCAACTCAAATATATTATGACAAAGTGCAATGGACTCTAGTGCTAGCATGTTTTTCAAATGTGAGCTCTAGATAAAGACCCAAGGCTTGATTTTCAAAGACCCTGTAGATTGTCACAGTTGCAGTGATCTAGGGCTGTGGTGAACTCCAGATGCATCAAGGGCCCTGTTCCTAATTCTGTAAAAATGGTGTCCCTGCAGCAAAAACCTGGCAGTTGCTGGGCGGGAGGTATAAGTCAGGGAACAGCTGGGACAGAATGTTAGTGAAATGGCACCTGGTGGGGTGCATTTACATCTATGTAACTATTGTAAATGCTGACATGTAAACATACAGTACCATAATGTACAGTAAATAGTACCTACTGTCAGTATAGAATCAGCCCTACACACCACAACAAGGGAGGGACAAGTGATATATCTGCAGAATATGGCATCATGTTGAAACATAACACGGACTCACACAACTGTACATTGATACAGAGATCAGTGTACAGTTGTGAGGTTTGGCATGTTGCAGCTCAATATGATGCCATATTCTGCAGATGTAACACTTGTCCTCCCTCCTCTTCCTTGTGGTTGTAGTAGGGCCCATTCTGCATGTACAGAATGGGTACTAGCTACTGTAAATTGTGGTGCTGTACAATTACATGCTGGCATTTGGCCAGTCATACTGATGTGAACACACCCCACTGGGTTCCACTCTGACTAACATTCAATTCAGCTATGCCCCAACTCCCCATGCCTCCCATGCCCCTCATGCCCCTGGCAGCCCACTGTCCACAATGTCCCACTGGTGCAGGCCACCCAAACCACCTCCTGGCTGGTCTAAGTGGTGCATCTTGCTGCATCCATGGCAGGGCTTACAAAATTCCAAACAAGGGGCTGTTGCATCCCACCATGGGGCAAGGCCCTTGTGACAAGGTGCAACACCATGTTAGATGCAGGGATGCTTCAATGCAAGAGATCCAAGGTGAGATGCAGCTACCAATGAAAATTGGGAATGGCACAAAATATGATGTAAGCAGCTAGTTGTAGCAATTCTGATTGATGCAAGCTCCTTGCATCACTCTGGGGGCTTTAATTAAGCCCCAGGGCAGAATTTGTTAATAACTTGGTATCGACACAACTGCCCAACAAGGCAGTATATCAGTTAGTAAAATGAAAGGTTTGTATGCTGGTACAAATATTGTCAGTTTTTATTTTTATTTTTATTTTATTTATACATTTGGTAACCAAGAAAGGGACACTGAACCAGTGCTCATTTCCAGGTGTGACCTTGAGAAGGGTACAAGTATTACAAACATATAACAATCATTTTACATTTGAGGTAGAACAATTTTGTACAGAAGCACAGCAGGATAGGGACATACAATACAATTAATTAATACAATACATAGTGACATATTCAAATGCAGAGGAGATGCAGTCAAGTTACTCTAGTAGGATAAACATGTGAATAGTGAGTATGAGTGCTTTAATGTGGTGATTGGGTACTGGAGTGGCAGGAGCATGTGGGGGTGTAGTGCATGAAGTTGCTGTTTGTTAGAGTAAACGGGGGAAGTTTCTGGGGGGTTATTCCATAGGAGGGAAGTATGTAGGAGAAGGCAGATTTGCCCGAAGTGGTGGAGGGTAGGGAGAGCGAGAAGGTCCAGATATCCCTGGACCTCAGTTCATAAGTGGATGGATTTGCTGGAGACAGACTCTCTGAGAGGTAGGGAGGTAATAAGTTGAACCAGTATTTGGCTAAAAGTGCAATAGAGTGGATGTATTGGCAATGGATAGGGATGCTAGACTGAGGGAGGCATAAAGGAAATGGTGGAGTGTTCTGAGAGGGAGTTTGTGGTGAAGCAGCAGAATGCATTTAGAAGCATGTCCTGTCTGGATAAGGATGAGGTAGGGGCACTACTATAAACTACATTGCCACAGATGAAAATGGTCATGATCATCTTGGTTAGGATTTCATATCTGACTGGCAAAGGAAGGACATTGCTGTTGCAGTGGCGCATACCAAGCTTGGGGCATAGTTTTGAGGTGATGGCTTTGTGGTATGAAAAGTCAAATAGGGGTCCAGCCATAAACCTAGGTATTTGTATGTTGTAACTGAGTCGAGAGGGTCCCATCCAGTGAGTTGATGGCAAGGGAGGAAGGACTCTGGCAAGTTTTGTGTGGTTCTGAACATCACTGACACTATTTTTGAGGTGTTTATTTTCAGTTGATTGACCTGCAACCAGGTCTGCATAATATGGAAATCCTTTTGAGGTTGGATTGACATCATCTAAGACGGACCCTGAGATGAAAAGTATAGTGTCATATGTATCTGGGAACTGGGGCATGTAGAGAGGAGGTCATTAATAAATATCAAGAAGAGGGTAAGGCCAAGGATGGATCCTAAGTACACCAGCTAGGATGGGGAGAGGAAGAGAAGGAGTTTCCTACTTTAACAGATTGGATCCTGTTGCTTAAGTAGGAGTTGAACCACTGAACTGTTGGGGGAGCTAAGCCTGCTGCCTATGTTTGTTAAGGAAATGGGGTGGAGACTGAATCGAAGGCCTCACAGGTCCATGAAAACAGCTGCTTTTAAATGTCCTTGGTCAGAGACAGAAAGAATGTGTTCAGTGACTTGCAACAGAGAAGAGAAGAGATTGTGGAGGTGTTGCTGAAACCTGATTTGTAGGGGAAAGGAACTTGGTTGTTGTAAGGAACTCAGATAGTCTGGACAGGACAAGAGTTTCCTGAATTTTGTCAAGGGCAGATAGGAGGAGATCGGCCTATAGTTTTCAGGCACTGAGGGTCACCACCTTTATGCAGGGGAAAACACTTGTTGATTTTCAGGCTTGTGGGACAGCACCAATGGAGAAGGACTGGTGGAAGACTAGGTTTGTTGGCAAAGGCACCTAGCTTCACCTGAGCTCTTCCTTCTAGGTTGCTTGTAAGGACAGAGCAAAGAACCTTACCAGAGCAAGGAAAAGGATTATGGTTTCTTTTGGCTAGGCAGATTTACTGTGTGTTATTAGTTTGTTTTGTATTCACAGGGATTATTACTGTTTGTTGCTAACATTTTATTGCTTTATTTTCTCTCATTCATATTGATGTTGCTGGTATACCTTCTGCTGCATTATTACAGGGTGTGCCTACAGATGTGTGCTTAAAGATTCCTGCTGCAATCTTCTGACTCAAATTGTCTTTGCAAGGTATATTTTCAGTTACTGTTTTATTTTTCTCTGTAGCAAAGTGTTTCTTACAGGGTATATCTTCCGTGAAATTGTTACAGGTGGTGCTTTTCAGTTTTATCTATCATTAGGCTAAGCTTCAGGGATACTGCATTTGTTGCTGACTGATTGTTTCTACTCTACCTCCTTGTTTCTTTTGTCCATTGGTTCTTCCTTTTGGCAGGGAAGGGCCCATCCACCCACCCCATCCCCAACCACCCCACACTACACTCCTTTTATAGAGTAGCACAGTCATGACAGTTCCTGAAGCAAAGCAGGAAGGGCGGATCAGAGGGGTATCCACACAGTGACCTCATTTACAGGGGCATGAGTAATTTAACTTGTTATAACAAGTTATACCAAAACAAACGAAACACAAAATCAAACTTCTGCTTTTATTTTCCTCCTTCTAATTACTCTGACCAGGTTATAAACACAGCAGCTTATCTGAATGAATATTTAACTGCAGGTACTGCAGAACACTTTTCAAAAAGAGCAGTTATAGAGGATTTAGGACACTGTAATACATGCTGGGTCATTGAGGTCTAAGGGCTCAGCTCCAGGCAGCATGTCAGAGATTGCATGCTCAAATTGCATATTCAGGAGGAAATACATTATAAGAACTGCTCCATTTCCCAACATCCAACAGTAGCACCTCCACCGCAGAGGGTAGTTGGTCCGGAGTTTGGCAGGTGGTTAGGAGGGAAATTGGGTGCTCACCCAGTGCCTCCAACACATCACCTCACAAACCATATAAAATCTACAAACAGGTATCTGCTGCTATCTTCAAAATCAAACAAAGGGACAGAGGACACTGCAGAGCAGGACACTGCAGCACAGGAGCTAAGACAACAAAACTCAGCCATAACAGGAACCAAAACAAAAAGCAAAAAGGAAATTAAAATACTTCTGACCATGGAAGTCTCCATGATTCGGGAGTTGATACCTATCTCCAGCCAGGGTAATGGTCTGATGTCTCCCAGGTACATCAGCATAGAAAGGCACTGAATGCATTGCTAAATTGTACAGGAAGCAGGAGAAAACATTGATGTCCTGGTACACATAGGGACTAATCGATCTCACCAGCCAGTCAGTTGTGAAGACCAAGGAACACCTGACCAGGCTGGTGAGAAACTATCATTCATTTTGTCGCATCTCTTCCTGAGATCCTGCCAGTCTGTGAGAGGGGCAGATGGACGGAAGGTCAGAGATGAAAAGATGGGAAGCTAAACATTGACTCAAGGGCTGGTGCCAGAAAAAGGACACAGATAAATGTAGATAAATGACAACAGTTTTGGGAGCGAAAGTTCTTTAAATTTGTTGGACTGCATCTGACTAAGGAGGAGTCAGTGCATTGGAGCAGAAGTTTGATGTCTTTGCAGAAAATATAAACCAGCAAAGGGGAGAAGGATGCAGCATCCGATACGTTGAATGGGAAGAACACCCTCCCCCTCAACTAGTGATCAATTAGGAGTTCAGCATGTTTGTAGTTTATTTGCATCACCAGGTAAGGAAAAGGTCCGGTTCCTCATCGATGCACATGGAAATGCCAGACCTTGCCCAAAATCAATACACAAAATTTGGAAAGTGGAAAATCATGTACAATGCTCACAGTCTGGGAAACAAGATCCCAGACCTGCAGGCAATAATCACAGAGGCTAAACTGGACATAGTAGCATTAACGAGACATGGTTCACCAGTAACCGCACTTGGGAGACTTCAGTACTATGCTACACCTATGTACTGTTCAGAAGACACCGAGGTGAAAAAAGGGGGGTGGAGTGGCCTTTATCTCAATGAAAATATCAAAGCTACAGAAATTCAGAGTACACATAAGGAGCCAGAAGAACTGTGGGTCACCCTGGAAACAGGAAATGGGACAGCATATGCATTGGGGTTGTCTACCTGCCTCCAGACCAGGGAAAGGATATAGACACATTACTGTTAGAAGATATACAAAACATGACAGCTAAGGGGAGGGTCTGATAATGGAAGACTTCAACATGCCAGGTATAAATTGGTCAATACCAGCAGGAGCATCAGCCAGAACTAGACATATACTGGATTCCCTGCAGGAGAGAGCCTCAAGCAACTGGTGCAACAACACACAAGAGACAGGGCTGCTCTAGATCTAGTACTGACTTACAGTGAAAGGATCACATATCTCCAAGTAGAAGGTCACCAGGTGCCATCACATGGTATGGTTCAACTTGGCCACTATAACTAAATCATCCCATTCCAAGGCAAAACATGGGACTTCACAGGAACTGACTTAGATAAGATGGCCAACAGAGTTAAGCTAGCCCTGGCAAGAAGAAATATAGGTGATGGGGTACAGGCAAAGTGGGCAAGTATTAAGGATGCAGTACTTGAAGCAACATCCCATTGTGTTAGAGAGAAAGGAAGTGCAAAAGAAGAAGAAACCACTTTGTTGTCAAAACAGTAGCAGAAAAGGGCATTCAGGAAATATAAGGAACGCAGACGGATGAAGATAGGGAGATACCAAACTTCCCTAAGGGAAGCAGGTAAGGCAGTAAGGCAGGCAAAGGCCCAAACAGAGGAAACACTAGCATGAACAGTAAAAGAAGGTGATAAGACTTTCTATAGATATATTAGTGAAAGGAGAAAGTCCAAAGGTGGTATTGCTAAAATCAAAGGGATAAGGGGCATGTGAGGAGGAGAACCATGTAAAAGCATCTATCCTAAATAGATACTTTATTAAGTATTTACTGAGTAGAAGGCAGATAGGGCCCACAACCCAGCACCATGAATACGGGGAGGGAGGGTGCACTAGTCCCTTCACAAAAGAAAGGGTCCTACAAGGCTCGATAAGCTCAGGGTGGACAAGGCAATGGGCCTGATGGCATACATCCTCAGGGTACTATGAGCTAAGGTGAAACTAGCAGAGCCATTATCAGAACCGTTTAGTGAATCTCTGAGCACAGGAGAGGTCCCAGAAGACTGGAGGAAGGCTCATGTGATCCTGCTCCACAACAGTGGTGGCAGAGAGGAGGCAGGGAACTACAGACAAGTCAGTCTTACCTCAGTAGTGGGCAAGATTATGGAGGCACTCCTTAAGAAAGGATAGTGCAACACCTAGAATCCATAGGTGCTCAGGATACAAGACAGCATGGGTTTACAACACAAAGGTCCTGTCAAACTAATCTCATAGATTTTTTTGACTGGGTAACCAGAGTGGTGGACCAAGGAGCAGTTGATGTCACCTACCTTGACTTCAGCAAAGCTTTGATACTGTTCCACATAGAAGATTGATTAACAAGCTGGGTAGGCTTGGGGTGGGTCAGAAGTCGGTCAACTGGGTGGCAAACTGGTTGACGGGAAGAAAACAGAGAGTGGTGGTAAACAGTGCCAGTCAGAAGAGATGCAAGTAACAAGTGGGGTACCTCAGGGATCCGTGCTGAGCCAGTTCTCTTCAATATCTTCATCAGTGACATTGCAGATGGACTGGAAGGTAAGGTTTGTCTGTTTGCAGATGACACCAAGATCTGCAACAGAGTAGATGATCCAGATGGGTGGGCAGAGTGAGAAGAGATCTAGAGAAACTGGCAAAATGGTCGGAAGTGTGGCAACTGGGGTTTAATGCAAGAAGTGCAAGGTCATGCAAATAGGGAGGAGAAACCCTGAAGCCACCTATAGGTTGTGAGGGAGTTGCTGACACTAACAAGAGAAGAAAGAGACTTGGGCATCATCATCACAGATGACCTGAAATCATCCAAGCAAACTACTAAAGCAGTAGGTAAGGCTAGGGGATGTTGGGGTGTATTATCAGTATCACAACTTGTAAGAGGGAGGAATGATCCCTCTTACAAGACACTGGTTAGGCCCTCATCTGGAGTACTGCAGCAGTACTGTGCAACACCTTCATAAGGACATTAACCAAATTGAGGCAGTCCAGAGAAGGGCAACTAAAATGGTGCAGGGACTACATCAGAAAACATATGAGGAAAGATTAACGGAACTCAATATGTTACCCTGGAGAAAAGGAGGGAGAGAGGTGATATGATTGAACCATTCAAACACCTTAAGGGTATTAAGAAGGTGAAAGAGTCTAACATGTTTTAATATAAGAAAAATAGCAGGACAAGAGGACGAGCATGAGACTAGAGGGAGGCTGATTAAGGGTAATGTGAAGAAGTTCTTTTCACATAAAGGGTGGTGGATGCATGGAATGGCCTACCTCAGGAAGTGGTGGATATAAGATACAGTGCAGGACTTCAAACAGGCATGGGATAGGCATAAGGAAGCAATACAGATAAGTAGGAATAGATAGGCCATTGACAAGCAAATGCCAATACCACATTCATAAGGTAGAAAAAGAAATGGGCAGGCTGGATGGGCTTGCAGTCCTTATCTGCCATCAACTTCTATGTTTCTATGTTTCTATGATTTAGAAGGAGGATAAGAGGTGACACAATTTCTGAAGCAGACAAAAATAGCAGATTAGGGTGGATCCAATCGGGCTGGACTTGGTGATATTTAGGAGCTGAGGGAGTCCAGGACTTCTGTGGGGAGATAGGTGCAAACAGGAAGGTGTTACTATGTGTGTTGCAAGGTTTTGGGGGAGAGGGATGAGGGATGGTCAGGAGGGCACAGGAGGTGAAGAATTTATTTAGTGTGTTGGCAATGCTGGTGGTGTCTGGTATAATTTGACCATCTTGTTTCAGGGCAGGGGTGTTGGATTGAGTGGGGATCCAACAAGAAGTGTACCACATTCCAGAAAGAGGAAGGTTGTGTGTTTTGTAGATGTGATCTAAAGTAATCAGCTTTAGCACATCTTATGGCCTTGGTGCAGGCATTCCTGAGGGTGTTATAGACTTACATGGCTTGTGGGGTCAGAAGAGATTTGAACTGAGACTATGCCTTGACTTGGGCTTTGCACTGGGCAATAAGTGGGCAGAAACCCATGGATGGTGGCACTTCTTTACCCTGGATTTAATCAGGGGGCATGGTAGTCCCACACCTTGGAGAAGATGTCAGGAATTGAGAGAGTGCTGTGTCAACATCTACAGTTGAATAACCTGATGCCAGTCAATGTTTTTAGGTTGAGCAGGAGGTTGGAGGTGTCAAGTGAATTTAAATGGCGTATTTTTATGTACTTGGGAGCAGATTTGGGTAACTGGGTTTTCCTGGTGCAATAGGTGATGCAGTGATCACTAAAGGTATTGGCACGTATGGCAGGCAGATGCTATTCTGTGCTGATGGGAGGAGAAGACCCAGTCAATAAGGAGTGATTTGAGGAATGGGAATTATAATGGGTGGGCTCTGTGATTAACTCGTGAGGTTGAGACACTCCAATTTGGTGGTAAAAGCTTTGGAGGAGGGGGATAGCCAGTCTAGGTTGTAGTCGCCTTTTGCTGTGGTTTGGGGTAGGCAGTGAGGCATGAAATAAGTGAGTCACTGGCTAGACAACAGGAAACATAGATCACCCCTATGAAAATTGGGAGGGTGAAGGGAGGGTGATTTGTATAATGTTCATGGGAGCTGCAGCAGGTTTCTTTTTGGAGACATAGATCACAACCCTTCCACCTCTCTTGCCACAATCTTGTCGGAACAGTGTAGTCTGGGACCCTTAGTGAGGAGTCTGGGGTCCTAGCAGGCAACCAGGTTTCAGTTAGGCAGAGAATGTCTGGGGAGTGTTGAGTCAACTAGGTCAAGCTTGGGTAGGAGACTCCTGAAATTCATGTGGGTGATGCATAGGCCTTTGTGGGAATTTAGTTTTTGGGGCCAGTGTTAGATTCGATGTCACCAGCAAGGAGTAAAATGAGGAGGAGAAAGGAATACATGGCACGGAGTTTATGCCTTCTGATGATTTTCACTGTATTCTCACTGAGTTTCCTAACCAAGACCTTCCATCCTTGTGGTATGGTGCCATAGCTCATCTGGCTAAAGGAAGTAAAAGTGCTATAGAGATTCTCCACACCTCCTTTATACACACATAAGCACACACCCTTAAATGGGAAGTCAATACTAACAGCCCACATTCAGCATTGCAACTGGTCCCAATTTGCTTATTGTGTGAAAAAAAATTAACTTTTTGCTTACTGTTTACTGCAGTATAGTATATTGTATCAGCCAGATTCTGCTGACACACAAGCTGACATTTGCTTTAACCAGAAATATCAGAATGTTCTGCATCTGATGTTACAGCAGGGCCACAGTACTAGCAGATTCCATAGCCTGCAGTGCACGTTACTTTAGATGCTCAGATCAGATGTTTCCTGGTCTCACTGTTCTCCCAGGTTAGGCATAGTCAACTTGGCACTGTATAGTACAGTCCTCAGACAGCAGGGCAGGAAACAAAAGATCAGAGTTCATGAAAACTGTAATATGCACATAAACTGCAAATTGAGACCAGCCCTGGGTGTGGGGCTCTTAGTGCTGGCTGTTCCATTTAACAAAGAGATAGCTACTGAGAGAAGTGGAAAGGAAGGAGGAGGAGGTGACAGATACACTGCTGGAGGTAAATGCTGCTTCCAGACAACTTTAATGTTGCCCAAAAGGGTGGAATGGGGATTTTCTGCTGACTCCAAACTGCAAGTGTAGTCTGGTAGTCATATGGATCAAATTCACTTGCAAAATAAATTGGGGCTGTTTATCAAGGTTTGGCAATTGTGCAGCATCTCAATGTGCTATACATCAGCATACATCCAAATTTAAATGCTAGATGAGTTTATTCAGTCAAGTTTATCTTGGGCAGGCCTTTCTGTTCAGACACAACTATATTGGTGATTTGAAAACATGACATAATTATGTCAAAGCATTTTGAAAATTGTACATAACTACGCCTTAGATTTGAAAATTGGATAGTGGCATAATTTGTTCTTTGTCCACATTTGCACACAATAGAAAGTTACATATAGGCTTTAAAATGACCCAACAACAAGGTATTTTGGTGATGAGCAGCTTCTTCATAGCCAACTTAATGCCTCTTAGATCTTTGCTGTCTCGCTTCCAGCTGTTTCATCAAATAACTATACTGGATTTTTCCTTTCTAGACCATTCCTGAAAAGACCCATGACTAATCCATCAATTCACACTTTGTTGTATTTTCATACTGTGCATTTAACTTTCACCCTTTTTCCTCAATTACATAACTTCCAGTTTTAAAAGAAAATGGTAGTGTGGTGTTCTGTTAACTCACATGAAAACCAGAAAAGAAGAGGAGAATCTTTCTGTCAGGTAAATATAATCCCTTTATTAGGCTAAAGAAAGTAAAGATGCCAGCTTTCAAGGTGTATGGTAATGCTTTTTCTGAAGTGGAATAAGAGGCTTTACTATACGCCTCAAAAGTGTGTATCTTTAACTTTCGGTTAGCCTAGAAGGCATTAGCTTTTACCTAGCGAAAATATTCTTTCTTTCTTTGTTTCTGTCCAGGTAAAAGAAAATGCAGAGTTTGATTTGTGGTTTTGTCCTGTACTGTAGGAAGCACAAATTCCTGGATATAAAGAGTATGAGAAATAGCAGTGTATCTATATTAGAAGAAAGAAAATGTGGAAGTAAAAAAGGAAGAGGAAAAGTAAGAAAAGAACTGTGGAAAAAAGAGAGGTAAAGAGGAATATGATATAAAGAAGAAATTGTGAGAAAACAAAGAGTTAAAATCAAATTGGACATAGAAGGAAATAGAATGAAATGAGACAGAACAAAAAGGAGGACAAAGTATAGAAAAAGAATAGAAAAGAGAGGGAGAATAACACGCAGCCCGCTAAGCACTAGCTTAACAATTATCAGACTGCTAGGCTGCAAGTCAATCACTCCGTCAGTTGTTGCCATCCAGACTGACAGTTACTTGATAGTTTACCAGATAGTCAAGTTGTTGACCCCTGCAAACTAGACAACTCATCATTCATCAGCCGTCTTCTTAAGGGTATATCATTACAAACATGATCTGGAGAGTGCATTCTAATTTATTACTTTCCTGCTGTTTTTCTTTTATTTTGTACATAAAATAAAATATATGATTAACTCTAAACCTGAATCTCAACAGCTGTTTGGTACATTGATTTATTTAGACTTGTGTTAGCAGCGTGCTACACAGAATATTGTTTTTCTGAGGTCTCTAAGGGACAGTTGCAGAGGACACCCACATATTACATCATCCATGTCCTAAAAATAAAAAGAAAGCAGAATGCCCACATCTCTCCTCTAGTTCAGCCTGTCTTTCATTGCCCAGCATTTCTTTTGTTTTTAATTAAATGTCTAAGAGATCTTATGCTAGGACATATAAAATGTGGATCTCTGAATCTAAATTCAGACACCCAAAATTCAATTCACTTTAGAGCAATGTTTACTGGTTGCCTCATGCTCTGACAGCACTGTAGTAAGAAGCTCTGAATCAATCCTATACTGGGTACAAACTTTTGTCAAAAGCCTCAACAAAAAGGACACCCCTAGAAGTAAGAGGCAACTCTTTCACTATATTGCTAATTCAATGTAGTGTAAAGCCTCTGAATAGGCCATGTTCAGCAAGAAGTAAAGCTGAGCTAAAATAGCATATCTTTCATGCTTGCTGCTTTTGTAGAAATTCTGTTTTTTATACAAAATTAGATAAACTTTTCTGAAAGTGTTCTATTTTTTATCATAACTGAGTCATTCTTACAGCTAGAGACCCAGGAACTAGTATTCACACATTGTGTTAAGAGTAATAATGGGTTGTCAAGTTTCAAAGGCATTTGCATGAGTGGTTTAACACTTATCGTGGCTTAAAATCTGGCACTTTTTTGTGATATCTTCTGAAAATATTTGTCTGCTTACAGCTCCGTTACCTTTGGAGCTAGATACAGCATCTGACAATCTGCAAGCATCTCATTCTTAGCAAGGTCTTAGAAACTGCCAAATGTGGAGGGTTGGCTAAAAATGTTTCTACTACAGGGTTCATAATTTCACAATTCAATTATTTGTAAACTTTTCCAGATATTTGGATGTTTGTAGCACTCTGCTATTGCATGAATATACAGTGCCTACACTTTCAGCAGTTTACCCAGTGTCAATAGGTTCTGAATTTAACAAAACTGGAGAAATTTGGTTTAGTAGTTTAAAACATTTCTTTTATTATTTTATTTATTGGCATCTTGGATTACAAATACTTTTAAACCAGTGGTCCTTTTACAAAGGTTCCACATCAAGAAAGTACAAACAACTGACAAAATGAGAAGAATAAATTTAACATTACAGCATCATAACAAGCCCAGTATCATGTAAGGCACACCTAATGAGGTCATGAACAGTTAATATACTGTAGCAGTCAGCAAGTGACTTTGTCAAATTAACTTGTAAAGGTGATTTTTCGAAATACTGAGGTGCTTTTAACCAATGAGAATTCCATATTTTTATGTATGATCTGGGTGTTAATAGAATGTGACTTCTAAACAATTGTCGACGCCTCCGAGGAAGGATTTGGTTGGTCCAAAGCTTAAACATTGTTTTCTTTGTAGCATCTATGTTGGTCCAATAAAAGGTATCAAATCATTTGTTTCTGGATCTGTTGTTGTGAAGGGGAGAGTAGTAAAGAGAAAAGTTAGAAAGAATAGGAGGAGAATAGGAAGAATGTCTGAAAGGGTAATAAGGGAGGCAGACAGAGGGGATAGGTGTAGGGTGGGGTGGAAGTAGGATATCATGTAAGGTACAACTCAAAGGGTACACAAACAGGTAATAAAGTGGTCATTAGGTAGCTTTGTCAAATTAACTTGTAAAGGGAAGGATAATTTAGATGGAAGAATGTCAGAAAGGGTGGGAAGTGGAGGAGGACAGAGGGGATAGGTGTGGGGTGTGGGGGAGGGGGTAAGGGATGACTGATAGTAAAAATCTAGAGAGAGACAAGGATAGGGAGAAATGAGGTGGGGGAAGAGGAATAGGAAAGGGAGTGGGTGGGAGTTAATACCACCAATCAAGGACAGAGGTGAATGTAGAATTGCTAGGCAGAGAGAGTGTGTGTGTGTGTGTGTGGAATAAGGAGGTTGTGGGGATGGAGGTAAATAAGGGTCTTATGCAATGATAGCTTAGGAGGGCAGTCACAGCTGCCAAGTGCTGTAAGGTGTTGGTGGAGTTTAATCTAAAAGGGCCAAGCTTTGATACGGCATTGATGTCAGAGGGGAAGCCATTAAGTGTAGGCCAAAATATACAGTGGAAATACTTCAAATTACTGATTGGCAAAATGTGCTTAATAATTCATGGAAGTATAATAGTTAATGCCACTAAAATTCCACTTGTGGACTTCAACTTCACAAAGCACTTATCACCACTGAATACATTTAGCTATGCTAAGCAGTTTGTAGGCCTGTAGCTCTTTCATGGTGAGTATCTTGTCCTCCCATGCTGCTTTTCCTCTGAGCTTGACCACGTGGCCTCATTTGATCTTCTATTCACTTTTTCCCTTGTTTGTCACAGACAACCTCCCTAAAAAGATAGCCAACTTCTCCTTTTCCTCTAGGACTAATCCCTTTGAAATTATGAGAATTTTAATTTTCAGAGCCCTGGTCATTTTCTTGCCCCACTAGGTCTCTATAAGTGCCTCTAAGTCCTGGACTTCTAAGTGCATTTGACTCTCAGATCAGTTAGTTTTGCTGGGTGTGATTTTCATATGACCTGCTTTTAAGTGAGAACTGTCCTAGTATGCTTCCTTGCTTCATCTAGAAGTCCACTATTCTTTGCTACTCTGCTCAGCTGCTGTTCCCATGATGAACCCATGCAATTAACTACTGCCACTGGTGACCCCTGCACTTTTTGTCCCTCCTCCTCAGCCAACTCCTATCTACCTTGCTATTCCACCCAGCCCTTGTCTCCTGTCATCTTTGGGGCTTACCATCCTGCTGTAGTATAGTGTCCCATGGATCACCCCAATGTTGGGGCCTCCCAGGGACCTCACTCCCAGGAGGAGGCTAGATAAGGGTGTGGCAGTGGACTACCCAGGAGATGGTGCGGAGTCTGTGAGGGAGTGTGGCATCATCCCACATGGGTTTTCTGCCTGTTTTCTCCCTGCCCTTGGGTGCCTGGTTGGAAAGGACTGAAGGGGACATATGCAAGCTCATGTCTCAGTCACAAGGTACCCTCCCTCCCCAGTGGCTCCACATGTGCTATCACTTGTGGCAGTATCACAGCAGAGTCAAAATGCCTCCTTCCTGGACGAGAAGCGTATCATGTGGGATACTAATCTCCTCCTCGCCAACTCGTAAATGCAACCCAGGTTCATTCCTGTACCTGTCACTGGTGGCAGGGTCTGCACCGAAGACATATGAAGAGAGACAAAGGAGCTTACTATGTATAGCCTCGAGGGAAGGAGGAGATGGGGACATGATAGAAACATTCAAGTACCTCAAGGGAATCAACAAAGTCCAAGAGGGTAGCATCTTTCAAAAAAGAGGTTTGCAAGAACATGGGGGCACAATTTGAATATGGGGGTGGCTCAGAGGTAATGTAAGGAAGTATTTTTTCACTGAAAGGGTTGTGGATGCATGGAACGGCCTTCCGAGGAGGTTGTGAGTCAAAAACAGTGGTGGAATTCAAGCATGCATGGGACAGTCATAAGGCAATTCTAAGGGGTGGGGGTAGGAAGAAGTAGGCTGCTGGTTAACTAGGATCTGCAGCTTATCCATTAGGTAGGGAAATGGGCAGACTGGGTGGGCCAAGCAGTCCTTATCTGCTGTCAAATTTTATGTAGTTGAGGCATCAGAGCCTCGGAACTCTGCACCACCAGGCCTGCATGATCCCTGCATTTGCTACTGTACTTCCTCTATCCTTTAACTCCTACCACTGATGAGCCCTGCATTAATTACCTCCCCATCCTTCAGTTCAAATTCCTGACCTCTGTTTCTATTGACATGCCCATTCCTACCCCTTTTCAGCAGAACTGCAGTCCATCTTGGCCTAGCTATGGATTACATTTACTGCACATGTACTGTAGGCAGATAAATCACTGTACATGCATAGCATCATAGTCCCACAATGCCTCTCCAGCACTCCTGCTACAGGTTGCCCAGCATTATGTTCCATCACAACAAATGATATACTATATCTGGATGCCTCTATCACAATGGCCTCAGTTGCTTAGTTGTAATGATTGGAGTCACTTGGAGCTGCTCTTCATGTGCTAAAGATATACATTGTTATCTGCAGGTCTGTTAAAGAATCAGCAGGTGACACTCTACAGAAACCATGCTGCACATGTATATGCCTCCATAAGCCATTTCTGTCTGTAAGCTCTAGTGGTTAGCTGAAAATTATGGACAATTATAAATCAAATTAATTATTCATGAGCCTATCGAGGTTCTTATTATACTGGATTGGTCATTAATATCTTAGAAATGACCAATCCAGCTGCCAACTGATGCTCGCAGACATGTACAGCTCATGCCACTCTGCTTCAAAACTTAATTGAAGTAAAAATAAATGGAAAAGAAAGTTGTTATTGTGATTAGACTTATAATCACAATGAGAACCTAGAAGCCAGCTATTTCTTTGGATTAATGACCGGCAGGAGGAGGTGGCCCTTGGCTGTGCTCTCAGGCAACTCAACCGGTCGTTAATCCTTCAAAAGTGACTGGTATCTCAGTCATTATTGCTGAAGTAAAGTGATGGCCTTGACTATTTTTGATGGTTCTTCACGCAATATAATGATTTACATGCAGGTACTTGACATTGGGCACCACTGTACATTTACTATGGAGCCCCCTATGAATGATACCTTAGTGCCAGTCTACCCATCCATTGCCTTCTTCCTCCATGGCAGCTCAAGTGTATGACTGGGCAAAATGTATAAATATTAATTCCACTAAAATTACTGCAAAATTCCACAATTTTCACATAAGTTAATGAAATTCAACTTTATTACTGATCTTATTTTGCAATTTTTAGTTATGTATAACTTGGCTATCCTAAAGAAAGTTTACATACACAGTGTAATTTTTGGGGTGTATAATCCTTCCCATACCCAGTCAGAGCAGCATTTCAAGAACAGTGCTGTCAAAACAGTGCTTTAAAACTGCATCTTCCTTGACAGCGACAAGAGTAGGATAGTGAAGTCAATACAGCTACCCCTGGAGCTGTTAAGGCATATGGGAAGAAGGAACGAAGGAGCTATAAGAGAGGTGCTTGCTGAGCTGCTCTGTGGTGGAGAGGCTAAGGCCCTGACACCTAGAGCAATGGAGACCTGGAGATTGGAGTTCTGTTTCTGGTCTCCTAATTGTTGTAGTGTGTTTGTTTTTCAGTCCCCCAAGTTTCAATTTTTATCCTGACTGTTGTTGCCTGAGATCCCACCAAGGTTCTCCCTGTCATTAGCTCCACCACCCCACCCCTGGAATTGATTATATATATTTTGGGGTGGTGGGAGTGGGGTGCAGGGGATTGGGCCCTTGCAGAAACAAAAGTTTTGGTTTTTTTTCAGAATGGTAGTGGTCCTCCCTGTGGTTTTGGACCTCTACCATTGGTGGTACTGTTGCAGGCAGAATTTTTACTAGACACTGTTATTGTTGGTGCCTCTTCCTGTGTGGTTGTTGACTGTGCAGTTATTACAAACAGCATTTGACCTAGTACCTATCCTTCCAAATTTTGTGACATTGTGTTGTCTAGTTTTAAAGTTATAGGCTTTAAATCTGTTCCTTACATACTTGTGAAATGAAAATTAAAAATGTTTGAATAGATGGCGGCTCTTGACTTAGTCCCCTTTAGAGCCAGAGATCAAAACTTGGCACACTTTCTATGAGGATGGGCAATTTAAAATGCCATGTGTAGCCTGGCCCAGTGGCACTGAGGGTTGAGGCACTGATGCCACACCTGCCACGCCGGCAACTCAGGTTCAGAAATGAGCCTGGGAGTTGAGGTCAGCAGGGAGGGAGAGGATTGAGCATCCAAGGACAGCTTCCTCTCCTGGGAGGAGGAGGGCTCCTGCTTGGCGCTATTGGCCTCTGGCAGAAGCCGGAGGTATAGCAAGCATCAGAGAATGAGAGAAGGCTTGGAGTGGCAGACATCAGTGGAAAGGCCTTGACATCAGGGCACTGGCCACTCCCCTACAAAACAGGGAAAATGCCTTCCAGCTCCAAGGGAGACTGAGCACCAGAGCTTGCCCTCTATGTGCAGCTGCCTTCCTGGCATCCCTCAACCGATGAGACCAGAATGTTCGGGGTGTTTGGTCCCTACCTGGTCCCCACCAGGGTGAGTAAATCAAGGCTCCATGGGTGACAGGGGCAGATCAGCTAATGGGCTTGCAGAGGGATGACTCCTAGGTGCTCCTGAGGATACCAGAGCTGGGGGAGGGAGGAAAATAGAAAGTATAAAAATGCCATGTGTGGTGCAATTTAGACAAGTACTTTAAAATGAAATGAAAATAATGAAACTTTGCTTCTGGCAAAGTTTCACAAACTGTTCTCAGAAATTTTGCAAACTTTCACAGAAGAATCATATTTTCATCTGCATTCTGCAAGCAGCAGTTAATATGACCAAGCCCAGCAAGGCTGACTGTGAAACATTGCCTCTGGGCTTGCATAAACTAGGTAATGGATCTTACAAATGGTTGATGCAGTTCTATATGGGGAAATGTAAAACAGTGTACCTAGGGCAAGGCCATTAGAATTATGTGGCCACAAAAGTTTGTACAGAACTTGCAACCTACTGCAAAATATCTCCAGTGCCACAGAAGTCACTGTTCTTGGTGATTCTTTATTAACAGTTACAGTTTTCCATAGCATCTGGTTACCTTCCCCTTCTTTTATATCCCAAACTCCTCTGTGCTCAGTATTTGATGTTACCAATGACATCACATCATATTTTAGCTAATGGAGAGCTGCATTCTGCAACAGAAATGAATTGTCATTTATCTATCACTGCTCCCACTGCCCAAGGAAGTGGCAGAGCACATCTGGTACTGTGACATTTGCTCAACCTGCATGACAACCTAATAAAATTTTCTGTTCTGAAGTTAATACACTGTGCCAACTCAAACAAATACTTGACAATAGCATAGACCTCTTAACTGAATACCTTACTTTGTACAGATTTATTTGTGTCTGTAAGGTCTAGGGAAGCCCTCTTAAATTAATAACTACTAAAATTAATTAACCTGTCTTTTGAAAAGAATTACACCTGAGAGGTGGAATATAATGATGTGTAGACCTGTTGAATAAATAGACCTGCTGATTACATGATATTATGGGTTGATAGAATTCCTAAAGGTTATGAAGAAATTGTGTGTGTGCAGGGCAGGCGCTGGGCCAGCAGGTAGATGTTGTGTTCTTGTGCCAGTGACTCAAGTTCGAGGACGAGCTCAGGGAGCTGGCTGGGCAGCATGAGGAGGGGCCCAGTGCTGTCATACACCACCACTGTGAGCCTGGGAAGGTATAGTTCAGTGTTCTGTCACACATGTGACACCCTGTGATGGGCCTTGGAGCCTTCCATCCCAAGGGTTTCATGTGCTTGTCATGGCCTAACGAGATGACATAGTGCCTCAGGTGAAGTAGGTTGGCATGAAAATAGGTCTTGAAATATCTACACTATTCTGTTTATTCCATTTCCAAAGGGACCTTTACAAATGAGGATACAATTTCAAGATCACAAAAGGAAATCTATTTTTGTTAAAAACTACATAACAGGCTGCGATAAATATATTAGTGATACACACTGGGGACTTCACCAGTGGCATAAACAGCATAAGTATAGATAAATCATTTATCACACACAGTTCCCTCACATAGTTTATTTATAGAATAGGATAGGACCTTAGTGACAGATTACAATTTAGCTTTTTTGTTTTGTTTTATTTTATTATTATTTCTGAATGTCTCTGGGTTTATTGTTTGAACTAGTGGTATTATGTGTCCCTCATCCTGGCTGCCATAACCATTCCATGGATATGGTGTCAGGATGACAAGTTGACACTGTGGCTTGAGCAGTTTATTGGTGCCACAGAACTTCTGCAGAAATTATAAACAACCACCGCAGATGTTCTGTGGCAACTGGTAAGCCTGACATAGAACATGGTCCGAAAGTGCAGCAGAAAAGTTGCAGCTTTGACCTAGGATCCAGAAACAGGAAATGGGCTTACAAACTAAATAACACAATACTGCAACAAAGCAGTAAAGGGACTTGGGGCTATTATAGATATATTTGAAACAGTGCTCATCAGCAGCCAGAAAGACCAGCATAATGCTAAGCTCCATTGGTTGTGAATGAACACGGATAAGATGGAGGTACTGATGGTTGAGTCAGGTCGATGGTGTGATGGTGGCATAGCTGGAGCAGATACAAGATTGTTCATGGATTGGCTCCTTTGCTATCCTCTACTAGGGTGTGAAATCTTGGTATGATCCTCGACAGCAGATTGACCCTGGAAGCCCTGGTGTCTTCTGTTGTTAAGGGTGTTTTTACCACCTGAGAAACATTGCCAGGATTAAGCATCTCGTCCACCCAAAGACCTCACAGCTCTAGTACATGCATTTGTCACCTCAAGGCTTGATTATTGCAACTCTGTATATCTCAAGGTCACTGGGGATCCACCACTGGCTGCATCTGGTGCAGAAAGCAGCAGCGAGGTTACTAACTGGCCTGGCTAGGTCTAGTCATGTGACCCCTTTCCTGTGAGCCTTGCACTGGCTGCCAGTCCATAGGAGGATCATCATTAAGGTGAGCTTGCACACCTATAAGGCCCTATCGAAAGTGGGCCTTAGTTATTTGACTAAGCTCCTTTCACCTTCCACCTCACCCACTCCCTCTGGTCCCCAACTAGAGGGCTCCACGACATCCCAGGGTTAGGCTTAAAATCTCCAGTGACTGCACTTTAGTGTCGCTGGACCTACTCTGTGGAACTCATTCCCAGCTACCATCAGAGATCATACCTTCAACCTCTTGCCTCCTGAATCAGGGCAAGACTTAAAAAATCAGGACAAACTCCCAAAATCAGGGACACATCTTAAGAATTTATACTATTCATTCAGAATGCTGATAGAATAAGAGGATTTGTGTTAAGATTCATTTTCTGAAGAAGAACAAGTCTGAATCTTTGATGTTTGACATTATTTTGTGATTTTAATCCCCACTCTTCTGTCACAAAAACACAAATTTTACAAGGGACAGAGGAAAATTTTGAGGCAAAATCAAGGACATCCCTGAAAATCAGGGACAATTGAGAGGTATGTCAGAGACACCCGGACACTTGAAGCCTTTAAGAAGGGGCTGAAGACTTACTTGTTTTGTAGGCCTTCCCGATGTGGCTATGTAACTGACTTACACCAACCTTTTGTTTTGGGGACTATAGTTTAATAATATAGTCTACTGGACTTATTATTCTTGTTGAAATTATAGTATATTGTTTTTAATAACTGTATTTATTTTATGCTGTTTGTTGTTTTACATTGCATTGTTTGTATAATTTTTCTGTTAGGTGCCCAGAGCCTCTGGGATTGGGTGCCATAAAAATAAAATTTGCCTTGCCATTGTAAGGAAGCTAAATAGTCTTTCCTCCTATTAGGAAAAGGAACATTGTTTAACCAGGATTGCCACATTGTTGAAGCTTGTTTCAGATGTAATCTGGAAGCACAAGGAAGTTAAGTAATTTGCTCAGGATCACACAGTATGCACCTAGGCAGATGTGGGATTCAAACCCAGGTTTTCAGAACTGCAGTTCAAAGCCTTAACCCACTGCACTATACTGTCTATTAGAACAGACTGTTTAACCAGATCTCAATCTAAATTTCTTTTTGGGTTCTCATTTATGAAAACTACCAAAGATAAAAAATGTTTTGTTAATAGGCAATCAGTGGTTATAATTCCATACCTCAATCCTTAATAAATTTTGCATCCTTTTCTTGTTCTGAAACTGAGTTAAAGCAGTTTTGTTATCAGAAAATTTCAGTAACTTGTTTTGTAACGTGTTTTATATTTGTATATTTTTATGTCATTCTGTATTTTTTGTTTGTTTTGTGCCCCACAGAATTCGTCAGTTTTACTCTATTGGGCCAACCAGGTTAATAAATATATTAACTCAAATACATAGTAAAGAAAAAGAGGTGATAATGCCACTCTGCATAGTATCAGTTGGATCCGATATAAAATACTGTTTGCAGTTCTGAGCACTGCATTATAGAAAGACATACTGTATAGGAGGTGAAGAAAGTACAACAAAGAGCTGCAAAATTGTTAGGAGGCTAAAAACTGAGACACCTGGGAATGTCCTCCATAGAAAATAGGTGTACCCCATCCCCACCCTGATGATACTGTAAGCATCCACCCACAGCATGTCTGCCTGTTGCATGGGAGAGAGACTGAGGGTGATTCAAGTAAGGAAATTCTCTGGATTCAGTGGCAGAGGTGACGACAAAGGTGTGTGTGTTTTGGGGCTACATGAAACCAGGTATCACAATCCAACTCTAAAGAAATTTATGTATTGACCAAACTGAACTCTATTTAACCAGAGGTGCTTCAAGTTTACTTGCATTTCTTATCCCTTTATCTTGTCAGAAACTGACAGTATCATATACTGTATATGAGGACCTTTGTTTAGAGGCTACACATATACTCCCTTTTACATGTTGTGGTCACATATTTCTCTCCTGGTACTTGGTACTTACAAAACAGAGTCTATCTGTGATCTTACTGATAACTACTCTCTTGCATAACTGATGTTCCCAGCAATTAGGAGATCATAAACAGTTCATTCCAGCCCCAAATTGCAAATGTCCCTTCTGATGGCACACCTAGTTCTATGCAGCAGATTTTCACTTGTGCACTTCCATGTAACATAACAACCTTTTCTTTCTAATGTTTAACAACCTCTTTACTTTCAGATGTAACACATGGTCTTCTAGTCACTCCAGAACTGTCAGCTTCCAACATAAAGGTAGTGTACATGATCCCAAGGGGGTCTCACCCACACTTCTCCCTTCTTGAATAGTATACCGTGATAATAGCGACTGCATATGGGCGACTGTCATAATGGCGATCCATATGATGGTGCTATCATCATGGGCGACTGTAAGGGACAGTGAATGTTGCAACTGTGAGGTTAGGGTGGGTAACAGGAAGGTGGGTGGGTAACAGGACGGAATATGGTGTGGTGGGTAGGGTGGTTGGCTCTGATGGAGCAGGTCCTGGGTTCAGGACTAGGGGTGGGTGTTCCTTTGTGCTTCCCGCAGCTGCAGAACCGATTTTTTAACCAGGATGTGCCCCCTCCTGACATGCACCCCTGGAGTTGAGAATTTTATGTATGGGGTGCAGTGGGCGATGCCCCTACACGCACAATTCCCCCGGTAGCCTTTTCTGCATATTGCCAAAAATGTTTTCAGCAATCATGCAGGTCACGATAATAGCGATCGCTTTTGTACAGTCGCTATTATCACATAGAACCTCTTGAACTGTCATTAACTGGACACCTTATGAACTGTAGGACCACTGCAAGATGGTCTTCCTGGACAGCAGTCCAACAACATGGTCACCAAATTGTGAGCCCAGGTTTTGACCACTGACTCAGCAGTTGGTGTCTGGCTCCTAATAACTACAAATTTTACCCACGTTAGATTAGTTTAGCCTGCACCATTAGGATGTCCGTACAGCAACAATGAAATGAATGTGTTTGTAGAGCTTTACCACAACTTGTGTACTCAAACCCTCTGACTGGTGAGGGGTCCTAACCTCAACTGAACATGGGATTCTACTACCACTAATGAACAAATGCTCTTTCAACCAGACTATGGGATTAACCCAGTAGGACCAGTATGCATATAACCTGTTTCATACTCATCATGATCAAGTCCCTGTTTGTGAGCTGGCATGGGGATCCACAAGGATCTCAAGGAGGAAACTCATTGAGGGTTGAAGTCTTTGCCTTTCACTACCTCCTTCACTCCTGCACAGTTCATGGTTACATTAATCTCCACTCTCAACTGACTTAAAATGGATGCTATGCCATGCCACCATTATGCCCTGGGCAGGCAGAAATTCAAGTGCTGGTGACTCAGCCTGCACTTAAACCTCTAGTGGTACAGTTAGAAGAGGGAAACCAGCAGCTTTAGTCACCTCTACTGGTGTATTAGCTACAATAGGGATCAGTTGCCCTTCTTTTGTCCAAAAGGGCAGATGCAATGCCAGGGGATGCCATTATACCAAACAGTTCACACATCCTTTCTGTGTGAACCAATCCCTCTGTGCTGCATGAAACCCCCAGCTGGCCATAAGGTTGCATTCTGCTCTGTAGATTGCATATGACCACTTGTCTTCCAGCATGCAATGCAGTGCACTGCCACTGCCACTAGGTCTTCCATGTGATTAGGTTTGATGTAAAACGCTATCCTTTAAGAACTGAGCTGGGACCACAAATCATTTTTCACTTGTGACAGAAGCTACTGTTGGATTGCAAAACAGTTTAGGCTTGATTTTCAAATCAGGTAGACACAGATGCAAATGTGTGCTCCCCTGCATCTGCATTTGCCCCACTTGTGCCTGACTCTATGGTATTATTTTCAAATGATGCATCCATTTGTGACAAAAAGCTATAACTTGCAGCAATTTTGTGAAAAAATGCACATTCAATATGTGTATTCTTTTCACAACTTCAGTCAAAACGAAGACAGATGGAGTTGTTAAGTAAGAGATGATCTAACAGTTTTGATGGACATGGACACAAATCTGCCATTGAATATCCCATCACGCAGATCCTGGACAGATCTTGTGCACCCCCAACCCCATGTGCTATAAAGGGCCACTATACTATCCACAGAATTGTTTGGTCATTTAGAGTTGGCAAGGCTTCCTAACCATGCAATTTCAAAAGCAGGGATAGTGCAAAAATGCAGATTGACTCAGGGATAAAATAGCAAAGTGCTGTATCTGAAGGAAAAGCAATTGTTCATTAACTTACTGTACAGTGTTTTTGAATACAGGCTGAAATTTCTGAGCACATTCACAAGTTCTAAAATGTCTACGCTTGACTCGCTAACCTTTAATTAACTACAAGCAGACAGTGGTGTCTCATTTACTGTACATCAGGGACTGAAGGATTTAAAAAGGCACAGTAGTCATTGTCTTGCTGTCTCACTCTCCTTAATTTGCTCTTTTTCTTTAAATTGGCTCATGTTTGAAGGTACAGATTTCAACAGAAGGGTTTTACTTTGCATGAAAAAGCACATTGAAAGTAGTAGTAATGGTTCTAGGAGGTGACTTTTTCTGTATTGTTTTCTATTTGTTTTCTATGCTGTATTGCCAAGCCATTCAGTACCCTCTAATCATACTTTCTGCAAGAAATAGAGAAACATGTCAGTACGGCACATTGGGAATAAGGCTAAGTTCCAAAATGCTTATGAAGTGTATTTGAGCTCCGATCAACGTAGAAGCAGTAATGAAGGTTAATCAGGTCATTTATACTAGTGCTTCAACACAGGAGGAGTCTTTGATTATTGTAGAGCAAGCAGCTAGAATACTGGTTGGGAGAAAACAGAAAAAATGTTCAAATCATAGGTCAAAACACCATCAGTACAGTAAGCTCTCTGGAGCTAATCGATCTACAGAAATGCTTATATGCATGGTTGACTTTAATAGCTGTCTCAGCACTAAATAACATCTGCTTAAATGATATCTAACATTAGGAACAGACAGTATGATAACAAATGTTCTTCACATGTGCAAATGGCATCTGTCTTAATGCAGGACCTAACCCAGTCAGACAAGTACTGAGCTCCTTCTGTACAATATGATTTCTTTCTTGCTGGATATTAATGAGACTATAAAATGTGCTGGATGACAGAGAATGGAACCTGAACTGCCTGTTTCATGTTTTTGTATCTAGTACTGAGCTTTCGGCCTGCCTTCCTGGTGCAGGGTATAGAGAGTGATAGAGTCTTCCCAACGATTCTACAGAAATGTGTTTCTCACATAATTTTACACTGAGAGAGGTGAAATGGAAGGGTTTGCCATACAAAATATTGCTTCCCTTCCCTTCAGAGCTCTTTGACTGGGATAAAGTATGCCTATTCCTTTTATATTTTAAAAATAAAAATCATTTGTGCTAGAGCAATTTTAGTGCACAGTTGAGGCTTGAAGTCAAACCAAGCAGTAATTTATAAGCTTCAGCAGTAATCTGCCTCCCTGATATTTGAATATTTTTGATAATTAAACACTCAAGATAAAAAAAAATGAAACAAGACACTGAAATGCAATTCCTTGTATCTTCTGGAAAGTTACTACAAAAGTTTTAATAATCACACATGACCTTTAACAAATGGCAAATGTAGAGTGTACTAATTAGATGCACTATGAATGCTGCAAATTTACTGTCAGAAATACAAACTCAGCTGGGAAGAACAGCTCCAAAATAGATAGATTTTATTTAAGAAATGTAGCTTTCATGTTAATGAGCATAGCAGTGATGAAAGGAGTGCTCTCACATTCATGCTGGTGTTAAAAGGTGTGGGTGGGTTTAACAAGTGTTTCCTTCACTTTAAACATATTTTAGCAGATATGCTGATGGGTTCAAAGAGTGTGAAAAGATAAAACAGGATTTCTCAAGAAGACTCTCATACTGCTTGGATGAATAATATCTTGAACTGATCAGCAGATGCTAATGCTAACCAATGTAAAAACAGTTTTTAATACGGGTGAATCATCTAACTGATTTCACTTTACTTCAAATTTTAGAAAATGGGTTAGGAAAATCCTGAAACCTGATTGGCTAACTGCATTCCACAGCCATATGTTTATCAGCCAAAAGAACCTCTAAAAGAGAGCCAGCTGTTCCCCATAAGAACTATTTTACATCTAAAATTTTGCATATGAAACATGTTCTTTAAATGTTTTAAAATAGCTTTTTATAATTTTGTTACTGTAAAGCCCATTTTCTAAGCACAGTAAGATGCTTCAGGGTGTGGGTGTTGAGGGATGCCTGTCCTTCCAGGAGATGTAAGAATCTCCATCTCTAGCATTGGGTCTAGCTATACCCTGGGCATGCGAGTATACCTAAGCAACCCACACCCTGAAGGGTCCAGTCTCTTACTTAGAGATTGGATTGCTGTACTTTGGTGCTTTAAAAAGCAATTGACATATATATACTTTCTAGTTATGTCTATTTTAGGAGTAGCCCTGTTATGTCTAGAGTAGCCTGGGCAACTTGTTTCAGGGTAGCTTATGTCTCATTTTGGAAGCCAAGTACTAAAACTACATGTACAGTAAATGTTAAACCATGTTAATCTTGGACTGGCATTTGTGTCCAGAGACAAAATATTTGAGCTTTGAAAACTTAGACATAGCTAAGTCAGAAGTTTGAAAATTGGGCATAATATTCTAGCTTCAAAGATATTATACAAATGAAATTTCTTGTTACTGTACATCTATATAGAAGCCCTCTCCCTGGTCTAAGGAATTTCTGGTAATACTGAATGACTCTCAGCCAGAGGTATACACCACAAACTTTGCATTTCATTATAAACTGATCTGAGAGTTCATGAACTCACCAAGTCTGGGTCTTCTCTGGGCCTGAATTCCTCATGGGCCCCTTTACAGTTTTCACCAGGTGTGGCTGGCTCTCTCCAGGCCCCACATCATCCCCACATTCAGAATCTGTTCTTCCTGACCTACTTTCATTGCTTGGGAAAACAGTTAGCATTTACACACCAGGCTGGAGCCATGACTGTGGTGCATCAACCATCATCTTTATCCAGAACTGCTTTCATGCATGTCTCACATTAATATATTCTGTTATGGTGACACCCATTTCAGTACACACTGTACAAATACAGTACCTTTTGTATGAAGCTGTAGCACCTGGTTCACTCTCGACCCAGCAACTTCTAATCTGGTGCATTGGCACCTGTCACTCTATCATAATGGGCTCTTGGGGCTTTAAATGCAGTCTGATATCACTTCAAACATCCCAACTCTCAGGATTTACATTTTTATGTCTGGAAAGTTCTAGACAAAAGCACCTCCAAAAGAACAGACGGGAATCCTTTTATCACTGCTCTTGCCCTCACCTTTTCCTCCAGATGCAAAAGTGTGGATATATTGAGGCCCCATGGTCCTATTTTTTTCCACCCTGGTACTAACCTTTAGTTTCTCTTCTGTGTTTGTAGCAAGCAACACAGTCCTGAGGCTCATCCACAAGGGGCTAGACATTCAGCTCTCTGGACACTGAGTCCAGGGCCCCATGAAAGCTCCTTTCATGAGGCTGTTTGGAGACCAACCCCAAAATGGCAGTTTTTTCCTTTCTAAACTCCTAAACATCTCTCACAGGTGTATTGGAAACCTTAATTCTCTGTTCACTATACAATATTTACACTCTTCTATTAGCAATCTGCACTACAGCGGTTTAGTAACAACATCATCCCCCTAGTGGAGGGAGGGGCATTAGACACATTTGCATGCAATAGTAAATTGCATGAAGATTTTGGCTTTGACACACACCCCTTCCACATCTCCAAAACTGAAGCGAGTTTATGAATTTGTGGCTGGATTTTTAAAGCCATGGACAGAGGTGCATTATTGAGCTGCACCTCTTCCTGCTGTCTCTGTTGCATCCTTTTCCTTTTGTATGGAGCAGGCATGATCTTTCAAAGAGGCTTCAGAGTATGATAATCAGACATGGTTTAAGGCAGCAAACATCTTTCTGTGGATACATGTGCCAATTCTAGCCAAAGTCAACTAAACCAACTGGGGGATGAACTTGTTGACTCAGGTTCTGATCCACAAATGGTGCGGAGATATGTTCAAAACAAGTGTATCACCCACTGTGAGGTTGTATACCCCAGCACTGCATGGGGATTGGTGCAATCCACAGCCCTGTCCCTGCCCTGCCAGCATGAAGCTCCTGTGCAAAGGCTGTTGGCAGCACCTGAGGCCTTTCAGTCAGGATCCACAGGCATCCAACTGGATGTCTGGATTGGCCCTGCAGTGGATCCCATGCTCAGTATGATGCAGGAGTTCATGGAAAATGGCAGCTCATGTTGGTCCTCCTTGGACATGGACACCGCCAAGTGCAGAAGTTTTCTGTTCAGCACTGGCCAACACCAGTGACCCCCTGGCCCCTTAGCAATACTTCTGGGGCTCTGGGATGGATGGGTGAGGGCTGTTAACTCCTGGGTTTGTCAGGATTGATCAGGCAGTAAGGAGCACGTAGGCACTATGGCAGCCCATGGGATGCACAGCATCCTCTCCTCTGTTGGCTTTGTCCACTGCACTGGTAGCTTTGGATTGGGTGGCTGACTGCCTCTTACTCACCTCCCAACCAAGCCCAGTGAGGAGCTGTTCACACGTCCAGAGATCAGGCATGGTAGGCATACAGCCAGTGCTGTGGATGCTGTGGGATGCCACAAATGTCTGCATCCTGTGCATAGAGGGCACTCCATGGCCTTCCATGACATTCTGCCATTGGGAGCAGCTGTGCACCTTATGAGGATCAGACCCTAAGACTATGTGAACAGTGGCTCAGGTGGGAGGAAAAGTCAATTGTGGCACTCCTACATCTCACAGAGTGTCCTTGGCACCCAGCATTATGGAGCTGACACAAAAGCCCCTGCTCAAGAGCCAGCACAGCATTATCAGTTACCAAAGGTGTGGCAAGGCAAGTGTATTTGTTAGACGCTCATCCCAGGTAGCTCTGGGCGCAGTACAATAAAATTATGTCAAACAGAATTGTGAGATTAGCAGGTCAAACAATTGGCAAAATAATTATATCAGACAACTAGTCCATAAAATTGTTAGGCAATCTAATCAGGCCCCAAACCTAAATTAATATGTTTTAATCAGACTTTAAAATGTCCACTGATGGGGCTCCTTACATATCAAATGGAAGAGCATTCCACTGCAGTGGAGCAGCAACTCACAAAGACCCATCCCGGATTACTTTAATCCAGATTGTGGAACAGGAAACAGATCCACATCACCATAATGACGGGGCGGATGGGAGTGTATTCAGACAGAAGATCTTTCAGGTTGCCTGGGCCAAATCAATAGAGCTCAGTAAATTAACAACAGATCTTGAAATCGATATGCCACCCACTAGCAGCCAGTGCAGCTCATGCAGCACTGGTATTAAATGCCCAGACTAAGGAGTTCCAGCAATCAACCGGACTGCTGCATTCTGCAGCAGCAAGTGACATACAACCCCACAGATAACCCTAGGTATTAAGCATTGCAGTAGTTTATCCTGAGGTAACAAATACATGAACCAGAGTCGCCAGGTTGGTCAAAGCTAGGCAGGTTTTAATACAGGTGATAGTATGCAGATGGTAAGCCAGTGTGGACTACAGATGGCACCTGGTGTTCCAGTGTGGGTCTGCAGTCCAGAATAATAATGCCCATACTTTTTACTCTATCTACAGCTCGTACAATAGTCTCATTCAAAGATGGCAAGAGGAGACTAACCTATCCTATCCTATTAATTGCTGCCTCACTTGGCCTGGTTTCAATAGTACCACCCTGTTTTTGACAGGTTGAGTCTGAGCAAGCTGGAGATCATGCAGTTCTGAATTTCAGCCAGGTACTTTTTCAGCTCAGCCACAGCATTAAACCCAGCAGGTATACAGGAACATACAACATACCTGGGTGTCATCTGTATAACAATGAAAACCCCAACCACCTGGTGATTGCCCCAATGGCAAAATATGCACATTAATCTGCATGGGGGCCAGGATTGACCCTGAGGCACTCCACAGCAGAGTGCAGCAAGTTCAGAGATGTTGCCACCTAATGTCACCTGCTGCACACTACAAGAAATGTAGGACTCGAACTATCACAATATTATATCTGCATAGTTACGCATTGCACCTTGGGCAAACCAGAAGAACCCAATAGTATGCCACATAAGATGTCAAGGAAAGATCCAGCAAAGTATGATGAACAAGGTCTGCTGTCTCTCACCAGGAGATCATTAAACACCCTAATGAGCACCATCTCAGTGCTTTGTCAAAGTCAGAATCTAGGTTGTAAAAGTTTGTAGATCCCATAGTATTCCAAGCAGCTATGAAGTTGAATTGCTGCCACCTTTCAATAACCTTCCTAGAAAGAGAAGGTTTGAAACAGGTCAGTAATTTGACACATTCTCGGGTCCAAAGATGGCTTTTCAGGAGGGATATCACAAACCTCTCTCTTCCGTTTGGTAGGAAAACACCCTGCTGTAAGGAACACCTGATGATTTTAGCAATAATCATAGCCAGGACCCCCAAACATCCTGATAAAGTGCTGCTGGGGCCACATCAAACAAACACAGAAGTTAAATTGGGCAGCATCAAACAGGAACTCAGTTCCACCTCCTCTGACACCTTTCTCCAATGAATACTATTGGAGAGTTCCACCTCCTAGGAATGACAGTTCCACCTCCTACAAATGTAGAGATCACAATTCCACCTCCTAAACATTTCTAATTTAACCACTGAACAAACAGTAGGCCGGGTGAACCTCACAGTCATCTGTAAGACCTCATCTGCCAAGACTGGCCCAAACTCAGCTGAAGACAGCAAACTACAAAGGTCCCTCACAGAATGGGAACTGCAGGCCCATGGCAAACCATTTGAGGAGAACTTAGCCCCAGTGGAGGATACGTTATACTAGGATTTATACTAGGAATTGATAGATGTACAGAAGGCCGTGGCCCATGTGCATACATCTCCAGCAAGCTGGAATCAGATCACCCGTGATTTAGTAAATAGATATCTAGATTTTTTAAAGGTCTCAGGACTACTGGCTTCAACTATATGTTTCAGGAGTGAGTTCCACAGTGGAATTATTCTTTGAGTAAAAAGAAGCATCTATTATCTCTTTTGAGATAAGTTAGTAAAAGTTGGTATGTGTGGCTTCTAAGTTACAGCCCCTTTTATTGTATGTCATACCCAACCCTGACATTAGTTCCTGGTCTCTTGATATTTTAATCATAAGAAGTAGGACACCCCTAGTTCTCCATGACTCAAAGGATACATATTTAGTTGTGATAGCCTCTCAACATAGCTCTTATATTGCATGTTATCTATCATTTCTGTACCCTTCTCTGAACCTCCTCTAACCTATGTACATCTCTTTTCAGATATGAGCTCCACAATGGAGAACAATAATCCAGGTGTGGTCTTATATACTGTATGCTCTGTATAAGGGCAGAATGCAATCCCTATTTCTTGACACAAAGGGTCTCTTAAAACAACCTATTATTCTATTAATCTTATTAATGACCTGAGTAAGAGTGTTTACTAAAGGATATGTCTGATGACATAATAATTCCAAGGTCTTTTCATCAAGAACTGAATTCAGGGTGCTGCCGTTATGGTAAAATGATGTTTGATATTTGTGTCTCCCAAATGCATGCTAACACATTTGTTGATGTTGTATGTCATATCACTTTTGCCCCCAGTCTTCAAGTATTTTTAGATCTTTGTAATGCTTTGTATGTCTTCATCAATTGTAACTTGAGACACTATTGTTGTGTCATCAGCAAATTGTGTCGCAAAGTTCTTTAGATTGGTTGTCATATCTGATATAAAGATAGAGATAGGACTGATCCCAAGATGGATCCCTGTGGCACACCACTGGTGACCAAACGTGTGCTTGAAGAATGTCCACGAATATATAGTTTTGGGGTACAATTTTTAACAATTCATCCACTCAGTTTACTATCATATAGTTTATCCTTAGTTTGTGCATTTTTGTTATCAAAGTTTCATGAGGCACTTTGTCAAATGCCTTACAAAAGTCTAAGTATACAATATCCACAGATGTTTTTCCTCCAGTAGTTTACTCACCTTTTCACTAAAAATAATAGATTACTAGTAAGGCAAGACCTCTGTTTTTTAAACCATGTTGAGAGGGGTCTGTTAACTTTTTGTGACCATGTCAACCTCTAGTTTAGTTTTGAGTATTGATTCAAACATCTTGCCCAAACTGCTGGTAAGGCTGATTGGTCTATAGTTAGCCATTTCAGTCTGGTTTCCTTCTTCAAGATGGGGTTGACCAATGCTGTTTTCCAGTCATTGGGAACTGACCTGAAAAGAGGGATAAATTAAAGATTTTATACAATGGTTCAATCACCAGGAGATAGTCCCTTTAACAGTATTGGATGTCATTTATCAGGCACTGGGGATTTGTTGTAAAGGAAAAATTGATTAATATAATTTCATCTTTCAGCTAAAAGCCTCTTTCCAACTGAAGACAGGTTGAGTTTAACAATCTGAGGACAGCGTTGAAGAGCTGAGCTGGTTGATTGTTTTCCTTTGGTGACCACCCGTGACAGGACTGCAGTCTTTTTAGAGTGATCCCCTGCTGACACTCATCATGATGGGTTTTCAGTGCAGATCTATCCTCCTTCAAACCCAACCTCTTCCAAGAATGCTCCAACCTCCATCCCTTTGTTTTCAACCGCCTAAGGTCACCATCAAACCATGGTGACCTATGGTGGAAATCAAGGGACAAGCACAATTGTGTGGCAGAGAGTCAAAGGCCCCCATAAGAGCCTTGTTATAGCTCTCCACAAAATCCTCTGCTCTCCCAACACAAGCTGTCACCATACTTGGGATGTCCAGTACTGCCAGTAGGTCATTGGTCAGTACAGCCTAGAGGTTAGAAATGAGCTGGGAGCAATCTTTGTACATCCAGAAGACCTGTATTTGATTCCTACAACCTGCCCTTGCATGCTGTGTGCCTCTAAGCAATTCACTTAACCCTCCCAGTACTACCGGGTCAGTGCACCCCTTACAGTGACACCACAATGGTGAAACAGGAAAAAGACCATTATGGCAACATTCATGGTAATGGTCCTTTTCCCTGTTTCACTTTCCCAGTGTTCTGCCCCTCCCCAGATCAACTCTGACCTGGGAGTTGGAATCTTAATGTCTAGGGGTGCTGGGGCAGAGCCTCCCACATGGGGGTGTAGGTACAACCCCAACAGAAAACACCCATAGAACAGTGACACAGTACCTGCATCGTTACTGTGCCATTTATGTAGGGAGGGCGGCATTGTCACTGCTGATATAACGTGGTGCTTCCTCCAAGGTCATTCCTGTAATGGGCTTTGTGCCCAGTGGGCCTTACCTGTTGCAAAAGAATTAAAACAAAATTCTTACAAGGCAGTATCTGACCATCTCCATGGATGGGGATTAAATGGGAGACCCCACAAAGTCTTTGCACAGGATGATGAGCCAAACAAATGACTGGATCAACTTTTACATCACTAATATCATGACACAATGCAAAAACTAGATACAAGGTCTGGCTTTTGGTGTACCTTAGGTAACCACCTGTACAAGGTTCGAGAGGTCTCAAACTGTAGGAAATGATTTTCAAACAGAGAACTTTCATCAATGACTCAACACTGAAATCACCCAATACCAATAGACTGGACAAATTAACAACCAGATCAGCAAAAGTTATTTCCTGCAAGAATTCACTCCCATGGCCCAGAGGCTGGTACACAGAAATGATCTTGCAATCTGTACCCAAGCCACCTCTAACTGCCATGCATTCAAACAATCTGGTGTCCAACATGTGGTGGGCTGACTCTATGCTTGGGGGGAGTGGAAACACCAGCAGGCCTGGTCAACCATTAAAAATGTGACCTTGGTGCACTGAGACTGGCACAGTCCTTTGAAAACATGCCTGGAGGAACTGTGGATGCAGAGCTTCAAAATATTGCATCTAGTGTTTAACACAATGGTGATACAGGATGCCTCAGCCACAAAGATAGCCACAAACCAAAAATGATGCAGATTGCTAATTCCACTTGCTCAACATTTTGCTCTTTTGAGATGTAGAAAAACATATCTGTCCATCTGTCTGTCTGTCTGTCTAGCCATCTTCCTAGCTATCCATCTATCTACTGTCTGTCTGTCTGTCTATCTCATTCTTTCTATAATGCATCACCAAGGAGTATACATGTGAACCAATAAATAATGTTGCTATGAGGATGACATAGGTCTGGTGAAGACAATCATCACAGTGGTTGTATTATGCTGAAAATCAATGTACTGTAAATGTTTATAAGGGCTAGCTACAGTTTGACATAGAGTTTGTATGTCATAATGACACGATTTAACACAGAGGAAAAGTTTTCTTGAAGCTTAATGTAATCAAAAAGGTACTCTGTCTTTCATTGTGAAGTGTTTTTTTATTTTAATTAACTCATTTAGAAGTTTTATTATTTAAATGATATTGCATATAAATAACGACATCAGGCAGATATTCAAAACTTTGACCCTGAGCTAAGTTAACACTGCCTGGTAAACTTAGCCAGAGCACAAAGCAAGCTATATTCAAAAGGAATAGCCAGGGCAAACAGCTTCTGAATATAACATAGGGAATGAGGCCATGCAAACTGAACTGGTAGTGCAGGGCAAACATAGCCCTGGAATAAGACAGCACTGAATATAGCAACCAGGAAGTACAAACCACAACAACAACACAGTGCACAGCGACGTGAGGGTAGGTAGAGGTGAACTATGTGGCCAATGTGTGTGCCAGCAAATGCGTGGACCCAGAACAGCTGCAGGCAGCAGCAGATGTAAAAGAACAGCAATCAGAACTGTATAATATTCCCAACCATTAGCAACGGCTAACACGTTAGTGCGGTTTTAGCACGGAGTTGTTTTTTGTCTGCAAACACGCTTGCTCGGTGCTAAAATTGCCATATTCAAAAGTGACATGCAAATGGACCTACTTAGGTAGTCTCTAGGCAAACAGCCAGATTAGCATCTCATTATGCCCTGATTTGCATGCAGTTTGCCCAGCGTTACTGGAGGGTCCCACAGCTCCACCTCTAAGTCAAGTCTGGAAATACAGGGGCTGGCCAGGTCCAACTGCAGCTCCACCTGTAGGTCAATCAGGCAGTGCATGATGATAGCTGCAGGCTACATGTAAACAGTACAGCATAGCATAGCATATCATAACCCAGGGGACAACACAGCATAGGCACAGGTGGTGGTGGTGCTGCATGCAACCGTACACTATATGTCATGCTACAGTGCACAGCAGACACTACAGTAGCAAGAGGGCCAGTAGTGAGGGACATGGCAATGCATACTGGTATGTAGGGCAGTGATCACCACTGCACTGTACACAGTGCCAGACCCAGCGTGCAGGTGATTACTGACAGTGGACAGTACTGTTATGCTATTGTGTGATCTACAGATGCTGCATCTGTGGCATGGGATGCTCACAGTGACATATACATGGCTGGCTGTGTGTGCTGTGGCATCTGTACAGTTGTGCATTATGTGGCTTGGGTGGGTACGTAAGATCGACAGGCACACAGGTGGTGGGGTATTCCACTACTGGCCCATGTGCACTGTATGATGTGTCCCAGCCTTGTAGCCACCTGGGCTGTGGTGAGGTCTGGCCACCCATACACCCTCCCCTCAATGGCCACCATGCCCACAGTGCTGCATCTGTGTGCTGACATTTGTTGGTTACCACAGACATATGGTCTGCAGTGTGCTGTATGGCCACACTGCCATGATGTCCTCTGTGGGCCAGATAACCCCTTACTGCCTGGCATGGCTGAGACTAGTGGCAGCTATTGGCATCATGGTGGTGCCATCAGTGAGCAGCATGTGTCCTCCATGTCTGGCATTTTCTAGGTGTCATACTCATATATTAGGCTCGTGCAAGCTGCACAAATCTCATGCAAACACAGCGCAAGCAACAATGTCATGCAAGCTGTTTGCCCAGCATTAAGACCAGCTTTTCCTGGGCGGTAGTTTGTACCGCACTAAGGGTCATGCTAAGTCGCGCTAAACACCTTAGCGTGGTTCTAGCCGATGAATATCCCATTTCACCTGTATTCATGTTCAGTGTGCCTTGCATATAATTATGGTTTGCCCGGCTAATGTGATTTGCATGCTCTAATTGGCCTTTTGAATATAGCAGACCCGTGCTAAACCTCTCGCAAATGGTTTCAAGAACCACGCAAAGCTTTGAATATCTGGGCCATCATGTTTTGTAGTGGATGACACAAGCATTCCCATTCCTCACTTGTAAGAATAAAAGCTCCACAACAGGCTATTGATATGTGGGGATACCAGAACTGGGTTAACGTTCTGCAAGCCATAATGTATTCTGTTCCTGATATACCCCAACCTCATTTCATTCTTAGAATATTATACTTTGCTGCGTGCTGTGCTTGTATGATTGTTGACTGTTCAGATTAGTGTCTTCACATCAAAATGATTGTACAGTACTCACAGATAAAACAGTGGAGAGGGGATACACAGTATCAAATATATGCAATGCATTAACTGAGTGCTCCGTTTGTAGGTGAAGCTGAAGAATGCATGTTTAGGGTAATACATAATTTGGCAACATGCCAGTCATCATTGCATATCCCCCTCCCAATCTGCTCAAAGATAAAAACACAGAATGTCAGTACAAAGTGTTAGAAAGTGTACCCTGCTGCTTTTCTGACTGCAACAGAAAATTTCAACTGGTATGTCAAGAGCTACCCTATAGGATCATTAGATGGCACCTACGGTTTTGGTTTGAAATGCTTAACAAAGCCTAATGAACTTATCTCTGCAAAGCCTTAATTGTTATTCAGAGACTAAGAACCTAATTTCCTGAGTAAATCCCTGTTCAGTAAACATAATGTAAGCTGTAATTAGTGGATTATAATGATAAAGCCATGAACTGAACCAAAAACATATTTTTCACTGTTACATGTCCTCCTGAATTTTTACCCTTAACTGTAAGACTGAACTTAAAACAAATTCTAGTCTCCTCTTCAAATAAAACTTCTGTAAAAAAAAAAGAATAACATCATGAATTAGTGCACTGGAGTTTTGTTCATTCTAACTGCCTTGAGCATAAACCAAGTTTTACAACAGTACATCTTCACTAATTTGGCCTGACTAGACCCTGAGGTACTGTAGCTTCTTACTCAGTTAATCTTTTTTATGCTTAAAAGGGTATTGACTGGTTGCAGTAAAATACATAGAGAGCCTATTCAGAGAAATTAAATTTGCACTGTGGATCAAACTACTCAAAGAATCAAAATGTTTCTTGGATATTATGTAAAGAAAGCCTAATGTCCAGAAGCACAGCATTTGTGAGGGAACTTGGTAAACAGTTCAACTGCATTCTGTTAAATTACTACTTTTAAATCATGCTCAAAATAACCTAATTTACTCCATTTTACCATTAATGAAGCAAACTGGAACTGTAGCTCAATGTTATTTATCACTTAAATTGGCAAGAAATGCTAAAAAAATTCCAATAGTTTAAAAATACATGACTCCCTTGAGGAATATACCATTCTTATATTTTAGTGATGTGATTTGATTATTGTGGATTTCTATCTACAGCCAGAAGTGAGTGTGCATGTCTTGCAGTGTACATGCACAGATCCATGAAGGTAGCACATCAGTGCTACTACAGTTATGTCATCTGTAAACAGTTGTATGTTGTTTGCCTTACCTGATGATGGTTGTATGTGGTTGCTTTTGTAGTCTTTTCCTTTACTACTTGGGAGGGGAAATAGCATTTGAAACCCTAATGCCACATATTTCTAATTTTGTGGGGGTTAGATTTAGACCAGTGTGGGAGGGCAGATTTTCTACTTATTTATGGACTAAGAGTGAATAATAAGTCTGATAGTTCTATTGTCCCTAATGTTTCCATAAGAATCTGGTAGATTTAAATCAAATTTGATCAGTTTTTGGAGCATCATCGAGTATATACAGTAATGTGTCTTTTATAAATTTAAGAAACAAATCATATGGTTAAGCAATTGGGTACATGTTGCAGTTTGAGTGTCTTTCCAGTGAAAAAGGATGCATTTTTTTAGCACTGATAAAGATAAAACTTGCAAGAGAAATCACCCTCTTAAAAACATTGACTGTGATATGCCCAGTAATGAAGTGTCAAACTGAGAGGGAAGCCCACACCTATCAAGCGTAGTCAAAGTGAACAAGTTCTACCCCAGAAATCCTTCAGCAGGAGACAAGTGGCAACCATTTAATAATGAGCCTTTTGAGCTAAGAGATTGGTATGAACAATCTGAGCTTGTCAAACTAAATTTATTAAGCCTTGTGGGGTTTTATAAAGCCTATGAAATATATTGATCTGAGTCTGTTTAAAATAATTATTTTGTACAATATTTTATATAAATGATAATAATAAATAATTGTGATGCTTTTCTTTCTACCAGGTTTCTCTTGTTAAGGAAGACCTTCTTGTTTGCCATTCTTAATCAGGTTATATATTCTGGGGGTAGGCTTCCCAGATTAGGTGAATGACTCACTCACCACTGTCATTTTTAAATTCCAACAAATCCAGAATTGTTGTAATTTAAAAATACAGCAGTGAACAAGTCAGTCTCTTAACCTTTGAGATGTATTGTACTATACTGGACTCCTAGTACTATTTATTTTTCTACAGGGTCAGTCACAGTGGGTTTCACTGGCTATAGAGTCTGAAGATCAGTTTGCCTTCTGATTCAGAGTATATTATCATGATTTCAGAGGTGTGATTTTCAGTACATTCTACAGAGGATATCTACAGTTTGTATAATAAAATGTAAACTTGGAGGTTATATGGTAGATTCAGTAAATTTCTGATGTCTTCAAATGAGCAATAGATGTCCCCTTCTTAGAATTGTCTTATCTGAGACACACCTAAAGAATTTCAGTCTGATAAAATTTGATTTAGACATAACAATGTAAATTAGTGTTAGTAAAACTTGGGGTGAATTGTGAAGTCTAATTTTTAAAGCTTAGCAAGATAAATGTGTTATGCCATGTCTTAGATAACGTTTGGTAAACATGGAAAAATAAGCATATCTCTGGTTTGAACTGAAGTCAGATTCAGAAAGTATGATCCAGACATCTAAAGAGAAGTGTTTAAAGTTCTAAGTTAATTCATGCAGAGGGTTTATTTCTGGTTTGAACCCTCCACAGGTTGGTTCAATTTGAGCAATAACAATAATATATAAAAATCTGGTAATCCAAGTTTGGATTTCTTTGGGGCATGAACAGTATCGCTTTCCAGTACTAATCATTGTCATTTTGCTATTCCACAATTTTGTTTTAAAATTTGTTTTCTATTGATGTAAAAACAGCCCATATAACCCAATGGGAGGCTCTCAAGAGAGAAAAGGAGTCGAGGGATGTATTCATTTTGATTACATTTCTCCTCCCTGTTAGGATCAATGCAAGAATTCCCAGTTATCTAACTGAGTAACTTTTACTTAATAGTGGAGTGAATATCTTGCTGAAGAGGTCACTGAGATCTCAGTAATCTGAAACTCAAGACAGCAAATTGATCCTTTGCAATACCCAAGTTGGAGGAGAGGATGGCGTTAGTTTTCTATAATTTGGGTCTTAAGTAGTAATGCCTGATTTCCTGCAGTTCACCTTTTAACCAGAGTGGTGTCTAAATTTGGACACTAAATAAAGAACTAATAGATGTGACATAGTAATACCTTTCAAATGCAGTAATACATCATCAGAATATTCAACCTCCCTGTTAAGACACAATGCCACTGCCAGATGTTCAATAAACAGGGAAAGCAGTGGGAACAGGAGGCAGCCCTGTCTGTTCACTCTGTGTATGATCATATGGTTAGACTGAGGATGGTTAGTCCTAATCTGACCCACTGGATTGTAGGAAATTACATTTACCCAGTTTATGTATTGAGAGCCCGCCACTATTGATCTTGCAATTGTTTTTAAAAATGTCCAACTTACTCTATTAAAGGCCTTTTCTGTCTTCTCCTGCCAACAGAACTGTCCAATGTGATGTCTGTATATCACTATATCTTATCCAACTGTTTCAATGTACCCAGCATAATGGAGACAGTGTAGAAAATCCCACAAAATCAACCAAACCAAGTAGCTGCAAAGAATAAGCCAGTCTAGCATTGTTGACAGTAATACACCTCCCATTTGTCTACCAACAGACACCACTTTCATGAAAAAGTTAACAAGGAGAAGTTCCACTCATTTAGAAAGAAAAATGACAGGCCACAAAAGTAATATATGGAAACATAGACAATGACAGCAGAAAAGACCAACTGTCTATCCAGTCTGCCTAAGTTCACTACCAAACCCTTGGACCTGCTGTCTATCCAGAGTCCTAGTCCTCCTCTTCTTCCCCATTTTCCTTCCTGATTCTGGCATCTCAAGTAGCCACTATACCCCTTCACTTTGTTCCGATTGTGACTGAAACCAGCAGTTTTTCAGTGCCCACAACCTCAGCTGGTAGACTGTTCCATGGCCCACCCACCCTTTCTGTAAAATGATACTTCCTCACGTCCCTCCTGTCAATTTCCATTCATGGACCTGGGACCTTGAACTAGCATTCAAGTTAAAATGTTCCTCACAGGTCAACCTGTTTATTCCTTTTAGAACTTGAAGGTCTCTTATCATATCTCCCTTGTTCCTTTGGGTCTCCATCAAGTACATGTTTAGAGACTTAAGACACACCTCATATGACTTGCCCTGTTTGCTGGTGAGTCATTTTTGTCACCCTGCCCTGCACCATCTCCAGATTCTCCTATCCTTCTGGGGAGAGCTCCAGAACTGGGCACAGTACACAGGTGTGGCCTAATTAAAATTCATAAAGGGGTAGTATTACTCTTCCTTCTGCTATCAATACTTCTCCTTATACACCCCAGCATCCAACTTGCCTTACCATAGGACTTGTTGCACTGCCTCGATTTCTTTCCAGTGTCACTAATGATAACTCTGTGTCACATTCATCAGCCATAGTGCTAAGTCTCACCCACATATCCAGTACTCATTCCTGGGTTCTTATTCCTGGGTGGATTACTTTGCACTTTTTGGAATTAAATTTCAACTGTCAAACCTTAGCCCACCCCTCAAGCATTTATAAATCACTCTGCATTTCTCTGATTCCTTTGTCACCTTCTACCCTCCCACAGAGTTTAGTGTCATCTGCAAAGAAACACAGCCTGCCACAGATACCTTGTCCCATGTTGATGATGAATGTATTGAAGAGGAATAAGTCTAGGCCAAATCCTGTAGCACCACACTTGTGACTTCCTGATTTGACCCTGTTGACCCACAACCCTCTGCTGCCTACCCTTCAGCCAGTTTTCTACCCTGTTCACTATGTTCTAAGCCTCACAGAATTCTACATCTTCTTCAGCAAAACATCTGTGGGGCATCGAGATTAAAAGCTTTACTGAAGTTGAAATACAGTAAATCCAAAGCGTGGTCCCTATCCATTCCCTCATCACCATATCAAAGAAAACTACCTGGTTTGTCTGACAGAACCTCCATGCCAGGAACACATACTGTTTACTATCCTGGAGACCACTGCTTTACAGATAGTCCATTAGGGTCTCTCTAATCAGTGACTCCATCAGCTTAATCCAATGAGGTCAGACTGACAGGTCTGTAGTCTCTCGCTGGTTCCTTTGTCCCCACCCCTTATGGAGCAAAACTACATTCACCATTATCCAGTACTTCAGAACTACGTCTATCCATAGTGAATAGTTTAATAGTCCTACTAGGGTTCAGCAAGTTCTGCTGCGGTTCATGAGAATCTCGGATACAGCATGTATGTGGTCCTGTATGCTCATAATTTAAGATTTAGCATGACTGAGCACTGAGTATTAAACAAAACACTTAGTTAGAATTTAACTGAGTAATATATTTCTGTGAAGACCAGCTTAGGCAGAACTGTTCACCTCCTTTTTATACTGCAAGTTATCACTATTGCTATGCTTGCCTGGAATCAGCTCTGTTCTCACTGATGGTATGAATAAATGGTTGACAAACACAGAAGATGGTGTGACTATTAGTCATCACCAGACAACAAATAGAAAGAAAGGGTAAGTAGGTGGAGATTGGGGATGGGATGCTGAACACTAACCATTTGGATGGCTTCAGGAGGCTCAAGTACTCATATGCTTATGGCCTTGAACAGGTCTGTAAGTGAGAGGGCAGAACAAATTAAAAGCTTTAATCAAGAATACCCACATTTTCAAAAATGATGAGAAACACTTTAATATAATAACTGGTCAGCAATTTTTCCATAGGCTGAACCAGTTATAATTTGCCGTAAACACACACCACTTCAATCAAAAAGAGCCACATCCAGATTGGCTCTCCACTTCCATGGGCTAAACACATTAACAAACATGGCAGCTCCTCATCCCGCTTACCAAGGAGTCACAGAGACCAGCTGTCACACTCGATGTCCTGTTTTCTTTTAAAACCTCTTGTTTAAATCCTCTTATCTGGTTGATCCTGCCGTCCATAACCCGCACATCCACCATCTCCTGATAAATCCCTCAAAACAGAGCACCGCACTGGAACAGCTCGAGCGCTTAACAGAGGTCAGCGCCGTTGCAACAAGTGAAACTAAAATCAAACAAAACACAAAGAAACAGTTGTAAAAAGATGCCTAACAAACAAAAGCTATTTTCTAATAAAGATTCTGTGTGTGTGTGTGTGTGTGTCTGTGACTCTGTGTGTGTGTGTGTGTGTGGAATCACAGACAAACAGCATCAATGTGGGAAAAAATTGCTGAATAGCAATTATAAATAATAAAAGATGGGAAGTGTGTTAAAATTTGAAATTAATGGTTGCCCTTGGTGTGGGATGCTTTAATAAACCCTGGCGCGCCCTCGGGTTTATTTAGCATCCCAACCTCTGGCAACCATTAATTTCTATTACACACTTTCCCATCCATTATTGTATATATAATTATAAAATAATGTTTCCTCTACCACCCTGGCCTGACATCTGTCTGACATCACTATTAAGGCTGATCCAAAAAGGAACTGTATGTGCTGTGTGGCATACAGTATAGTGGAGGTTTATAAGGACTTCCATGATAAAGTTATGGATAATTGGCAGATGTGGATCCCTAGCACACATCGTGCAGTGTACTGAAGTGTACTATACATACCTGGCTGAATCTTTTAGGTTCTAAGCTGTCTAGGTGTGTGTAGTCCTCAGTCTGCTTTAAAGTTTTCTGTTTTACCAGAATACCATAGTTGCAAGTGCATATACAAACTGCTTTTCATGGTGCTATGCCTGTCACTGATTTGTTGAAATACAACTGATTATCTAATATACATAGCTCTAAGGTGTTGGTGTAATAATTTATATGCATACTTCTCCGATACAAATCCATTAACTTGAATTACTTTTATTAGTGTACAACACGACAACAAATAATACTTCAATATCAAATCAAATCAAATTAAACTTTATTTATAAAAGGTGCCTTTCCAAAACCAAGGCGCCTGTACATAACATAACATAATAAAATCAATAAATAATTAAAACAATATTAAAATTAATCCAAGGCAGCAACATTTAAAAATCATTGTATGCAAGGCTAAAAAGATGTGTTTTTAATGCCCCCTTAAAGCTTTTGGACAGTCAGGCAATCTTTCACCTGGACGAGGTAGAGAATTCCACAGAGTTGGGGTCATAAAACTAAAAGATCTGGCCACAGAAGTCTTTAAGCTTAACACTGGGAATCTCTAGCAATCCCTCGCCAGTGGATCAGAGAGAGCAGGAGGGACAGTAGGGACAAAGGAGATCTTTCAGGTAGCCAGTTCCCTGATCATGTAGGGCCTTATAGGTCAGCAAACTGACCTTGAAGGTGATTCACCAGCATATTGGCAGCCAGTGCAGTCCACGGACACAGGCGTTATATGACTGGACCTAGAGGAACCAGTCGATAGCCTGGCTGCTGCATTCTGCACTAGCTGCAAGCAGCAAATATCAACCTCCGGTAGCCCAAGATAAATGGCATTGCAGTAGTCAAGGCGGGAGGTAATGAAGGCGTGGACCAAAGTAGGAGAAAATCGTCAGGAGGAACCAGGTGCTTCACCACAGCGATGTTCCTCAGATGGTACAAAAGAGGTTTTGACAACTGCCGACACCTGAGATTTAAGTGTCAAATAGTCATCAAACACAACACCCAGGTTCCGCACCCAGTCTGTGGTAGTTAGCTGAACACCCCAAGCCATAAACCAGAGATTGACCCTGCCAACAAACCCACCTCCTGGTGACCTAGGTCCACACAACCAACACCTCAGTTTTCTCTGGATTCAACGCAGCCAACTCACATTCATCCAGTCCTGGATTTCGGCCAGACAGTTGTTAAAGACCAAAAGGCAGCATCTTGGCTGGGCACAAAGGACATGTACAGTTGAGTATCAGCTGCATAGTAGTGAAAACTCAAACTGCACAGCCTAATAATCGCTCTAATGGCAGCATGTACACCACAAACAACATGGGTGCCAAAATGGAGCCCTGCAGCACCCCAGGATAGGGGAATGATGCCGAGGAAAAATCCAAGACACCACCCTCTGAGTCCTACCCGAGGAACGATTGAAACCAACTGAGGACTGTACCAGACCACCCACAGTTAAACCGCAAGCACTCCAATAGCACACCATGGTCCACGGTGTCAAATGCTGCAGAGAGATCAAGAAGGACCAAGATGGAACGAGTCCTTCAGTCTCTCGCTATTAGGAGGTCATTCAGTACCCAGGCAAGAGCTGTTTCGGTACTATGTCTCTTCCTAGATCCGGACTGGAGAGAATCATAGACATTGTGGCTGGTCAAATGATCATCCAGCTGCGACACGACCACCTTCTCAATAACCTTACCCACAAAGGCAGGTTAGAGGCAGGCCTGTAGTTAGCCAGACAAACCAGGTCCAAGGAGGACTTCTTAAGAGGGATGAACCACAGCCTCCTTCAGAGGATTTGGAAAATCCCTCTCCAAAGACCTCCCGACTATCTCAGCAAGGACTGATCAATTTTATCCACACAGCTCACTAGGAGATGTGTGGGGCCTGGTCCAAAACCACAGTTGGTCGGACGCAATGATTGGATGACCATCACAGTGTCACTGATTGTGGAAGGCTGAAGTCAGACCACACAAATTGGGTGTCTGACATCTCCTGCTGACCATCACAGCTCCCATTAGGAGGGTCAAGTGAATATCAGACCTGAGTGTGGCAACTTTATCTGAAAAGAATTGAGCAAACTCCTCACACCATTCTTGAAAAGGCTCTTCTGGGCTGAAGACAGATTGGATTGCACAATCTGTACACAGTCCAGAAAAGCTGAGCTGGTCTATTCTGCAGCAGCAATCTCTCTGGATAGAATTCTGCCTTCTTACGAGAGATTGCTGAGTGATAGCCCATGTAATGGTCCATCAAACTAAGTTTGTCACAACCAGGGCCCGATTTTCAGCCTCCATCACCTCTAACCTTCATCCGACTCTCCTCAGCTCCATCAGAGTCTCATCAAACCAAGGAGACCTGGGGCAAAGAGTGAGGGATGAACAGAACAGGAGCAATGGAATCAAGGGCCCCTACTACCGCCTTATATGTCAGGTAAGTTCAAGTCCCTGTCCATGCAATCACCGGCAAACTCATTAGGTCCAGTACCGCCATCAGGCCATCTGGGAAAACACCCTCAAAGGAGGTATCAGACCATCTCCATAGAGGCTGACCTACTAGGGTGGTCTAAAACTGAACCCAATGGAGTGATGGTCAGACCACCTGACTGGTTCCACCACCAAATTGGAAAACTCCATCCCCAGTAAGAACACCAAATCAATGAATGACCACCAGTATGGGTCAAGGAGGAAATAACCTGTGTGAAGCCCAGTGAAATCATTAACTGGCGGAAGTCTTGACCAAACTGCAAGAATTCATCATCAGCAGGCATTGAAATCCCCAGAACCAACCATCTGGGGATCCCAATGTCAAGTCGACAATGAAGTCTGCGACTTCCATGGAAAACATTCCCATCACCTGGTGGACGGTAAATAGAAGTATCCTGCACCCCACCCTCGCCCATGATGCATTCAAAGGAGTTGGTAGTTCCACTGGTACCTCTACTAGGCCCAGTTTGGATCTAAAACAGATAGCAACACGCCCGCCCATACTATCCATCTTAGGGTATCACCTGGGGCAAAGAGTGAGGGATGAACACGAACAGGAGCAATGGAATCAAGGGCCCTACTACCGCCTTTTATTATAGGCAAGTTCCAAGTCCCTGGTCCATGCAATCACTCGTAAACTCGTTAGGTATTCGCTGGAATTGCTTGATGCCAAACTGGCTCTAGCATTCTCATCCAGCCAGGTCTCAGATATGCATGCCAGGTCAGATGTTTCAACATAATCCGCTATAACAGCGGTCTTGTTTTTAATAGACCTGGCTGCATAACACCACCAGCAGAATGAGCATCCACAGATGACCGTGCCACCTGCCAATTATTAGCAGAACCCTTTGGGTGTGGGAACCAGACAGGAGGACCCTTTCCTGGACCCATTTCACCTAAGGGTATCTCCTTGTCCCCACTCTCCTCATCCGTCCACTCCTTTCCATTCCCTCTCCAGGCCCAACCTCATCCTCCTCCTTTTTCTAACAATCCCCAGAGCCCTACATCATCTGTACACCTCTGGCAGTAGGGGAAGACAGAAAAAGGACAGTGGTCCCTGAACCTGGAGGGCTAATAATACCGACCGTCCTTATGCCTTCCCAACACATATTTACCACACAAGCAAATACCAGCAAGTAAACAATCCCAAAATACAGATTTAACCCACACCCAAATGTAAGATAATCAAATATTCTAACAAATGTCCACAAAAACTAGACAAATACAATACCCTATATAACAATTTAACAGCAGAATATGAAAGTCCGAGTTAGGAAACAAACACAGTCAAATAAGTCTCAAGATTTTGAATTAGGGACTCTCGCCCTCCCAAACCCAAACACATGATACAATAAAATACAATAAATAATTAGTTCCCCATACCCAGTCCTCTCACCACTGTGGAGAGAGGTAAAAATATACAATACAATAAATAATTAATTCCCTCCCCACCCAGTCCTCTCACCACTGGGGGAGAGAGGCAGCACTCACTGCCAAACAATTAAAGCAATTATAATAATACAAATAAATATAAACATGACAAAATTATTACAAACCATAAAAATGAAAAAAACCATAAACTCCCCCAGTCCTCCACAACCAAGGAAAGGCATAATTATAGTCTTCCACATGCCAGGAAAAACAGTTGTAAAATCCAACAAACAAGAAATAAATAAAGTTCATGGACACAGGGTACTCTCACCACCCAATCATCCAAACGATGGAAAATTATTAATCCACAAAAGTCAGGAGGGAGACAGCAGTCTCTTCAATCCAGGTCCAGAATAAGGTAAAGTCAAAACCAGGAGCCTCAAAATCTGCATAGTCAAAACATAATTCCAAGGGCTGAGTCGATGACCAATTTTACTGCAAAACTCCTTTAAAACTCCTCTGCTTACCACTGAGTGCTCTCAGAAGAAATAAAGCCTGCCAACACCAAAGGACTCCAAGAAAGGCTGCAATTGCAGTCGATTCCAGGGACCAGGGAACAAAGTACCCCAACCGACTCCTCAGCTGGGTAACACCACCAAGCCCCCTGTGGGTCGGCAAATCCCATATAAAACACCCAGCAAAAAACTAGAGGGCAAGGAGTTAGTTCAACAATGATACTCCACCAGATACAAGCAAACACCACCCAAAGTTCAAAGGGTGGGCAAGAAAGGAACAAGAAAGTCACAAATCCAGAGGCTCATAATTCTTCCACAACCCTGCTCCTTCACCCCTCCTGTGCAGTTCCTCCCATGCAGTTCCTCTCAGGCAGGAAAACACAAATTCAGATTTCAAAAGCTTTCTGCAGGCTCACTGCAAACCAAACTCGACTGAATACTCCTCAGGAACCATCTAGAACTAGGCAAAAGTCCTCTACAGCCTCAAACTTTGCATGCCCGTGCGCACCTCCCAAACAACGAGCAGCATGGACAACCTTCCACAGAAACAAGCGGGAAGGAAGCTGAATTGATACTGTTCTCCTAGGTCCACACACAGAGAACACTCAATCAGCACAACCGCACAGTCGGCTAATTCAGCACACCTCACTCGCTAAAAGTGAACAAAACGGACGGTGAGGACTGCAATTAAACTAAAACAAAATAAAATAGCCACATTAGTCAAAATTAACTAAAAATCAAAACTCAAAACTCCAAAAGTGCAGCAGATTCACACCCAGCCTGGCAGCCATCTAGTCTGCTGTATTCCTCTCATACATCAGTTAATATCTGGACTTTCTAATGTCTAATACCATAGGAATACATTCTGGATTCTTGAACATGTGGAAATCTAAAGCTATCACATTTTTTGTCTATTTGGAATGAAATCCATGAGCTTAAAAGGGACAGTCATCATTTGGTGCCCCACACTTAATTGTGGGTTAGGGTCCCATTTGCACTTTGTACAAACACTTTTTTTTTACTTACTGTTTATTGCAGTATAGTAGATTGCATCAGGCTGATTCTGCTGACTTTCTAGCTGACATGTTCTGTGACTACAAACCCCATAATCCTCCGCAGCTGACATCAGAGCAGGGCTGCAGCAATGGCAGATTTGATAGCCTGCAGTGCATGTTAGAGGTTTTATAAGCTCTGATCAGTTAGTTGTCTGTGGGTACTGCTGTTCTCCTGGGGCTACATACGGTCCTCTGTGGCTGTATATAGCCAGCGAGGCCATAAGGACAGGGATTAAATCCTTGATAAAAAAATTGAGACGGGGTCATGTTTTCTAAAGGTATGATTTGAAGGGCTTGCATCAAGCCCTGTGCCAAACCATGGTGTCAGCACAACTGGATCATTGCCAAATGCTGCAGCTGCACCTGATTTTATAATCGCAGGTGCAGTTGTAACAGCTGACCCACATTATTGTAGCTTGCAGTGTGTTAGGGGCCCCTGGTAATTACAGGCTAGACCAAACGAAGTTGGTCTAGCAATCATCCATTTGATGCAAGGAACTGAAAATCCCACTAGATTGCAGCAAACCCAGTGCACCATATATTGACCCTGTCAGAGCTTATGACAGTTCTGAGCATCTGAAAATCTGGCCCGTAGTTCACTGGGTTATAAGCAAGAGTAAGTTTTGGCTGGCAATATAGCCTAGAGGGTAGAGTAGTGAGCTGTGAAAGATCTGGGTACTTGCAGACATGAATTTGATTCCCACAACCTCAACTTGCATACTGTGTGACTCTGAGCATGTCACTTGACCAGCCAATAGCTCCGGGTCACCTCTGAAAACAAGCACTTGTGCCTAGTGGGCCTTACCGTTAACAAAGACTAAATAAATAAATACAAATAAATAAGCCTATCTATCCTAAGATCTCAGGTTGAAATTCCATCTGAAATATTAACTTGCTTTGTGACCTTATGAAATTCAGATGTCACACATTAAATTACAAAATTATAACTCATTCTTATTTCACATAATTTGAAAATTGCATTAATTTGATGGTTGAATGGCCACATAAGATACAATATGTAATTTTTGTGAGGCTGCCTTGGTAAAGCCAGGTAGAGAAAGAGTCATAATGCATGACATCAGGACACACAAGTCTGGGATCCAAAAGGATAGAAAAATGCAGGGTACTGGCTGTAGAAGAAAACTCATGACAACAACCAAAAGAAATTCTAGTAGTGTAATGATATGGTATCATTAGTGTCAGTGGCTACATAAGATGAATGCTTGCCTCTTGGGACAGATGATGAGAAGATCCTGGGTTCTTGTCCCACAGCAGAAACTTGGCTAATACCTAATACTGACACTGTCGTGCAGCATTGGGAGGGGTACAGCACTGTTGAGAGGACTATCATTTGATAAGACATTAAACTGAAGTCACTTCTTCCCATCTCTGGTTGCACTTATTGCAAGAGTAGAGGATTTTCCACCAGTGTCTTGGCCAACATCCCACTGTCAATAAAAACAAGTTCATGTGTCCCACACCCTCAGGTCACACTATGAAATTAGCTGTCATAGTTCAGTGGCCCAGATATTCAAAAGGGCTGCACATGGCACAGCAGTGTTGCACCATGTGCAACCCACTGATGTGCCCTGGCGTGATATTTAAATGGAGAGTGCGGCGGCTGATCCCAATCACGCGGGCGCATCAGTAATGTATGCAGGTGCAGGTGGAAGGCGTACCCAGCCATACTCCGCACAGCCCGATATTCAGCCCGGATGTGCGGAGCCACTGCGCAACTCCTGCCTGCACCTGCACAAAGTTGATCCAAAAAAGGGAACAACAGATGGTCACCCGCAGGTGAGCTGCCTCATACTGCAGGCGCAACACGGCAGCTGCCACCTTGGGTGGCAACCCAAGCTCCGGCTGCACCTCCCTGGTGGCACCCCCCATGCCCAATTGTGGGCATCAGTAGAACAAGATTCATCCGTAAATAAATAAACTTCTCAATATCCCTGGTAGTCAGTGGACCTGCCTGCCGATCACGGGCTAAGTAAATAAATAAACTTCTCAATATCCCTGGTGGTCCAGTGGACCTGCCCACCCGATCACGGGCTAAGTAAATAAATAAACTTCTCAATATCCCTGGTGGTCCAGTGGACCTGCCGACCAATGCAGGCTAAGTAAATAAATAAAATTCTCAATATCCCTGGTGGTCCTGTGGACCTGCCTGCGATCACCAGGCTAAGTAAATAAATAAAAATCATCAATATCCCTGGTGGTCAGTGAACCCCACCCACCTGCCCACTGAATCTCACCACCCCACTCTTCCCGGTCAGCGGTGGCGGCAGCACTTCACCCGCCTGCCGCCCCCGACTGACACCATAGGTAGGGCTGTATGCCCATTGGTCCACAAGCGTGAGCCAATGGGAGTGCAACCATACCATACTACACATTCAGATATGTAGATGGGATCCATTCACATATCTGGAATGTAGTATATTATGGGCTACATGCCCGATAGTTGACGCTGTGGACCGTAGGCTGTCTACAACTGACCTCGGCGTGCGGCGAATGACGAAGGCTGCCAGGTGGTGGGGTGTTGCCACTCGGCTGGCCGGGGCGGGCGGTGGAGATTGACGGGCAGGGAGTGGGAAAGTCACTGGGCACCAGAGATAATGGCCTGTTATTGCGCCAACCACTGTCAGCAATGACAGGTCCACTGAACTTCACCAAGATATTGATGATTTTGTTATTTACTTAGCTTCGCGACTCGAGCGAACCACTGAACCACCAGAAATAATGGCCCTATTATTTGCCAGCCGCGATCAGTCACTGAACCACCAGATAATTATTCTTTATAACCTGTCGGCGGGCTGGTCCACTACTGGACCACCAAGGATAATAAAGTTTATTTTTTTACTTAGACCACAATTGGGTGGGCTGGTCCACTGGACCCACAGGGAGATATTAAGAAGTTTATTTATTTACTTAGCCCGCATCGGGCCAGCTGGTCCACTGGACCACCAGGGATATTGAGAAGTTTATTTATTTACTTAGCCCACGATCAGTGGGCAGGTCCACTGGACCACCAGGGATATTGATAATGTTATTTATTTACTTAGCCTGCAATTGGGTGGGCAGCGGTCCACTGGACGACCAGGGATTTATGATTTTCTTTTTCCTGCAGCCCACGATCGGACTGTGGAGCACATTGCTGCACTGTAGGGAGTGTCAGTCCCGGCGGCTGCTGCCTGGCAGGGTGCCAGGTGCAAATCGTCGGGGATGGCGCACCTGCATGCAAATGGGGCCATAATGACGTGCAAATGGCCCCATGTGCACCTGCATACATTATGGCCCCATTTGCATGTCTACTTTTGAATATCGCGGTTGCTGCCCCTTGCACAATGGAACTTACGCTAGAGCATCCCATGCTCTACTCTGGCCACAGGTGCTGGCGCAGTGCCACTGTGCCATGCACACTGCAGGTGCCAGGGTGAGATATTCAATGCTGCTGAGCCATGACACAGCTCTGTTGAATATTGCCCAGTCCATAACCCTCGCAGCCAAATTGAGCTGCGCCTGAAGGCGCCACAGCCTGGTGCAGTTTGAATATCTAGGCCAGTGTGTTTACCTGATCAAAATAATTTCAGAGTAATCACTGCCCTTATGGTTTAAATTTTTTTAGAAATGTTTGTAATCTGCAGGGTATTGGTAGAACTGACAATTATTTTCTATTTTCTCAGAAATATTTGACGTTTGGGGAGGGGTGGTTCTGGTGAGCAATTGCTATGATTTGCTGAATCACTATCTTTAACAAATTCTGGCCAGAGCTCATAGGGCTGCAGCCAAGGATAAGAATTTGGGGTAAAATATTGTAAATTACATAAGTTGCAAGCATGCATTTGCAAAATGTAACATAGGCTCACAAATGTATTGGTTTTGTAATATTCTTAAACCAAATTTTCAACATAGCCTTGTTATGATCCTGCCTCATGAAATGGGTAGGCAAAATGTTCAACTCTTGGCTTAAAAGTGTTTTTGTGCAAGGACTGCAAAATCAAGTTTCAAGAAACAAAAACACATTTTGAGCAGGAGTTCAAAACTGACAGCTGTCACATTCATGAGGTGCTGTAAAGAAATGGCTATGTGAAAGTTTGAGGTAAAAATATTGAACATTACTGAACTTACGAACCTGCATTCACAAAAATCAATGCAGGCTCATAACTTTAGTTTTTAATGCTTTTACACCAAATTTCCAAAATAACCTTCTTAGGACCACCACCTCATTAAAAAGCGCAGAGACAATTTTCAGCTCTTGGCCAAAAGGTGATTTCGTGCAGGAACACAAAATTACCTTTCGAGATGTAAAAACATATTAATTAGGATTTGAAAATGACAGCTGTCACATTCATGAGGTGTTGTAAAGATATGGATATGTTGTAAATTTGGAGTAAAAATATTGAAAATTGACCGGCCCGTGTGGTGCTGTTGGTTGAGATGCTAGGCGCCACACCTCATGCCATGCCGCAACCCAGGTTTGGGAATGAGCCAGGGCCATTGGGAGTCAGCAGGGAAGGAGAAGATTGAGCATCTGGAGGACTGCTCTCTTCTCCTGGGGTGGTATCCTAGGTGTTCCGTGCTCCGTGGCAGCTCGGCAGAGGCTGGGGGCATTCGCTCAGTAGCATGGCACGTAGAGGGGTTGGCATTGGCAGGACATCTGTGGGTGGTCCCACACTGGCATCCATTGCATGCCATGTCAATGGGGAAAAGTAAATAAAATCCCTGCCTCCTGACAGGCAAAGGATAGTCCGGGGCTGGCTGCCACGCCCAGTGTCGGGTCTCTCCACTCGCTCCTCTGTTCTCCTCCCTGACTAAGCTGCACTTTTAGATTGTAGATAGAGCACCAGATAGAATGAGCGGTGATCCGCCTCAGGGGCTCAGAGCCAGGGGTTGGGCAGCTGGGCTAGTGTATGGAGAACCACCTCAGAGAAGTCAGGTGGAGGACTTCAGACAGGCAGGATCAGGCTTCAAGCCATGTCCATCTGGAGAGAGTTCAGAGCTATAAATAGAGTTAAAAAATACTGAAAATTATCAAAGTTATGAGCCTGCACTTACAAAATTCTATGTGGTCTCATAACATGCTGTTTTAATATTTGTGCACAAATTTGCAACATAGGCTTCTTATAACCCCACCTGATGAAGAAGGGCACAGAAAATTTTCAACTGGTGCCCAAAAGGTCATTTCACATAGGGACCACAAAATCATCTTTTGGGACAAGATTTGAAAAATAACAGCTATCACAGCCATGAGGTACTGAAAAGATATGTCTATTTTGTAAATCTGAGGTAGAAATATTGAAAAGTACCAAAGTTATGAGCCTGTGTTTGCAAAATTAAATGTAGGTTCATAACTTTGTTGTTTTCAATATTTTTGCACGATTATCAACATAGCCTTTTTATGACCCCACCTCATGAACAAGGGCAGAGAGAATTTCCAACTCCTCTTGGAAAGGTGATTTCATGTAGGAAATATGAAATTACCTTTTGGGATAGATCTGCCTAATGGCGGTGACATTGTTCATGAGGTGAAGTCCCAAAGAAGGCATGCTGAAAACTTGGGCAAAAAATATGTAAAATGCGTAAGTAATGGCACTAGGTTCAAACCCCACTGAACTACATTGAACTGCATACCTGTGTCTTTAGTACGTGGCCCAGCTTTGAAGAGTGAAGAGTGTCAGCAGTCCAGAGAGGATTATGGCATTGGACTCCTGATGGGTATGTAAGGGCTTGTTGGGGTGCAGGGAGGTGAATGCTCAGTGGGAGGGTTGGATGGGGTTAAAGAATGGCTGCAAAAGATATAGATGGACCTTTTTACTGGTGAAAACAAACAAAAAAAGAAACAGACCAATGATCCCGATTGCAATGCTGGGAGATTGGGCACCCTCAGTCTCACAATTATGTGGGGAAGACATAGATGGACCATTTTTTACAGGTAAAAAAAAAAGACCGACAATCCCAATAGTGGCGCTGGGGATTTTGCACCATCAGTGTCATTTCTATTTTTCTGGTGGGGGTATTAAAAAGGACTGTGGTTCTCCGGGTACAACATTAACTGTGCTGGATACTGCATAACAAAAGATTCACTTTAAGCTCCTACTGTAGATTTGCTGCTTTATTGGGTTAAATGCCCAGTCGTTTTGACAAGTACAGTAGCTAAGGTCAGTGCAAATATGTACCTTGTCTCCATTTACATCAAGCTGCTATTAGTTCCAGCAAGCAGCATGGATGACAAAATCCTGCAAACATCAATACAATGGCCTGTTTTGTATTGGAGACAGTAGTCACTCTGTGAAGCATGATATAAATAAATATATAAATAAATAATGCTGGCAGTCACGGCGGAACACAGCCCACTCTGCCATGACCAAGATGGCCACCACATGCTACTGTGCATGCGCGACTGCTAGCGCGCGAGGCAGTACAGTGTGGCAGCCATCTTGGACATGCCAGAGTGTGTCATGTTCACTGTGACCCCAGGCACTGTAAAGTAGTGCAGTGCTGCGGTCAGTATGGACAACATGGATAGACTGGTTCACAGATGTGGAGGCGACTGTGACGCAATCCAACATGTTCATTTGAAAGGAATAGAGTACTTTTTCTCAGTGATCGTAAAAGGACTGCAAGGTTCCGCCACTGCAGCCCTAAAAGCTGAGCAGCTGGCTATGTTAATAGGACAATATAAATCAACAAGTAGGTAGAGATACATTGGTGACACGAGAGAAGAAGTAGCATAGGACTGGTGTGGTGGTGACAGTAGCACAACATCTATAAATTGGCTGTCACCTAAGGATATTCAAGCCTACTCCCTGGACTGCTTTATCGACTCCTGTCTAGACCTCCCTGCCCTGTCTATCTTGCCAACCTCCTGACTCCTGCCTCACACACCCATACCCTCAGGTCTTCCTCTGTCCCCATGCTCTCCACTAGACCTTGCATGACAAAAATGAGTGAACAGGCATTTGTCCATTTTGCTCCCAAATTCTGGAACTCACTCCCCTTATGGTGAAAACTTCAGCCTCCCATTGAGAATTCAAAAACTCGCTGTTCACCCACCTTCTAGCCTCTGGCCAATGCAAATGCTCTTAATTTGCTTTGTCCCACTGCAGGCTGTCGGGTCTGACCCTGAGTACTACACTAATGTTCTCCCATGCAATATGCTTGTCTAGGTGGCTATGAACCTTGATGTCTTTACTGTCCTCAGCTGTCTTATGGTTACCCTAATTGCTTTATTTTACATCCTTATTATGATCTATGCCTAAAATGTACCCTTATGTAACTATTACTGTGCTACCCAATGTATATCTTGTGTTGCTCCTGTACACCTATATTATGTCTGTGCATTTCTGCATATTGTAACCAATGTCCTGTGCTCTCCGGTTAGTGCCTGAAAATAGGCAGGTCTGTTGCCTAGCGCTTACCCGGTTACCAAAAGCTGATAAATAAATAAATATTATCAGTATGTGTACTTCGTTTGGTAAACAGTCCCTTTAGTTCTTGACAAACAAAATCTGGTGTTACTGCAATGAAATCAAACCAATCCATCATAAAGAACTGATGTATTGTTGCAGACCTTAATTGTCCATATGTTTCTGAGATTTTGTTATGCCAGTGATTTACCAACTGATGTGAAAATTTTATTGAAGACACATTCTAGCAAAGGTCTAACCACTTAGACATACATTTATTATCTGACAGTCGCTTTTAGCAGTAATTGTTTTGAGCAATTCTACTTGTTACTGCCATTGTATTGACTTTTTCCCCTTGATTTAATAAAATGTTACATAGATACATAGAAGTTATCAGCAGATAAGGACCTCTTGGCCCACCTACTCAACCCTGTATTCACTACCTACTGTGCCACCACAGACCCTATTAAATGTTATTTAAAACAGGGTAAGTTCATACTAAACTCCTGAGAGAAGCCCTATGGGCCTACAAACATATGAAACAGGAAAGAAGAAGCATTTTGCTCCATCAGGTTCTTTCCTCACCAACACACAAACTATTCCTTCTTAGTCTAGGTACTTATCTCACCATAATTTAAAGACAAGAAAGTTTTTGGCTAACACTGCCTACTATAGACTATTTCACAACAGATCACTCTTACCTGGAAATATTTAAGAATATGGTTTTCAAACTTTCTTCCCTTATTTGCCACTCTTATACTAAGTAGACCTGCTATTTAAGATGCAATGTGCTGCAGTAAGCTGCAGAGAACAGTGTCATTAAATGGTAATTAAGCCCTTTGTCATGCAGTATTTTGTGACATGCCATTTACTGCAAGTTTTGTGTTGCTTCCTGACTGACTCTGCTGTAGCTTTATCTGGCCAAATGCAATTATTCCTTTCAACAGTTTGAAGACTGCTATGATAGTTGCTGTTAACCTTTTCTCCTCTGTTGATAACATCCCTGGACAGATAGTATGGGCCCGATATTCAGAAAAGTACAAAGCAGAGAGTAAAGATTTGTGCTGTTCTTTTCAATTGCCCAGGGTCTGAAGATTCTGTATATAGTCAGACAGTGTGCCAACCCTATCTGACTGAATAGAGGGCAATGTTTGTGCAACACTAAGTCAAGTAGCACTGTCCAGACATGGCTCCTGAAGTAGACCTCAAGAGCGGATAGTGCCAGAGCACTATCTGAAATTTTCAAAGGTACACAAGCAAAGCGAGGGCCATTGGGCATGCAAGGTGCTAGGGGGCCATTGCATGCCCATTATGGGTCCATTGCATGGATAGTAGAGGCAGGCTAGCACAGCACCACCACTCTTTTCCCCGCCCCTCCCTGGTCCAAGACATGTGTAGATACCCCTGGTGCCTAGTGTTTTCCTCACCCACCAATTACTGGCCTGTAATAGTGAAAAAAAAAAAAAAAAACCTCCCTGGTGCTAGTGTCCCCCCTTCAATTGCCAGCCCATAGTAAAATTAAAACCCTCCCTGGGGCTAGTGGTCCCCATTCCCTCTGATCGCCACCCTGCGAGAAACCTAAAACCCTTTCTGGTGATAGTAGTCCCCCTCTCTCTGATCTCCAGCCAGTTGTAAACTGAAACCCTCTCGGTGCTTTTGATCTCCCTCCCTCCAGTCGCCAGCTAATAGGAAAACTTACAACCCTCCATGGTGTACAGTGGTCTCCCCTGGCACCAATCCATGGTACCACCAGTCACAATTCCATAATCCCTGGTTTCTAGCATGCCTCTGTCATGGCACTGAACACCCACCCTCCATCACCTTACCAGTATCCTCAGTGCCACAGGTGCACACCCGACAAATGGCACAGCCCTTCTCACACCTCCTCAGAATAAGCCACCATATGTTTCAGGCAGGGAGCATGCCCCTTATGTCTGGGACAGTGTGACATGTTCTGTCACAGAAATAAGATGCATGCTCCGCTGGACATATGGCAACTTGCTGAGGAGGCGTGAAGAGGGCTTCCCAGTCACTTGAGTAACCCACAGCACCGAGAATGCTGGTAAGGTAACTGAGGGCAGATATTCAGTTCCATAATAGGGGGTGCTACATGCCAGGAATGACAGAATTGTAACTGGTGGTACTGTGTGTGTCAGTGCTCAGGGGACAACTGGATGACAGGGAGAGTTGTAAGATTGTCTATGGACTTGTGATCGGAGGAGGTGGGATTCACTAGGCATCTGGGAGGGTTTAAGTTTTACTATGGGCTGGCAATTGGTGGGAGGGATCTACTAGCACTAGGAAGCTTTCTTGTTTACTATGGACTGGTGTCAGTGAGAGGAGGACCACTAGGCACCTGGGAGGGTTTTAGTTTTCCTGCGTGATGGAAATTGGAAGGAGGGTGGACCATTAATGTCAGGGAGTTTTTGTTTTTACTATGGACTGGTGATCGGGGGCACAAACCACAGGGGCAAGTGGGCTCTCCAGTGCCCAACCAGCAAGTTGGCTGCATTACCTCTGGCAGCTGTTAGGTCACTGTGGAGTAAGAGGATGTCTTGCTCAGCGTTACTTGCACTGCAGAAAAGGACTGGGCTAAAGCCTTTTTGTGTAGTACAAATATGATGAATATCAGCTTGCGCTGATATTCCTGTCCCACTCCATTTGCATATTCCACCCATTGTGGTTTGTGCAGGCAGTAAACTGTCTGCTGGTGCAACCGACACATTTGAATATAATGCTCCAGCACAAAACCTGGTTTGCATGGGCAAACACCAGTTAGTGCCCACACAAACTTTTGAATAGTGGGTTCTATGTCTTTATTTTTTAAATCCTCTACTCTGCCTACTGTTTCAGTGTTCTCCTCCAAAATACTTCTAGGATCTACAGTATTTCTATTTTAAATACTGTAGTACTGTGACCAGATGTTCACACAGTACTGTATACGTAAAAAACCAATGAGCTATACAATAGCTCCTTAAGCCACAGTGCTTTTAAAGTGTATCCCAATACATGCTACTATTTTATCTGATTAATTTGCTAAAGCTCTGCATAATGGCTGCCTTTTTAATTTTATTGTAATGATATCCATTTCATTTTCTTGGTTAATAATAGGTATTTACATACCATTTAAACAGTAATTTGATCTTGTATTTTCTCACGAAAGATGCACAATCTTACATTTTCCAATTTTAATATTTATTTGCCATTTATTTGCCAGTTCCTTGTTTTTCATCCTAAAGCTTACCACTTTACTTTCTTTGTTTCATTAGTAATTTGCTTAAAAGTGAAGAGTATTTATTGTTATTTTATTTGCAATTGTTGGACAAGGAAAGACACATTAAGCTGTAACAACTTGTTTCCAGTCATGTTGTGGGGGAGGGTTACATTGCCCTGTTTCTGTTGATGGGGAGTGTTTGGCCATGACACAGGAAACTCTTCTACTCTCCTCGATGAGGACCAGGGAATCTTTTACTTCCACCTGGGCAGTGACCAGAGATGTGCAGAATGGACTTTGATTTAATATTTCATCTGAAGGAAGGCCAGCTCTAGAGTGCAACAACCCCTTGAACTACACTACATTGTCAGTTATGTGTATTACAGTATTTCAAGTACTGGGTGTGGGGCTAGAACCCATGACATTCCAAACTTCTGGCCCAAAGGCAGGTGTGCTACCTACTGAGTCACTTACAGATAAGAGTTAGGATTCCCTCAGATTCTGGAAGCACATGTTAATATATTTTATATGAGAAATTTGTAGGTGTCAGCAGTCTGCAGATACAAATATCTCTAGATCATCTGTAAATTAAACCAAAGGCAGGGCCATTTCATGGAATCTTTAGGCTGAGTAGGATGTCAATGTTGGATAAGACTGTGCTTAACACAATATGGCTTTCCTGCCAGTGACATTGTGTTCTGTCACTATAGGCCATGAAATGGTTGGTGCATTGATTCAATTTATGGATAATTTTCATATTCATATCTCTGAACTGCTGGCATCCATAGATAAGCATGCTACCTTGTTTGAAAGATCTTCTCATGAGGTTTCAGAATCGTGAGGGGTTCATCTCACTTACCATTCCTTTTACACATCCACATTGACTCATTTAGCTGCCACACCTACAGTACAATTTAAATCAAACTGTCATATCAGTAAGTTGGTTTTGCATTATTGTTTTAAAGGTGTCAGTTCACTGGCAATGCACATTGAGTGTTTTTCAGCACTGAACTAGTGCACACTACCTTTAAAAATGCCTTTGAGCCAAACTGGACAACTGTGGAAACATCAGGAGCTCAGTCAAAGCATTATAAAACTGACTTGCAACTCACAGACCACAGTTTCTGCAAGCTTTTGTGTTGAACTTTGCAACAGTTATGCAATGCATTGAGAAATCTGAAAGCAACTCATTAGCATAACAGTTTTAAATCTGTGACAGGAGGTCTCACCACTCTTGAGGACCAACCTTTTCTTAAATCTGTTGCCTCAGTTCTTCCATTTCTTAGCCTAATTTATCCTTTACAGTTGCTAATCCATAAAGGTGGCCACCTATGGGTATTCCCTTCCCTTTCTTGACTATGCTGTAGTGTCCTCTTTATTCTATTTGCTTTTGGTAACCGGATAGGTGCACTGGGCATGACGATGCATATTTTCAGGCATGACCCAGGAGGATGCAAGTTGAATACATAACAACAACATGAAAACAGTACATCAAATGGGTAAGACAGAAGGTTAGAGGTCCAGAATACAATCAACTCAGTGATTAGGACAATACAGTTACGATAAAGTCAAAATAACATATACAAGTGAAAATTCAATGATACACAAAGTACAAAATTGGTGGAAATGGCATGTACAGTATACATAAAGGTGCCATTAGGATGCCTTGTGGCTATAAGAGAGTAAGAACAACATAAGTCAAACTGTAGAACAAAACAGGACTGAGGGTCCAAGGAGGTGATGTATTAGAGTAAGTGGAGAAAGGGGTAACAGCTATTCAGGGATTAGTCAGGGAGGAGAGAAAGGGCTGAGAGGGAGGAGGTGGAGGAGGAGGAGGTGGAGTATGGCCTAGGAAAGAGTGAAGATGGAAAAGGATGAGGGCATGAGAGAAAGAGATGGGGAGCATTCAGGAGAGAAAAACAGTTGGCGTGCAGCGAGGAAGGTAGATGAGAAAGGTAGAGGAGGCCTGCCTCCAGCTTCATAAAACATAAAACTATATAAAAATAAACAAATTAAAAATAGGCAAAAAAATATATAATTCTCAAATCCCTCAGTTCTAATTTCTGTTGAATTGGCACTCCAAGTGCTACCAGTCTCCTAGTACTGTTTTTGTTTTAAAGCACTTTGATATAAAATGTTTATGAAAAGCATTATAGAAATCTCAGGTCTCTGCATTACTTTGCAGGCACCTTGCTAGTGGTCTCCACACAGTACTGCTGTTGTTGTAAAGCACTTCAGTATACATTGTGTATGAAAGTACTATATGAATCTCAAGTCCCTGCATTTCTGTACAGTTGCTGTAATATCACTCTTCCAGACAGTACTGTTTTTGTTGTTAACAGTTTGGTATACATTACGTATGAAAAGCACTATATAAATCTCAAAGTTCCTGCATTTTGCACAGATCCTGCACTCCACTGATGTACAGAATAGATTGCATTGCATTTGACTGGTGAAGGATGCTGCATGCAGTGGCAGGTGATGATATTTCAGTGGCAGAAGTAGGTGGCAGTTCAGTAGGTAGCCAGAGGTTGCAGGTTTTAACCTGCGATTTGAATGTGCTAAAGCTGAGCTGTACTTAGGAGCTTCTTGACATCAGAATAGGAGGTACAGTCTAGGTAGCCATTGACTTGGGCTCAGGATGCAGTAGGAACTTGTACCACATGGTTGTTGATCAACTGTGGTACTAGTGGTTATTTGATGTGTCTGCAATGCCACTCAAGAGATAATAAGGCAAGATATAGCTTTGAGAAGAAGGAGGCAGCAGGACAGAAGAAGAGACCTGTTAGGACAAGAGTGAAATGTATTAGCCTCAATTAGCCAGAGTGGTGGGTGCACAGTATATCCACTGTCTACGCTCAGTCATCACATGTTGTACCTGTGATCTGTGTGTACTAGGCTATGCAGCAACAGGAAAAGCAGGTGTACTGTAGATGTAGGATAAGGGGTAACTTTAAGATTTGACTTAGATAATGAAGGTTCCCAAATTGGACCCACCCTCATCAGATTCAGATACAGCACCTCTCATCTTTTATTTTCTACCTCCCACAAAGGATCCATATCACCATCACTGGGCCTGCCAATATCTTCTTTCTCAGCTGTGTTATCACCCTCTTCATTATCCTCACCCTCCTCACAAACATTTTTTTCTTTTTTCATTTTGACTGCTGATCTCCATCCTCCAACACATACTCCATACGTTCTATGGGGACACTTTCATCAGCATTATGTGGCTTCTGCACAGCAGGGTAAGTGCTCATGCTACCAATTGTCACAGAAAAACCTACAACATCCTCCTCATCAACCAACCCTGACATTTTGGCACCTTGTTGTCTTTCCACCACCTCCATAGCCCAAACTACCATGACTTCATCCACATATTTGTAGACCATTGTACGTATGCTGCAAACCCATTGGTCCACAGTGGTCCAGATGCTGCAACGCTATGTCTGTCATTCGCGGCAGCCATGAAGGTATACAGGTGGGTTTGCTGGCTGCTGATGATGGGGAGGATCTGGGTGGGCTGGGGGTCCTGTGTGGGTGGGGGTGCCATTGGACCACCAGGGACTTGGTTTAGTTCACATTATGGGCAATTACGGTTACGGTGGGGTGGAGGGTACCACTGGACTACCAGGGCAATATGAATATGATTCACGAGTGATCAGAGATACAGGCAGGAGGAGGGAACCACTAAACCACCAAGGCTATTTTAGTTATGAAATTACAGCGATCAGAGGTACAGGCAGGGAGGGGGAACCACTGGACCACCAGGGCTATTTTAGTTATGGAATTACGGTTATCAGTGGTAATGCGGCAGGGAGGGAACTACTAGACCACCAGGGACATATGTGGGTGATTGCATGCACAGTGTTCTGGGGAGTAGCCACAGTTGGAAAGCTGCTGTGTTGTGCACTGCAACACAGCAACATGCCTGTAACAATTGTGGCTGGCACTGAGCCATTTTTACAGGCTCAGCTTTGAGCCAGGTATGCACTACATCTCTGGGTTGTGCCAGCAGAAACACCACACATCCCAGGCTGAATATCAGGATGTGCTGCATATGTGGGGACCGCCCCCTTGAGATGTGCCGCATACATTATCTCTGCACCCAGGCGCATTGGGAATTGCACCAGCAATTACTACCTTTGAATATGGTGTAGTTCTGGAGTTGAGCTGATGCAACCCAGTTGCACCAGGCACAACCCCTTTAAATATCTAGGCCATAAAGTCACAAACAGCTGGTTTATATTCCACAGACCACAGACATTACAAACTTTAATTATTCCAAACCCAGACAGTACTGTTATTCTACAGATGAGGGTTTCTTCCTTTTTGTATTCAATACAGTTCAACATATTGTATCTTCAAATAGAACATCAACAAAAATGCCCTATTAACCAGTGTTTGACCTGAAGGACATACAGTAGAAACTTGTTCTGATAGATACAGTACTTATATAAAAGAGATTAAGCCCTGCAGACCAATTAATGTGTCATTTTCTTGAGGTGAAATTCATGTATACAAACTAACAGCACTCTAGGGTGTTAAATCATACAATTCAATGAAACAAGAAAAATATTGCTTAGGGAGGGCATCATTAAAGTCAAACTGTTATAAAACACTGACTAACTATGAATCACATAATTCCAAGAAATATACAACAAATGTTGCTTATGGACATTCGACTTTAGGAAACATTTTAATTAATCAAACGAGCCTCTCAAGATACAGAAACAACACAACATAACACTTTTTCAATCCTATAAATCAAAGAAGAAACACGATTAAAGGCAAATTTGGTTGCTTAAAGAGCTAGTACACCATCTGAAATGAATATTCATTTTAACGTAGTGAACACTGACTTTTACATCTGAACATATTTTCTAAATTTTCTGATGTGGTGTGTGAACCTGCACTATACATGAAGGCAGACATATCTAGTTCTCTTCCTTTCATACCTCATTAGCATTGTGGTCTCACTGATTGTGACATAATGATTGACCAAGATCAATCATTCACCTTCTACCAAATTGGTCACTTGTGATATCACAATGTGTGAGGTCACAATACTGATGAAGTAAGGAGTGAAACAGAATAACAAGTAGTCATTCCTGACATGTGGAAGCAGGCCCACATGGTTCCTATCCACAAGGGGTCCCCTAGGGAACCTATTGGCAATGACAGACCAATCCCCTGCTCTGCACCCTAGCAAAAATTCAGAAAAGGCTAGTCTATGTGCAAATCTGAGAGTACCTGGAGACTCACCAGCTACCAACCCTCCCAACATGACTTCAGACTTCACCATAAAACAGACACTGCCCTGATAAAATTCTCAGTAGATGTACTTGGAGCCATGGACAATGGAAGACCAAACAGGGCGGTCTTCATTGACTTATCCAAGGCCTTTGACCTCATCAACAACAAACTCCTGCTGACGAAACTGGGCAAGCTAAACCTAGACCCCTACTGTCTCACATAGTTTGATAGTTACCTCTCTGGATGAACCCAGAGAGTTAGGTGGAAAGGAGTAATATCTGATCTGCTTCTCCTGAAGGAGGAGTTATTGCAAGGGTCTATACTGGTCCCCTGTTCACCAATGACGTAAGTAGCTATTGCAGGGCAGCTCAGTTGTCCAGTATGCAGATGATGGTGTCATATATAGATCCCTGGACAACCAGGCTGACCTGGGTCCTCACCTGCAAGCTAACTTTACCAGACTGGAGACCTGGTTTACAGAGAACAGGCTGGTCCTCAACACAGGCAAAACTAAAGCTATGCTGTTTGGACCAAGATCCCTAGGCCAAGACAGAACCCAATCACTCCTACTCACCTCTGTCTCTGACAACTTCCCAAGTGGTAGGCTCACTAAAATACCTGGTTCAACATTGGACCAGGACCTCACCCTAAAGAATCATATTGTCCAGGTAATGAAAACCATCCGCTGCAAACAAGGAACACTCTACCGCCTAAAAGACCAGCTGATCCCTGAGGCCAGGATCACCATTGCCACAAGCGTCCTTCTCCCCACCCTGACTTCCGCTGCTCTAGTTATGCAAGGCATGGCTAAACTCAAGCTTAACAGACTACATGCTGTACAACAAGGCTGCTCACTTTGCCTCCAGTCTCACGCCAGACATCACCACTGCAATGCCCTGGCACACCAAAACTGGCCAACTCTTGACTCTCACCTTCAGTACCCCTTGCACTGTCAACGTACAAGTTCTTCCACCCCCCACCAGTCTTACTTGGGCTCCCTAGTCCTCACGCACTCCAGATGGAACCTCCATACAACAGGACTAATCCTCCTTGAAGAACCTGGGGTGAGGACCAAGGTGAGTGTCAAGTCCTAATCTCATCTGCCCTCTGCTATGGAACAAACTCCCACCCTCTATACAGAAAGCCCCTTTCCTCAAAACTTTCCAAACCAGGCTCAAGGCCCCTTGCTAGATGCCAGTATCTGCTCCTGCTATGATGCTTGAGCTAACCTCCATACCCCCCACTGCCAACAACTGTACAAATCTTGTCTTGTACACTGAGTATTTATCTTTGTCTTGTACTTGTATTGCAATATCTAAAATATGCACTGTGTCATCATCTTGTAAATCACTAGGTATGTACTGTGCTATCATCTTGTAAACCACTGTTTATGCCTTCCTCTGCAACTAACCTAGGTCGCCCATGAAAAGGGGACCTCCAGGGCTCAGTGGGCCTTCCGGTCACCAAAATTGAATAAATAAATAAATTAATTAATTGATATGCTTTCATCCAGGCGCTGGTTGTTTAATACAGTACTGTACATCAAAACCTTGTGCTATTAGGTACAAAATAATCTAGCTGAGAAAAGTAACTATAACATTTCTAACTGCTGTTTATGGTGCTGCTATATCTTTAAAATTGACAGATTAAAATGGTGGTATATAAGGAGTATCCATGTTAAGATACCTTTTCACATAATGTTGGAACTGAATAATAAAAAAGTGTGACCTGATCATTACCATGTTCATTACTTTTCAGGGCAAAGTGGTTTGCAAGCACTTTTTAAACTTTCAGTAGGAAGAACATTTCTTCATACATCTTTTCCTAGCTTAAGGGGATGCGTATTTCCTATGTGTTTTTCTAGGCCTGGGGATTTTAAATTACCTATAAATCATGGATAGTAGGAAAACTAACTACAGTACCAGATAAACTCGTGTTGCTGCTTAGTAACATATTCCATAGAGTCCGCTCACTATTAATTAGCAATAACTCACTGCTGTGGCAGCCTTTGGGTGGTCTCTAGTGTGGATTCATTAAACATATTTATATTTTAATTAACTAAACATGCATGTATTGCTAGTTATTTGCAAGGGAAGTTGGTAAGTGACTACCAAAATGTTAATTAAAAACTATGTTTGAGAAGAAAGGCTGGTCCATAAATCACCACAACAGACTGATGCTAAATTATATGAACTGTAGATATACAAAGTGCTGTACTGGACACCTAGATAGCCAATCAGTAGAGGCTGGAAAAGAAGGAAATGAATGTGGGTTCATAAAAGCTCCAGTTATAAACATTTTATTCCAATGAACTTTTCAACCCATGAATGGTTGCAAGAGCTATGTGGATCCTGCCTTACCAATTAATGTAAATTGTGCAGTTGCACTGAGCCACATGAGGGGTAACCTGAAGACTCTTCATGTGTCTGTTTTAACTTACACCATCCTTGATTTCTGTGCCTCTGTCCAGTTCTGTAGAGAATTTGCAGTATTTTCCCACAGGCTGCTAGGGTCGATAAATACTAGTGAAAACAAATTAACAGAAGCTTGGTAGTGACAAAAGCTCTGCTCACAGTTCTGGATATCTGAAATGGAAACACCAGAGCTGTGCTGCAGAATAATTTCTGAAACTTTATTTTGATCACAGCAGACAAACCATGATAAAACTTGCACTTCCATCAACAGCCAAATGTTTCTGCATTGGCTGTTGGTGGAAAACGGACACAACAATAATGTGTGATCTGCTGTGATCAAAATAAAGCTTCAAGGATTATCCTATAGCACAACTACAGTGTTTCTTTTGTGATATCCACAACTGTGAGTGGAGCCTTGTGAGGACCAAGTCTCTAGAGAATGTATTGCAAATCCTATATAACACTCCATCCTTTCTTATAAAATGGGTAGGGATCCACTGTGCTTATTGGCCAAGAAGGTTCTGAAGTCATGTGGTTCTGGAAAGAACTCCATGGCTTTGCACTTCTTCTGACAATCAGGATGCTGCACATTGCAATATTAATGCCTTCAAAACATTTTGAAAAACATATGCATGGCAGTCTGTTTGAAGAGTAAAAGCAATGTTTGCCTTTATATTGCAAACTATTAATATGCAACTTTTTTAATTCCCATGAAGCTCACAAAAAAAATACCATTTTGAATACCTCTTAGATTTATTGGAACCTTTTATGTAACCATTAACTATAATGGCTCCCTTTACTCCACAACAGATTTGAAATGCTGTTTTGGTACTGTAGAGTGTATCTTGATTACACTCTGCAAAAGAGTACCCCTCCAGTTTGCACCCCTGACTGCAATCTCACTCAACAACAATGATTTCCCAACTGCATCCCCATTCAATTAACGTGCTCAGCACCTAAAAGACATACTCTGCAAGCCCAATCACCAAACCAAGCATGACAAATAAAATAACTAAATTAAAGGAAAATTACACCTTTGTATCTTGTAAATTTTATTTGTTTCCATGTCAACAGCCAACTGTTTTCCTGTAGCTGTTAGGGGATATATGTTTACCTTAGTTTGTTTTCACTGTTCATGCTAGTCTCCTGTAACTATCCTGGGTGCCTCCATTTTATGGCTGTTGAAATCACATTATACATGATGACAGCTGCATTATCATATGAGAACATGATGTCACATGAGAGCTGTATTAGCATATGAGATCATGATGTCATACCACCTGTTTATACGTGTATCTCTACATTGAAAGTACAAGTATTCTGAAACACACAGATTCAATGCAATTTAAATGAAAAACCCTGCATTACAATTTGGACAGTTTGCAAGGCTAACGTAAGGTAAATGTGGTATTTCACACCTTACTACAGCTTGTTTTGTTGACCTATAATATAATATAATATAATATAATATAATATAATATAATATAATATAATATAATTAAGCAGACATGCATAATTTTGAGTCTAAAGGGGATGACCCATCATGTTGTCATACACTAATACATCTCTCAGGGACAATGAGACTTCAACAATCAGAAAATGGAGACCCCAAGATAGTTACAGGGACTAGTATGAACAGTGAAAACAAACTAAAGCAATCAAATATATCCCTAACAGCTACACGAACATAGTTGTCTGTTGGGTGTAGTTTCCTTAAGAAAAAATGCCAAACTAGCATTCCCTTCTAGGTCACTTGCTACTCTGTCTAGTGCTATGTAAAGTGCTACTGTGGGGTGGGGAGGAGTCAGAGCAACCCTGCAAACAAATGCAGGAAAGGCCAAGAGAAGGAGAGAGGAGGAGAAGGTGTCTGAGAGGGGGACAGAAACCTCATTCTTTACCTCAGTTGCCAAACAGAGCCACATACAGTAGCTACTCTAGTAGCATAAGTAAAACCAGCACAGTACACACTTAACAATGATTTATTTTAACTTTTTGAAGGGAGTTTTTTTTTATTTTTAATAATTTCTTAGAATACTGATTGTATTAAAAAGTTGTTGTCCATTTATAAGCACAATAAGACACTCCAGGTGTGGGATTCCTTTACTGAACCACACTTCCAGATGGATGAAGGCAATCAGTGCAAGTACTTTATGGCTACCAGTGCATCTGGGTGTGAAGTTCAATAGAAGAAACCCATACCCTATCCTGCCTTATTGTTTACTCATTACATTCTCATTTGGGAGGCATGCAAGAGCTAGTACAAAAAGCTCTTGGTCATACCTAACAGGGAGACATAAGTAGGCAATTGCAGGGATGTAGATGTCTCTTGGGATCATCACCTCACAAGTTATTTGTTTATTAGACAATGGCACACCAGGAAATCTACATTTGGGCATAGTGTTTATTTTCAGGTGACTCTGAGGGAGACTGTTTCAGCAGCAGGGTACTGTCTAACAAGAAATGCCCCTTCCCTCAGCTTAGCAAAGACTTAAGTCAACAGAACCTGGAAGAAAGAAGATCCATGACAGCTAGAAGGAGACAGGGTACTAATATTGAACAGAACTAAGAGACTGCAAGACTAGAATTAAGTGAGTCAAGGAGGGTTTGGAAGCAAAGTTTGACATGGGGCTGTGGTTAGCACCAAAGTCTTCTTCAGTACATATATAAAATGAGGAAGCTGAATGAGTGGATTAGGGCCCCAGAAAACATGAGGAGAAAGGGAAGAACCTGTGAGGAATCCATGGGCAACAGCTAAGATGCTGAATTAATACTTTGTTCTGGTGTTCACCAAAGGCCCACGGTTGCTCATAGGGAAGGACCCTGGCATCAGGGGCAGCCACAGTGTTGCCTGTAGACATCACTCCAACCCCAGTAGCTGATCTTCAGTCCAAGATCAAGCCAAGGAGGTCCCATGGGACAGATGTGGTTGTTTAGGGTTTGAAGGGAATTCTAGGTCCATCATAACCCCTCCACTTCACATGTAGTGATACAATGAATATTCTTTGCAAACACACCTGGAGAACACAGCAAGAACATTGATGTTTTGATTGGTGAAACCAATTAACTGTTGCACAAAATGATGAATCAAAATGGAGGGTTGCCATGGCACTAGATTGCAGAATATTGTAACATTAGACCAACTCACCACATTTTTAGAAAATAATATTGAGGGGTCACATGATGGCAGGCTGAAGAGCAGTTGTTCTGTTGTTAGCTCCTCACAGCATAGCATTTTTTAAGTCATTTCACCGTGCATCTAATTAGCTCACTTAACTTTTATACAGCATTTGGTGGGTTTCTGCACCAGCTATCTACAGATACCTAATTTTTGGGGGTATGGATTCAGACCACCAGGATATGGAAACAGCTCCAACCCTGTCCCTCTGCTGGCTCTTCCACACTGACCTAAATAACCCAAGAAGGATGTTTCCCAATCTCCTCCTCAGATTCAGAGGCCGAAATACCACCTCTGAGCATTTCTTCAGGGAACACAGTACCATTGAGGACATCCTCTTCGATCTATTGGCAGACTTCAAAATAATAAAACCATCCTTGAAACTCTAGCACAAAGAGTTTCCATCTTGAAAGCCAAAATTTCATCTCTGGAAAACAAAGCAACCATGATGAAACCAGAGCTGAAGGCTTTAAGATGAAAGATGTACACACTTGAAGAATGCATTGAAGACTGGAAGGCCACAGCGGCTGAATAATTTAATTATTGTCAGCCTCCCAGAGCATGCAGAGGAACAGATACTATCAAATTTGTGCAGAAGCTTTTGGAAGAACTCTTGGCCCCTCCTAATGTGGTGCCCAATACATAATCAAAGGGTGCACAGATTGGTTAGGCCTGTGCCTAACCATGGGGACAAACCACAGCCTACTATTTTCTGACTCTTAAATTTCTTGACCCACATTCAAGCAAAACTGCATGCCTTGAAGGAGCTCTGCTAGAAAGGAAATTGCATCTTTGTTTTTAACCATCTGAATGTGGAGCCAAGCAACAGGAATACCGCAACATTAAGCGTAAGCTGTATGCTGCCAAATTAAATTCTGCATGAAATATCCTGCTTGTCTTCAGTTGGCTACTAAGGACAGGAAAAACATTTAATTCAGCCTCAGAAGCTAAGCAAGCATTGCCACATACTTCCACAACCTTCTTCCGGCTTCTACTTTCAGCACATTGATCTCATTGCTTTTTATCAGTATGACCATCAGGCAGCAATGGGGAATACTTAAACTCTCTAGTGTTATGATGTACTTATAGTGAGCAAATGTATGGGTAGGTTTGTAGGTAGCAAAAATCATTTGCATAAGCAATATATTGCACTGTAACCAAATGTATTACATATAAATATGCACACTAAATTCCATAGGTTACAAATTTGTGCTTTGCTTCATTAAATTGATTTAAATAAAGTGCTCAGGCTCAAAGTGTGCTACCATATGCCTTGCAAAAACAACATCTAATCGCAAAACAACCACTCGGTCTACTGTGCCAGCCACCATCAACCCTGCGCTTTACCTCACTGGCTTCCTAAGGTACACTTCTTATCTTTTTATGCCTGCTTTTACCTTTGCTGACTTGGATTTCTGCTACCCTCTTGCCATCCATCTGTGCCTTCCTCATATGGTGGCACAGCATCTTGACTCACCTGAGCTCAGCTTTTTCTATGGCCTTCCTCTTTACACTACATGAGTTCAGCAACTGCACCTCATTTTGTACTACAATGTCCTCCAAGAGAACTGCTTCAGACTGTCATTTGCAACAGTCTTCATGCTTCAGCTGTCTCGACTGGCATGAGACCAGAGAAGGCTGTCTAGTGAGAAGCAGGCAGCATTCCTCCTTCTTATTTGACTACCCCTTCAGCCCTACTGATTGCTCCCTTTAGGAGAATCTTGCCTTCCTGAGCCAGATTCACAAAACTTTGCCCGGCGCAAACTGGGTTTTGCACCAGGGTATTCTACAAAGCCAGCTTGTGCCAGCAAACTGGGTTTGCACAGGGCAAAGTCTGAGGTTGCAATGCAAATTAGAGGAGGGACCTGCATATTGACACAGTCTCATCCACAAAGCATTTTCTCCTCAAAGGGCCATTTGTGGGGTTCCCTGAGTGGAGAAAATACCACTGAGAAAACCTCCTCTTAACACCATGCAACCCTAGTGGATGGCAAATATACTGTGGGTCCCCTTGCCAATTGCAATCAGAGTAATAAAATGACTTAACCAGTGAGTCTAGAAGTCCCTTTCCCTCCATCATTCTCCAATCACCATCCCTTTATAATAAAAGAGTGTCCTGGTTGTCCAGTGGTCTTCCCCTTCCCCATTCTCTGATCACTGTCCCATAATATGAAACAAAATTTCTCTGGTAGTGGTCCCTCCTCCTCCTCCTCTGCGCACTGATCACTATCCTATTATGATGACAAGAATAACATAATAAGGTATGGCAGGAGGAATCAGAGCTAGGGTGGGGTGACCACTAGACCACCTGGGTTATTCTTGTCATTATACTGGGATGGCAAATGGGGAGGGGAGCAACCACTAGAGGACCAGGGATTTTTATTAGTATTATTATTATACCGGAATGATGATCGAGAGTGAAGGAGGGGAAGACCACTGGACTACCAGGGATATATGTGTTAATATTATGGGATGGTGATTGGAGAATGGGAGAGGGACCACTGGACTACCAGTGATATTTGTTTTAATATCACAGAATGGTGATCAGAGATCGGGGAGCGGAAGGACCACTGGACTACCAGGGCATATTTTTATTATAAAGGAACAGTGATTGATGATCAGGGACAAGGAGAGACTGCTTGACCACCAGGGTATATATTTAGTTATATGGGCCGGCACTCGGCAAGGGAGGAACGCTAGACCAACAGGGAGCCTATTTTTACATCCTCAGGATTGCTAACGGTGAATGGTGGTGGGGGGCACAAACCACTAGGGACTGTGGCTGTGTCGGGCAGGAACTGGGAGGCCATGCTAGCTACCCACAGTCTATGTAAATGGGCCCCTAATGGGAATGCAAATGGCCACATAGCGGCTTGCATGCCCAATGGACTCATTCACATGGCTGCTTTGGAGAATAGGAAATAGTGCACCTCGCTATTCATTTGCAGGGCCATTCTCCTGACTGGACATCGGGGCAGGGCTACAGGGGTTAGTGGTGGCTTTCCTGGGTTAGTGCTGCCCCATTTTGCACTATTCACAGTTAGAGAGCACGATGTGCTCTCTAACTGTGAATAGCAAGAATTCACACCAGGGCAAACCGTAAATCACAGCGCAGACTTTTGTGCTGTGTTTTGAGAGTTTTTGTGAATATAGACCCTGGACATTTATTTACTTCTTTAGACTGACTTCCTGCTTCTCTCTGGTTATCCAACATAGTTTTGTTGGGAGGGGTGCCTTATGCTTATACATGTAACAGTGGGGTAAGGAACCTGGCTAATGATTTTGTCTATGCTTCCTGCTCACCAGACTGGGGCTTGTGGAATATCAAACAGTCCCATTCTATGGTACCATGTTCTTATTTTATTATTAGTGGTCCATCCCAGTTCAGTCGGGTCTCTTCTTGTCTTGTTCTGAACAAAATTGCCACATGCTATAAACAGAGCAGTCACTTGCTACCCATTTAAAGCTCAGGCACAGCACCAAATGTGCCAGATTCTTGGGCTGCAATTTTCAAGGTACCTCACAGACCAGCGTAGTGAGCACCACAATAGCAGAATTTTCTTTGGGGCCACAACTGGGATTGTCTATTAGAATAAGTGTATACTTTGATTCATCTATTTATTCTGGTTGCAGTTTAAATTCCTATAGAATAAATAACAAGCTAGCCACACTTTTCTATCACCACAGATGATGTTGTTGTTGCAGCAGGGGTGAGGGTAACACTTGTCCAGTCCCCCACTGCTTTCAAATGCTATTGGTGTTTTGCAGCCAATTTGTGACCACTCATATTATATGCCTGGGACCCACAGAGAGCCCCCTCTGACAGATCCAGAGCTGACCTGTCGGCAGGATTGCGGTCTTGAGTCTGGGGATAGCCTTATCTCCTTGGGTAAGATTGCTGTTACTTGTTTGTTTGTTTACATGTTCTTTGTTGGTAATATCTATTTGTACATTTGTTGGGTTATCAGAGGGGAGGGATGGGGGAGTTTTGGCTTTTCATGGATACACAAAGTAAATTTCCATCTTGCCAGAGAGCATGCTGGTAGCATCTCATATGGTGGCAATGAGTAATGCTATGAAATATGTTTCCTGGAATATTAAAGAGGCATGCTCTAAAAATAAGTGGCACCTAATTCTTAAACATCTATCTCAAATGAAGCCTGAGTTTCTTTTTGCAAGAAACACATCTATTGTCATTTAAATGTATCCTCTTAAGACTAGACTCTAAAGGTCAAGTGTTTGGTGCAGGGGACAGCACCTGCCAGAAGCGGGTAGCCATACTGATTACCTGTGATACAAAATTTACCCTTACCCAGAGTATAGAGGACTCTGAGGGCAGGTATATCTTTCTTAGAAACACTGGACAATGCTGAAGTGTTACAAGGTAGTGTTTATAGGCCTAACAGTGACTCCCAGTTTAATTATAAAACTAACAGACCCTGTTTTCACATCACCCTGTTACCCTAGGTGAAGATTGGAATATAACACTTTCTTGTGACTTAGACCAATACAGTAAACCCCAGGCAGGCCTTTCACAAGCCCTATGATTTATGTCTGATATGATCGACTCCTTAGGGCTGTGTGACCCATGGAGACTTCTCAATCCGTCCTTGCAAAGTTATAACTATTATGATCAGCCCATAACTCTTACTCTAGGATTTATTTTATTTTACTCAGTCATTGGGCCATTAATGGGCTGCAGCTATGTGACATAGCCCCTAGAGTTTGGTTGGACCACTCTCTGGTCTGGATTCAACATTCCCTTTTGAGTACTATGTGGAAACATAATGACCCGTTACTTAAAGATAAGCACATAGTAGATCATATCTGAGAACTACTTACATAGAAACATAGAAACATAGAATTTGATGGCAGATAAGGACAGCTTGGCCCCACCCAGTCTGCCCATTTCCTACCTAATAGATAAGCTGCAGATCCTAGTTAACCAGCAGCCTACTTTCTACCCCACCCCTAGAATTACCTTATGACTGTCCCATGCATGCTTTTCACTAGCCATTCACTAAAAATACCACCAACAGCTTAATCTGGGTCAATTGCATTCATCTGTATCCCCCTCCCCAGGTCATGCATGAAAATAGGCAGGATTTGTCTAGTGCACTTACCCGTCAACAAAAACTAAATAAATAAATGCTTGAATTCAACCACTGTTTTTGACTCCACAACCTCCTCAGAAGGCGTTCCATGCATCCACAACCCTCTCTGTGACAAAATACTTCCTTACATTACCTCTGAGCTGCCCCCATCTTCAAATTGTGCCCCTTGTTCTTGCACACCTCTTTTTTGAAAGATGCTACCCTCTTGGACTTTGTTCATTCCCTTGAGGTACTTGAAAGTTTCTATCATGACCTTTTGCAACTGAACTGGGTTCTACAACGTGGCAAGATATAGAATGGGCTGCCTGTAGGTGTACTTTATGGAAGCAGTGTATTAGGATGGCGTGTAAACAAAGTATGGCAGGCACAAGAAATAACTCTTCTTCAGGACATCAGAACTCTAGAAAGTAACCTTAATCCCTCTTCTCCAAATTCCTCAGAGCATCCCTGAATGTGTTGTGATGTAAATATGTGGAACTAGTGAGGGAGAAGGCAGAATATGCTCTATTTAAAACCCATTCTATGTATGTAGAAAAGGAGAAAAGCAGGCAAGCTAATGGTTCTACATCTACATAAACAAGAGGCCTCTAGGATCATCCCCTCATCAGATCTGATATCGTGATGCAACCAAAACATCCCAAGGGACATTGTTAATGAACTCTGTGTCTTCTTAAATCTCTGTATGAACCACCGGCCTACATCCCATCAACCCAATCGCTTTCCGCCTTCTTAGACAAAGTTGCTCTACCCACCCTCCAGAGATTCAATGTGTTGAGCTAGTCAAACCAGTTATGGCACCAGAGTTTGAGAAGCCATCAATTCCCTAACTTTAGATAAAACACCAGGCTCTGACAGATTCACTTCTAATTTTTCAAGCTGTATGCAGCTGGAATTGCCCCTATATTAGCTTCAGTTTTCATGGATATATTTCAGCATAGTATTTCAGATCCCACCTTAGCTGAAGCACATGATCATATTACTACCTAAACCCAGAAAAAATCCAGAACAGGTGACCAACTATTGGCCTATCTCCCTATGAACCAGGATTTTCAAATCTTGTTTAAAATGCTTGGCCACCAGGGTTCATAAAGTTTGAAGTGTTTTGATAAGCTCTGAGCAAGCTGGCTTTATGCCTGCAAGAATGACTGCAGACCGTCTCCAGAACTAGCCCATATTTTCTCCCTGTATGGAGACCCAGACTGCCCAGGGGCCCTGGTATCTCTAGACACAAAGAAAGCTCTTGACACAGTTTCCTGGCCATTCTTGTTCACTGTACTGGAAAGGTTAGGCTTGCCCATTAGTTTATTTCATGGGTTTACACTCCTACTCCCGACCGACTGCCAAGATCTATTGTAATAGTGTTCTTTTCCCCTGCCTTCTCTTTATATAGGTACGAAACAGGGATGTCCACTATCCCGTTATTATTTAATCTTTACTTGGAACCCTTGATTCTCAAACTGAAATATAACATCCTTATCACTGGCATCCCTATAGTGAACTCTCATTCTCCATTATTGGTATATGCAGATGACATTCTTTTGAATCTGACCCACCCCAAGACCTCGATCCTGGCTAATCTGAGGTACAATAGGAATATGGTGCACTTTTTAATTCTAAATGAAATACTAACAAAACCGTATTTATGCCCCTCAATAGTGAGGTCTACAAAGAAGGCATCTTGGTTACTGGGCTTGTCTGGGCCCCTACTCAGTTATGATATCTCGGTATAGAACCTAGGAAGGATTCACACTTGCTTAAAAACTTAACCCTGATGACCTTGTACAAGCTGTTAAATTCATTCTGGACAGATTGAGCACTTAACCCCTCATCTTATGGAGTAGGAGTAACATTATAGATTTGAATGTCCTACCTAGAATTTTCTACCTCCTCACATACTTAGTCTTCACCTCCCCTTTCACGGTTTCATAATCTACATTCGATGTTATCCACATTCATTTGGGCGGTAAAACACCACAAGAGCATATGTTAAATTAGCAGTTCCTTAATCATTAGATGGACTTCAACTCCCAGATTTTTGCCTTTATTACTGGGCAAACCATTGCAGTAAATGGGAGCTATTCACTAATGGGTGTAAAGTACACAACAAAGGCATGTACCCTACCCACATAGGTCCACACCCATGGACAGATGTGCACAGGCCAGTGTTTCGAATGGCCATCACCTGTCTGCAGCCCACACCCCGGTGAGCAGGACCACACAGGGTGGCTGGGGGCAGAATAGCAGACCCATGTGGGCATCCAATCAGATGCCTGTTTCAGGTCCAGGAGTGGATCCTTTGCTCGGAAGATGTGGGATCTGGGAGTGTAAATAGCACCTGCAGGCACTCATACATGTGCAGCCATGCCACTCTGTCCAATGGTCCCCCTGCACAAGACCTGCTTCAATGGCCTGAAGTCCCCTTCCAGCAGCAACCCCCTAGAAGCCAGGGACCCCCACAGGCAACAGTGCCCCATCCCCATCCGTGTCGGATGCACCCCCCACACACACGCACTGCATGAGGACCCAGTCCTCAGTCCCAGCAGTGACTCCCCATCGCATAACACCACCCCATCTCATTACCTCATGACAGTGTCCCACCCCGATTCATCACCCCAGCACATTCATTGGCAGACAGTGGTCCCCCGCCCCTGGCACCCAGAGGTGCCGGATATCACAACCCTCCCAATCCTGTTACCCCAGCACATTCAGTGGTGAATGGTAGCCCCCACAGTACCAGCAACACTCCCCCCTGTACCAGTGTGCCAGTGCTGTAGCTATTGTGTCAAGCAAGCAGTGCGGCCTTGCACACACCTCCTCAGCTGCCACTGTACATCTGATGCTGGCAGCATGTGCTGCTGTTAGGCAGCGCCTCCCAGCATCAATTGTATGGTGGGCAGCCAAGGAGGTGTGTGAGGCTGCACTGCTCACTGGCAATAGTTGCGCACCTGCACAGATAAGGGAGAGGGGTGTTATCGGTGCCATGGAGGGTGGGGAACCACTGTCCACCAATGATGGTGCTGGGATAATGGGTCAGGGGTCAAGGGGTGGACAATGGCATGGGGTTGGGGGACGAGGCGGTGTTGTGTGATGAGGGAAGGTGGTCACTGCAATCAGACACCACAAGCACTAAGGAATTCACATTCACCAGCAAGTGGCAGAGTGGGTTATGTACTACGTGGCACAAGGGACCTCTTGGAATCTGCTCAGTTGAGGATGTGTGTGGAGGGTTGTGCTGCCTCTGGTCTATGCCCACAGCACTGACTTTCAGGTGTGCAGGGGTGTTGTCGGTGCCACAGGTGGGTGAGGAGATGTCTGCTAGCATATGTGTCGGCTGGTACTGGGGTCAGGTGTCAAAATAGTGTGCATCCGGGCTCATTCATACTGGGGGTGGGATCTTCCCAACACCGGGCAGGGCTGCTGTGTGTGGAGGGTGGGTGCTGTATGTCCTACAGGGATGGGGTTGTCATGCTGTGGGGGCTTCACACATGTTTGCAGGCTGGGGGACTCTGTGGGTGCATGGGCCTGGCCATATATAGCGGTTGGCGCCAGGGACCCTGGCATATCCTGATCGCCCTACACTGCTGTGAGATGCACTCACCCGCCTTTATGAATGGCATGTAGTGCAGACTTGCCTCTGCCCACCACTGGTGCATTGCTGTCCATGCAGCTGGGGAATTGGGCATGTAACTGTCTTACACCCTTTTCTGAACGCCCTGAGGGTCTGCAGGCCCGCTCTGTGGCATTCATGTGATATCAGTGCCTATGTGCCCTAGTTTCTGTGGCACGAGGCATTGTGCATAGGCCTTAATATCTGCAATGGTTCACACAGAACAACCAGACTCATCCTCTGCTTATACACCCCTATAGTTAACCATCGAACAAGAACAAATCGCCACCAAAACCTATCTCCCCATACTCTGTTATGTGTAAACAAGCATTTGTCAATGCCGAATGTTTGCTTGCTGGCATTGGCAGTGGTAATGTAGAAGTTACAGAGCTGCGTAATAGGAATGGCGGTGAAGTACTGAACTGAAGCCAACCCACCACCACCCCTGCAGAGAGTGACAGGCATTGGGGTGTGCATTTGGGTCATCAGGCATCTTCTGCCGCCATTTCACCACACCCACCCTGCAGACACTGACAAGTGTCATGGTGTTCCTTGGGGTCTTTGGCCCTTATGCGCACCCCATTTCATTAGGAAATGCAGTGAGATGGGTGCGATAGGAGAATGGGGTGAACTTTGGGGCTGAAGAGTCCAAGGCATACCTCGATGCCTTTCACTGGCTGCAGGGTGTGGAATGGTATGAGCATTACAGGCAAGAATCCCAAGTCACACCCCTGATGCCTGTCATTCTCTACAGGGTTGGGCGTTATGGTTGGAAACCCTAATACCTCAGGCATTCATTGGTATTTTCACTCCAAATTTTCAACATGTTTTTTTGTGACCCCACCTCATGAACAGGGGAATATCAATTTGTTAGCCAAAAGCTGCTTATGCACAGCAGTATGGCATTTAGCACCACAGGTGCAAAAACATTCGAACAGGATGTAAAAACGACAGCTGTACTGTTCATGGGGAGGTGTAAAAATGGCAATGTTGCAAATCTGCAGTAAAAATATTTAAATAAATGGTAAAGTCATGGCGTATATAGAAACTGTGCAGCGACACCTGTAATATAATTAGGTTGGGATATTTTACAGCAGATTGTCAACTCAGGCATTTTGGTGCCTCCGATCATGAACAGTGTCACAGTGATTTTCTTTATGTGTGCTGAACAATGATTTCCCACACAGCCATGCTTCTCAGCACTGAAAGTGTGAAAACACACTTCAGCCATGTTGTAAAAATGACAGCTGTACTGTTCATAAGGAAGTGTGAAAAATGCCACTGGTGAAAATCTGGACTGGAAAATATTACAAAGTCATGAACTTACGAGGGTGCGTGAAACTACGCATTGCTCACTCGTAATACAGTCATTTTATGGACTTTGTCACCAAATTTTCAACATAGCCATTTTAAGACCTCTGCTCATGAACAGTGTAACTGTGATTTTCTTAATCTGTCTCTAAACATTGCTTTCGACACCAACAGCACCATTGTGCGCTACATGTGCGAAAACACATTTTGGGTGACATATGAAAAATGGCAGCTGTACTGTTCATAAGGAAGTGTAATAAATGGCAACGCTGAAAATCTGGAGGAAAATATTAAATTTGCAAACTTACTAGCATGCATAGGAACTGCGCGAACGACGTCAGAAACAGTCATTTTAGGAATTTTTCATCAAATTTTCAACATAGCCATTTTAAGACCTTTGCTCATGAACAGTGTCACTGTGACTTCTTAATTTGTCCCGACATTGATTTCGCACAGACTGTGCCATTGTGCGCCTATAATATGGGCGGAAACATGTTTTGGGTGAGATGTGAAAATGACAGCTATACTACTCATAAGAAGGTGGTAAAATGGCAATGTTGGAAATCTGGAGTGAAAATATTGAAAATTCGTGGAACTTACGTGAAGGTATAGGAGCTGTGCAACACACGCCGTAAAACAGTCATTTTGAGGAATTTTTTCACCAAATTTTCAACATAGCCATTTTAACACCTGAGCTCATGAACAGTGTCACTGTGATTTTCTTAATTTGTTCCATACATTGATCTCGCACAATCGACTGCGCCATTGTGTGCTACATGGGCAGAAACACATTTTGGGTGACATTTGAAAAATGACAGCTGTACTGCTCATAAGAAGGTGTGATAAAATGGCAATGTTGGAAATCTGGAGTGAAAATATTGAAAATTACGACCATTCACGTAAAGCGAGGAACTACGCAATGCACCGTGAAACAGTCATTTTAGGAATTTTTTCACCAAATTTTCAACATAGCCATTTTAAGACCTCTGCTCATGAACAGTGTCACTGTGATTTTCTTAATTTGTCCGTACATTGATTTCACATACACGACTGCACCATTCTGCGCTACATGGATGGAAACACATTTTGTGTGAGATGTGAAAATGACAGCTATACTACTCATAAGAAGGTGTGGTAAAATGGTAATGTTGAAAATCTGGAGTGAAAATATTGAAATTTCATGAACTTACGATCCTGCGTAGGAACTTCATAGCGCACCTAAATAAAACAGTCATTTTTGGAATTTGGCGCAAATTTTCAACATGGGTTTTAGGACCCCTTCTCATGAATGATATCACTGTTGAGGTATCTCAGGCCCAAAGGGTGATTTCGAGGTCACCGCGCAGTCACTGCGCGAAATCACCCTTCGGGCCCCAATAACGCCATGACAGTTACATAATTCATGAGAAGGTCCCAAAACCCATGTTGAAAATTTGCAAAATTCCCAAAAATGCCCGAGATATGAAATAAAGTTGAAACCCCCTATGTAACCCATTATACAGCTTACCGGCATTTCCTCAGTTCATGCGTTGGCTTTGAAGAGTGCAGACGTGTTCCCGTCCATCAAGATCATCGCACAGAGTCCGAGGTAAGTATGGGGTGGGGTGTGGGAGGCTTGGTGCACAGTGGGTGGGTGGGTGGGTTGTGGGAGGGGTTGGGGACGCGCATGGGACAGTTTTTATTTTACAGGTTTAAAACAAAAAAGACATCGTGGATGTTTGCCACACTGGGGTGGGCTCCATCATGGCACAAGGACTTGAGAGGGTTCAGCCGACGGGGATTGGGCACCCACGTCGGCAAAATAAAAAATCGCTGGGCACCTGGTTACCACGCTTGGGGTGGTCTCCCAGCGGGCACAAGGACTTGGGGTGGGGGCCCCTCAGCCAAGGGGATTGGGCACCCCCGCCGCCAAAGGACTATAGTGCTTGCCACGCTGGGGTGGGCTTCCAGCGTGGCACCTACAACTGGGGGGGGGGGAACGAGCTCAGCCGATGGGGATTGGGCACCCGTCGGCTATACAGTACGGGGCGCGCATCGTCTGTTCAGGCATGGGAGCTGCATGTGAGCAGCGATATCTTATCGGTGCTCACTAAGCGTAGCTCCCCTTTTCAACTGGGGCATACTGCATTTTGGAGCGTGTCAGACAGCTCCAAATGCATTGGCTTAGCGGCCTAGCCTGCCAGCCCACTGACTGATTGGAGGAGGAGGTGACACACCTCCGAAATCTCCTATGAAGGCACTATGTTTCTTGCACATGCATGCAAGCAAACATAAAAATGCTTTACTCCCACAAAGTCTCAAGACTACTGCCATTGGTACTCTCTCAAAGTGCATGTAAAGCTCAGTACAGCACTTTATATGAACTTAGCAAAATATCTCAATCAACCAATTCATGGGAACCCATATTTTAAAATAGATGGCAGAGTGATTTCTAGGGACTGGTGACAAACCCAGCCACTATCTCTGTCTGTAATTTACTTCTTAGTAGATGCTTTTCCCATATGATTATGTTGAAGTCCAGTATAATTTTAATGACAGGCATGTTTTCAGGTACTTGCAACTCACCTTTGCAGTAGCTTACCAAATAGGACCAGTGTCATTGCTAGAAGCAGAGGGATCTATTCTTCCTCCCCTAGTAGACACGGCCTCCCAACTCCATGCCACATCTCAACTATATTGGGCCCTTTTGCTAAACTTTACCCAGCTCTGGATGGTATTTGTCTCTCTTGGAATGAGGCCTTTCCGGATAAACACTTAATTAGGTTAAAATTTGGTCAGAGCTCCGTAGTTTATTACGCATGATAAACTTCATCTTACACAGTTTGAAATCCTTTATAATCTCTTTTTATACCCTAATAATTTAGCTAGAATGGGTAAATTGCAAACCAGTCCTTGTTCTGTATATAAAGAGCTACTCCACCTCAATAGCTCATGTCTGGTGGGAAATCAGTCAAGTGAGAATTAAAAAAACTCACCGACACTGGGCTTCAGGATCACAAAAAAAAAACTTTAATAAGTGTTGATAAGGAAGCAATGAATAAATACTCCTGACCCATTTATTTTGCCAGTGATACAGGAGGAAGGTCAGCTCAGGTGATAAAAACAACTCTGGACTAATCCAAAGTTTTAATAGTCAAGCTGGCCTTCCTCCAGTGTCCCTTTGAAAAGTCAGGAGCAAAACCGGTCAGGGGATTTGTTCACTGCTTCCTTGTAGTTGCACTTATCAAACCAGTACTTGTACCCACTGTAGGTCAGATGATGGCACTTTATTACATACATTTTGGCATTGTCGTAAAGTTCAAAGTCTATAGTAAATGATAAAGAACAGGGTAGACCCTCTTTTAGGTCTTGATGATTTGTTTACACCAGAAATCTGTTTAATTGGTGATTTTCAGGGCATCTCAGTGAAATAAAGGAAATATAATATTGTAATGATGTCCATGATGGTAAAACAGCTGGTCCTTTGACATTGAATGGCTCAAGATGTCCTTTCCTATAATGAATGGTTAAATGAGCTCCTGTTCAATCTTCAGTTAGAAAAATGATTGCAAATAGCTATAATAAGCCACCTCTCTATGATAAGAGATGGAGCAGGCTCCACACCTTATACACTCTTTCAAATAATTGATGGCATTAATTCTCTGCCCTTACTTTTCTACATCTTGCTCAATTTTATTGTGGCTCTTAAGTATATAATTATTTCCTTTTAATATTAATGTCTTTCCACTGCTTTCTGTTGTGCTACTGTGCCCATTTATGTACTAATGCATTATTTGTACTCACTCATTGAACATAATTAGGCATGTTTGTTGTTTTTGTTTTGTGTTTTATGTATTTAAACCATAAAATATACTCAATTAAAAAAAGAAAATAATATTGTTATTTATTTTCAGTTGGTGTAGTAAAATTCCTAATTCGTGCCAGATGCTCACCAATGTTTCTGGGTGCCTAATGATACCTTAATCAAAGGGGACAGGTTGCATTTGTAAAATGTATAAAAATATATTATGTTCCACAGAAATATATATTTTTTACAAAATATTTGTTATTCCACATCTCCCTTTATATACAAATGTATATTCAACCTTTTATCATGTTGTTGCTCTGTTATCTCATAAAGTATATACTAAAAACTAAGCCTTAACTTCTATTATGTGCTACCCAGTATCTCATTTTGCTTTTTTTAAATACTTTTTATACATTTGACAATGTTTAAACTTTCTCATCAATCATTCATCTGTAACATAATGTATTGTGTTCAATCCAAAATTTAAACACAATCTTGGTTACCTGAATACTCCCTACACCAAAGCTTTGTCAATAGTATTTCTGACACAGTTCATGGTTTCTTGACTGAAATACATACATCTGTTGCTTCTCTTAAATGTCACATTCTGTACATTCATATATTAGGCTTAATGCATGTCTTGGGACAAATCCTAAATCCCTGTTTTACTGTACTGTGACCTTACTTACATTTTCTTATACTATGGCACTGGTAGAGAAAGAAGTGTGTGTGTGTGTGTGGGGGGTGATCAAGATCATGACCAGGTATATGGGAGGGTAGAGGACAGACAGATGATGTTATCTATAGTACAATAAATATTGTACCTTAATTTTCCTTTCTTCATCAATGTATTTCAAGCCATTTTATGTACAAATAAATAATTATCTCTGTTGTTTCCTTGATTTTTATTAGTACCGTCTATTTACCATGTCCCTATTGCTCATCTCATACAGATCACTACAATACAAATTAAAGGGATTTAAATGTGGAATCATTTACTTGTTTTAAATTTTAGCAGTTATTTAAGTGATAACATTCAATTTGCTAGAGATATACAAAGGAATAACCAACTGATGTGGGTAATTAAATGCCAAAACTGAAGCCAAAGGAGGAGGTGATTAATCAACTACAGAAGTCAATTATTGCATATACTCCAGCTAACTGAATGTTATTATTATGATTATTATATGACTAGGATTTTGAAAACATGATTTTAAAAGTTCTGTGGTAGATAGAGGAAACATGCCTTTTTCACCTTTTTCTCACAACTAAATGGATAACTCGCTATGGCGTGTCCGAATGTGGATAACCTACTGTGGGCATGTCTCAAATGGGGACAACCAACTGTAGGCATGTCTAAAATATGGTTATAAAATGGGTAGGGAGGTTTCTGTGTCCTGATTGGCTACAAGGTACCAGTTTCCATGTCCTTATCAGCACATTTTGTGCCATCTGGTACTTCTTATACCAATCAGGATGCAGTGCAGCCAGAGGTCCATGCCTCCAAGAAAGTTTTGAAAAAAAACTTTCTGTCAGTCATGTTAGTTGGGTAGTCACCTATTAGTTGCACTAACACATGAATTAATAATACCACCTATTACTACAAACAACGGTACTCTCCACAATTAATAGACAGTTTTCACATAAATAAAGATCAATATGAATAACACCTTTGTTACTTTGTGAGCCTGTTTTCTTCCATTCCAGCCTTTAGGCCATGGCACTGAGTAGATGGCATTATCCATGATAAACCAGGTGTCACCTCCATTGTCATCACCACAACCCATGCTGCCATAACTAGCACTGCACAAGCCAAGGGCCAGACAATTGGGGAAAAGTAATATTTTGTAGCATTCAGGCATCATTATGCACATTAAGTGCTTGATGTGACAATGTGAATGGCCAGATTGAAGAACCAGATGAGGTTAGGTAGCTGCTTGGTTACCAGCTCTGCCCCACTGATGCTGGCTTCATGTTGCCTCATATCTCACTGCCAGCATATTGACTGCAGCAGTGCTGTTTACTAAGTACACTGGCTGCAAAGGAAGCTACTTGTTCCCTGTAAAACCGGTTGCACTTACTCTTCATACAAAGACAGCCCTACAAAAAGATAAAAAGAAAAGAAAACACAAAATAATAATTCTAGAGTGTATTGTAGGGGGGAGGGGGAGGCATACAGAGGCCACCCCTCTAGAGGCTGAGTAAACCACATATCCATTCAAGGACAAATACAAGGACAATTACTATTTTTCTATTTTTTATTAATTTTAAATATTAACATATTCTTTTACAGTTTTTATGTAAATGTATTTTTTTAAACCATGGAGTCTATCTTATAAGTGGAATAAGATACTCTGAAGTGTGGTTTATGCCTGATAAGAGCACTTCCCAGGTGTTAAAGGTACTTGGTGCAATCAGCCTCATGCTTCATTAAGTACATAGATGTGCCTCTTATCAGGCCAAAAGTACACCTCATTGTGTCTTACTCCTTACTGTACATAAACTACTATGGGTATGTCTAAAATGAGGTTAAAGTAGTTGTATGGGGTATTAAACATTTTCCTATATTCTGCTTGGCTTAGATGAAATACCTGTCACACAATAACTGTTGATGTTAGGAGATCAAATACAGTACTGGGAATAATGTGCCTGCTTAAACAATGTTTCTGTCTAGTGGACATTTTAAGATTAAAGAAATTTATAAAATGAGTTCTTGCTACTTCTGCATCCTCATTGTGTGAGAGACTGTCACCAGCATAACATTTATAGAACAAACATGCAAAGTCAAAACAGTGTAAAATTAGCAAACACACATAAAATAAAGCAAATCAAAGTACTAATAGTACTGAGAGGAGTCAAGCTGTCCTAAACAGAAACAGAAACTCACTGGAAATGAGAAGTGCCATCTCAGCTATACTATGCAGTGTAAATAAATTGCTTGTTAAGCACTTTGGGATGTAGTGCATGAACAGTACCACTATATGTAAATTCTATATTATTTCTTAGTCTAGGCACCACCAGTAGTTAATCAAAGTACCAAAGTTCCCAAAATATGCCAAGACAATGTCACTATACAGAGTTCACCATAGTGGGAGATGCATAATAAAATATACAATGTGATCATCTACTAAAAGCCATAAGAATTCACGTCTTCATCTTCAAGAAGAGGGTGAAGTGTGGAAATGGTAAATGCAGCCCTTAACTACAGCCAATATCTGGGAATCCAGAGTCAGCCTTTCTGAAACACTGCTTCCTAATTTCTGAAAATTCCTTTCCACCACATGGTTAATCACACAAATATGGCCATCTACTTATGCTTCAGCTGCCTGAGATCAGTTGCATTTGAATTCCTTTTGTTGTTGTATCAAGTAGACATAGATGAAGTAATGTAAATGTGGATAAGAAAGAAAAGCAACATGCACAGTAGGATAGATGATACAAAAGACAGATATTTTCCAATGTGTATGGCTTCTAAAATACAAATACAATAAAAAGTCTCCAACTTGGCACAGTGCATCATAGATATTCAAATACAGTACATGTGTGTGAGTGTGGTGCGTGGGTGTCTTTCTTTGCAATAAGTAAACATTTTTCCTAGTAAAATCCATAAACAAATGAGTATACCAGCTCCAGCTGTCTGATCTGGTCAAATGCAACACATTACTTAAGGCAACATAAGGCTGCACCAGTGCTTTCCTATCTTTAACTTCGAGAAAGGGTTGACATCTGGCAATGGTAAACCATCCCTAACCAGTACCTGAAATCCAGAATGAACTCCAGATTACTGACAACTCCATTTGCCACAGTGTGACCCCATAACAGTGAGCAGCTACAATTGCTTCACCTGCCATACAGGAAATACATTTGAACTCCCTATTTCTGATGTCAAAGGGAGTGGAAGGAGGTGACATTATTTAAAGTCTTGTAAGAAAGAACAATATGTAGGATACCTGAATGATACAAGAAGGGAGATACTTTTTAATGTGTGTGTGTCTGTATATATATATATATATATATATATATATATATATAATCAAAACCCTGAAACCCAGTACAAATTATCATAGGTATTCAAATCAATATAAGCTGGGGATAAACTGACGAGGATAATTCAGGTGGTACAACATTCAGTTTGATATGCCACTACTCAGATCTCACCACAACCACCTGATTACATAGCTCATGCTACAGTATCAGCAGTATGGAAAAATAAAAATGCTTGACAGTAAATAAATATTACCCATCTGAATATACCACTAGGTTTCACAACGGATAATTGTGGTGAAAACCATTCAGGACTAATAAAAGAAGGCTTTTTATGCCATCAGAGTGGTTAAGTATTGGAATGGTTTATTTTAAATGACCATTGATTCTCAATGTTGTATAATTTAAAAAGCATCTTGACGTAAAATGGACAATTGAGATCTAACCAAGTGCATTACCCTCAGGGTATATAGTATGACAGCATACAGCTGTCAAATGTCCATATGCAGCTATGATAGTCAACACAAAAGCAACTTATTGTTTATATTGCAAACACAAAAGCAAAAATTCTTGCAGTAGGGTTGCCACCAACTACATATGTCTCATAATGCGATGGTTTGGATTGGTAGGTGTAGTCAGGAAGGATGATATAATAATATACAGTACCAATGCGTGTACATAGTGCATGATGTGACATCATCTTTGCCACCCAGAAAATGAGAGTAACGTATGATCGGTTAAAGAACCACCAATAAATTATGTGGGAGAGGTGGGGCTCCAGGCTGCCCAGGCCTCTGAGGAGTCATTCTATGCTAGTTCTTAGGGATGCCCCTCAACCAACCATCAAGTGAATGCAGAATTTGTCAAAATAGAGAGTGTACACCACATCAAACTGTGCTTCAAAAGTCCTATACTATGTCATTTATTAAAATATGTGATGTGTGGCTCATAAGTGCCACTTCTTCACAGCCAACAAGGATCACCTTTTGTTTTTTCTTTCCTAATTTATAGATGTCTGATTCCTTGTAGCAAATGCATATACGCAATTCAGTAACAGGCTTGCTCTGGGCTGTCCATAAACAGGCTTAATGTGGATATTTAAAGTATGTATTATAATGCCACTGCTTAAGTGGAGCATTGAAACATAGAAACATAGAATTTGATGGCAGATAATGACCGCTTGGCCCACCTAGTCTGCCCATTTCCTACCTAACAGATAAGCTGCAGATCCTAATTAACCAACAACTTACTTCCTTCTACCCCCCACTAGAACTGCCTTATGACTGTCCCATGCATTCTTGAATTCCCCCACTGTTCTTGACTCCACAACCTCCTCAGGAGGCTGTTCCATGCATCCACAACCCTCTCCATGAAAAAATACTTCCTCACATTACCTCTGAGCCATCCCTCTATCTTCAAATTATGCCCCTTTGTTCTTGCACATCTTTTTCTGAAAGATGCTACCCTCTTGGACTTTGTTGATTCCTTGAGATACTTGAAAGTTTCTATCATGTCCCCTCTCCTTCTTACCTCAAGGGTATACATATTAAGCTCCTTTAGTCTTTCTTCATATGTCTTCTGGTGCAAACCTGCACCATTTTGGTTGCTCTCTCTCGGCAGCCTCCACTCTGTCTAAGTCTTTGTGGAGATGGGGTCTCAGAACTGTACACAGTACTCAGATGGAGTCTCACCAACTGTCTGTACAGATGGATAACAACTTCCTGTTTTTCTACTATTGATGCCTCTCCTATGCATCCCAGTATCCCCCAGCCTTCCTTATTGCCTTCTCACATTGCTTGCCCACCTTTAGGTCATCTGATATAATTACCCCAGCTCCTTTCCATTTTTACTGTTGTCAGTATCTCACCCCCATTGTGTACTCTTCCCTGGGATTTTGTTTCCCAGGTGCATTACCTTGCACCTCTTTGCATTGAATCTGAGCTGCCATACATTTGACCGTTCCTCCAACCTTGCCAAGTCTCTTCTCATCCTTTCCACTCCATCTTGTGTATCAACCCTGTTGCAGATCTTTGTGTCATCTGCAAAGAGACATACTTTCTTTCCTGTTCCTCTGCAATGTCACTTATAAAGACATTAAAAGGACTGGTCCCAGTACTGAATCCTGTGGTACCTGCTAGTAACCCTCCTTTTTCTTCACTGGACTCTGTTTACTACTACCCTTTGCGTCCTGTTGTTTTAGCCAATTTTTATCAGACAACCACCTTGGGACCCACTCAAGGCTGGCTAACTTGTGTTATTTTTGTGTGGGACTGTATCAAATGCCTTGCTAAAATCTAGGTAGGCCATGTCCACAGCCCCTCCCTGGTCTACTACTTTGGTCACCCAGTCAAAGAAATCTATTAGAATCATCTGACATGACCTTCCCATCATGAATCCATACTGTCTTGGGTCCTGTGCCCCACTGGCCTCTAGGTACTCAACAATTCTTTCCTTCAGAAGTGATTCCATCATTTTTCCTACCACTGAGGTCAAACTAACTGGTCTGTAGTTTCCTGCCTCTGTCCTGCTCCCATTTTTGTGAAGAGAACACATCCACCTCCTCCTCCTCCTCCTCCTCCTCCTCAGGTACCACCTCATCCTCCCATGATTTATTAAAGAGAGTTGTCAGCAGTGTCACTAGTTCTACCCTTAGTTCTTTTAGAATTCTTGGGTGAATTCCATCAGGCTCCATTGCTTTGTCCACCTTCAGTTTTATTAGTTCTTTCAGAACCCTTTCTTCTGTAAATGGACTATAGTATCGACCCCTGTCTTCAGAGTGTTTCTCTTGTTTGGTTTAGGTACCTCTCCTCCTCTTCCTTTGTGAATACTGAACAGAAATATTCATTCAGTATCCCTGTTTTTTCACTATGACCCTCTGCCCACGTTCCCTCCCTTTATTTAGCCTCAGTATCCCTCCTTTGATCTTTCTTCACTCCCTAATGTACCTATAAAATGTCTTATTCCCCTTCTAACATATCTGGCTATCATTTCCTGGGTTTGGGCCTTTGCTATTCTGACTGCCTTCCTGCCTTTCTGCTTTAACTGATAAAGTTCTCTGTCCTGCTCCTTCTATGTTTCCTTATATTTCCTGAATGCTATCATTTTCTCCTTAACATTCCCTGCCATCTCTTTTGAGAACCACTGCATTTTTTTCCTTCATTGTGTTTTGTTGATTTGCTTTACACAAAGGCTTGTTGCCTCTTTGATGGCTGTTTGATTACTCCCCATTATTCCTCCATCCTCCTTCTTGCCTGTTTGTTAGTGCTTTTCTAAGGCACGCCTCATTTTCCCAAAGTCAGCCCTCCTAAAGTCCAATACTCTTGCTTTTGTATGGCTTGATTGTGTGGCTGTGTTTATCATTAACTACACTGTTTGGTGGTGTACAGCCCTGCTCCTCTGATAACAGGAAGCAGACACCAAAAGACAAAAGGAAAAGAACATGCAACTGAGAAAAATGAACTTGGGGTGACAGGTTAGCAAAGAAACATATCAATGCAGAATCTCAGGGTCCCATGACCACACTACAGAGTTTGAACCTGACATTCTAAAGTTCTGTTTCAGGAGCAACATCTCAGGATTGATTTGCTGCTATTTGCATGACATCACAAATACACTCTTCTTGCTAGAACTTGCTATCTGGAAAATGTGGCAAAAAAGATTACTGCAAATCAGTTCCTTAAACTAGTTAGAGAAAAAAATTAACTCTCTAAAAACTAGTATTTTGGTCTGAAAAGAGGATAGAATTAGAAAGCTATAACATAAAATGTTATTGTCACTAAAACAATTAAAATAAAAATAAATACATTGAAATATGTTCTATAGTGTTTCCTCAATAAAACAAAATATGTTTTCATGTTATTAGACTGCCTGCACCAATCAGAAATAACTATAAGAGAAAGTCTTTGGGATTAAAATGCAAGACTTAATTCTGTGATATAAGATGTTTCATACCATGGAGGTATAATTTTTTGCAGTGTCCCTATAAGTCATGACAGCAGCAGACAAGCTCATAGAATAACTTACAGGGAAATTTTCATCAACTCAGCCAACACCAGATTTGTTGAGCTGCTCTTTACTAACTCCTTATGAGGTGTTAGGTGCAAGTCACCATAGTGGAGTCATTAGTAATTTCAATTTATATCTGGAGATGCTGAAATCCATCTCTCTGACATTACTGTAAACAAACATAATTTGTGCAGTATCCTATGCCCTTTCCACAGCTGACATCACTGTCTGGCTCAGTCATAGGGCATTATATTCACTTCTAGGCATCCTGGAAATATGCAATGCTCCAATTCACTAGTCACTGCTTTTCTGCTCCACCTGAGGCTAAATACAGGCCTGCTACCTGTACTTAGCCTCAGGAGTAGTTGTAAAACCAGCATGTTGGAACATTATGAAACTCAGAGATGCCTAGAACAGAACTGAATCTTCCTCAACCGAGCTCACCAGAAATGTTAACTGTCGGGGTAGTAGAATATCACATAAATGACATTTATTTAAAGGATAGCAGAGAGAGAGAAAGAAGAGGAACTGCAAGAATCACAGATATGAATTTACATTTTGAATATGTTTGTCTCTGGATGTACAGTGGCGCTAGTGCAAGATATATAATTATTTTTGAACAGGTCGACATAGTAGGTTTAGGACTCAACTGATGACAGTTATCCTTTAAAGAGCAGGAATCTGCTCAAATAAAAGTCTTAAACTGATACTCTGTATTTACAACAATGTTTACATTTTGTCTTTTATTGTTTTTACTGTCTCTTGTTATTAGTCTACTAAATAATTCACTTATTAAAGTAAAAAGTAAGTAGATGTACAGCACTATAATATTTGTTATACTGTATTTCACAAAAATCAGGCTGTCCCAACTAACTAGCCATTGCTGTTTGTGACACCATAGTCTGCTGCCAGGGGAACTACAGTGTCATAAATAAAGACACAGCAAGGTTAGCTAAGGACATGCCTTATAAACAGATTTTTGAATAGACTAATAAGATGCCTTGTAAACCATGGAAAGGATAGACAATGAGAAATTAAAACATGTATTGTAAAGTTAATTTAATAAACTTCTCATTACACATACACCTTGAGAAGCGATGCTTGAGGGGTTTGTGCAAGCATCAACACTGAGTGTGTGTAAACTTCAAGTTTAAACACACCACCACATATTTTATATAATTACTGGGTCATGTTTTTTTGCTTAAATGATTATATAAAATCTTAGCCATCAGTACTGACATGAAAGAGATTTTTGTTAAAAATTGAAAGAAGCATCTTGTAAATTGGAGTCTCAATATTTTATTCAAAATGAACTGTGAAACATCAACTTGAACTGAGTAGTCTTCAATGTTTAATTCAGGTTTGTGAAGGAAGAAAAACAACTAACTTAAACTGAATAATGAAATGTTGCTAGTGAACTGCTAGTTACTTTGGTTGCATTGTTCATGTGACCTATAGAAGGGGGATGAGAGAAAGAGAGTGGAGTTGCTAGTGTGCGTGAACAAATTCTAGTGCTTTTCTGATGACAGATAAGTGATTTTGATAGCAGGATAAAGTTAAATAAGGTTGTTATATGAACAGAAGAAAACTGGTTTTGAAAAAAACTCTCTCTGTGCTCTGTGATGAGGTGAGTCGTTTTGTGGTATTGAAGTATGACAGGCTGAGACAGTGTGCTGTTGTAAGGCGGTGTGCAGCTTGTGTCTTTTTCTCATGAGAGGATGGTACGTATTGTCATTATACAATGGCAAGAAAATTTCCTGGACTCTGATTGGTCAGTGTGTGCCTGAGACAGTGATGATATTACACAATAACATCACTGTGTTGATTTTATGGAGCTTGCCCTCTTTTCAGAAACAAAAGATACACTGCCTCACTAAAATCTACTAAAACATTTTTATTTTTGTTTTCTATAACATCAAGCCATTGTATAATTGCAATAAGGCACTCAAGGTGTGTGTTATCATGTAATAATGTCACTCCTGGGGTGGTGGAAACACTCGAGCCGCCTCGTTGGCTCAACCCACCCAGGGTAATCTTTATATCAATCATCTGCTATTAGCAATCTAAGCACTCCTTTATAATGGCAATAGCAAACTATAAATTCCTTTTCATGAGGAAAAACACAGCCTAGTTATTATATTATGTTAATGAAGGTGCATACTGAAGATTATACAGTACCTGCTCTTTAAGCTACTCAATAGTTCATTCATTCATTACTAAGTTGCCTCTATCTTGACCCTATAATTGTCTTCTGGGTCACTGCCCTCTGGTGTAAAGAGAGCATTAACTATGATGACCCTGAAGTGCTACCAAATGAGTAAAGCAACAAACAAAATTGAAATGCAAACATGAAAGGGAACAGCAACAAAACAAAATGTAAAGGGTGATGCCACAAAATAAAGTAACAAAACAAAAGTGCAATGAAGAAAAATATGACACATAAAAATCAAATGCAAACCAAAATGGTAACTTGCATCTAAAATAAATAAATTGAAATAAAGTATCAGCACAACTAAAACATGAATACTGACAAAAGCATAGCACAACTAGAAAGTGTGCAAACTAAAAGCACAGCACACCTAGGAAACACTGCAACTGCAAGCAAACAAGAACAGCACAACTAAAAAGTGAGCACAAACAAAAAGCACAACACAACAACAAATGTGAATGCAAACAAAATAAGTTCTGGAAGAGCTGATACTATTGCTAAGGTGTTAACTCATAAGAGGTATAGTATAATATGTGGCTTAGTCTTAATTTACTTGTTGTATTATTGTGATGTAAAAATCCACATTTACTGGACAACAGGGAAAATGTTTATAGGGCATGGATCTGGCTACCCTCCAGGAAGTACTTGAAATGGTAGGGTCAAGCATCTGGCATGTAATGATATTTCCAATGCAGACTATAGCATTGCATTAGTTTGGCAGAAGACAACAGGAGAAAGGACTGCTGTGTGACTGAACTTCTCTGTTGGGACTAAAGTAGAAGAACTTTTGTATTCGGACCTTTAATTTAGGGTAAAAACTAACATACAAAAACAAAAAAAAAAGTGTGTTTGGGTTAACTGAACTGAATGGGTAACTGAAAAGTCATCTAGGGTGTAAATCTCAGGTGACTGAAAGGACTTAACTGCTGTGAGGTTTAAATTACTTGTAGAAAGATATGGTAAGTAGGGGAGTGGCTTAGCTAGAAGGAAGCTACATTTAAAGACTGCCTTAGAAAGATTCTGCTAAGAGCTTGGCAGAAGACACCAGGAGAAAGGACTGCTGTGTGACTGAACTCTCTACTGGGACTATATTGCCCTCCTTCCTGCCCTCCACCCCCCACCCAAAGCTAGTTCTATTTTATAGGCACAGGATTTGACTGACAACAAGAACTTCCCTGTTTAGGGGCAGGAAGTGAGTGAGCACAACACCACCAAGGACCCACCATCCTAGAAGGGCAAGAGTAGCTCTCCGGCCCCCTCAGCTGCTGGAGGTCTGCCTCTGAACAAGTAAGTGGTCTACTGAGAAATATGGATATTCTTGTCTCAGAACAGGACAATCAGGAGCTTAAAGGGCACACAGGCAGAAAGTAAGGAGAGAAAAAAAAAAACAGAGGAAAGAGTAAGGATTGCAAGCAGTTAAGGGCCAGAAATAAGATATGATTGGAGTGGTGCAGTGCAGTGGCTGTGGAGCAGCAGTCTTCCGGGAGATGTTCTGGAGGATCGCGTGTTATCCCATCTGCAGGCACCTCTCCAGGCTGAGGGAGGAGGTTGCTCATCTCCAGGCTGAGTTGGCCAGGATTTGTGGGACCTCCTCTTCCATCCAGGGACCACCAGTGTCACTGCCGTTGCCTCAGAGGTTGCCAAGAAAGAGGGTGGTTGGACCACAGTGGGCTCCAGGGAGGGTGGGGGTAGTGGAACAGAGGCACATCCCTCCAGTTGTACCCTCCACAATTCCCTATGCCATTCTGGCAAGTGTGGTTCCTCTATGGAGGCACCTACAGTGGAGACCAAGGAGGATGCTGGGAACCTCCACAAAGAGACCCACAGGAGGGTGGCAGGGACCCTGCAGGGAAGGAAACAACTCCTGGTGGGGACTCCATTGTTAGGAAGGTAGAGAATTGGGCAAGGAAGGGAGAGGGAGGTAAGGTGCCTGCCTGGCGCCATGGCTGGAGGGACAAGGAGCGAATCCTCAGGATTGCCAGAGCAGCTGCACGGGAGGGAGCTGGATGTCATTGTCCACCTAGGGACAAATGACCTGGCTAAGAAAGGATTAGAGAAGTGCAGGAAGAATTTGTGGAATTGGGAGGGGCCTTAGTCAAGTAGCATGCGTGGTAACCTTTTCGGAGGTGCTACCCATCTATGGCATAGGAGAATAGGGTGTTCCGTGCACGGGATTCAATCAGTGGTTGAAAAACTGGTGTGGAGCTCTTGGGATTTAGCTTCCATTGGGTACTGGGGTCCACCTGGAGTGATGAGCCTATACTGGCATGATCTGCTGCATCTGTCGGAGGGAACCAGGATCCTAGTGATAGGTTTAAATGCTTCATTGGCAAGCTTTTAAACTAGCCAAGGGGAGGCACTGGAAAGGAGGAGGAAAATCCTAGCCCCCAAACAATCATGGTAGTAAGTGTGGCAAACACCAACATGGAGGTGTCGATAGGGAGAAGGGCAGGGGTAAATGGAGAAAGTGACAAAGGCAAGAAGGACAGGGATGGGGCAAAAAGGGGTAAGGCCATCAGGAAATGAGGGTAATGAGTACCAATGCCCGTAGGCCTGGGCAACAAGCTCCCTGAGCTGGTGGCCCTAATGGAAGAGGATGCCTGATATTGTAGCAGTCACAGAAACATGGTACACAGAGAACCATGACTGGGATGTTAACATACCAGGTACATAACTTACAGGAGAGACAGGCAGGGAGAAGAGGGGAGGAGTAGCTCTATGTAAAGGAAGGGATAAAAGCAACTGAACAAAAGAGTAAACAGGGAGGAGAGGAGGCATGGTGGGTCACCTTGGAGACTGGAAAGGCACCACAATCCACACAGGGGTTGTGTACAGACCATGTCAGGGGAAGGAATAGACAAGGATATGATGGAAGGCATTCTTAGAATGGCAGAGAAAGGGGAGATACTGTTGATGGGAGACCTGAATATGCCAGATGTTAACTGGAGCACATTTGCTGCAGCCACATCCAAGAGCAGGGCCATTCTTGATGCCCTACAGGTGGCAGGCATTAGACAGCTAGTTTGGAACCCTCGTGAGGGAGCAATCTTAGACCTCGTACTCTCAAACGGGGCAATGAGAGGATCTCAGATCTAGAAGTGGGTTGCCATCTGGGGACAAGTGACCATTAAACAGTGTGGTTCCGTTAAACTCAGCTACAGAGTCAAGCCATACAAAAGTGAGGGTACTGGACTTTAGGAGGGCTGACTTTTGCAAAGATGGGAGAGTGCCTCAGAAAAGCACTTAGCAAACAGGCTAGAAGGAGGTGTGAGCAACAATGGAAATTATCAAAACTGCCATCACAGAGGCAACAAGCCTTTGTGTGAAGCAAAAAACAAATCAAAATGAAAGAAAAAGCCACTATGGTTCCCCAAGAGAGGTGGCTGTGAAAGTCAGGAAGAAAAGATAGCATTCGAAGTATAAGAAAACACAGAAGGAGCAGGACAGAGAGCTGTACCAGTTAAGGCAGAAAGAAGCAGGAGGGAAGTCAGAATAGGAAAGGCCCAAACTGAGGAAAGATAGCCAACTCAGTTAAGAAGGGATAAAACCTTTTATAGGTACATCAGCGGTGAGAAAGACAAAGGGAGGGATAGTGAGGCTGAATAGAATGAACGGTGGGTAGGCAGAGGGGACAGTGAAAAAGCAGGAATACTGAATGAATATTTCTGCTCAGTATTCTACAAAAGAGGAGGGGAAGTGCCTAATCCAATTAACAGAAGCACTCTTGATAGGGGGTCAATCCCAGTCCTTTCACAGAAGAAAGGGTTCTGCAAGAACTCCTAAAACTGAAGGTGGACAAAGCAATGGGTCCTGATGGAATTCACCCCAGAATTCTAAAAGAATTAAGGAAGGAACTAGTGAAACCACTGGCTACTCTTTTAATAAATCATGGGAGGATGGTGTGGTACCCGAGGACTGGAGGAAGGCAGATGTGATTCCCTTCACAAAAGTGGGACCAAGACAGAGGCAGGAAACTACAGACCTGTCAGTCTGACCTCTGTGGTAGGGAAAGTGATGGAGTCACTCTGAAGAAAGAATAATTGAGTACCTAGAGGTCAGTGGAGCACAGGATCCAAGGCAGCATGGGTTCACAGCGGAAGGTCATGTCAGATGAATCTAATAGATTTCTTTGACTGGGTGACCAAAGTAGTAGACCAGGGAGGGGCTGTGGACATGGCCTACCTAGACTTTAGCAGGCATTTGACACAGTCCCATGAAAAGATTATTAGTCAAATTAACCAGCCTGGGAGTGGGTCCCAGGGTGGTAGCCTGGGTAAAACATTGGCTGGACAACAGGACACAGAAGGTAATTGTAAATGAGTCCACTTGAAGAAAGGGCGGTTACCAGTGGGGTACCGCAGGGGTTCAGTATTGGTCCAGTCCTTTTAATGTCTTCATCAGTGACATTGCAGAGTGACTGGAAGGAAAGTATGCCTTTTGCAGATGACACAAAGATCTGCAACAGGGTTGATACACAAGGGCGATGGAAAGGGATGAAAAGGGACTTGGCAAGGTTGAAGGAATGGTCAGACGTATGGAAGCTAGGATTCAATGCAAAAAAAGTGCAAAATAATGCACCTGGGAAACAAGAACCCAGGGGAAGAATACACAATTGGTGGGGAGAGTAGTAACAACAACAAAACAGGAAAGGGTCCTGGGGGTAATCATATCAGATGACCTTAAGGTTAGCAAGCAATGTGGAGAAGGCAGTAGGGAGGGCCAGGGGTATACTGGGATGTATAGGGGAGGCATCAGCAGCAGAAAACAGGAAGTTGTTATCCCTCTGTACAGACAGTTGGTGAGACCCCATCTGGAATACTGTGTCCAGTTCTGGAGACCCCATCTCCCAAGGACATAGACAGGATAGAGGCAGTTCAGAGGAGGGCAACTAAAATGGTGCTGGGTCTGCAAGAGAAGCCGTATGAGGAGAGACTAAAGGAGCTTAATATGTATACCCTTGAGGAAAGAAGGGAGAGGGGGGACATGATGAAACTTTCAAGTACCTCAAGGGAATCAACAAAGTCCAAGAGGGTAGCATCTTTCAGAAAAGAGACTTGCAAGAACAAGAGGACACGATTTAAAGATAGAAGGAGGGACGTGTTCAGGGGCATGTGAGGAAGTATTATTTCACAGAGAGGGTGAAGGATGCATGGAACAGCCTTCCTGAGGAAGTTGTGGAGTCTAAAACTGTGGGAGAATTCAAGAATGCATGGGACAGACATAAGCAATTCTTGTGGGGGCAGGAAGATATAGGCTGTTGGTTAACTAGGATCTGCGGCCTATCCTGTAGGTAGGGAAATGGCAGACTAGATGGGCCCTAGCAGTCCTTATCTGCCTTCAAAGCCTATGTTTCCATGTTTCTATGTTTCATTACAGCATGATTTTTCCCTCAGAAGTTGAAACAGGAAAGTTTATCTTTTCCAGTTTGGCCATGCCCAGCTGACCGCTAACAAGAAGTCTAATTTTAGTGCTGGAAATGGAAAGAATTCAGCTGAGGGGACCATCACCGTTGATCTAGTATTGAAGATATTTGACAGGGGCCTGGGGATATGTTTCTTCAATATAGAGTATTTTGCATTTTACACTCTGTTTAGTCACTTGTATGCTTTTGGGGTCTGCATTTTACATAGAAACAGTCCTTCCTCATTTTACTCCTGGAACTAAAGTCTGACTTTTAATTTCACTCCTAGAACTGAGTTTCCCGGATTGTCTCCATTTTCACTATTGTCTGCTTAAAGCTTCACTAAGCAGCCTTAAAATGGATCAGAAGAATGGTATTTGGGTCTAGTGGTTCCTCTCAGCCTTGTGAACCCAGTGAGTTCAAGTTAAATCCCATCAGAGCCACTTACTCACTGTTACCCCAAGCAAGATGCAGTAACTCAAGTGTAAGAGTAAGGTTCATGAGAAATCAGGATTTATTTTTGTGTTTTGCAACAGGTTAAACTGGGTTTTGCTCTGTTTATATTGGTTGTTTTTTCATCTATTCTGATGCAAAAATGGTGTAATTACTTGCATTATGGTTTTGAATTGGCACAGTTCCTCTATAGTGATCTGACATGCTGCTATCACATTTCTGTCTAACCTCAGTTGTAAAATCAATGGTAGAGTTCCTTTGGTAATCAGACCTGAACCATGCTGCATCCACAGCTTTAAGCAGCTGAACTAGGAAGTAATTTGTTTTGTTCTGAGTGTTGACTAGAGGCACTAGTGGAGTAGTCCAAAATAAAGCTCAAGTGTTAGTTTACATTGCCATTCTCACTTCAGTTCTCTAAGAAAAGATGTGTCACACTATCTCTGCTGTACTTTTAAATGATATGATGGGGATATGCCAGCTGCAACTTTTGATAGTATTTTGTTTTTATTTTTTAATTCATTGAATTCATTTTGTATTAGTCAGGTACGTAGTCCCCATGCACTCCAGCTGTAAGATTTATTCTGGCATATCTCCTTGCTAGAGTTCCTAAGTCACGTTGCTCTTTGGAAAAACACCAGCCTGAAAACTATCTCATTACTTCATATCTGAAAAGGAGTTTTCACCATTTAGACACAAATAAAACACACTTACATGATCAAAAAGCACAGAAAAGTATAAAGGCCAGTATCACAGTCAACATACGTTTGCCAGGAAATGACTGTGGAAGAAAAGATAAGTCACTTGTCCAGATGACAGCACAAGACATTGAATTACGTTTTTTTCATGTACCTAAATCTCCAAGACACAAACTCTTACATACATGTACATACAGCACATAAAACTAAAATTCTTCAAGTTTTGAAGGAGGATGATTCTGATTATGTTAGCCATTCTACAAACATCAAGGGCAGACATCCATTCACAACCCTCACTGTTGTATCTAGAGATGCTGTGCATTGTTGTGAGCAAGAGTATATGTACTCTATAAACTCCATGTGGTCGTATATCATCACTCAAGTGAAAGCTAGGTTAAAGCAATCACACTTGTAGTTTTCTTTGTTACCCATTCTTAATTATATAAAGCAGACTGAGAAAATGGAGGATCTTTTCAGACGTTCACTCTGTGAGGGACTTCTGGAGCTTTATCTCTAGAAAGACATCAGGCTCTCATTTCTAATGTTAAGCAGGTACTGTAAGCATGCATGCAGGAGCAGTGTATCTTACATCAGCAAACAGTTGCAGTTCACCTGATAGAGCAGCTGCCAATACCAGATGTGGAGGTTTCCCTATTTTAGCTCTAATAAGCCGTACTGACATACTGCACAATTTCCCATTCTTCTACTTGTTCCCTCCACTGGAGGGCAATGATTCTTAAGAAGCCTGCTGTCTCATTTCCCAGCACAGTGAGAACTAAAACTAATTTATGTGCTGGGATTTCAGATAGTACTCACCTGACTCTATATGAAACATATAGATTCAGGGATTATCAGACACATCCACATGTTTTGTTTTTGTCTGTTTTTTCTTATCTGATTCTGGCAGGTTAGTTATACTGTCCAGTGTCAAATCCTAGCTAACAGATGCATAGAAACATAGGCACATAAACTTTGATGGCAGGAGACTGAATGTCCAAGTCTCCTTCCGATACTACCTCACCCACACTGACCTTCTGTGCTTTTGGACTATTATCCTCCCCCACCCCCTTCAAACCCATGTGGCCTCCTTACATTCTCTGATTGCAGATATTTTGTTGCAGAACTCCTTAGGTTTTGTCAAACCTGCATGACAAATTGTAAATGGTTACTGGTAAACGTACAGTTTACAATAGTCCAGGATGTAATTGAAAACAAGCATGCTATAAGGAGCAAACAGTCTGGCCATTGCCCACTTTGAAACTGACTTCAATGTCTTATTCTTGTGCTTTGCAATTCCAAGATGCAGTATCCTCCTGCTTTCTGTAAACTGCAGAACGTAAGCAATAATAATCAACTGGTAGTAGTCTGGGAAATACCAGATCACCAGGAGGTAATGAGGCCCGATGCGCCACAGGCAGAGGGCCTTATAGCCCTGGAAGGTCTGATATTTCCCAATACTGCCCACCCTGGAGCATATTATAACACTTAGAAAATGGCCCACTCTATTATATATGTTTGGAAAACATAATGTTTATGTTCACATATTAAAGCTCTTATGTCTTTTATTCATTTTGTGGTAAAATAGTTCCTCTGCATGCATTAGAGTATTGTGTTCTTTTTTTTTGAGGTAATGACTTTTGTCCTCCTGGAGCCACTGTAGCTGTGAGTAGGGAACTAGTTATTATGGTTACCCTCTTCACATGGACAGGACCACCCACACACATTACAACAAGCTTGTTTTGCTGTTTTATTTTATTTTACTTATTTATTGATTCAATGCTTTTGTTTTACACTTAAGTGTGACCAAAAGCTCAGTAGCATGGTCAGGACAGTGGTAGGGATAAGTGCATCACTGAGCCACTGGAATGAGGTAGTGTGATTTTTTTATCTTCCTTTATTTGCAGTACAGATAAGCTGGCACTCGCTTGAAAGTATGACGGCTGTGAAATTGGAAAGTTAACTGATGGAGAGAGAGACAGACAGACAGACAGACAGACTGTGCTAACTTTGGTACTGCTATTGTGTGACAGGAGTGGTAATGCAACGTGACTTGTGTCTCACTGAACTTAGTTTCATATTTTAGAGGCAAGCTTTATTTTCTTCACAACTGTAGTGATTTTTCAATTTGACTGTCAATCTTGCAAGAGGGACATGGGGAATCGATAGCTACTTTATGTACTCACGTAGCGAGCTGAAAACAATGGCGGATGCTCAGTTTCAAATTTCAGGGTGTCCAAAGATACCTTTGTAGTAAGGGCACCCCAAATTAGGACTTGTTTTCTCAGGGCACTATCGAGAAATACCTGCATGGCAATGGACCTCTGCTAGCCAATCAGGATGCTAGCATTTCTATTGTCATATTCTAATACAATTAAATCATGCATACTATTGGCTGTCAAATGTAGGGCATGCATTTCAATTTGAACTAGAAATGTACTTTATGAGAAGTATAGACAGTCTGCAAACTCATATTTTGCATTGTTGTCAACAATGATTCCATCAGTTTCAGATGGTTTGAAATCTTTCTCATTAAAAAGAAAATCCAAAGTACTAAAATGCAGATAGGGAGTGCAGTATGATGGGGCAGGGTGATGGCAGCTTTTGAGGATCTTTGAAGGGGATTGGTGATGCTATGAAGTCCAGTTCTTTGCCTTCACTTAAGCAGAAAGACAAGGCTTACTTTTGATTCTGGCTTTCAGGGATTGTACTTTTGCTGTGAGAAGGAAAGTCTCTGAACTACCCTTGCCAGACTGGACACCTCTAGAACACCTCTGCCATTTTGTTAAAACTGTCCCCTCAAACCCAGTATTTTACTACAAACTGTCCTCTCCACCCACCATTGTTTCTCTGTATTCATCCCTATTCATCCTTCCTCTACCCTCTCTGCTTACTGTACCTCCTTCATATCAAAATACTGGTTTGGGCCCCTTCTCTCTTACCTCTGCTCTCTCTACTGACTCCCTTCTGCTTCAGGGACTGTCACACTTTTGCCACTCCTCACCTCTGCTCCTCTTCTGGGCAATCTGCCTTCTCCTATTGACGTCCCTCACTCTGTAACTAACTCTCCTCCTCCCTCAACTTTTCCCCTTATCCTGGCTCCTCAGGCACCAGTTGAAACTTCAACTCCTCCCCACCTGTTTCAGTTGTCCTTCCTCCTGATACCACCATGGATGAGCCTTAACCATCCTGGTAAGCAGCCAGTGGATCCCTTGGTTTAACTTCCACACCATTACAGTTGCTTTCTCCATTACGATAGGCAGTTAAGTCACCCCTCAGGTCAATCACCTAGTTCAGTATTGTTCTTCTCCACCAAGTATTGCTGCCACTTTTGATATATGCACTTGCTAAGCATTCTCCTTGAAGCTCTACTGCACTTTATTCTAATCGCATGCAATAGTTTCATATGTATTCTAACTTGTACCAGATTTTACCATAGGTTATTCAGATGTTTTGCTGTTATGTATTGTGCTGCTGTTCTTCCACCATTCCCCTCCCTCATGTCACTCATTGAAATGAGCCTTGGCTCAGTGTGCCTCTCCTGGTTACCAGTTTTCAAATAAATAAATAAAATGTCACTAAGTACAGGTGTTTTACCAAAGGACTGGAGAACAGTGACTGTGATCCCTATCCACAAACAAAGTCTGTCCGGAGCCAGTATGGCTGCAGCTGAGTCGGGAGGAACATGGCACTATCTGCCATGTCGAAGATGGCAGCCAGAGTTCTCTGAGTATGAGCAATGACTCGTGCATGAGCACTGAACTCTGGAGGCATGGCGCACTGTTCATCATTTACAAGATGTCTGTTGAAGCCCAGTGCATGCACCAGTCACCCACACATGCTCAGAGAACTCTGGTGGCCATCTTGGAAATGGTGTACGGCCCGCATGCTGCTGGAGTTCAGTGTGCACGCTGTGAGTTATCAGATATGCACAAGAACTCCAACTACAATCTTGGACATAGCAGACAGTGCCATGTTCCACCAGTACCCGACAGACAAAATAGTGTAGCAAATCCGCGGTGATTGCTGTTCATCTCACTACTTAACAAAGTTCGTTAGGTATCAGACAGCTCCTTTTCTCAACTGCCCTTACAAGATGTCTGCAGGGCTATGCCGCTGCAGCCATAAAAGGACAGCAAGTCTTGCACTGAGTATTACATGCCAGTAAGTCTTACTTGCACAGTTAGTAAGGCTTTAGCATTAATTATTAATGATAGGTTATAAGTTTTCTTTCCATTTTTGGCAACATGTACATAAAACAACATGGTTTTTACTAAAGGAAGATCATATATCAACAACCTTTTAAGTTCCTGTGGACCTGTCAGAAGGCAATTGCATAGAGGATACCCCATGGATGTCATTCTACTGGATTTCAGCAAGGTTTTATTTAGTCTCCCACCAGATGTCCATATTACATAACACAATGAATTACGTTCAGGCTGAATAGTAGAGTTCAAAAGTACAAATAAATGGCTATGAGTCATCCAAGGGCAGGGTGATGAGAGGGTACCTTAGTACTCTGTTCTAGGTCCCATTTTGTTTTACATATTTCTAATTTCAGCAAGGGTATAACTAATGGATGGTGAACTATTCTTATGATAACAGACTTGAAGGTCCTGTTGGTGGAAGCACCAAGTTTAGTTTAAATTAAATCTGTTGACCACCCACACAGCGGCGGCACAATACCAACACAGGTATTGTGCCACCCAAGCCCAGTGTTTTCTGGGGGCTGTACCTCCACACACACCCTCTGCTCCCTCCACACCTCGGACTTTAGGATTCTCAACTCCAGGTTGGAGTTGGTCCGGGAGGGCTAGGACACTGGGGAAAACAGAAACACGGAAATGGACAATTACAGCAACTGTCGCTATAGTGGTAATTTTCCGTTTTTACCATTGGGGTGTAAGGCAAGGGCCACCTTGTTGACAACCAGCTAAGGATTGATATCATACAAAGGAACCTAAACATAATAAATAGATGGGTAGTAAGTGGATAATTTAGTTTAGTGTGGACAAGTGTTCATTATTACAGCTGGGTTTAAGGAACAGTAAAGCAATTTACTCCCCAATTGGGCAGGTCTTAAGTCTAAGGACAAGGAAGAGATCTCAGGATTATACTGTCCAGTGACCAAAGCTCAGATCGCTGTAATACAGTTATCTCAGGATGTGGGTGTAAAAAGATAGACACTGATTAAGTTTGTATAAGATACAACATGCTTGCTGTGTGATTTTATTTTAACAAGGATTCAAAAATGGAAAAATATAAGGAAAGAAAATATATCATTACATAGTATTTGTCAGGATGCAGCAGTCAGGATTACATAACATCGGTGGGATCCTTTTCTCATCTGTTCTTCAGACTGCTTTGGGGACATGAGACTGCATGTCCTTCCCTCTCTCAAGCTCAGGGCAGAATGAATAGCCAAGGCTGCTTGCTACTGTTTTCAAGGATCCAGGCAGACTGGAAAACCAAGGCTGGATCAGATATCATTATAAATTTAAAAGAAAACAAATACATTCTCCATAAAGGAGAAGGAAAAACATTCATTTTCTTATTCAGCAGCCTGAAAAATGTTTTTTTATCGTCATCGAGCCTTTTCCCTATGGAGGTAATTTTTTAATTTATACTAAATCTGGACTTCTCAGACACCAAACCACAACATAGTATATAACATTTTCAATGTAATTAGGCAATCAAACATATTTTGTACTATATGTGCTGCATACAAACAGTGCAGCAAAATGGTTCATAATTTAAATGTGCAAATATTTTACAATGTATCTGTTTTTATATTGACAAATGAAACTGTGCTAGCTAGCTGTTACATTCTTTAGTTACGTTGAGCCATGCAGGATTCATTTTAGAGAGAGACTTGAAAGGAAGCATAGAGTAAAGAAGAAATTAAAAAGGTGGGGTGTTCGATGGGTGGCCATCCAGATAAAACAGGGAGAGGAGAGGACAGTACAGTATAAAATAGTCAGTGTGCTGTTACAACATGCTTTAGAAAAATAAATTAGAATAGAGTCCCTCTAATTCCAAGGCAGGGTTGTCAGCCATACCACACACACCCTATTCAGGAGGGAACCAGTGACTTTTCAGTTAAGTGGTTTTCATACACTCAGGCATAATGGAGCAATGGGAGCTTCCAACCACCCTCTACAAAACCTCCACCCCAGGGTCCCTCTTAAACAATAGAAAAACATGTCTTCAGATTTCTATAGATGTACAATCATATCCATATACAGTATCCTGGGTTATGTAGTATCTAGCATCTGAGATACCTTTTATAGCATTGTCTCATGACTTGTATCTGCTCCATGCCTAGACAGAAAATATGCATTTTTGTGTTGGGCACCAGGTTTATGTTGTACAGTAAATCAATAGGGCTGTAAATCAAGATACCATCTAATAATTCATGGATTTTTATCTTTTACTTATTGAATCTAGCAAAGGTGGTTATGGTCTGTAGTCAGTTTGAACTCAGCATCCCACAAATACAATCAAAGTGCTTCTATGGCCCGCCTAACTTGCCAGGCGTTCATTCTGTATTGTAGAATAGAAACATAGAAACATAGACTTTGATGGCAGATAAGGACTGCTAAGCCCATCTAGTCTGCCCATTTCCCTACCTACAGGATAGGCCGCAGATCCTATTTAACCAACAGCCTATATCTTCCTGCCCCCACAAGAATTGCCTATGTCTGTCCCATGCATTCTTGAATTCTCCCACAGTTTTAGACTCCCACAACTTCCCTCAGGAAGGCTGTTCCATGCATCCACTACCCTCTCTGTGAAATAATACTCTCACACTTGCCCCTGAACCGCCCCTCCTTCTATCTTTTAAATCGTGTCCCTTGTTCTTGCAAGTCTCTTTTCTGAAAGATGCTACCCTCTTGGACTTTGTTGATTCCCTTGAGGTACTTGAAAGTTTCTATCATGTCCCCTCTCCTTCTTTCCTCAAGGGTATACATATTAAGCTCCTTTAGTCTCTCCTCATATGGCTTCTCTTGCAGACCCTGCACCATTTTAGTTGCCCTCCTCTGGACTGCCTCTATCCTGTCTATGTCCTTGTGGAGATGGGGTCTCCAGAACTGGACACAGTATTCCAGATGGGGTCTCACCAACTGTCTGTACAGAGGGATAACAACTTCCTGTTTTCTGCTGCTGATGCCTCTCCCTATACATCCCAGTATAAACCGGCCCTCCCTACTGCCTTCTCACATTGCTTGCTAACCTTAAGGTCATCTGATATGATTACCCCTGGTCCCTTTCCTGTTTTGTTGTTGTTACTACCTCCCCACCCATTGTGTATTTTCCCCAGGGTTCTTGTTTCCCAGGTGCAATATTTTGCACTTTTGCATTGAATCCTATGCCATACGTCTGACCATTCCTCCAACCTTGCCAAGTCCCTTTTCATCCTTTCCACGCCTCCTTGTGTATCAACCCTGTTGCAGATCTTTGTGTCATCTGCAAAAGGCATACTTTTCCTTCCAGTCACTCTGCAATGCCACTGATAAAGACATTAAAAGGACTGGACCCAATACTGAACCCTACGGTACCCACTAGTAACCGCCCTTTCTTCAGAGTGGACTCCATTTACAATTACATTCTGTGTCCTGTTGTCCAGCCAATGTTTTACCAGGCTACCACCCTGGGACCCACTCCCAGGCTGGTTAATTTGACTAATAATCTTTTGTGTGGACTGTGTCAAATGCTTTGCTAAAGTCTAGGTAGGCCATGTCCACAGCCCCTCCCTGGTCTACTACTTTGGTCACCCAGTCAAAGAAATCTATTAGATTATCTGACATGACCTTCCCGCTGTGAACCCATGCTGCCTTGGATCCTGTGCTCCACTGACCTCTAGGTACTCAACTATTCTTTCCTTCAAAGTGACTCCATCACTTTCTGTACCACAGAGTCAGACTGACGGGTCTGTAGTTTCCTGCCTCTGTCTTGGTCCCACTTTTGTGAAGGGAATCCATCCGCCTTTCCTCCAGTCCTCGGATACCACACCATCCTCCCATGATTTATTAAAAAGAGTAGCCAGTGGTTTCACTAGTTCCTTCCTTAATTCTTTTAGAATTCTGGGGTGCATTCCATCAGGACCCATTGCTTTGTCCACCTTCAGTTTTAGGAGTTCTTGCAGAACCCTTTCTTCTGTGAAAGGACTGGGATCGACCCCTATCAAGAGTGCTTCTGTTAATTGGATTAGGCACTTCCCTCCTCTTTTGTGAATACTGAGCAGAAATATTCATTCAGTATTCCTGCTTTTTCACTGTCCCCTCTGCCCACCCACCGTTTATTCTATTCAGCCTCACTATCCCTCCCTTTGTCTTTCTGCTTGCTGATGTGCCTATAAAAGGTTTTATCCCCTTCTTAACTGAGTTGGCTATCTTTTCCTCAGTTTGGGCCTTTGCTATTCTGACTTCCCTCCTGCTTCTTTCTGCCTTAACTGGTACAGCTCTCTGTCCTGCTCCTTCTGTGTTCCTTATACTTCTGGAATGCTATCTTTTCTTCCTGACTTTCACAGCCACCTCTCTTGAGAACCATAGTGGCTTTTCTTTCATTTGATTTGTTTATTTGCTTCACACAAGGCTTGTTGCCTCTGTGATGGCAGTTTTGATAATTCCCATTGTTGCTCCACACTCCTTCTAGCCTGTTTGCTAGTGCTTTCTGAGGCACTCTCCCATCACCAAAGTCAGCCCTCCTAAAGTCCAGTACCCTCACTTTGTATGGCTTGACTCTGTAACTGAGTTTAACGTGAACCACACTGTTTGATGGTCACTTGTCCCCAGATGGCAACCCACTTCTAGATCTGAGAGACCTCTCATTGCCCTCGCTTGAGAGTATGAGGTCTAAGATTTCTCCTCATGAGTGGGTTCCGAAACTAGCTGTCTAATGCCTGCCACCTGTAGGGTGTCAAGAATGGCCCTGCTCTTGGATGTGGCTGCAGCAAAGTGTGCCCAGTTAACATCTGGCATATTCAGGTCTCCATCAACAGTATCTCCCTTTCTCTGCCATTCTAAGAATGCTTCCATCATATCCTTGTCCATTCCTTCCCCTGACATGGGGGTCTGTACACAACCCCTGTGCAGATTGTGGTGCCTTTCCAGTCTCCAAGGTGACCCACAGTGCCTCTTCTCCTCCCTGTTTACTCTTTTGTTCAGTTGCTTTTATCCTTCCTTTACATAGAGAGCTATAGTTGTGTTCTCTTCGTGCAGTTCCCTACTGATATACATGTAACTGGATATTCTTCTCCCCTGTATTGTCTGGCTGAGGTACAGCCGTGATACCAGTCTCAGAGGCATCTGTTTGCACCTCAAATGGGACTGTTAAAACTGGGCATTTTAAAACAGGAGTAGAACAAATGGCATCCTTAATTGACTTGAAAGTTTCTTCACAGGCTGGGCTCTTTTGACTTTATTAGAACACCTTTCTTAGTCAAATTTTCAATGAGGTAGCTACTGTGGCAACATTAGGGATGAATCTTTGCTAGTAACCTGACAAGCCCAGGAATGATCTAATATGTTTTTGTTTAGGGATAGAACACCTTGCCACAGTTTCTATTCTCTCAATCCATTTTCCAACATAAATGCTAGGTACTTGGTTTCAGTCAGAGACACAGCACATTTAGCTGGGTTGATGGTCAACACTGCTGTTTTTATAGATTTTATAACAGCAGCTAACTGTGTAAGGTGTGTCTTCCACTTTTGGCTATACTACATCATCTAGGTAGGCCAAACAATATTCTCAGTGTGGTGTGAAAATCTGATCTATAAACCACTGGAAGTAGCAAGGGCACCATGTAGGCCAAAAGGCATGGTTACACATTAGAAAAGACCTAGTGGGTAATAAAGGCTGTCTTATCCCTAGATTTCTTTTCCAAAGAGAATTGTCAGCACCCTTTTGTCAGATCCAGTGTGATAATACTTGGCATTTCCTGTATGGTCTATTATATCATCTACTTGTGGCATGAGGCACGCATCAAAGTAAGGTACAGCATTTAGCTTCTGGAAATCCAAGCATAGTCTGATTCCACCTCTTTCTTACCAACCACCACAATAGGTGAGGCCCAGGCACTAATAGATGACTCTATGATGCCGAACTGTCCCAGTATTTTTATCTCTGCCATAATCTTGCTTCTCACTCTCTCAGGAAGTCTATAGGGTATTTGCCTTATACAGTAGGTGTGCTTGGGTAACAACTATTTGATGTTCCAACCCTTCTGCTTTTCCTGGAATGTTCATAAAAGTGGTTTGAAAAGTCTGTAACAGATGTTGGAACTCACTCTGTTGTGTGCACTGCAATGTAGGGTTGTCTATCAGTTCCTTCAACCCCTGGTTTTCTACTAACATATAGGCCAGATCCATCTCTGTGTCCTCTCTCTCTCTGAAAAAAACATCAGGCTCTGGTCAGAGGGTTGTATTTCTTGTACCACTTTTTAACAGGTTTGCATGATATATCTTTTCACTCTGGCATCTCTTGGGTCTTTATCTTATATATCACTGGTCCTATCTGTCTAAGGACCTGGTAAGGCCTCTACCATTTCATAAATAATGTATTTTTAGAGGAGGATAGAAGTAACAAGGCCTTTTCTTCCTTTTTCCTTTATATCACTCCCTTGATCATAAAGATACTTGCTTTCTCTGGGCCTGTACATTGCTGTAATGTGCTATTTCAGTATATTTAACCAGCCGCTTATGAAACTGTATTATATACTCCTCTACACTTGTCTGTCCGGTTCCTTTTCCTCCTTCCAGTATTCTTTGACAACAACTTATGGAACCCGAGGGTTTCTTCCAAATAACAGTGAAAAGTGGGAATAACCAGTGGAAGCTTGGAGCACCTCATGGTATGCAAACAGCAGGAAAGGAAAATACTTATTCCAGTCCTTTCCTTCATCATGGACAAGCTTTCTCAGCATTCATTTCAGGGTTTGGTTAAACCTTTCCACTAGCACATCTCTTTGGGGATAGTAGGAGATATCTAGACTTACTACACCCAAAAGGTGCTTAACAATGTAGCATTAAATTGCTTCTCAGATCAGTCAGGATCACCGCTGGGATGCCTTGTCTACTGTTTAGTTTTACCAACTCCTTGGCAAACTTTGTCATAGTGATTGTACATAAGGGTATGGCCTCTGTGTATTTGGTGGCATAGTCACATACACAGCCAGTATGGAGCAGTTCCAGCTCTTCTCTAATAGGCCTACTATGTGCATAGCTATTCTTTCAAAAGGGCATAGTCATGAAGGTAAGGGCATCAAGGACATCATATTCTTCCTCCCTAATGTGCAATTTTTTGAAATTATGCACAAGCTCAACAATTCTCAGCTACCTGCTAATGGATATTAGGCAAAAATAACCTGATCAATAAGTGAGTCAATGTATGATCCCTCCCAGCATGACCTGCTAATGGTAAATCATGGGCCAAGTATAACAACTGGGGCGAAACCTTTCAGGGATGACGAACTGCTTACTGCTTCTCCTTTGTTTGGATTAACACAAACCTGATATAAAATATTATTCTTCTCCTCATACTAGGTGTCCCTTTACAATGATTTTCCCACCTGTTGGTAAAGGGGTTATTGTTTTATTATTCTCTTGTTCAACCCCAATATCACACTCTTCAAACATTTTGTCTAAATGAACCTCATATAATCCAGTAAGAGGGCAACTAAAATGGTGCAGAGTCTGCACTAGAAGTCATGTGAAGAGAGAGACTAAAAGAGCTTAATATGTATACCCTCAAGGAAAGAAGGAGAGGGAGGACATGATCAAAACTTTCAAGCACCTCAAGGGAATCAACAAAGTCCAAGATGGTAGCATCTTTCAGAAAAAGAAATGTGCAAGAACAAGGGCACAATTTGAAGATAGAGAGGAGACAACTCAGGGGCAATGTGAGGAAGTATTTTTTCATGGAGAGGTGGTGGATGCACGGAACAGCCTTCCTGAGGAGGTTGTGGGGTCAAAACAGTGGGGAATTTAAGAACATGGGACAGACATAAGACAATTCTAGTGGGAGGTAGGAGGAAGTAGGCTGTTGGTAAAACTAGAATCTGTGACTTATCCGGTAGGTAGGGAAATTGACAGACTGGGAGGGCCAAGCAGTCCTTATCTGCCATCAAAGTCAATGTTTCTATGTTTCTAGTATGTTCATTGTTCCATTTCTTCTTCAGTCTTGTCTTGTCTTGTCTTGTCATTTATTTCCTTTTCTTTTCTGGACTGTTTATCCTTTCCTGGAGCCCCTACTACATTTAATTCAAAGGAAGCTGTTACTAGGGTCTTCTTACTTAGCCTGGGCCTTGTAGTCACTGCAGACACTGTTTCATCCCTTTTATCAAGGTGCCAAAGTCTGGGAAATCCTGACCAGTAACTACAGGTACAGGTAGTCTAGGCACAAGTCCTGAAGTTTCTACAGCTGGTTTGCAATGTATGGTTATATTTACAACAGTGGTAAGGTAATGGTATGTGTCCCCAAGGATACAAATGACACCTGTACAAGGACCTCTATTTGGCACATCGCCTGAGATAAAATCAGATCAATGTCTGCTTACTACCAGTCTATCAGTCCCATCACTTACATGTTATCCATGTCAACAATAGTTAAATAATGTCCCCAGTTGGCTAAGGACAGATGTGTGAATTCTAATTTCTTTTTCTGGCAATAGTGAGCTATAAGGCCCACCCCATGACAACTGTGGCAGATAATGACAGGTGAAAACTTCTCCCTCCTTTTCCTGGTTTCCACTCAGGTTTCTTTTGAGGTTTTTCTGGGGCCCAGTTAGGTATTAAAGGGTTTGTCTTACCACACTATATGTGGTAGAGTTTGAAAACCAGTACCTCTCTATCCTCTTGTGCTAGACTGTCGGGCAGCCAGGAAATCCTCTGCCAACGTGATCTTCATGTCCACAGTTTCCAGTCCATGTTCCCTCACCCACATCTGGACATCTTGAGGTAATATTTGTAACACTTGCTTGATCACCAAGGATTCCATGATCTCAGCAACCATCTTCCCCTCAGGCTGAAGCCACTTGGTGCACAACACCTCTGGCCAGATATACATTTCTCTTGGAGTATCCACATTTTGATAACAAAGTGAACAAAACATTTGTCTGTAAGTTTCATTGCTAACATCAAATCATCTTAAGATTTCCTTTTACTAATTCATAGTCATCTGCATTTCTACTGTCCACATGACTGTAGGCTAACTGGACATGACCAGTTAAATATGTAGCTAATCATACTACCCACTGGGCCTGAGGCCACTCAAAAGCTCTTGCAATTCTTTTGAAGGTAGTCAGGTAGGCCTCAATATCATCTGTACCAGTCATTTTGGTAAGTTTTAGGTCTTTGGAATGTACCTGTCTCACCAGTCGAATGACTGGTCCCAATGACTTGAGTGCTTGCATTGTATCAGTCCACTTCTGATCCTGTCTTCTTCACTCCATCTCCCTTTCTTGGCTTTCTCTGTCTCTCTGTTTCTCCATTTCCATGTGCATCACAGCTAACCACTGCAACAGTTCACTTATATTCTCTGGGGTTCATCGGACAGTTTCTCATCTGTCTCATCCATACTAACGTTAGGTGTCAGTGGCTCAGCAGGTAGCACACTCACCTCTGAGGCTGGGAGATCAGAAGGCTGTGGGTTCTAGCCTCATACCAGGCACTTGGGTTAATATCCCAATGCTGAAACTGCAGTGCAGGATGAGGGGTGCTGTTCTCCTGAGGTGTCATCTTTGGGTGAGATGTTAAACCAAGGTCCCATCTACCTGTCCTGGTGGTAATTCAGGTGGTTGTTAAAGATCCCATGCACTTCTCAAAAGAATAGGGGTAGTTTTTTGAAATAACATTGTATACAGAATTGAAAACAGACAAATCAAAATATCATATAAAACCACAAAAAATGAAAACAATTGTTACCATACTTGAATGTAAACAATAACCCTTTTTCCATTCCTCTCCTCCTTCTGACCCATAATTAAACTGATTCCCAAGTCTTAATTAGATAACCACTTCATCCTTACTTCTCAAGAGCCACTAATATCTTTACACATTGATTCTCTATTTTTATATAATAGTAGTAACCCTTACAACTCAGAAAGGAATAATTTATATTGAATAAAAATGAAAACCTTTCCACCACCTTTGTACCTTCTGAGGTGCTAAAACCTTTACATCATTTTCATGTGCACGTGCCTCATAGCTTGATACACCAAAACCTGTACTGTGTCATATGACATTATAATCTGGTTCAACACCAACCTAAACCTAGCTTGCCATAAATAGAATGTCATGCAGCAAAGAAAAATCATTAATGTATTATGATGAAACCTGGATCCCAACAGGAATGCTGACCTAAAACAAGAAATTCATACGACATAGTAGTGAGCCATGTCATATTCTATTTTGCTGCAAAAAATCCACAATTTACCAGAGTAAGAACAAGTAAATAAATAATGCTCCATCATCTCCTCTAAGTTAATACAGTCAGGTAGGACAGTTTCATTCATCCAAAGTTTTATGCTTTGCATTCCCCTTATCTGTATTCTCCCATATACTAAAAGCCAAAGATGTTCCCACATATGAGGGGGATCCTAGGGTTATTCAATTGTGCAGTTACCAAATTAATTTTATCCAGTGAGCAGTGTTTAAAACTTGGATCAGTGGGGAACCATTGTGCCATCACTGTCTGATATAAACGATGACCTGACAGGGACAATACTTGCCATTTTGTTAAGTTCCTTTTATATAATTTAGAGACTGTGGATTTAAAAAACTCTGGAACATATAAATGGTTCCCAATTTAGGAGGAACCACCCCCATGCTTCAAAATAATGAGCTAAATTTAACTTATACCAAAAGTTTGAGGGTATTTTCCACCCCAGTCCACATTTCACTGTATCTAGAAAACAATGTGTGAAAGAATATCACTGGATCAATCATTCCAGGCCTCCTTGATGAACTGTAAGACAGGTAAAAAGCAACCCAGGGATCAGAAATATTTTAATAATTTGGATTCTTTTCAATTTTGACAAACTCCTTCTTTCCATCATTTAACTTTCAATTATAATTTGCCCAAAGATTTTTTCCAATTTAAGGTAGCCAAATTTGAGGTCCAAAGGTAATCCCAAGGATTTTAAGGAGTTCCTTTGAAATCTGAAGACCAGCTAACTAAGGAGTCAGGCTTTCCTACACCAATAAACAGTCCTCTACTCTTGTTTATATTTAGTCTAGAGTGTGATATATGTGCAAAGTCAGACATATATTATAAAAAATAGGGAACTGGGTATATGCTACAAGTCTCGATGGCTGAGAGGGACCTGGGGTGGTGGTGGATGTCAAGATGAACAACTCTGAGACTTGTAGGAGGGCAGCAGCCAGGCCAACAGGAAGCTGGGATGCATCGCTAGGGGATCACCTCCAGAAGGAGGAAGTGATACTCCCTCTGTATAACTGCTTGGTGAGGCCGCACCTTGAGTACTGCGTGCAGTTTTGGAGGCCACACTTAAAGCGGGACATTAACCTCCTGGAGAGGGTCCAGAGGAGGGCAACCAAAATGATTTGGGGCTTGGGGAGAGGACCTATGAGGAGAGGCTCGAAGAGCTAAATATACACATTGGAAGAGAGAAGGACCGGGGGACATGATAGAGGTCTTTAGGTACATGAAGAGGGTAAATAGGGAGGAACAGTTGGGGTGCTTTGAAGGAAGGAGGAAGGGGCCACTAGAGGGCATGGCTGGAAGCTGGAGGGGAAGATTCAGGGGAGAAAGGAGGTGCTACTTCACTGAGAGGGTGGTGGAGCCATGGAATGCACTGCCTAGGGGGCTGGTGGAGGCAGAGACAGTGGAGGGGTTCAAGAGGGGTGGGACAGGTACAGGGAAGGGTTCTGGAAGCAAAATCCAATGCAGCAAGAATATCCGGAACTGGGAAGGGAGAAGCCAGAGAAGGTGGGGGACAGCAAGGTCAGCACCCAGGTTGAGGACTGACCAAATGAACAGACATGAAAGACTGTTAGGCCTGTTCTGCTGGCATGTTAGTATGTTAGTATAATCAGAAAAAAGACACATATCATCTGCATAAACCTGCAAATGTAGAGCCTTCTGAATTCCAGTGCCTGTAATCCCTTGCCATCTAGGTGTATCCATTAAAATTCATAAAAGGGGTCTAATGAAAAACATAAAGGAGGGGACTTAGCGGATAGCCACCCACACCCTACATGGGTTTGAAATCTACTAGTAACATATCTCCTTATAATTGGATATACCATAGTGGAAGAATACAATAATTGAATATATTGTACCAGTGCCTCTGAGATGCCATAATATTGCAATACCAAAATAAATATAAATGGGAAACCCGATCAAACGCTTTCTCTTGATCCATAAAATGATGGTACCATGCTTCCCAGAAAGAGATAAAATCAATCACATCCCTAATGATCATTAGAGCATGCTGGATGTTCTGGGAAGGAAGCCACAAAATAGTACAGGAGAGATAACCTAACTAGCAAATTATTTAACCTATTGTTCAAAATAAGGGCCAAAATGTTATAATCAGTGTTAAGGATGGTTATTGGTCTCCAGTTAGTAATTAACTATCTCAGATTTATATATACAGTATATATATATCTATATATATATATATGTATATTAAAATACCTTCAGAAAGGAGGATGATATTGCATTCATTCTAAAAAATAATCAAACACTGTCTCTAAAGCAGTCTGAGGGTTCAGTAACAAAAGTCTTATAAAATTATATAGGTAAACCATGTAAACCTGAGATTTACCTGATGCAATGGCTTTAATAGCAGTTGCAATATCTTTATTATTAATTTGAAAATTTCCATTTTCAGAGTTCAGGGGAATACTTGGAAGTGTTATTTGTCCCAAAAATGTGGCAATATCCTGAGCATTAGGAGCTACTTCAGGCTCCAGGGTTACATTATGATCTTTATTATTCTATGCAAATCATGTTCTGAATTACATAATCCACCTTTGGGATCCACTAAAGAATCCATTTCAGTACTATCCCAAAAGTGTTTACAAGCCTGATAAGGATCTCCTACGGAGTTCTTTTACGCTATTTTGAAATAAAATTTTCATGGTTCGTGTCTCGATCATATTGATAAATTAACATTTAATCTTTTATAATTTTAATTTGCTCTGAATAATCATATTTAGTTGTGTTAGACCATGAAAACAATTTAAATAGTTGCTGCCTTAAAGAAATATATTTAAAAAGTTATGATTTTCTTTACATTTTCCATATTGTTTTAGCAAATTTTGAAATCTAATTTAGTATCCAGCCACCATTGACCTATATCTGTATATAAAACACATACTGAACATTTAGCCTTAGTAATGTCCCTTATTCCTTGCTAAACCCAGGTTTCCTCCAGAACAGTAGTATTTAATTTCCATCTGGATAATGGCTTCCTTAAGCATGGTGTGTCCGTAAAGGAACTAATACAACCACATGCTCTGAAAATTCTACAGAATACGTTTGCATTGTAGCAGAAGAAAGATTTCTGAAATAAAAAACATGATCTATTGAGGTTATATATTTACCTTGCTAAAATGTAAATTTTGGACCTTTAACCTGAAAATCTGCACAGTTTAACAAGTCCTCAGATACCACCATCTCCGACAAAGCATTATAATCACAGCAAATTTTCCTTTTGGTTTTGACTAAGCACTTGAGATTTCACTTCACAATTAAAATCTTCACATAAAAAATATGATAGGAGGTTACCAAATACAGTCTTACTGCATTAAACAAAGTAAATCTATCTGCCTTAGACTGAGGTCCATATACATTAATTAAGTGACGAGTCATTGTTTTCCATGCCCCATCTAGTAACAATGCCCTTCCAGGTACCTGATCTACTAGTTTCAGAAGTCTGAATGAAAATGAGTTAAATAAAATGCCTATACCATCCGCACTTGCTTGGCCAAAGCACCAGTATGAATGTCCCCAGGCCCATTCCCCTGAAAACCTCTTATATTATCAGAAGAAAAAAACAAGTCTCCTGAAGGAAACAGATGTCCAGTTTATTATGTCTTATCAAGTCAAAAACTAGCTGATGCTTCCCACTCAATAAACTATGTACATTTAAAGTACCAATTTTAAAGGACACCAGGAACTATGCACTTTCACATATGCAGGAATACTATTTTTTTGCATCTGTTTTTCTTCTTTCCATTATACCCCATGGAATCTGGGATCTGGACCTCCATTGCCAGCTCCCTAGATTGGGTATCCCTTCATCTTGTTCCATTTCAGAATCCCCCATTCAGGGTCCAAAATAGCAAACGGATTAGGAGAATTTACATCTTCACCAGAGGAGATGGGGGAATAGAAACAGACCTTACATTCCTCGAGGTTCTATGTTGTTGTTTAGGAGAATCAGGCACAGGGGGAGTCTCGATAGTCGATGTACTGGGTCATTATAGCAGACAGGAGTAAAGTTTCCTGTCCAGAAACAGATAAAGGGTCCTGTGGAACAGAAGGAATTACTTCCTCTTTTTATCCTAACCACCTTTCCTATTAGAACCTCTGCTTTAGTAGGATGTGGAGAATGGGGCTCTTGATCAGGGGCCTTTGGTAAAGGTATCTCCTGCTGCACTGCTATGTCCTGAGCTTGTTGTATAAGCAACTCAGGACTTACACACATGGCTGCATTCTTGGCAGCCCAAATTTAACTAAAATTTAGATAATGGAATAACAACAAATGGAGTCCAAATAGGAGAATACTTTACTTGAGTGTAGCATTCCCAAAATAAATCAAAAATTAGCTGAGCAAGCTCACATCAAAGTTATCTTCCCTGGAGATGTTTATAAACACAAACACCTCCTGAGGGAAAATTGCAACAAGTCTTTCAACAAGATTTTTCCCACAAAATGTCTGTCTGGTCTCTCTTCCATTCCCCTTTGTACCGAATCCAAACCGCATTCCATCTGAGGGCTGCCTCTTTTTAATGCTAGCAAACTATTCAGGCAACAGTGGCTTTTGGTACTTTGTTTTGTCCTGGGGTATATCATTCTCCCTACAGGATATTTCTTTGCATCATTCTTATTTGAAGTTGGGTCCTCAGGCTCTACCTCCTCCGTATGGGATGGTACTGTCCTAGGCTCACCCCAGTTCTTGCCTCCTGGCCAATTATAGTATCTTTGTTTTGTTGCTCACTAGTATTGGTAGACTTTAGGATTTTAATGTTTGAGGCCCAGGAGCCCAGGTAGTAGACTTAGGGCTAAAAGGTAATTTCGTGTCCCATGTTAGATATGGAAGCCAAACTCCCCAGGGTTTGCTTCCATCCTGATTCACTGAGGGCCTTGTCAGAGACCAAATCTCTTCAGAAGAAACAGGGCTTGAACATAAGAAAAATGCCTTCTGAATAGCTGATACAGTTGATATATTTTTATCAGGAGTCATTTTGTCAACTACTTGTTTTGTGTCATCAGTCCCTGGAAGTCCAATGTCTATATGGCATTTAGCAAAGGCCATTGCTAGCCTCTTCCCCTTTTGTCTTCTTTCTGGCCAATTTGCAGGTTTTCCCCCAAACACTGAAGGAAAACTGAGTGGCTGTGGCCTGAGACTCAGGTTTGTCACACTGAAAATAATTAATCCAGAACCTTTGAGTTATTGGTGAGAGAAGCAGCCGGAACTGACACAAACCCAGATATTTTAGATAAGGGTTTTACTGCTGTCTTAATTGGGCAAGTGTTTGTGGGCCTTGGTTACCATGACCTAAATCGGCAATAATAGTTACAGCAGCAGTAATGGGGAAACATTGATCCTTATTTACTTTTCAGTAATAGGAGCAGATTCACAGGGTTTGGCTTTAAGCACATCCAGTTGTCGCGCCAAGACTGCCAGCCAGCTTACTTTCCCGATATCCACATACTTGAGAGATTTTACAGACTGAGTGAACTGATGACTCACCTGGCTCCAACTGGGCCTTTGATCCTTCCACTCAGCAGTAGTCCTGACAGGCTTCACTGCCACACTGTCATCCATGCCATTACCTCACAAGTCCATAGCTGGGCTTGCAATCGGATTTTCTCTTGTGCATGCCGAATCTCTTCTTCATTTAACAGAAGTCTCAACGCTCGCTCAGGATTCTCAAAATTATTTGGGTTTCAGCTGTATCTTCTCCAGTGTCACTCCCAGTGGTTAGGTCTTCTGTAGAAAAATATTTAACTGTGGTGTCTCCCTCATCTTCAGAGTGCAATAAGTTTTCAACAATTGCATCTAATTCAATCATTGTGTCTGTGTTAGAGACAACCGTCTCCCTGTTCCTTGCATGTCCATCCTCTCTGCTTGCAAGTCAGGACTGGCCATTTCATTGGCCATAGGTTTCCCCTACTAATGAGTAGGAATTTCCCCGATGCCCTGATCAAATTTCCCTCCATTCACTAAAATACCACCAACAGCTTAATCTGGTTCAAAGTGAGCTGGCATTTATCTGTATCCCCTCCCGGTCATGCCTGACAATAGGTAGAATTTGTCTAGTGCACTTATCCGGTCAACAAAAACTAAATAAATAAAATAAAATAAAAAATCATTTGGCTGGCAGTATAGCCTAGAGGTTAGAGTAATGAACTGTGAATGAGCTAGGTACATCCAGTAGACCACACCTAGGTTTGATTCTCACAACCTCCACTTGCATACTGTGTGACTCTGAGCAAGTCACTTAACTGCCCAGTGCTCCCAGTTCACCCGTAAAACAGGCACTTGTGTCCAGTGGGCCTTACCCAGTTACCAAATATATGTTTTTAGAGTTTTAGAGTTTCAAAATGGTACACCTCATACATCAGGTACATTCTGTGCCAAAGACATAAAGTTAGATTCAGATACATAAAAGGATAAATACGTTACATTGAGTACTATAACGTGTACATATTAAGAAAACATGAACCATCATTCAGTAACATCAGCAAGGTCTAATAAAGCTAAATTCACAACAGTGTTAGTCCTATCTACCACAATTCAGCAGTCAGGGACAGCAAGAGACATCCACTATTGTCTCAGACTTAAGAAGGGGGTACTCCGGTGGAGGCAAATTTTGCACAGTGAAGAGTTCAGATCGCTTCCCATTTTTGCGGTAATATTCTAGTTGGCCACAGTGAGAGTATGAAAGATGTTCCATCAATGCCAAATGTGCTAAAGCTGCCTGCCACATTGGGATGGGAGGATGTGTGGGTTGTCTCCAATGCATTAGGAGCAGCCTCTTGGCTTCTAAAATTGCCAACATAGCCCATTCTTTATGCGGCCTGGACAAAAGTTAACCCAGAGGAATCTCCCAAAAGCAGTTTAGGCTCCAAAGGTAAGTCCTCAATACCCAGAATCTGGGAACATTCATGAGCAATGGCAGACCAAAAGTATCTATCATGGGACAGGTCTATAGTATATGAAACAGATGAGCTTCTGGTTGTTGGCATCTCCAACACTTAGAATGAGACAGGTCCAACCCGTGTGAAGTGGCAGGGGTTCTGTACCATCGCAACAGAATCTTGAGTTGTAGGACATGACTTTTGGAGTTTCTATACAATCTGTATGAATCCTAAAGCAAATGACCACGACTTTGTGGATATGCCCAACCCATCTCGGTTTCCCATTTAACCTACAATTTTCAGTGGGATCTGTTTGGGAGTCTCTCCAAGTAGCATAAAATTTACCTGTATGACCCTTGGAAGAGGGAGATTGGTGCAATGCAGCAAGCCAGGCCCATTGATTGCATGTGTGTTGCTGGGACAATTGAGTGGGTGACTGAGTGGACTGGGACTTAAATAGCACTTGGTAGAAGGATGTCATAGTCTCATTGACCACCTATGGGATCCGTAGTAATGCAGGCCCAAGAAGTACGAAGGGCGTGTGTTCTAGGAGGCCTGCTGCTACGCAGCTGGAAGGCAAGGAGTTTACCTCCTTTCACTACCCTCCTAATACAAGTGCTTGGATCTCAATATTAGCCATTCAGCTTTATTTTGCAACAAAACATTGATCTGGTATTTAAGACCACTATTCTACGATACAGGGACGTGTCCTTGGTCGCAGTCGGTGAGGTCTTAAAGCACTCTTCCAAGCTCTTAAGCTCTGATTGCAGTACCTTGATAGATTTTTCCTAGTTTTATTATGATGTGCTACAAAGGCTATAATATGGCCCCTGAGACTGGCCTTAAAGGCCTCCCACACTGTGCTTGGGGACACACCACAGGTTGAATTAAGTGCAAAGTATTCCCTGATAGCTTTGACCATTGCCTGCCTAAACTCTGGATCTTCAACTAGCATAGGGTTACATCTCCATCTTGTACTATTAGGTGCGGAAGCCTATTGGAGTATATGTGGTGAGAACAGGTGGGTGGTCAGAGATTATAATACTGCCTATGGAGTTATACGAAACTCCCTTAGATGCTGCACTGTTCACCAGCCAGTAGTCAATCCAGCTATGTACCCCATGGAAAGCAGAAAAATAGGAGTAGTCATGCCCAGAGGAGTTATTGCGCCCATCGTCTATTAGACCCCATTCTGCCTGTAGTTCTTGAAGGCGGCATGAGCTCGAGGGTGTGATTGCAGGGTTGGCTTTGATTTGTCTAAGAAAATGTCAGATACCAAATTAAAATCACCTCCTAAAATGAGAGGGTGTTAGTGTTAGGCTGATTCCATGTGGAAATAGCTTGGCTTAATCCAGGAAAAAAATCCACCTGGTCAGAATTGGGGCATATACGTTGCCCAGGATCAGCGACCCAGCTGGATGTCAATTTAACCAGAACCCATCTACCCTGAGAGTCCAATTTTGACTCTTCCACCACCCATAGGCTGGACCTGCAAATTAAAATGGCAACTCCGTGGATTTGGATTAAGCAGAGCTAGTGTGGACAGTTCCAACCCATGATTTTTAAGCCAGGGATGGATCTTTTAGGAGGTGTGTTTCCTGTAAAAGAGCTATGTCAATGTGCAGGGAATGGAGATATTGTATGACCTTAGTATGCTTGACAGGATGATTAAGGCCCTTGACATTCCAGGAGACCAGGCACAGACCTTGGGGTTTGGGGTAGCCATGTCTTGCCCGTATGAGCAACTGGGTACTCACCCTACCACTGACCAGAGAATGGGAGCCTGGCATCGTATCACACAATGGCTGCCAACCTATTCCTTATTACCAGGTGACTGCTGGGAGTTATCAGGAGATATACCTGCACTGTTGTGTGAATTTATATATAAAAGGTGTACCAGTAACAAATATTTAAACACCAAGAAAGATTGTACAAGGTCAATTACTATAACCTATCCAAGTCCAAGTAACTACAACAATTCCAACAGCGTTCTTATGCTAATAGCGAGGATAGCTGTGGCTAAAGAAGGTATAAAAGAAAGTGCACCCTCAGCTATGCAAGCTTCCATGTGACAGGAGAGGAATGAGCCAACCAAAACAATTCGCCTACCCTCATCTGTTAACAATCCTCAGTAGCTGGCCCAATTCCTGGTGGGGGGAGTATGGGGAGATAATAAGGTGGGGAGGTAAAGGGGAGAGAGGGAGATTGGGGAGATTGGGTAATCATCCCAATAGAACACTATAAGGGCCGCTTATTATTTACTCCATTTTGTGGGCCTTCCTATAAGTAATGGAGCCACCCAAAGGAAAAACATTGAACTATAGAAATAACTTTTTAGCTAGGGTACTTGCTACTACAAAATAGAGTGACAGGTAAGAGACCTGTCTGACAAGCAATAACCAACTTGTACAGCCTAATATCCAACCATTACAAAAGTAAGCCAGCCATGTAGAGAGCACCAGATGGAGAGTCAAGTGCCCAAGAGTGCCCTGTCCATATCTGTAGAGCTGTACGAGCAGTGGTGGCGATGTTTTTCCCCTGGTTTAAGTTTCCCAATATGCTCCACTGCTTAGACTAACGAAGAGTCTGGAATGTCAGCCCAATCCATAGATAGAGCAGATTCATCATGTGAGGGGTTAGAGCCAGGCGAGTGACAGACTGATAAGGTGACTGGGGAATTATCCTGTGGCATCTTGGCTGGAGGGGCAACTTCTGCAGGTCTACAACAGGTTGTTGGCCACTTCTCAGGCATTGCCTATGGTGGGTGGAGTATCCTGCAGGTCTGGGGAGGAATTTTTGCACAGCAGTAAACCCAGAATCAGTTATATCCAGCGGTAGTGTATGTGAAGCAGAATTTTGCCTCGGGAATCAGTAAGAGATGAACCGGTACAGCTAAATATTTGTCCCCATGGACAGTCCACCTGAAGAAGGGTTCTTAGCATGACATGCAGTACAGAAGTGTCCCACAGCCTTCTGGGATGTAAATTTTCTTCAGGGGCCATACTGGCATTTGTTAGCAGTGTCCTGAGCTGAAGTCTCTATAAAAAGAAATAGATGCTGCTTGCCATTTAATTTCCCCAGGTCTCAAGCTGCCCTTAGAATACACTCTTTGTTGGAATATCTGAGGAAGTAAGCCACTTGGGTCTGGAGAATGAGTCTGTCTCTTTCCTGCCAGTAATACGGTGGGCCCTTCCACCTCCACCGACTCCTCTCCAATGTTCCCCATTAGCTGGGCAAGGTTTCTTTCAGAAATCTCTCCATAGACATTCCTCCATGCCTTCAGGTATACCTATGATTCAGAGGTTATTGCATCACCCCTGTTTTCTTGATCCTCTATTCTGGCCAGTAATATATTCACTTTTTCCTCTTGCTTCTGTACTTTTTGTTTTAAAAGTATTTGTTGTTGCTCCAGAGTTTCTACTTGCTGTTCCACCACATTTAGCCTATCCTGCATTTGGCTTAACATCGCTGTAATGCTCGTAAGGGTGGAACTGATATCATTGACCCATAACAGCACAGTTCTCAAGTATTTGGGTGATATAACTGAGTGAATCACCCACAGAGTTAGATGCAGGCTGCAGTTACAGCGGCAAGGGATCGCTTGAGGAGTCTCCAGATGCCATTCTCAGAGCAAAATGGGTTACCGCTTGTTGTCCTTGCAACGTATCTAGCTGAAAATTGTATAGTTTGGGTAGTAGCTGAAGAGCTGTAGATACGCCTGTATGGCCTACCTGAGCCAGGCGACTCATGAATACCGCACTGTAGAAATGTTTTACACCGAGGAATCACAAAATAGTCACACCGGTCAATTGGGATGATCACCAGGTAATATGTAGTTGTTTGAAAGGGTTACATCCGGGATTAGCCAGCCAAGCACGGATTTCCAGCAGATTTGGAAGAGCTCAGGATTTAGTCTGCCATTTCCTTGGTGGCTATACCAAGCCACCTCGAAAAAAAAAAGTTTTGTCTTCCTTCTGGCTCCAAGCTCCAGACCAGGCACTGGCTTTTCCTTAATTTCTTCAGCCATGGCCCTTGTTAATACCCATCAGGCACTTAATGCTCCATTAAGGTCATCTTTCTGGTCTTGAGACATGTACCTTAGGTCTCTCATGATACCAGGGCTGGTATTGGCTGACTGATGTTCCCCTCACCACCTGAATATCAATCAGTATCCCACTTCTAAAACCACATGTCCTAGGGCATGGTGTGTAAAAATAGACACTGATTCAGTTTATATCAGGTACAACACACTTGCTGCATTATTTTATTTCATCAAAGTTCAAAAATGAAAAACAAACTACAAGGACCTAAAAATAAATAAAAGAAAATCAATCATTACATAGCATTTGTCAGATCATATAAGACTGCTGGGATCCTTTCTCATCTGTGCTTCAGATTGCTTTGGGGACATGAAGACTACATGTCCTTCCCTCTATCAGGCTCTGGACAGAATGAATAGCCAAGGCTGCTTGCTACTGTTTTCAAGGATCCGGGTAGTCTGAAAAACAATGCAGTTTACAAATGGCTCTGGGCAAACTGAAAACCAAGGCTGCTTGCAACAAGCTCTGGGTAGACTTAAAACCAAGGCTGCATATTTAGTTGTTTAACCAGGAGTAGCACACTAAGCTGAAAGCTTTTTACAGGAGCGACCTGGGAGCACAGGAAGTTAGTGACTTGCTCAGGGTCACACAGTATGCATGTGGAAGCTGTGGGATTCAAACCCAGGTCTGATTGGCTGGATGTCACCAGATTTGCAGCTCAGAGCCTTAAACCACTGTGCTATACTGCCTCTAAATCCCATCTATCAGATACTATTATGATTTTAAAATAAAACAAATACAGTCTCCATAAAAGGAGAGGGAAAACATCCATTTTCTTATTCAGCAGCCTGAAAAGGCAGCTTTTAGTATAATCTTCAAGCCTTTTCTTTTTGAGGAAACTTTTCATTTATACTAAATCTGGCTTTCTCAAACACCAAAGCACTATGTAGTATGTAACATTTTAATGTACATAGGCAGTCAAACATATTTTTATACTACTGTATATGTGTTATGTGAATAACACTGCAGAAAAAATGGCTCATATTTTAAATGTGCAAATATTTAGCAATGGCTATCATTTCTATATTGCCAAATGAAACTGTGCTAGTTAGCTATTACATTTTTGGTCACTTTGAGCCGTTCAGGATACATTTTAAAGGGGCTTGAAAAGGAAACTTAGAGTAAAGAAGAAAAAGGGGGTTCTGTAGGTTGCCATCCTGATAAAGCAGGGAGAGGATAGTACAGTATAGAATAGTTAGAATGCTGTTGCAAAGGGTTAGAAAAAGAAATTAGAAGAGTCCTTCTAATTTCAAGATAGGATGACCAAACCTACCACAATGGTCATAAGAAAACCAGTAGTGTTCTAAACAGCATGCACATAACTCTGTATGGTCAGCCACATTTGTACTTGGGGTCATAGTTTTAGGCACCACACCAAAGAGGAGATATTAACACTGTATAAAGAGTACAGCAAAAGTTACTAGGCTCATATGAGGCTTGAAGGAATTACTATATATGGAGAGGCTGAGAAGACTAGGTTATACAGCCTGGAAAACAGAAGAGTTAGAGGAATCTCCTATTGAATTATATCATAAATGATGGTTTAGTAATGTCTCAAATTAACTTAGAATTTAATCAAAGATACTATAGCTTGTGTTTGAGGGCATTAAGGACAACTAAAACAAGCAGCATTTAAAACTATAGTACTTGTTTTAAATTCTTCACACTCAAAGGTTATTCGCTTGTGGAACAAACTCCTGATAATGGCATGAATACCAAAATTAAACTACAATTTAAATGTACAATTGACTGTTAATTCTGGGGAATTAATCCTGTACTACTCCAGAGTAGTAGAGGTCAGTACAAATGGACTTCTTAGTCTCCTTCTTCCCCAGGACCATAGCATGAACCCTAATACACTGAGGATGAGACAGTTCAAAACAGGAAACACAGCTACATGTGAAGGGAGACATCAGTGTTCAATAGTGCACTGCCATAATATAAATACATATCTACTATCAAGAGATGAGCCCCCTGGGTCCATCAGGCAGTCATATTTTTGGTGGCTCTCATTGGAGTTCAACATGCTCCTCATTGCACCACCACATGACTTTGCCATACACAAATGGAATCCTAGCCATCAGAGGGAGTCTCTGACAACATATGTGCAGTGCAGTACAAATGTGGTCACCAAATGTTTAATTGCACACATTTTATTAGCTACAGTAAATTTATTGACTGCATTCTCCCCATGGAGGTCTGGGCATTGCACAGTGCTAGCTGCATGTTGTTATGCATGCATGGAGCCCAGGGTACACAGTGTTGTTGCTGTAATCTTTCCCCCACCTACACAACCCTTACCATTCTGCTTGCTTCTGTCCACAGCTGCTTTCATTTTGGGTGCCCTCCTTGGTTGTACAGTGACCCACATAACCCAAGACCTAGAGTAGTAACTCATGCTCAGTTGAACCTCATCCCTATCCTTGCTCCCCCATGTCACTGGGAACTCTTCCAGTCCCTCATCGAACTCCACACTCCTGCAAATTTTTCAACTAAAAATGTAGTGTGACACTCCATACAGCCAACATTTTGGAATTTTAAGGGCAGTGGGTGTCACACAATTCTGCATTGGTGCAAGGTTGCCATGAATTTAGTATGGGCCTGCAGGCTGTTTGTGTGATACCCTGCCCTTTTCCCTCACAGTTACACAATGATGTGTTGTCATGCAGGGAAGGCTTGCCGACTGAGTGTGCATGGTGCAGTGGGCACAATTTGGGACTGGCACTATTCCTTCATTCTGCAAATAGGGTGAGTCCCTAGTGACTGTGATTGTGGCCTTTGTCTCAAGGAGAGGATAGTTTTGTCCATCCAGTACATCAGCTGCCCCTATTGGTTAGCTATGGGAAAATGTTCGTAATCCAAGATAGGATCAGTCTCTAGTGGGCAACAGTTGCCATGGATAAAGGATATCACATTGATTCTTTTTTGTAGATAGTTGGAGAGGACATCTGCCTGTGCTGGCTATTTTCAGTATGTCCCAATATTTCAATTAGCCCGATAGCCTGCAAAACTTAGGGTCTACACTGGTGTATCTAGCAATCTTTCAAAGAAGCAGGTGGAAAACTCCTAAGCTCACAGAAGGTAGCTTTATTTACCTTATCAGAGTTTTGAAAGGTTTAGTTTATATTTTGATGGATACGTTAACTTTTGACAAAATATCAACCCCTTAAAAATGGAAGCTCGCATCAACAGAGCTCTACATGTAAACTGATTTCAGTGTGACTTGACTGGGACACACAAACAGTCTTCATTGATAGTGTTAAAAATATGAAATAGGCATAAAGATAAAGATGGAAAAGAAGAACCTAATGAATTGAAGATTAACCGTAGCACAGTAAACATATTATTTATTTATTGATTGATTGATTTGAAAAGGGTAACTGAAGAGCTGCACTGAGCCAAGACTCAATCCAGGCATAACTGGGGAGGGGAAACAGGAGGAAAATGGGCACAAACAAGATAAACTGAAATGGTCTATTTACAAACATCACTGTAGTAACAGCAAAAATAACAACAATGCAATATGAACATCTGAGATGGCCCTGAATGATGAGCAGGCACAATAAATAGATAAATGAAGACAGTTGAACAAAACTAAAACTAAATACTGAACAGGCATCTAGCATATAAAATTTGGGCTACCTGAACATGAGAAGAACATATTCAAGTGACTGAGTGTTAATGGCAAGGGTAGGATGGAGCAAAGATGGAGCAAAGTGAGACATCAGGAGGAGTTTGAGAGAGGTAGAAGAGGGTGAGGTAAAGAGATGGTGGGAGACAGTTCAAAAGAGATGTCAGGCATACAGAGAAGGACAGTTGGCCAAAGGAAGTTGAGAAATGGGATTCAGTTGGAGCAGGAGTAAGAGGAATGAAGGAGTAGAAAGAAGGGACAAAGGAGAGAACAAGTCACTAGGGTAGAGGGAAGGAAGCAAACTACAATTTGAGAGAGGAGGGCTGCCCCATGGGAAAGGCATCAAGAAGAAAGTGAGGGGTGGATAGGCTTTGATAAAGGGAACAGTGAGAAGAAGACTGTCAACTGCAAAGGGGCAGAATGAATGGAAGAGGGGTCCAGTCTGGCAAGGGTAGATTTGGAGACACCACCTTAGACCATGTCTGCATAGTCCAAAAGGTATTATCATCTTGAGAACAATCCTCTGCTGAACCAGGGCGGGAAGGCAGGATTTATTTCTGTAAAGGGCACCAAGCTTATGCACTGTAAGGATGGCATCGACATGGCAGAAGTCAAGGTGACTATCCAGCACATTTAGGTACTTGAAGCTGGGGAGAGCTCCAAGGGAGCTCCATCAGTGAGTTGAGCTGAGACATTGCCTCATGCCAACTAGCATCATGGCTGTTTTCTGATATCTGTGCTAGGCTGAACAGAACCAGTGCTAGACACTGTCAATGTTGTACTGTAAATGACTGTTCCAACTTGAGAACAGAGACACCTGTGGTATAAAGGACTGCTTTCAGTATTACATGTGAATATTTGCTGAACCATGAGCCAGAGGAAGGTCATTAAGGGAAATGCTTGGCTGCAAGATAGACCCTTGAGGCACACCAGAGGTAACAGGGAAGGGACAGGATAAGGACTCTCCATCCTGACCAGCTGTTTATGTCCAGTGGTGTAGGAGCAAACCAGCTAAGAGCAATGTCAAAGCGACTCAACACACCTCAGTTTATCTTCAAGAGTAGTGGTGGATAATGGAGTCATAGGCCTTAGCCAGGTCAATGAAAATAGTGGCTGTGACATGACCCCAAACTGGCCCTTCAGGATGGCTCAGTGACATGGAGAAAAGAGGTGATAGTGGAGTGGGCTTTAAGGAAGCCAGAATGGAAAGAAGAGTGAACAGAGGAATCTAGAAGGTTGGATAGCTGGAAGGATACAAGCTTCTCTTGTGGCTTTTCTAGAGTGAGAAGAGGTGAGATATGCTGGTTGTTCCCAGAGATGCAGAAGTCATCCCTTTGTAGCAGGGAGAAAATTTGTCTGTTTCAATAGTTGGGAACTGAATTGAGATGAAATGAGAGAAAGAAGAGCAGCCCTCTACTAAAATAAAAGCTTAAAACTTAGCTGTCCAGCAGTAATGTTTAACTTAGTGTTTTCTAGTTCTTCTTTACTTTCTTGTGTTCTTGATTTACTTAATATTTCAGACAATACTGTACATACTGCACTGAGTCTTCAAAAGCATCTGACTGTTTCAACTGAACCTCACAGCTGCTGTTTCAGACATTGCAAGCTGATGTCATGGGGAGCATTATGAATGTCATAAACAAAACACTATAAGATAAATTGGGATAAGCCAGTGATTTGTGTACAGAGTTTTGGATAGACCACCAACATGCATTATAAATCCTGGAAAGAAAATCTGAAATGAAAAACAAGGTATTCTCCAGTACAATAAACTGCAACAGCTGAAACATCATGTCAATTTGAGTACATGCAGAAGTGCAGAGTTTAAGAAGAAGAGAACAAGAGGTAGCAATAGCAGTGGCTGAGAGGTGAAGCAGCTTAGGGTTGAGAATGTTATGGCTGTGGCTTTGGAACACTTGTGAGAAAAGAGGGAGGACTACCCTTCATAAGCAGAGGCAGGTGAAAAGAAGGGATTGTAGGAGTGGAGGGCAGCAAGAGAAGCAGAATTTAGAGATGAAGAGGAGGAGATTGCACCAGTAGCAACATGATTGTTAAAGCAAAAACTACGCCGCCCATCAGTGCAGCAATAATACTACTGTTCATGACTCCGGTGCCCCATGTTTGAGAACGAGTGCAGGTTGTCAAAGGCTGGCCGGGGAGGTAGGAGGAGGGCTGAGTATCCTTAAGGACACTCTCCTCCCAGAGAGAGAGAGAGAGAAGGCAGCCATCTCTGTCTTCTGCTACACTGCCACCTGGGTGACCACAGGTGGCAGTGCACTGGAGTGCTAAGTCAGAGAAAAGATGCAGACTAGTGCCACGCTGTGCACATTCATATGCATGCACATGTGCACCTAAGCCACCTTTGTCATGAGGGATGGAATATGTGAAAGAGGACCCTCCCATGCAGAACAATGGTTCCACTGTGCCCGCAGGCCCTGTACTCACCTACCTGGACACACTGCTGACGACTAGGTATTGTGCACCCAAGGGATTCTAGCTAGTCCCATGGGCTCCACCATGGAGGGGTAAACCATGTGTTAACATCGGAGTGGGTAAGACCTGGGAGAAGGTAAGGTGACAGGGCTAGGTGTGGTGGCTTGAGACAGCCAGAGGCCAAGGGAGAGCACAGAACATAAACAGGAGGAAAAAGAAGCAGCAGCAACAGCAACCTCAGTAGGGTTAAAATGACAACATGTGTGTTGTTAAGCTTGAGAGTTGGGCAGATCACCTGGGTAGGAGGATCACAAATGGAGTGAATGGGTGTGGTCAAGAAGCTAGCCAGTTCCAACATCTCTTGAGGAGCTTCTGCCAACAATCTCAAAACTAGCTTTTTTTATTGTGTTAGCTTTACTAAGGCACAGAAACAGTTTACTTGGTATCCTGACCCACCTGCTTTCTGTAGATGCCAAACATGAGAAAATCCAGTAAGGGATTAGGTGGCAAGAGCTTAATTAAGCTGAGGGAATCAAGCTGTAATGGTCCAAGCAAAACAGAGGTGGCCTCAAATGATCTTTCAACTCTGCCGGTGCACTCTATCCCAGCTGTCTGTCATCATTTAAAAATACTGATGAAAACTTGTGCAGACATTGATAGGAAATTAGATACCAAAATAAATGCAGGTTAAAGGACAATTGATAATTACAGAACTACATTAGGACTGCTGGACTGGCTTCTCTGGAGCACTGTTATAGTTAGCTCTTACACAATTATTAAGGAACTTTATGACCTCAAGAAGCTTAGACATATTTTTGAAGTAATATTTATCAATATCTGTGGTTAGTTAGTAGCTTTGCTACATGATCCTATATTGAAAATATGATGTTTATTTAGAATTGCCCTCCCTGAGGGCAAGGGTATCCTCTGTGATGTAACATTGTGGCATAGGTGACTAAAACTCCCACTGTGAGTACTTTGTATAATATAGTGCATATGCCTCATCTTGTTCCTCCAACCTCATTAAAGGATTGCAAACTCATGTATTTTACAAAAGCACAAAAATAATTACTTAATGGAGTGAAAGGCCTTCCTGAATGTACTTGAGGAATTAATATTATTAAAGCAGTTGGAGGCAAAGTAGTTGACTTTTGCCTTTAGGGTCTTGGTGCTAGAATTTTGTAGTTCCCTATACAGCCCCCACAGAAAGCAAAGTATAGAAATCACCAGCACCATTCTTCCATGCTATTAGGATGTTAGGGTGGTGAAACGTTTTCACCACCCTAACGTAGCTTTATAATGCAAGTCACCGCTCGGGCCCGCTATTATCACATAGAACCGGATATATAGACAACCCAGGCTGGTGAAGAGTAGGTGACAACCCATGGGAAATGGATGCCATGCACTTGGTACCTCTTCATGGGGTGTACTTATACCAGACAGAAGAGAAGTTAGTATGAAAAAGAGAGATGTCATTATTAATTTCACTGCAACTGAAAAGGGAAGCCCTCGGAAGGATCACATGTCAACCAGGAGGGCATGCAGATAAGGTGATCTGAATGACCAGTGCCAAAATGTACTACAGAGGGTTTTAGGGCAAAAAGTTACAGGTAGAGCTTGGGAGCCAAACTAAAGAAGATAGTTTCAAGAATATTTATTTCCAGACTATGGTAGCTTCTATGGTATGACATTCCTACTTTATAATTGTGAATGGAAAGGTTCTGTACATGATGGCATTACACACACAATGTTTGGGGATCAGAGGATCACAATGTTTGTTTGGTGGGGATGGGGTACCTGAAGACTTGATGCTCTACTTATAAAATTAGATTATTCCAAATAGTGGAGCATTTATACAGCCTTTGAACCAAGCTGAATACTTTTGAAGGATTTTCTGACTCCAAGAGGCTGAGCATGCTCAGAACCTATTTTATCTTACACATTAAGGTCTCAGTCATTTTAAATTACTTTTTTCCCACAAAACTAAAAAGCTAAGGCTTTGGATGAATGACTTTATTATCTGCGTTGATACTTGCTCAGTGAAGCATGAGCAGGCTAGAAAATATGTGGTTACTAGAGGATAAAGGAGACATTTCAATGACCCCACATTAAGCACTATAAAAGATAAGTTTCAATTAAATTATTAAGATGTTAAAATCTTTCTTTTCATTTTAACCAACAATTATAAACATAAAGTTAGTTTAGAATGTGTTTTAGAAATCATGTTTTAAAGTAAGATGCATTCACATGTACTAAAAGTGTGTCAAAATATAGAAACTACATTGGCATACTGTGCATTAAATCTGTACTATAAAAGCAAAAACAAATGGGAAGGGTGTCAATAGTAAGGGTGCTCCAGTGTCAAAGTGAAGTTAGGGAACCTACAAAGAATGTTGTGGTTTTCCATTGGCCCTTAACAGCATGAAAGGTATTTTATACAGTGCTCCACACTGAGCTTGTCCAAGTTTTGCAAGCCATATGATCTGTTGCAGCCAATTAGCAATGCTGAAGATCATGATCTACATATGCTGTGCATGTCTTGGTGCCATCTCCATTTCTCTCTTCGTAAAGGACATTTTGTGCAGTGGAGGCACAGCTCTTGAGTTCTTTCAAAAAAACTTGTTTTTGAGGAAGGCTGAAATCATCAGAGAATCGCCCATTATTATTTTAGTTAGCTAGTTAGCAGCTGTTAGCACTTGTAGTTCAGCCCGAAAATTAGACTGCGCCTGGCAGTGGCGCAAGCCTGGTGCAGTGCAACTGGTATGCGACATGGCCAGGGCTAGGTGATGTTCAACAGTGATGCACCATGGCACAGCATCATTGAATGTGGCACAGACTGTGCATGGCTCAGTGACCGCGCCGCACAGTCACAGCTATGGAGCAGGAGATGTGCCAGTGCAAATGTAGTTGTGCTGGGCATATCACTCACGATATGCAGCGGAGGGCATTCAAATGAGGCCATAATATATGCAAGAAGTAAACTGGGCCATCTGCATGTCATTAAGGCCCTTTTGCATACCTGTACAGGGCAGCCTGGTGACTTCGCCTGGCACCCTGCACATCATGACGGTGCAGTGGGGATCCCGGGCATCCCCTACCCCGTAGTCGAGATCATGGTAAATGTAAAATAAAACATTTCCTGGTAGTCTAGTGGACTCCCCTCTCCCAAGTCCCTGATTCCCTGATAAATGCAATATAGGACCCCAGTAGTCTAGTGGTTCCCTCCCTCCTGTTACCCCGATCATGGTAGTGTAGACTTCCCTCAGTCCTGGTGGTCCAGTGGTATCCCCCACTTTACCACCCACACCAACCCTTTGCTCACCCCCGCCCTCCCCTCATCAGCAGGCGTCTGCAACCCACCTGCATACCACCCCGCCACCGCCAAATGACAGATACAGTATGACTTCATTCAAATATTTGGTACTGTCTAGTACAGTATACCTTGTAAGCCCTTTGGTCCACGCTAGACCAATGGGCTTACAGCCCATATTGTACCTGTCATCTCTGGTGGCTGGGTGGTATGCGGCAGGTTGCAGCTGCCCGCTGATGACAGGGGGACCAGGTGGACAAGGGATTTGATGTGGGTGGAGGGTGGGGGTGCCATTTGATGGAGATGTACTGCGATCACAGCAATGGGCAGGGGGTCCACTAGACTATAAGGGACCGGGTTATACTACATCTACCGTGATCATGACAATGGGTGGGGGTACCACTGGACTACCAGAGACTGAGGTAGTCTACATCTACCATGATCTGGGTAACAGGAGGGGAGGGGACCACTAGACTACCAGGAAGGTCTTCAATTACATTTATCAGGGACTGGGGAATCGGGAGGGAGGGGACCACTAGACTACCAGGGAAGGTCTTAAATTACTTTTATCTGGGAATCAGGAGGAGGGGGGTACCACTAGACTACCAGGATGACGGTGTGTGCTTGTGGACGGTGTTCTGTGGGGGTTGGCCACCCACGGCTGGCGGTTGCTGTGTTGTGCCCCTGCAATGCAGCAGCTCACCCAGGTGGCCGATATTTGTTCCCACCCTCATGGGCTCAGCTTTGAGGCCCCCTATGTGGTGCAATGCAGGGTTGCACCAGCATATGTGCCGCACATCCTGGCTGAATATCGGATGTGCCACATATGCATGGGCACACCACCACATTCTGCACCACATACACTACATTGCATCCCTGCATCGGGATTTGTTTTGCGCCTAGCAAATTCTTCGACATCCCACTGAGGTGCAATGCAGGGTTGTGTGCTACACGCAACTCTGTTGTGCCATGCACAACCCTTTGAATATCCAGGCCTTTTGTGTAGAACAGGCCAGTAAAGTGTGTGATGCTGCAGAGAAGAGTCAGTACAGAGTGTGCTTGCTGCAGCTGCAGTCCCGTGCCAGGACTTAAAGTCAGCTCAGCTGGGGAGCTGGACAGGCAGGAGGATATATCAAGGTTTTGTTTTATTTCACTGACAGGTGGTGGTGCAGGGCATAAAATTCTTCTAATCATTTTCTCTATATGTGAGTCAGCTTGGCTCCACCCAGTGATTGAACAATGAGTGAAAGTGAAGAACAGACTACTCTCTCACTATGAGATTTTACTAACAGTGTGTTAGGTCTTTTACGGTATCTTTCTGTTGGGTCTATGAGTCAGTGGGGTCAGTTGTAGAACCAGGACATGCCTCGCTTGTCCCCTTCTTGCAGCTCACCTCTTACACACTGCATGGTCATCTCATCTTGACATACACATAATTTGATTGCCTGTGAGTCATCATAGTTTTGTGTTGTGTTGTCGCCCTGCTGCTGCATTACAGTTGTAGTGTTATCTATGTTGTGGGAAGGAGGAAGGAAGAGGAGCAGGGAAAAGCATATCAGGAAGAGGAGGGCATGTGTAGCACATACACACAAGAAGGATGAAGAACTAGTGGAGCTTAAAAGTCTGATGCCAGTTACATCAGTAACTAGTGGTGATGGGTGTGATACTGAGGAGTAGAGGCCTTTCTGCTAGGAGATAAAAAATTAAGAAAGATAATAGAAAACAGAAACTTAAGAAAGTTTTCAGCCAGCTGGAGGAGTGGTTAAGAGTGCAGCAGCTGAGATTCAATGAAAACAATTGCAAGATCATGCATTTGGGGCACAGAAATCCAGGGAGGAATACAGGATCGGAGGGGAGGTTCTGACGGCCACCAAACAGGAAAGGGCCCTGGGTGATTATATCCAACAACCTAACGGTTACCAGACATTGTGGGAAGGCTGTAGGAAAGCCAGTACAATATTGGGGTGCACAGGAGAGGAATCAGTAGCAGAAAAAGGATGTGGTGATGCCACTGTATAGTTCATTGGTGAGACCTCATCTGGAGTACTGTGTCCAGTTCTGGAGGCCACATCTCAGGAAAGACATAGACAGAATGGAAGCAGTACAGAGAAGGGCAACTAAAATGGTGCAGGGTTTTCATCAGAAGCCATATGAAGAGAGACTGAAAGATCTAAATATGTATTCAGTGGAGCAGAAAGAGAGAGATGAGATATGATACAGACTTTCAAGTACCTCAAGAATATCAGTAATGTTCAAGAAAGTAGCATCTTTCAGAGAAGAACAGGTTCAAGAACAAGCGGACATAGATACATAGATACATAGACAGTGTCGGCAGATAAGGGCCTATGGCCCACCCAGTCTGCCCATTTAAGTTTGTAAGTTCAGTTTATGTTTTCCAGGAAGTCTGTTGCCCTCACCCCTGATCTCCAGAATTCCTTTATGTCTATCCCATGCATTCTTAAACCGTGATTGTTTCAGCCCCCACCACTTCCTCTTGGCAGGGTGTTCCACTTGTCCACCACCCGTTCTGTGAAGAAATTCTTCCTCACGCTTCTCTGAATCGCCCTCCCTCCAACTTCATCCCATGCCTCTAGTCCTGGAACATCTTTTCGCTTAAAAATAGTGCATTCCTGCACCCTGTTCCTCCCTGTAAGATACTTGTATGTCTCTATCATATCCCTCTCTCCCTCCTTCTCCTCCGGGAGTACATGTTCAGTGCCTTCAACCTGTCCTCATAGGACTTGTGATGCAATCCATGCACCATCTTTGTTGCCCTCTCTGAACCTTCTCTACCCTGTCTATGTCCTTCACGTAGGTAAGGTCTCCAGAACTGCACAGTGTACCCAGGTGCGGCCTCACTAGTGTCTTGTATAGTGGAATTATGACCTCCCTTTTCCTGCTGGTGATGCCCCTGCCTATGCATCCCAGCATCCTATTTGCTTTACCTGCTGTCTTGTCACACTGTTTCCTGCCTTGAGGTCATCAGAGATGATAACTCCAAGATCCCTTTCCTGCTTGGTGCATGCTATATCCTCACCCCCAACTGATATATTGTGCCAGGGTTTTGTGCCCCATATGCATTATCTTGCACTTCCTTGCATTGAATTTCAACTGCCAAACCCTGACCATTCTTCAAGTTTCTGCAGGTCCCTTCTCATTCTGTCTACACCTTCTGGTGTGTCTACTCTGTTACAGAGCTTTGTGTCATCGGCGAACAGTGAAATTCTGCCTTCTAGGTCCTGTGCAATGTCACTGATGAAGATATTGAATAGTACGCGGTCCCAGCACTGATCCCTGTGGTACCCCACTGGTCACTCTTCCCTCTGTGGAGTGACAGCCATTTACCACCACCCTCTGTGTCCTGCCACCCAGCCAGTTACCTACCCACCGCACTACTGTTCTGCCCACACCCATATTCCCAGTTTGTGCAATAGTCTTCTATGTGGCACAGTGTCAAAGGCCTTGCTGAAGTCCAGATAGGCCATGTCCACTGCCCTCCCTGATCCACCTCCCTAGTCACCCAGTCAAAAATTCAATGAGGTTGGTCTGACATGACCTTCCCTGGTGAAACCATGCTGCCTTGGGTCTTGTAGTCCATTGACAACCAGATGTTCCACCAATCTCTCCTTCAGTAGTGCTTCCATGATCTTCCCCACTACCGAGGTGAGGCTGACAGGTCTGTAGTTCCCTGCTTCCTCTTTGTTCCCACTTTTGTATAAGGGACTACATCTGCTATCCTCAGTCTTTGGTACCTCCCTGTTTCTAGTGATCGGCTAAACAGGATAGCAAGAGGTTCAGCCACCACCTCTCTTAGTTCTTTAAGGACCCTGGGTGCACCCCATCTGGCCCCATTGCTTTATCAACTCTTATTACTTCCAGTTCCTTCAGGACCCTTTCTGTGTAAGGGACTTGTGTCCATTCTGCACCATTCTCACCCCTTGCTCCATTCAGACCCATTACCCTCCTCTTCCTTAGTAAAGACTGAGCAGAAATACTTGTTCAATATGTCAGCTTTACTGTTGTCATCTTCCACACAACCCCATCCTCCCCTTCAGTCTCACTATCCTCCTTTGCCTTTCTTTTCACTTATGTACCTGTAAAAGGTTTTGTCCTCTACCCACTGATTTTGCAATGTGTTCTTCTGTCTGAGCTTTGGCTTCCCTTACTGACCTCCTGCCTCCTTTGCTTCTCCTGGTAGCTCTCCTATCCCTTCTGCCTGTGTCTTTTTATGTGCCTGAAGCAATCTTTTTGGCTTTCACTTTCTTTCTACCTCTTTGGAAAACCATAATGGTCTCTCTTCCTTTTTCCTCTTGCTAACCTGCTTAATACATAATTCTGTTGCTCTTGTAATCCCCATTTTAAATACTTCCCACTGTTCCTCAACCCCTGATTCCTGCCCATTCCCTTAATGCCTCTTTCAAGTATCTCCCCATTTTCCCAAAGTTTGCCCCCCTAAAATCCAGGATACGTGTTTTGTGTGGTTTGGTTCTGCTCTTTCTGTGATTTCAAACCACAGTGACTGGTGGTCACTGTTCCCCAGGTGCTCTCCACTGTACCCCATCACACTGTCCCTGTTTGTGAGCACAAGGTCCAGTATTGCCTTCTGCTGAGTTGATTCCATGACCAGTTGCTTGAGGAAGGCACCCTGAAGAGAGTCCAGGATAAATCTGCTCCTAGTTGATGCTGCTGCTGGGATGCTCCAGTCCACGTCTGGAATATTGAAGTCTCCAACCAGTACTACCTTACCCTTGTCTGCCATCCTCTGGATGGCTAGCATCAACTCCCTATCTGTTTCTTCCTCCTGGGCTGGTGGTCTATAGACCACACCTGTCTGAGATGGCTGGCCCATTTTCCTTTCCAGCTTAACCCACAGCATCTCTCCCCCATTTTTCCTCCTGGATCTCTGTGGCCCTTATGTCATTTTCACATACAGTGCCACTCCTCCTCCCTTCCTGCCTGCCCTGTCTCTTCTGAATATGTTTAGTCAGGTATGGCCAATTCCCATTCGTGGTTATCATTACACAGGTTTCAGTGATGGCCACAATATCAGGTCGGATTACACCATGACAGCCTCCAGATCTTCCATCTTGTTGCTAAGGCTCCTGGCGTTTGCACACATGACTTTCCATGATTTGACCTCCCTAGACTGTTTTGCTGTTCTACTCCAGCCCCTTCCTTGGTTGCCCTTTATCCATGTTCACCTTGCTGTCTGCCTTTCTGCTGAATTTTGCCCCTATTCTGCCTATCCACCTCCTGGACGCTAATCTCCATCTTTTGCACTTGGCTAACCTCCACATCCTTTCCTTCCATTTCTCTGGGTACCTCTATTTGGTTGTCCCTGTTTGGCAGTGTGGCATATGAGTTCTTGAGTGGAATAGGATCTGGGATGTGCCTCTGCCTGACTTGTCTAACCCTCCTGAGTCCACTGTCATCCAAGTATTCCTTGTTCTCTGCATCCTTTGAGGCAGCTGCATTGGACTGAGTGGTCTCTGGATGGGGTGATGGTACTCTGACCCAGTTTACTTCTGCTCTGAGTCTGGCTACCTCATCCCGGTCCAGAAAGATGCATGCAGATAGGGCAGCACCTCAGTGTCCAGAAGATCTGCCTGAATATGGCTGCCCCACAGCCACTGCATTGCACCACTCCCACATTATACTGCAGTTATACTGCTATTCCACTACTTGTCTGCTACTGAAGCTCTCCTAGTTCCCTTTTATTAATTTACTGTCCTAAAATCCTGCCACTGTTCCTCTATAATATTTGAAAATACATACACTCTATCTCACCTCTTTATCCTTACCATCAAAAGGTAACTACAGTTACAATAATCTACCTTCTACTAATACAGATTCTATTATAGAATCGGAGCACAATCAAAAACTTCTGCTACTTAGCAACAAAACAGGTGACAACAAACCAAGTTGATGTAGCTTTTTAAAATAGAAAAAAAAATGTAGTAGTTTAAACCAATAGAAATCAGCAGTTCCAAAATCACCTTGAACTGCAAGAAAGAACCTAGTACCAAACCTCTGCCACAATAACTAAACAGTTCTAAAACATTGGAGAAAGAAGAAAAATCAGAGACTGAGCAAAAGATGCAATGTACTATAAAGTATTAAGCAATAGGTATACTCAGCTGTTTAACAAAGAAAATAAAGTACCTACCAAAACAGACAGGATACCCAAAATGACCTTGGGTTCTCAATATCAGACACCACCAAAGGCACATACAGAAAGGGTTTAAACTATAGTATTAAAATTAACCACATCAGATTAGAAAGATCACACTAAATAAATGTGTTGATCCTTCTGACTTCAACAAATATCTACCACACAAATTGTATATCTTCCTGGAGCTTACAGGGTTGTCTTTCACAGTCACCTAAATTTACATAAAACAAAACAATTTTTAAACTGAAAATTATATCAAAAGCACTTAGCTTTGGGAGCTCTTCTCAAACACAGCCAGTCAGTTTAGAGTTCTAGAATCAGAACATGATATGAGACTAGAGGTGGGTAGACTCTGGGGTAGCAATAGGAAGTATTTCTTGATAGAAAGGGTGCTGGATACATAGAATAGCTTCCCAAAGGGAGGTGGTTAGGGTAAAACAGTAGGGAATAAAACAATACATGGAACAAACATAAAGGAACACTAATGATAAGAAATGTGGTTTAAGCAGTGGGTAGAAAAAACAGGCTGATTAACGGAGCCTAACCTCCTTATCTGCTGTCAAATTCTGTTTCTATGTTTCTAAAAGTATAACATTGCTATATACAGTATATATATATATATATATATATATATATATAGTAACACAATAGTGCTACCATAGTTAGGTTGAGAGCCATTTCTATGTTAAACCCCAAAACTTGCACCTTAATAACTTTGCAACCATTTTATGGATTTGCCTGAAATTTGGAATTTATGATCAAGAATCATAGGCCTTGGGATTTGCCAAGTTTCATACTAGTCAGCTATCTGACTGTGGGTTATTAAGTGTGATCTGTCGCGCGTTTGCGGCTTTTCTGGAATTCTGTGGTGGCCTACAGGTCGTCACGGTTTATGTGACCAGCCCAAAATCTTCGAGAACATGCAGCCAGGGTCCCGATGTGCCTTTCAAAGATTTCGTGAAAAATATTAAACGGTTCAAAAGTTATTCAAAAACAGTTTCCCATTATAAGTCAATGGGAAAAGTTAACAAAAGTTCAACACTTTCGCCAAATGCATTATTATTTTCGCAAATGGGCCTGTTACTTTCGCCAAATCAGCCATTTTGTTTTCAGTTGGTGATCAGAAAAATGGTTGGCATTTAAATTTAGGACCCTCTAGCAGCCTAATTTTTTTTGTATTCACCTAGTCGGGCCCTGAGGATGCTTACCATGTCTTTATTTTGTGGTAAACACCCAGAAATATGTTTTTCAAATTTCTGGAAAAAGTACTTTCACAAATTACTTTCATGCTCACGAAAGTGTTGCAAATTTTTCTGAAGCTTTTGCAAATGCGACAGTAATTTTCTAGTCCGTGGAAAATGACACCAATTCTTTGGCACTGCACTGCAAAAGAACCTTGGGAGTTTTGGGCTGAAATTAGGAGGGAACACAGCCGACATCTCACAGATGTGCCTTTCAGTGTTGTATTGAAAAAATATTACGGCGGCAAAGTTATGGCACTCCAAAGTTGACAGTTTTCCCATAGGATAACATTCTGGTTGCCCAAAGCATTACAGGAATCCTTTGGCACCCTGCTGCAAAATAACGGTTTGGTCTTTTTCCTGAAATTTGGAGGAAGACAGCCAACAGTACACAGATGTGCCTTTCAGTAGTTTGGTGAAAAAATATCACATAGCAGAAAAGTTCTGGCACTCAAAATTGACGGGTTTTCCCATAGGATAACATTCTGACACCTACACTTAACAGAAATCATTTGGACCCTGCTGCAAAATAACAGTTTGGTCTTTTTCCTGAAATTTGGAGGAAGACAGCCAACAGTACACAGATGTGCCTTTCAGTAGTTTGGTGAAAAAACATTACAGGGAGGCAAAGTTATGGCGCTCGAACTTTTCTTTTTTTCCCATAGGATAACATTACGGCGTTACTTCGCGCCTTTAGGGCCCGTATCTCGGGAAGCGGTGCAAGATACAGACTTTTCATCAGGAAATTCTGTGCCCCATACGGGCTAAGATCCAAATTAGCCAGGACAGTTGTAAATAATATGACTTTTAAATTTTTTTTCTATGTCTACGGTTCTGAGATATAATGTATTTAGTATTCAAGATCTCATTTTCTCTGCGATACTCATTATTTTGCATACATTATTTGTACTCACTGTCTTTCTCAATGCAGGTTTTGGGAAAACCAGCCTGTGCGCTTACATTACTATTTACCGTTGCCCTTTACGCTTGCGGATCCGTACCCGTTCACTTACCATTGACGTCCTGCGCCACCATATGCGTTATCCTGCGTTTTCATTTTGCGCTTGCGTTTCTGTTATTTTTGTAATTTCTGTCTACAGTACTGTTTATCTTACTGTTTCACTTTACATCACCATGCCCATTGACATTTCTGTTTGCAGGCTGCGTTATATGTGACAACACATCACGTGACAGACCATTCCGTCATACCATGTGCGTTGCCCTTTCTATTCTCATTAGTACTTGTGTTACCGCCAGCACCACTGTTAGCATTCTGTTTTGCGTTGCTGTCCCTGTTAGTATGCCACAACACATCATGTGGGCCCCTCGCTCCACTACGCTGCATTACTACTCACTACTTCGTTATCATTCTCAAAAGAAGGAAAATTAGAGGCAAAAACTCCGTTTAATGCATTAGTTAGGGTTGTTCCACAGTGACAAAAGTGAAATTAGCTGTTGGGGTTGAAACCCCCTTGGACCCTACCCACCCCCAACTGGCATTGGGGTGCGCATTGGGATCAGTGGGTCCTAACTCTCACCCCATTCTCCTATACTTCTGCTGCTTTACATGTCATGGGGTGAGAGTTGGGGCTGATAATCCCAATGCTTATACTGATGAGGTGGCGAGGGGCTCACAGCTGCTGAGCCTCACTGCTCGCTGTGGCTAACTAACGTGTGAGTTTACTCATACTCTACATATATCTCAAAGGGCACAGTAGTGCCCTATAGAAGGGGTTACAAATACATTTCTATGTTAAACCTGATGTTTGCACCCTAATACAGTACCACGGCCATCCCTGGACAGAATAGCCTGAAACTGTGCGTGATAGTGTTGTTGCTTCCTGAGTGACTCTGTGGGGTCATTAAAAGTCTTCCAGAGGGCTGCTGAAATTTGTGTGATGATGCAGTGGCATTGCAAGTAGGGATGCTCAGAACTTGCTGATTCTGATGAGATTTTGGATTTCAGATTTTGGAAACTCTGATTCCTAATCTTATTCAAATCCTAAAGAAACCCAAAATCAGAATGTGATTCAGATTTGGAATCCTAAGTCTTAGATTTCTATGTGAAAATAGGTTTTAAGATTTAGTTTAGGACTAATTCAGAAAATCCTAAATCCAAAATTGGATCAGAATCCAGCTAATCTTAACAATTCAGTGGATTCCAAGCAACCCTAATCACAGCTGGCCCACAGTTGTCAACCCAGTACAGGTCTTTCTCCATGTGTGTGAAGATAAAGTTTCTCTGTAGTGGCACACAGATACACATGTTGTGCCGAGGCTTGCATCCTCGGCCTCCTGTCTCACAACATACTGTATTAGTGCAGTGTTTGAAATGGGTGTAAACTGTATTCCTGTACTATGTTATTTAGGGTGTTAAAACATATATATATATATTATGGTGGCATGGTAGTGCTACCATAGTTAGGGTGAGGAGCCATTACATGTTAGACCCAAAATTTTGCACCTTAATAACTTTGCAACCATTCAACGGATTTGCCTGAAATTTGGAATACCAATCAAGACCCATACACCTTGGGATCTGCCATGTTTTGTACCAGTCAGATATACGGCTGCAGAGTTATTAAGTGTGATCTGCGCATGTGTTTCAGCTTTTTGGAATTCTCACGGTCGGCGCCTACAGGTCACCACGGGTTTGTGCGACCCGGTCTGAAATCTTCAGGGAGCGAAGCGCTGGGGTCCCCAGTGTGCCTTTCAAAGATTTCATGAAAAATATTAAATGGTTCAAAAGTTATTCAAAAACAAGTTCCCATTATAAGTCAATGGGAAAAGTTAACAAAAAGTTCGACAGTGTCGAAATGCAGTTTTTACTTTCGCAGATGGCCCTTTTACTGTCACAGATCTGCCATTTTGTTTTCAGTTGGTGATCAGAAAATGCTTGGCATTGAAATTTGGGACCCTCTAGCAACCTAATTCTTTTTGTATTCACCTAGTCAGACCCTGAGGATGCTAACCATGTCTTTATTTTGGGGTAAAACACCCCAGAAATGTTTTTCATTTATGGAGAAAGTACTTTCATAAAGTACTTTCACACTTGTAACACTGTCGAATGAATTTGCGAAAGCTTCCATAAATGCAACAGTACTTTTCTAGGCTGTGGGAAAATGACAGCAATTCTTTGGCACCCCGCTGCAAAGAACGGTTTAGAGCTTTGGCCTGAAATTTGGAGGCAGGCTGATATCCCACAGATATGACTTTCAGTGATTTGTTGAAAAATATTACACAGCGCAAAGTTACAGTACTCCAAAGTTGATGCTTTTCCCATAGGATGACATTACGGCATCAGATGCATTGCAGCAATCGTTTGGCGCCTTGCTACAAAATAACGGTTTGGTCTTTTGGGCTGAAATTTGCGAGAAGACACCTAACATCCCATAGATGTACCTTTCAGTGGTTTGGTAAAAAATATTACAGGAGGCAAAGTTATGACACTCAAACTTCTGTTTTTTCCCCATAGGATAACATCAGGCGTTAGCTACTCTGACAGGGCCTGCATCACCGGAAGCGGTGCCAGATACAGACTTTTCATCAGAAAAATGCTTAGCCCCCTAATGGAAGCTAAGTACAAAACTAGTCAGGAAAGTGATAATTCATATGACTTTTAAATGTTTTTCTATGTCGTACGGTTCCTGAGATATAAGCAATTTACTATTCAAGTCCTCATTTTCTGTTCCGAGAGTCATTATTTTGCATACATTCTTTGTACTCACTGTCTTTCTCTATGCAGCTTTTGGAGAAACCAGTCCATGCACTTACATTGCTGTTACCATCACCGTTTCTGCTTGTGGTTCGTGCCATTTCACTTACCATTCACATTTACGCCACCATATGCGTTACCCTTTCGTTTTCATTTTGCAGTTGCGTTTGCATTGTTTTACCATTTCTGTCTACAGTACTGTTTCTCTTTCTGTTTCACTTTGCATCACCCTGCACATTCGATTTGCGTTTGCGGGCACAATGTTACTATGTGACAAGACATCACGTGGGCGGGGGCAGGGCCCCTGAGGCCCGCTCTCCCTTCTGCCGCCAGTACATTCACTATTTCTCGTTATCATTCTCAAAAGAAAAGGAAATTAGAGGCAAAAACTCAGTTTAATGCATCAGTTAGGGTTGTTCCACAGCAACAAAAGTGAGGAAATTCAATGTTAGGGTTGAAACCCCTTTGCACCCCTCCAGCCCACCCACAACTGGAATCGGGGTGCGCATTAGAATCATCGGTCCTAACTCTCACCCCATTCTCCTATTCCTCAGCTTCTTTCCACATGTGATGGGGTGAGAGTTGGGCTGATGACCCCAACACGCACCCTGATTCTGGTTAGGGGTGGGCAGGAGGGTGCAAGGGGTTTCAACCCTAACATCAAATTTCCTTGCTTTTGTGGCTGTGCAACAACCCTAACTGATGTATTAAATTGAGTTTTTGCCTCTAATATATATATATATATATATGAAGCCTGTATTGAGCTCTGGCATTCAGTTTGGAGAGATTAGGTAGATTTAGTGTTCAAAAAAATCTAACAAGGCATTTCCATATTTTATGACTTTAATAATAAACCCTAGCTTGTGCATGTACATAGTTTTTTACAGTGAATATATATTTATCTAATCTATTTATCTGTCTGTCTTTCGAGCATCTATCTATCTATCTATCTATCTATCTATCTATCTATCTATCTATCTATCTATCTATCTATCTCTGCGTATCTATCCATCTATCCATCTATCTACAGGTATCTATCTATCCATCTATCCATCTATCTGTGGCATTTTGGTATTTGGTCTGCCACTAGGACCGCTAACTTCTGGTATTCTGCTTTCCCATCTGGTGCTTCTGCTGCAGGAGTCACTAGGTATCGAACAAACTGAGTCGGATGCATAAAATAATGAACAAGATAAGGTTTATTTAGGAGCTTAGGAAGGCACATCTCATCAGCACAGGAACATCCTAGACTGACCGAGGACAAATGAATTTGCCCTTCCCTAGCCCCAGCTGGACACTAATTAGCATAACATGTGACCATAGCTGGCTGCCCATTACTGTTCCTAGTTGAAGTGGCAGCTAATATTTAGCCCCATGCTCAACTCTGTACCCACATCACCCCGGTATTGTAAATGTGAGTACCACTGAACAAGTAAAGACATTGTTATGCATGAATAACACTAGAAAGTAGCAAAACCTTAGTAATAGTAAGATAACATTTAATAGTATTGTGGAACATTACTAGAAGACAGTTGATTAGCTGATTGATTGAAAATGCTAAAATTTAGAAGAGAAAAAATTAAGATCATACAGGAATTGAGAGCAATTTGCAGATTAAGACAAAATTAACAGAATCACTGCACTGAGTCAAATAATAAGTTCACTGGATTCTGTGACTTCTACGAATCAGTTGGGATTGCTGAGTGGGTGGCTTGAACTAGTTCTTGACAGGATGTGGTCAAGTCAGAAAAGGAGACCCATGAGTCTTGAGCACTGTTATACCCACACCATTTAACACGGTATGACCAAGATCCATTGAAGTACTTTTTGCACAGAATCTTCTCAATGTGATACACTGTTTGGGGTATAAAGAGTCCTGAGAAGACACAAGAGGCTGAGAAGTTCTAGAAAGTTCACTTGGTTGGGTAGGAAGAATGGGATCTGGCTCATAAGTGTCAGTACCATGAGGTGCTAGTGGAACTGTTGTCAGGTTGTCAGCAGGAAATTCAGTTTCTGAAAGGATTGCAGGTTCAAAGAAGCTTCATTACTTGGGGGACTGGGATCATCAGGAGGGAATCATGCAACTACCCATGCTTCAACCTGTTCATGTGAATTTTATTGTGTACCAGCTTCCCATCTGACTTTCAGCACAAGCGAGCATGAACTGGGGAAGCTTTTCCACAATGTAAAATGACCTAGTCAGGGTGAAGCAATTTTCTGGTGGTGCCTGGAACAAGGACAGGTCGATACAAATATATGATGTCCCCAAAGAAAATGAAGGATCATGACACTTGGCTGCAGACATTTTGCATTGCCATTTTTCTCTGTCCCAGGTGTCAATAGCAGCCCGTCTCACAAGTTCAAGCTGTTCCAACTTTGGGATGATGAAGGAGGAAGCTGACTTTGGGACCTCTAGCAATGAGAGATCTTTGTCCAGAGATGTTCTTGGGTGGCGTCCATAGACTAGGAAAATGGGACGTACTCTGTGCTGTTGACACAAGGGCTGAGTTGTATGCAAACTGAATGAAGGAACAAAATGATCCCAAGTTCCATGAGTCTCATCCAGGTACTTGGATAGTGTGATAAGGATGGTCAACATCATTCTCTCACTTTGTCCATTGCACTGTGGATGATAACTGGTTGTATGAGTCTTTTGATGTCGAGAAGTTTGCAGGTTTCTCATACAATAGATGAGAGGTAGTTAGTGCCTCTGTCTGAATGCAGGTATCTTCAGGGGTACCGTGATGGCGAATGATTGTATTGAGGAAGACACTTGCCACTGTAGCAGCGTTAATGTCTTTTAATGGGATCAGTTCCAAGTATTTAGTTAGGTAGTCCACAAAGACAAGAATGTACTTGTTGCTGGAGTCAGGGCAGGTAGGCAGGGGCCCAAGAACGTCTGTGCTGACTCTTTGGAAAGGTTCTGTGGCTACAGGCATTGGAATGATGTGTGCCTTGGTTGGTTTGGTGGGAGGCTTTCTTTGGGAACAGGGCTGGCAGGATTTCAAAATGAACAATATCCTTGTTCATGTGAGGCCAGAAGAAGTGGAGCCTTGTCTTTTCGAGAGTTCTGTGGATACCATATGACCTCCACAAAGTGGAAGGCATGAGTGGATTGAAGAACTTCAGAGACTAGAGGCTGGCACAACTAACTGTATATGAGTTCTTGTCTGTGTGATGGCCCATACCCTCCTTGGTCCAAATGTGAAAAAACACTCTGTCATTGAGAAAATACTATGACGCAAAGAATTGTACATCCTGGCAGTGATTCTTTTGTTGTGGTAAAGTTCAGACTCAAGATAAGTGATGATGTCTGTAAACTGAGGATCAGTTCTTTATTGAAGTTTAATTGTGGCCAGGAGATATTGGTGCTGGAGGTTGTGAAGCTCTTCAACTGCTTGCAATAGTTGAGGATTAGTACTTTCTCCGTAGAAGCATTTGGGAGCAGCAAAGTGACTTGAGGTGCTGTAGGAGTGTCCACAGGAGCTCATCTGTGGAGCAGAAGGAGGAGCTTGTGAGGCAGGCTTCTTCATCAGGAGGGGTTGCTATGGAGGGATACCATCTCCAGCTTACAGCATCGGCATTGGAGTGAACTCGACCTGGTAGGTATTGGATTTCAAAATTGTAGCCTTGCAGTATGGCAACCGATCAGGCAAACTTTTCTACTGGTTCCTTCATTTCAAACAACCATCTCAGGGCTGAGTGATCCATGATGGCTGTGAAGGAGGAGTAGGAAGGTAGCAGTCAAACTTCTTTACAGCAAAGACCATGGATAGGCATTCTTTTCTGTGATGCCGTATTTTTCTCAGCTGTAGAAAGAGGCGCCCTGCATAGGAAACAACTCATTCTGTTACATCTTGGATTTGACACAGCACAGTGCCCACTGCAAAGGCTAGCATCTGTGTAAAGCCTGAATGGCTGGTCGAGCGGGATAAGCCAATACTGGGGAAGAAATAAGTTTGTCTTTCAAGGTTTCAAGGGCATCTTTGCAATCAGAAGTCCATATGTAGTCGCATCCCTTTCTGTGAGAGCGTACAAGGGAGCTGCAATGTTAGCATAATTGCAAATGAATTTTCTGTAATAGCCAGACAAATCTAGGAAAGCTCTAAGGTCTTTGAGGTTTGTGGATTCTGGATAGTCTTTTACTGCAGAAAGCTTATCTGGGTCTGGCAGATGCCGTGCAAACTGACCACATGTCCCATATAATGGATTTGATGCTGAGCGAGGCAACATTTCTCTGGATGGAGTTTGAGGTTGGCTTCCTAAGGCATTCAAACACCTCTTTGAGATGCTGGAGGTGTTCTTGGAAAGTTCTGCTGAAGACAATAACACGTCCGAGATACACTAGGCAAGATTTCCAAGACAGTCCACACAACACAGCCTCCATGATGCATTGAAAGGTGGCTGGGCTGTTCTGAAGTCCCATAGGCAGACATTTGAACTGGAAAAGCCCCAAGTGGCAGCACCAGGCTGTGTATCGACATGAAGCCGGATCAATAGTAACTTGGTAGAATCCACTCTGTAGATCTAGAGTGGTGAAGTAGGCTGGGCTGGCCACACCAAGGCTCTGTAAGGCATCCTCTGTGGAGGGTAAGGGATGGGCATCCTGTACCATGAGGGCATTGAGCTATCTGTAGTCCACCACATACCGATACCCTTGTCCTTCTTGACTACCAGCAAGCAAGGTACACCCCAGGGACTGGTGGATTCCTGAATAATGTCCTGTTCGAGCATGTCCGTAATTAAGTTCTCTAGGATTTGCTTTTGTTTGTGTCCCACTTTGTAGAATTGCTGACAAATTGGCTTTTGGTTGGGCTGCACCTCAATGGTGTGTTGCAGGGTATCGCAGTGTCCAAGCTTATTATCAGGGCTGACAAAGACATCAGAGTAGGTTCCAGGAACTCCAGAAGTTGCTGTTTCTCTGTGGGACAGGCAGGGAGCTTTGAGGCAGAGCGCTGGCTGAAGGGCATGTGCATTTCTTGTGATGTGGGGTGGTTGTGATGGTACTGACAGGATGACTGTTAATGGAATCAGGCTGAGGTTTGGGTAGAAGCTGAGCTGATCCCCTGAATACAGACAAACAAACTTCCCGATACTGGCACCCTTGGAGATGACCCTGGTTCATCTGTGAAGTTGCAGCACTTTGGAATACTGAACCGCCATGCACAGCAGACAGGGTGTTCCTGGAAGAAGACCTGAGAGTGCAAATCTGGGGATCCCATGATGATGCCAACAACACCTTTGGGAAGGGGTCACCTCGAATCTTAGCAATCAAAACCATCTCCGACTTAGAAGGTACAGTGACTGAGTCTGTAGCTACGAGTTGCCTCAGGGGATCTAGTGACAGGTTGTTTTGGCAAAGTCCAGTATGGCTTTGTGTGCCTTGAGAAAGTCCAGGCCAAGGATCACATCTGTTTAAAGTTCAGGCACTAAGTAGAATTTAACCATAGCTTGCTGTGAGCTGAAGTGGAGCTTGAGATGGACCCACGCGGTGATAGGTACTGTAGCAGTGCTTGCAGTGATGATGTATTTTAGGTCGGCCGAGCAACAGTAGGTACATAGCTAATAGCTGGATTGTATAGGATACTGCTGTGGATCACAGAGATTTCTGCTCAGAGTTGACCAAGGCATGCATGGACCAATTGCCAATAGTGACAGGGACATAGTTTGCAAGAGGGTGATCTGATGACAGGAACTTTGATTCCTTTAGGTGAGATTGTGCCTGACTTAGCAGCTAGAGGTGCTGTTTGCTTGTGTTATGCGAGTCAGTGGGGCAGTCAGTTGCTTCATTTTCCTGTCCAACAAGAGCTCCTAGTTTGTTGGTTGGTGCTCGTTTCCTGGTCCTGTGAATAGTTGCTAGCATATTGCTGATTGCTCTGTGGCAGATGCCTGTGGCTGTCTTGAGTCCTATGAAAGTTTTGCAGTTTGCAGCACACTGCAGCAGTGTAACCCCTGAACTCACACCACTGACAAGTCACTGGCTCCTGTGAAGATGGAGGTGGCTCAGGTCACTGTGGAGGTGGCTGTAGGGCATTAACAGGAGTTGCAGTGGGAGCTGCAGTGGGTAATGCATGCTGTTGACAGTTGAAATGAGCTGATCAATCTTTTTGTTGCTGTTGGATGCAAGTAGCAAGTGCAGCCAACTGTGAGGACAGTGGGTCCTGAACAGTGGTAGGCGAGCATGGAAATAGACTCTTGGGCTAACTGGGCAGCTTGGATCATGTCTAGCCAGGTGGTTAGCTTTTGTTGGATAACGAGGTATGAAATTGTGGAAGCAGGCCCCAGAAAAATGCTGTAATCTGGTCTTTTTCTGATTTTTGTAGACGCTTTGCAGCATGATTCAATGTCCACTATAAATGCTTTCACTGATTCGAGGGTTGCATAGTGCGCTCCCATAGTTGCTGTTCTAACAACCAGGGTGGATGAGCTTGTAAGAAATAGTCCTGAAGGTAGAATACAGGGTGACATTGTTCCTCTGGTCTGGTCCGAAGGGCATCGAACACGATATGGCCGTTCCTCTCAGGAGCAAGCGCATGGCATTGGAAATTCAGAGGTCTGTTCAACCATTGAAGGAGATCCAAGCCTGAAGTGCTCGAGCAAGTGACAGCACCTTCATGAGGTAGTGCTGAGAATGGTACTGACTGCAAGCTGGAGTGGACCGCTGAGTGTGTGGAAATAGCTTTAAGGTAGGCGAGGTCATCCTGGATGGCCTGTATAATGGGTGTCCTTTGGGCTGGAATGGATGACAAGATGTCATGCAGCATAGTTTCAATCTTGAGACCCCATGCTCTTGAGGTAGGTGAAGGTGGAGCCCCAGAGCTGACAGTGCTCAGAGTGTTGGTGTCCTCAGAAGACATGGTTGGAGAGGGCTCGTGGCCTGAATGAAGATCGTAAGGGATGAGTAGGAGTGGTTGTCATGGAGAAGGAGATGCCTTGGAAGAAATGATTTGTTGAGAGAGAAAAGGTTTTTTTTTTTTTTTTTTGTTTATTTGGGGTTTTTGTAGACAAGTACAGTTATATGTAAGCAATTTTAGCAAGGGACATCTCAATAAACAATTGCCACTCTAGCTGGGTGTTGTCTGTTATTGAAATAAACTTTTCTTTTGTAAGATGCAGCTATTTGTTGCAGTGTCCATTCATTTCAATGGTGCCTCAAAACCATGGCCACCATTACTTCCCATGGAGTGAGGTCATTTTGAGCAAGCTGATGCCCCTCACAAAGATGGCCACTGGACCTGTAACATAGGGTTCTTGGCTAATTTGACATTCCCAATATGGCTGCCAACAGGGGGGAAGGATTGTTTCCTGTTTTGTAGTTGTAGGCAGTGGCTTATCTCAGGGCAAATGAAAGAATGCAAGATGGCCACTCTGCAGTCTGTTCAAAAGACAAATGGCAGGCTTTGGTTTGGCTGAGTGACTCTCACCCAGGCCATCCAAAGTATTTGTGTTGAGAGTTTATTGCTCTCTTCAAGGTTTAGAAGCCTCAAATACTTTCTTCAGGCAGAACTAGCAAAACAAATGTCTGTGTATTGAAGCACCTTGACTTAAAATAACAGAAAGCCATATGTCTCTGGTTTAAGAGTTAATGAACAGGCAGTCCCCAGCCCATGGTGCTCAGGCTAGCATGATTGTAATTTACAGTTCATTCAGTTAGCAGGCTGGTAATATACAGCATACACATTTCTTTTTCATAGCCTTCAATGTTAAAGAAGGGCTGCAGGCTGCTAGTTAGCAGGGTTAATATAGAATTTTCATTTGTTGGAGCTATAATTCAGAGACAGCATCTGGAAAATACTTTACAATTTTGTTGCTGCTTTGCTGGTTTTATAGTTTGCTGACTGATCCCTGCATCAGAGGGCAGTTTAGCAGGGATTGCAGTGTATATTCTGTGTTTTGCAGACTGGGAGCCAAGTTTTAGATTTTGCTGTGCTTTCTAGACATGGAGCTTGCAGAAGCCTGCCAAGGTTTGTAGCATGCAGCTCCATGGGGATGATTGAGCCATAAAAGAAATTTGTACCTTAGTTGCACAGACAGTGTCCTAATTTGGAGCACAGTTATATACAAGGAGACTTACATATACTGAGGCAGAATGCAGGAGGCTTACTTTAACAGAGAACAGTTCAGTTTTAATTTTCCTCTCTGCTGCTAAGTTTATTCTTTCTTCTGAGCATGCATACTGTTCAGGCACACTTGGGTGATGACTTTGGGGTACCCAGCAATGCAGAGCATGCGAGATGGGGTCTGGGCAGAAGAGGAAGGGCCACATTCTCCACCATGTGTGGTGTTTTGGTATTTGGTCTGCCACTAGGACCACTTACACTCTGGTATTCTGCTTTCTCATTTGGTGCTTCTGCTGCGTCACTAGGTACCGAACGAACTGAGTCGGATGCATAAAATAATGAACAAGATAAGGTTTATTTAGGAGCTTAGGAAGGCACATCTCATCAGCACAGGGAACCTCCTAGACTGACAGGGATAAAGGAATTTGCCTTCTAGCCCCAGTTGGAAACTAGTTAGCATAAAGCGTGACCATAGCTGGCTGCCCATTACTGTTTCTAGTTAAAGGGTGGCAGCTAATCTTTAGCCCCATGCTCAACTCTGTACTCACATATCTATCTATCTATCTATCTATCTATCTATCTATCTATCTATCTATCTATCTATCTTTAGAAAATGGGCAAGTAAAACTCTGTCTCCTGATTGGCTGATTACCTACCCAGACCTCTGGTCTATCTGAGAACAGACCCGGGATACAATAAGTGCCAGTGGCAGCTGGCCTGATCACTGAGCTTATTGGGCCAGTTAGAATGTTCAGCTTTCAAACTACCACCATTTTCTTTCTCCTGCTTAGCGGTCGAGTTGGCGGCTGAGAAACCCCATCCCGTCATCATCTTATTTACGGCAAACAGTTGTAGGAGGCACATTTAAAAAAGACAGAAAATAAAAGAAGTCTTAGTTTTGTCTTCTCTCCTGATCCGTGAATATCCACATCTGACTCTCAAAGAAGCGGACCATCTCGCTCTCCCTCCTTCAATGACTGCTCACTCGTTCCCCAACAAATGCTGTTTTTATTTAACAATAAAAAAATAGAAACACACTCAGCATTTAGTTTGCGGTCCTGAGAGATAAAAGAAGACTGAGAAAAAAAAAGCTGTCAATCCCTTTGGCTTCACATCAGTGGCATTCTCAGCAGCACGGCTTTGCGATGGCAACGTGTGCCTCTCCGAAAATCTGTTTAATACTGCTTGTCTCCTGCTTGCCTGCCATACTTCTGACAAATAAATAAAATAATCTATACCAAGTCGCTCTCGACTGCCTCCAGCCTCCACAAAACCCTTCTTACAAAAGGCACTTCAGCTGGTTTTAAACTTACCGCGATCAAACCTTGCTCAACGGTAACTCTCGCACTTTCATCCCTAATCCCATCCGCAACAGCTCTTGGCATCTGAATTAAGGAAAGATTTAAAAGCTACTCTGAAACAAAAGCGAAATTAGTATAACATGGTGTGGGAGGCAAACTATTCCATGATGTGGGGGGCAGTCTAACTGAAGAAACAATCTGCCCTGGTGACAACAATAGCATTCCACTGGCTTTTATAAGCATGGAGTCTCCATAAGGACAAAAGTCCTTCATTCATATACAAGTGGAGGAACTATTTAATCACAAAACTTACTATAAATAATTTTTATTAACAATTTTTCATCACTTTTTTCCACAGTGCCCATTTCTAGCGCAATAATACCCTCCAGAGTGGGCGGTATTGTGCTATGCAGTTCTTCAGGGGCTATAAGGCCCTCCGCCTGCAGACTGTCGGGCTCACATTTCCTGGGCGGTCCGGTATATAATAATACCGCCCACCCTGTGGGTATTATTGTTTACATAAAGTTGAGCCAGCCAGGCTAGTTACTGCAGTTAACAAGGCAATTTCAATAGCAGTTAATCTCTTGTCAGGGTAGTGTCACAGGATACTGTGTCACATCCTGGCTAGCTAAACAATACAAATAATAAAATTGCTATAAATGAATGGTAAATATTGTGAAGGGCAATAGAATGACATCATTTTAAATTGTTTTATTTATTTTGTATGTTTCCTGTGTGTATTATTTTTTGGGAAATGATTACATAATTTAAAATATATGGGGCCAAGGAAAATACAGTAAATGGCATGGAGGTAAGCAGAGACTACAGTACAAGTTACATTAAACTGTCCCACTAATTAGTTGGTTTAGCATTGTTTTTACAGTTGGCAATGCACTGGCAACTCATACTGCATTGTTTTTAACACTTGACCAGCTCAAGAGCAATGTTTATAAAAGGTTGTTGCTACCCAGTTGGAATGCAGCTTAATCCCAATCACAATGCAATGCAAAACTGAGATGTAACTCTTAAGAAACAGTTTGTGTAAGACTTTGTACTGAATCCAGCAACACTTATGCAACTCAGCCAGAAATGCTAAAGCAACTCATTGGTTGAACAGTTAAATGTGACTTGTACTGTACAGAGGGTATAAGCCTTAATGTCAGCAGTGAATACTAACCATTATCTTTGCTCAGCACTGGGCTGTGTCAGTCTTAGTGGTTTGCAGACTCTATCATGACCATCATGTTAAACTCTAATAAGATACTATAGCTACTATTGTCTTTTAACACCAGCCAGTGCCTCACCTGGCTCAGCCATGGTTCCATGTGACTTGGCGAATTTTAATGGGGAATGCAAATTGGATGACTACTTTACAGTGACAGTCATTTAGGTGACTGCCAACTACAGTGAGGCACATTATGGTGAGGCACATTACAACAAAACTTTAACAACTGTGTTTTGCGGGGCTGTGCCCTGGACCCCCCTTTCTATTATTCTCATCCGAGGTTGCACATTGACACTGGGAAAGTTAAATTTGTGGGGTCGCCATAATGTTCTGAGTGCCATAATCTGCCATCCACCCTAATGGTTGTTTTGTAGTCGCTGATATTCTGTCATGCAACATGCATCGCCGTGTTACATGATACCCTCAGCCACCCTCATGGCCTTTCAAACTCTGGATGTTGCCCAGTTGAAGAGGTCTCCCAATTCAGGTACCTTGGTTTATGGCTAGACAGGAATTTAGACTTTTCCTTCCATGTTAATGCCACTCATGAAAACTCCATCCAAATCTCGGTGCCTTAAACAGGAAAGGGATATGCCTGCCCTCTCGTTCACTGAGAGATCCTCCTAAAGTTGATCTTTCTGACATTTGACTATGCAGATTTGGCCTATGGGATTGCCCTAAATGTGTTTTGCCACTGGTTTCCTGCAATAAACTTATCACTGCTTCCTCTATTAGAAACTCATTGTCCATTCTCTGAAATTGCATCATCTCTCTGCAGTGCAGACTTCCTTTCAAAACTGACTCACCTCTCCAGTCTTACCTCAGTGGACTACTTTCACCACATATGGTCTATTCTCACTCACTCCACTCCTCAGAACTGCACTCTTTCAGCATTTCTTGCTGCTCCTTTGTTCGACCACTGCCCTATCAGCATTCCTCACTGTAGCACCTCTGTTGGCCAGTCTGCCTTTACATTGCATTTGACTCTCTCTGGAACTTCCTTTTTATGCCATCTGCCACTCCTTCCCCTATCCTTCTCTCTTACAGCACCTCAGTGCCCAGTACACCACAGTGAGCTCCTGCCCTAACCTCTACTTTAGTCTACCTCTCACCTATAGTACACATACACCGATGTTACATTCCCTCAGGTTTATATTTAAATACATATATATATATATATTTAGTTTTACTACAGTACAGTTTGCTGGTTATTTGTTGGGTTGAAACCTTTTCTATCATCACTTCCTCTTCTGCTTACTTTCACTAAATTATTTTATTTTACTTGAACACCTTCTCATGTTTTAGGGGATTGCTGTTGTTTAACTGTATTGTTTTTGTACTTCCACTCACACTGTGCCTCCCCTCCCCCAGTCACTCCTGAATGTATGTGTCTCTGCTCAAGTTTCCTCTCAAAGCTACCGATTTATAAATAAATAAACAATAAATAAATAAATCACAACAAACACATAGCAGTCCTTAATAATGATGTACCAACATCATCTGCTAAAGGAAGCTAGAGAAATAAAATATCAAAAACTCAGAAACTCAGACACTCCACACAACAATGTAGGGACCACCAGAGCTCAGAAAAGTAAGTTCAAATATAGGCGTATTTATTACAAATTACAGGATGACATAAAAACGCGGCCTTGCCTAAAATAAAATATTCCTTGCTGATCTCAAGATTTTATTAGTCACCCTGTTTGCAGTCTGCTTTACCGGTGCCAATTTCTGCATTGGTAAGGATGATCTGATGCTGTAGGAGTGTTCAGAGAATGTGCCAGTAGCTGAGAGCCTTTTTGTGGAACTCCTCCCAGCCTGACCCCCAATCACCAAATATTTTAATACCTAATATTTGCCCCTCTTGATCCCTGCCCTTGATTGTGGGGTGGCAGTACTAGATAAATCTGGGCCAACTCAACTGACCAACCTACCTTAGTATACTTACTCCTAAAAGTCCAAAGTCAAAATGGAATGATCAGGCATGCAAACCACATGGAGGAGAAAAGTAATTGCATTTTTGGTGATGCTAGGTAGACTGATTAGGTCAGTTAACCTAGCATCACTATATCTGAATGCTCTGTCCCCCTTCTTACAATCGTGCATGTACTCACTCAGTTCAGACTATAGACTGCTATAATCTGGGTACACTGAGGGAGAAGGGTCTGCTGACCCAGCTCAGATTTATCTATAGATCCCCATTGAAGGATGTGGTTTCAGAAAGTGGCACCTCTTAAACATTACCATTTTGGGAACTGGGTGGTCAGGTTGGGGTTTCCACAAATAGATGGTGTGAGGCACCTGGTACAATGTCAGAAGCTAGCATGTTCATTTTGGCTAAAAACAGTCTGATGTAAGTGGGGAGGAGGAGGAGAAGGAGGTGACTAGGGTGGGAGATGGTGGTGTTATTCCATGGCTTCAGCCTGCTAGTCCCCAGACCATGGGCCAAAGTGCCTTAAGCTGAAGATTCAAAGTCAAACCTAAAACAGAGGCCCCCAACACAAAGTTGAATATAACATGCCAGTGGCCTACTTCTCTTACTCTTATGTACTAGGACACAAAGAGGACAGCCTGAAATTGCAAAACCGGTCCAAATTCAAAGGCTAAACCAATGCTTAACTTAATTTTCTGATGGCAAACGCTCTCCCTATTAAACAAATGCATGTGGTTTGTGGGAGAGATGCACTGAAATATTGTTATTGACCATGTGTCGACAATATGATGGGTAGGATAATGTGGCAATGACAAATGGACTAGCTGTCTGCACAACTGTGCTTTGAGGATGGCCAAGTTGTAATATACTAATGACTGTAGTATCTCATATCAAGGAGCAACAGATCATTTTCTACTTTCCTTTCAAGATATAATTTAGTCACTAGTATGAAAGCATACCTTGTATCTTGAACAAACAAGAAGAATATAAAGTTAGTGCAAAACAAGCACAAACCTGGCTTTTAGGTGTGAAGGATTTCCTTCACAGATTTAAGCGCCACTGATTTTTCAAGAAAAACATTGAAAAACATAATTTGTAGACACATTTCAGCTTTTAGTTCATATATTTTCTGTGTTTAGCTTCCTTTGTTCTTCAAGATTATGGCAATTTGGTAAGTAACATGAAGAAAGTTTCACTGTACCAAAAACTTTATCTGCCCTGGCTGTTTGTCTGTGCATGGTGACACAGTGCTCTCATTGTGACATCAGAATATGTTACCATGGAAATGATTATGATGAAAAAGGATTATTAAACAGACAGAGCAGATATAGTCTAGAAGACAGTAATCCTGTTTTACAGTGTGTATAGATATCAAGAAAGGGGAAACTGAATGTTGCAAACACATGATCTAATAGCAGAAATGTATCTAAAAATTCATTTTTAACATTTTCCTAGGTCTGGGGTGGGGTGGGGTGGGGGCTTTTATGCTTTTAGCCCTGCTATATCCTTTTTCTGTGTATGTGCAAATGCCGGTTTCATGGGGATCAAATGAACATTTTGCTATTAAAACATTTACTTTATTAATATTTCAACTTCTCTTTTCACAGTTTAATGGATTTGTCCAATCATGTGTGATGTGCCCCAACCCTCAGACTAGGAGGGCTTTACCTTGATATATATATATATATATATATATATATATATATATAAGTATATTTTCAATTTAGTTTCTTCAGGATAAGGAATAAGTTGCTAAGGTAAACCGTGAACAATGGCTGAGTTAATGACAAGATGAATGGAAGTGCCATATGAGTCTGTAATTTGGAACTCTGAGTAAGAGAGTCTGTAAGACAGTACTTCTTACAGCTTAAAAAAGACAGCATGTTCTTTTTCATTCTCTTTCTTGGCAGTAAGTCAATCTCAGACTGATGAGGCTTAATGCATTTAGAGGACAAAACTCACAAATCAGATATATGATAATAGGAAATACAAGCCATTTTCAGGTTTACATCACCCTGCAGAGTGTTCATTACTTGAGGAACCACACTCCATGAAGGAAATGTCCATGATCCTAAGCCCTGCACCTAGTTGTAGGGTTGCTCTATATCTGCACTTGGAGGTGCAACAACATTTTTACTTACATTTTTTTGTTTAATTTGTATTTATCTGATTGATACTGCCTCTATCCTGACATTACTGTAAGCTGCTAGAATGAGCAGCATTCCAGAATCCTGTGGATGATGTCACAGCCACAATAAGCTTTAGGAGATTCAATAAGCCCCAATATACAATGTAGCTGTTTATAGCTCAGTGTTCCCTCTTGCCAGTCCTGATGCCCTTCTGAGGATGAAGTACAGGTCATGTGACTTGTATGTAGTCTTGTGGGGCAACAACAGGAAGAAAAATAGAATTATAAATAGTTTGGATGTATGTTGGGGCACATTGGATTTTCTGCTGTTAACCCCATCTGTAATACCATCCATTGGGGATTCTGGGATACTGCCTAGACTAGTGGTTCATAGTAGTGTCAGGCTGGGAGATGGCAGGATCAATCAGATATACAAATGAAGAGCAACACATGTAAGTTAAACAATTTTCTTCCACTTAAACTTCACACTGTGTGCAAGGTAAGATCAATGATGTTCCCCTTAATACACCTAAAAGATCACCTTCATGCTAGGCTTCCAATCTTAACTGTCCTGATGGACTGGTGAACCTCAGGTGGTAGTATACATCTCTGCAAAAGTATACTCAGATATTAATATAACTCTCTGCAAAGCTTTCAGTAAGTGCTTTTGGAAAAACAAAACATAGATGATAAGGTATCCCTCATCAAAAGGTTTCAAACAGTTATACAGTAGGCATGGAAAGCTGGCTGTAATCTGTTCTGAATCCTATGTAGCCATATTGAAAAATAATGTATTTCCATATATGGATACGTGCATGTGACATAAACAAAACCTGGCCCCATTTTGGTAAATCTAAAGAATAAAATAGTGAGAAAACATATTGATGAATGTATGACAAAATGCCAGTAACTGTTGTCTGACTGCAGGATTCACTGTGCTACAGGATGTTTGGGGAACCAACTGGGACACAGAGGGAGAGCCAGGACCAAACCAGGAACCTAGAGGAAAATAATCCAAATTCAGAGAAGGAAATGACTGGTTTGAGTATCATAGGATAAGAGCAGGCCTAGAGTAGAAATACAGGTTATAGTAGAGGAGGATTTAATGGGTTCATGGGTCTTGTAGACATTCTTTGTTAAAGGAGAACTGCATTTAACCTGCAAGCCAGTATTTTCTGTAGAAGCTGATTTTCAAATACTGGTTTGCATTCTGTTATTGTTCCATCATTACTTCATACTGAACAAATTCAATGGGTATTTCTGATTTTCCCACTGGTGGCAAAAACATTTTAGAAATGTCTGATCTCATGCATGTCCTTGTTACACTCTTACATTGTTGTCCTGAAGCATTCATGTTTTACTAATGCTCTCTGAGTTAGAAACAATATCAATTGCATCACAGAGTTCTAAAATGGTACTTAAAACCATTGTGTGCCTAACTGAGTTTACAAAAGGCCCATAATGATGGCACAAAAAACAGAACAGGAACTAGTATTTAAAGCAGCAGTGCATTGGTAATGAACAGTTTGATATAAAGTATATGTTTTATTGTATTTTAGATTGCCCTTATCCGCTGTCTGTAAGATGCCTTTTCCCCATGATGAAGCTATTACCACTTTTCACATTTGAAATAATTAAAAGTATTTTTTTTATGTTATCCCAAGGTTTTCATCAGTATTCACAATTATGTTTGAACTCCAATTTTTAACATCACTTTTTATGACTAAAATCATTTATCATCACTTTTCATGACTAAAATGAAGCAGCTTGTGATAGACACTTATCCCTAATCCTATGGGACAATGGGTGATTGTAAAGTAGCTGAGAATACTGATGGAACCCAAGAATCACCATATTAAAAGGTGCATTCCTTTTGTTTGTTAAAATGCAAAAACAAGCATTTGTCAATGCCGAATGTTTGCTTGCTGGCATTGGCATTGGTAGTGTAGAAGTTACAGAGCTGCATAATAGAAATAGCAGTGAAGTATTGACCACAAGCCAACCCACCACCACCCTGCAGAGTGACAGGCATTGGGGTGTGCCTTTAGGTCATCAGGCATAACAACCACTCCATTTCACCACATCCTACCCTGCAGACACTGACAAGTGTCACAGTGTGTGTTGGGTCTTTAGCCCTTATGCGCACCCATTCCATCAGGAAATACGGTGAGATGGGTGCAGTATAGAGAATGGGGTGAACTTTGGAGCCGAAGAGTCCAAGGCATACCTCGATGCCTCTCACTGGCTGCAGGATGTGGAATGGTATGAGCATTACAGGCAAGAATCCCAAGTCACACCCTGATGCCTGTCATTCTCTACAGGGTGGGCGTTATGGTTAGAAACCCTAATACCTCAGGCATTTATTGGTATTTCACTCCAAATTTTCAACATGGTTTTTGTGACCCCCACCTCATGAACAGTGGCAATATCAGTTTGTTAGCGAAAGCTGCTTATGCACAGTGACTACGGCATTTAGCACCACAGGTGCAAAGCAGCATTCGAACAGGATGTGAAAAATGACAGCTGTACTGTTCATGGGGAGGTGTAAAAAATGGCAATGTTGCAAAATCTGCAGTAAAAATAATAAAAAACTGGTGAAGTCACGAGGTATGCATGGAAACTGTGCAACGCACACGCCGTAATGTAATTAGGTTGGGGATTTTTACAGCAGATTGTCAACACAGGCATTTTGAGACCTCCGATCATGAACAGTGTCACTGTAATTTTCTTTATCTGTCCGAACAATGATTTCCCACAGCGACCACGCATCTCTGTGCTGAAAGTGTGAAACACATTTCAGCCATGTTGTGAAAAATGACAGCTGTACTGTTCATAAGAAAGTGTGGAAAAAAGCCACTGGTGAAAATCTGGACTGAAAATATTACAAAGTCATGAACTTATGAGGTGCGTGAAAACTGCACAATGCTCACTCGTGACACAGTCATTTATGGACTTTTGTCACCAAATTTTCAACATAGCCATTTAAGACCTCTGCTTATGAACAGTGTAACTGTGATTTCCTTAATCTGTCCCAAATATTGCTTTAGCACACCGACTGCACCATTGTGCGCTACATGTGCAGAAACACATTTGGGGTGACATGTGAAAAATGGCAGCTGTACTGTTCAAAAGGAAGTGTAATAAAAGTGGCAATGTGGAAAATCTGGGTGAAAATATAGAACATTCATAAGCGTCTACAGCGTGGCTAGGAACTACACAATACACGCGTAAAACAGTTATTTTAGAATTTTTTCACCAAATTTTCAACATAGCCATTTAAGACCTCTGCTCATGAACAGTGTCACTGTGATTTTCTCAATGTGTCCCATACATTGATTTCTTTACGACTGCACCATTCTGCGCTACATGGGTGGAACCATGTTTTGGGCAAGATGTGAAAATGACAGCTGTACTGCTCATAAGGAGGTGTAGTAAAATGGCAATGTTGAAAATCTGGGTAGAAAATATTGAAAATTCGCGAACTTACGGCGTGTGTAGGAACTGCATAGCACACACTCGTAAAACAGTCATTTTTAGAATTTTCACCAAATTTTCAACATAGGCTTTTGAGAGCCCACCTTATGAACAGTGTCAGTGTCGTTCCATTACTCAGTCCCAAAGGTGATTTTGTGCAGTGACTGTGAAATCACCCTTGAGGCCCGATGAGCGCCATGACAGTGAGATTCACTCATGAGAAGGGGTCCCAAAACCCCATGTTGAAAATTTGGTGCAAAAATTCAAAAAATGACTGAGATATGCAGCAAAGTTGAAAAACCCTATTCATTACATTATACAGCTTACGGCATTTCCTCAGTTCGCGGTCGACTTTGAACAGTGCAGGACGTGTTTCGGTCCACCGAGAATCATCCGCCAGAGTCCGGAGGTAAATGTGGGGTGAGGAGGGTGGGGAGGCAGGGTGTGCAGTGGGTGGTGCGGGTTGTGGAGGGGGGCAGGGAGAAGCGCCGAGGGACAGTTTTTGGATTTGCAGATTTTTCCCTTTATATGATGATGCGGACATTTGCCATGCTGCAGTGGGCCTCAGCATGGCACAAGGATGGCTGGTGGGGTGGGGTGTGGAGCTGACGGGGATTGAGCACCCCATCAGCAATAGCATTTGTTGCCATGCTGGGGTGGGCTCCCAGTGTGGCACCCTGTACTGGGGGGAACAGTGGAGCTGATGGGAGATTGGGCTCCCCGTCAGCTATAGTGTGGCCACTCTGGGGTGGGCACCAGCATGGCATATATAACTCTGCTTGGGGGCGCGGCACAGTCGACGGGGTTGGGCACCCCGTCGGCACATGTGCACATGGGGAGCCGAGCACGCAGTATGCATGCGTGTGTGTGTGTGTGGGGATCAGCGATGAGCAGGCGATATCTGATCGCTGCTCACTGAAGTGTAGCTCCCCTTTCAACTGTACTCCACTGCATTTGGAGCTGTCATAGTCAGCTCCAGCGAAGCGATGGAGAACTGCGGAGCGTCTGCAAAAACACTGACTGAATTGGAAGAGGGCTGCCACACCTCCGAAACTGGATGATGGCACTGTGTTCTTGCACATCGTGCAAGCAAACATAAAAGTGCTGAAGCATACTCAAAGTGAAGAAAAGGCTGTCTTACAAGACAGGAGATGTTGAGCAAACTAAAATATAACAGAAAAGTGTAGGTCAAAATTGTCATCATAATGTGCACTGCTGCTTTAAAATACAGTTTGTACAAGAAGGAAGACTTAACAGGTTTAATACAGTTTTGCTTCAACACAAGAAACCTTTAAAATCAATGCAATGTAGTTTTTAAAGACATCCCATAGGAAGAATCAGTCATTCAAAAATATTTTAGCATTAGGAGAATTGCTTTTTATTAGCTTTTTTTTTCTGTATGGTGTGATACATTTGTTCTGCAATAGTCTGTTCCATGATACATACAGTATGCATGCCCATTCATTGTTTGACTTTTAGATGCTAACAAGCTGGAGTGTTAAAATTCCTGTAAAGACTAAGAGTAACGGTGATTAAATGTTCTCCATAGTGCTGTGCAAAAACATTTTATTTTAGACTGAAATCTATGACATTTTAGTATTTTGCTTTAACTGAATTTTATGGAATTTTTAAAAGATCTCACAGAATATTTCTCCTGAACAAAGTCACTGAGTAGTGGGAAAAGCTATTGTGGTAATATTTTGTTGCTCACAGATTAAAACTTTATAGTTCAGCTATCAAGCTAAACTGTCCAAATTGCAGTATATAACTGTCATGCAGCAGAACAAAAACGTGTTATAGGAAAACAGTTCTTGCCAGCTTTACTACATGATGAATTATGCAAGATGTTTTCCTCATATCACAAACACAGGTGAAAGCAAAATTCAGAATGTTGCACTCATGCAGTTCCTCATACCATGGTAATTTAATGGTTTAGTTGTATTTACAATTTCCATGGTGTTTTTAGAGTAATTTTCATGGAGTACTACCTTAGTAAAATTTGCAGCTGACGTTTGCCTTCTTCCGTTTTATAATTATATCCTATTAAGTATTTATATATCTCCTAGAATGCCCTATGATAATTTTAAAACATTGTCTTCTGCTTCCAGAATTTAGGATTTGACATTTTGTTTCCTGTGGACCTAAGCCCAACTGAAATGTAGCTAACTGGTGCTTTACTGAGATAATTTTCTCTTCTTGCATCATTTATAGATCCTACAGGTTGTTCTTCCTGCAAGCTTTTCTCTATGTTGAAGTCAGTACGGCACAGCACAGCATTGGGTAGTTTGATTCTCTGCTGTGTTGGGCACATTGTTTCAAATAAAGCAATTGTTTTCGAAGGCAGTGCAATTTAACCTGCTGTGTGTGCTCCAGCTTTTGAAATTGTTTATATCCTTAGCTGGATTCAACAACAGCTCTACATGTTCAGTAGCATGACTTTTCTTTATTTTTCTTGCCCTCTCCAGTAAGCTACCTCCATCTGTATGAAATAGTCTGATTTCCTCTGGGGTTGACCTGGCATTTGACTGCACTAGTGATGGCACTATGTTGAGATATCCCAATGGGATAAAACGTATTTATCGTGCTATTAGTTCTCTTTCTAACCCGAGTCTAAAGCACAATCCTGTTTCAAGCAACTGTTGTGGTGAAGCCTTGTCAGCCTATCACACTGAGTTGCATACCCATAATGCTTTGCATTTGGTTTGAGACATTACTGTAAGCATGCACACAGTGCCTTACAGATGCACAAAATCAAACAATTTTTACACACTACTCCTCATGCAAACTGTCTCACCAGTATGTTGCATCTGTAAGTACTAAATACCTGCTTGTGCTATTGACCTTTCACCAGTTTTGAAGCCTGTTAAACATTTAAGGTGACCTTTAAAATGTACTTAGCTGCATTAGTGAGAATAAACATTATCAGTTTCATAATGTGAAGAAAAGCATGCCACACATTAACCATTGGTAGTAATGTAAGCTGCATAGTAATCAATGATGGTAAACTATTCTAAGCCACAAACTGTAGAACTGAAATATGATGACCTCCATATTCAGACACTGCTGATAGTGCTGCACAAAGGATAGTGCAGCACTCTAGTCAACTAGCTGGTGATTAGTTGATATAGTCCTACAGTATATCCATAGTACCCATATCTGATGGGTGCAGCTGTGAGAATATAGTGCCATGGTAGTGTGGCTCAAAGTACAGAGTGAACATCTGTATTTGCCGTTTGAACACCCATTTTGGGTGGGAGTTACATGTTTCCTTAATATGTTCATTGAGAAAGTTGGTCAAAAGCTGTCACCCATACTTTGTGACAAAAGCTTAGACATTGCCAAAGTTACAGATAACAGAATAAAGTTTGGGAAAATTAAATAAGACAGTGTGCATGCACAGTGCCACTGTATCTGGACTTTTCAGCTACAAGTTCTAACTGATATACAGTTTGGTATATCTACAGTATACAGTACATAGGTGGGAAGATGGCAGCCAGTCAGCCAGGAGGCAAGCAGAGGTAAGTGCTAGTCATTGTCGGTGGATGGGGTGCACTGGGAGTAGGGGGCAAGAGGATAGTAGGCGTGGAAGGGCCTCTAGACACCAGGGATGTTTCTAACATGCAAACTGGGATCAGGTGAGGAACCACTTGCACCAAGGAGCATGAATGCACATGGATCAGTTGAGGAAAGGAGGCGCACCAGGGGCTTCACGTTTGGGGATCAGTGTGGGATGATACTACCACTAGTATCAGGGAGCTTGAATATACATGGGATTGGGTGAGGGATGGGGTACCACTAGCACGAGGGAGATTAAAAGAATGGGATCAGGTGAGAGAAGTGGGTACTGCTAGACTACCAGGAATTTATTAACAGTAGGCTGTAGAGGGGAGGAACATTTCATTTATTATCTTTTTCATCAGGTACCAGTGCTGCTAGGGTGGTCATGCAACACTGTGTGCATTGTTATGACTTAGTTTTGGAAGCATTAAATAGTGCTTCCAAAATTCCTTCAACATACCACTTTGCCCTGTATCCAAGTGGCTTCCCTCATTTGCACAGGCACAATGATGTATTTGCTGCAATCACTTTAACCACTTAGCAATGCACTGCAGGGTGCAACCATGGCTAAAAGGTTGGAGGGACATGGCTCTGCTGAGCCATTAACCAACCCAATACAATTGGCTATCAAAGAGCTGAGCATAAACATAAACTACATCGCAGCTGTTAAATGGTACATACTATTGGCGTATAAACCCACCTATTTTATGTTTTGAAATTTGGTGGTAGAGGTCAGTGTGCACACTGTGCCAGTGCTAATGGAAGTCCCACTGCTAAAGCTGCTGAGGATGTAGTTCATCAGCCAGTGGAGGAAAACAAGTTGAAGACCTATAGTTTTGGGGAATGCTTATACTACATACAGTAACTACTCAGAAACCTGCTATAGTCTCCAATCCCATTCCACAATAAACTACAAAATATATGGCTTATATTACTACAGCTGAGCCTATCAGACATTTCATTTTACTAGCTATAACACGTTAAGACCTACTTGATGACAATGTTCTCAAAATATCTCAATGGGCAAATGCAACCTTAATGAGACACACAAACCTTCTAAAACTACATGTAACATTTATATTCTTTCTTTGCTGTTTCAACCACTATATTCACAAATGTCCTCACTGCACCATTTTAAAAATAAAGACAGATATAAAATACGTTCTTTCTTTTGAATCTCACTAATGAACATTAAACTCAGGTTGCAAGAGTTGTTCAAAACAATCCACATAACAGCACAGTCTGTTTCTGTGTTTAGCTTTGCTGCAAATTACCAGGGCCAGTAGCAGCTATTTTCTGACTGAAACAAAACAAAGACTTGGCAAGGCACAGCTCTACCCAACTACTAGTTAATGAACTGTAAAGACGTCTGCAACTTGGACACAAATTTCTGCAAAGCTAAAAAGCTCATCAGCTCTACAGTAATTCTAACAGCACAGACAAAATCATTGAAAGTTTTAATACCCATTTCTAGCAACCTCTTAACCTTAAAGAGCATAGAACACTCAATATATATTTACTGTTCTATTTAGCCCCATTGCCCTCCCCAACCCTGGTGCAGCTTCCACAGACCTACATGTAGTCTCCATCCTGCAGTGATAGCATGTGGGTTGCCCTCCACAACTAATTACCCTACACTGACTTCCCCATTCCATGTGTCAGACCCAGAAGGAAGTATTGTCTAGCTTTAGAGCGTTAATTTGGACAAAATCCAGACCCACCATGTGTAGCATCAGCGCGAGCCAGATACAGACAGGATGCCCTCCTGTGTATTAGATGCTACATGTATAGGGAATTCTGCCTTCTTTTCACAGATACACAGCAGCAAGTGCTGAACACTCTTTCCGGAGACATTGGGCATCCCTTGGTGCTGCATTTAGCATCTTGCAAAAGCAACTATGAATCAGGCTCAGGATCAAGCCCAGATCTTCTGTACAGGCAGGGCAAGTACAAACCCTAAGGCAGGCCACAAATAAAATTGTTTCAATGTTTGGGGAATAGTGATGGGGTATTTAGTGCCTGTGTAACTTGCAGTACTTTTGTGGTTTTATACTATTCCGGCCTTTGAGTAGTAGGTATGCAGAAGGAATTTGTAGGGAATAGAAGACCCATGAACAAGGGTGAGAAGTGTGCCAGAGAAGGAGGAGGAGGATGGTGGTGGACTAAAAACACTCCTAAGCAAGGGAGGTGTGTTAGTGGAGGGTTTAAGTAGAGGTTGTGGGAGGGCTATTCCCACATTGAACCTTGGACTTAAGCCTTCCCATTCAATGTTTGGGTAATAGTGAAGGGGTATTCAGTGCTTGTGTAACTTGTAAGTACGTTTTGTGGCTTCACTCTATTCCACCCTTGACTAGTAGGTATGTAGGTAGGAATTTGTGGGAATAGAAGGCCCAAAAAATACCTCCTCCAACTCACAGAGAGTATGACCCCTGGAACTCAGGAGAGAAACCCCCAGGTGGAAGAAATCTCAGAGGACCCATGGCTATTGGTCTGCCTGTACTCTGGGCATATTAAGAGGAGAAGGACTGAGGTTCTAATAACCATAGCTAATTTGAGGAAGGTGAGCTTTTTGAAGAGATGATGGTCCATCCTCAATCCATGGATGATGCAGATTGAATGATGAGCCTGAGGTTGAAGAGTAAGTCTTTTCTGAAGGAGTGGTAGATTCCTAAGTATGAAGCAGATCCAGTTGAAGAAGAGTGAATGAAGTCCGGATTTCCAAGGTGATGAGGATGCTCATCCGAAGGATTGCATTGATGTAATGAGCAGGGAGAACGTGATTTGATCGATATGTTCCCAGACAGTGAACGGTGGGAAATGCAATGATTTAACATGGAAACATAGAATTTGATGGCAGATAAGGACTGCTTGGCCCACCTAGTCTGCTCATTTCCCTACCTGATGGATAAGCTGCAGATTCTAGTTAACCAACAACTTACTTCTTCCTACACACCACTAGAATTGCTTTATGTCTGTCCCATGCATTCTTGAATTCTCCCACTGTTCTTGACTCCACAACCTCTTCAGGAAGGCTGTTCCATGCATCCACAACCTTCTCCATGAAAAATACTTTCTAACATTACCTCAGAGCCATCCCCTCTATCTTCAAATTGTTCCCCTTGCTCTTGCACATCTCTTTTCTGAAAGATGCTACCCTCTTGGACTTTGTTAATTCCTTGAGATACTTGAAAGTTTCTATCATTTCCCCCTCTCCATCCTTTCCTTGAGGGTATACATATTAAGCTGTTTTAGTCTCTCTTCATATGTCTTCTGGTGCAGACCCTGCACCATTTTGAATTACCCTCCTCTAGAACAGCCTCCACTCTGTCTATGCCTTTGCAAAGAAGGGGTCTCCAGAACTGCACATAGTACTCCAGATGGGGTCTCACCAACTGTCTGTACAGGGGATAACAACTTCTTGTTTTCTACTGTTGATGCCTCTCCCTGTGCATCCAGTATCCCCCAGCCTTTCTTACTGCCTTCTCACATTGCTTGCCCACATTAAGGTCATTTGATATAATTACTCCCAGGTCCGTTTCAATTTTTGTTGTTGTTAGTATCTCACCCCCATTTGTACTCTTCCCCTGGGTTTTGTTTCTCAGGTGCATTACCTTGCACTTATGTGCACTGAATCTGAGCTGCCATACATTTGACCATTTCTCCAACCTTGCAAGTCCCTTTTCATCCTTTCCACCCCACCATGTGTATCAACCCTATTGCAGATCTTTGTGTTGTCTGCAAAGAGACATCTTTCATTCAGGTCCTCTCCAATGTCACTTATAAGGACATTAAAGAGGACGGTCCCAATAATGAACCCTGCGGTACCCTGCTAGTTACCCTCCTTTCTTCACTGTGAACTCTGTTTACTATTACCCTTTGTGTTCTGTTGTCTAGCCAATTTTTATCCAGGCTACCACCCTGGGACACACTCCAAGGCTGGATAGCTTGTATATTAATCTTTTGTGTGGGGACGATGTCAAATGCCATCCTAAAATCTAGGTAGCCCATATCCACAGCCCTCCTGGTCTTCTACTTTGTCACCCAGCCAAAGAAATCTATTAGATTCATCTGACATGATCTTCCTGCTGTGAATCCATGCTGCCTTGGGTCCTGTGCCCCACTGGCCTCTAGGTTCTCAACAATTCTTCCTTCAGAGTGATTCCATCATTTTCCCTACCACTGAGTTCAAACTAACCAGTCTGTAGTTTCCTGTCTCTGCCCTGCTCCCACTTTTGTGAAGTGGAATCACATCTGCCCTCCTCCAGTTCTCAGATACCACCCCATCCTCCCATGATTTATTAAAGAGAGTAGTCAGTGGTGTCACAAATTCTACCCTTAGTTCTTTTTAATTCTGGGGTGAATCCCATCAGGCCCCATTGCTTTTATTCACCTTCAGTTAAGAGTTCTTTCAAAATACTTTCTTCTGTGAATGGACTGGTATTGACCCCCTCATTCAGAGTGTTTCTCTTGCTTGGTTTAGATACCTCCTCCTCCTCTTCTGTTATGAAAACTGAGCAGAAATATTCATTCAGTATCCCTGCTTTTCACTATCACCCTCTGTTCACATTCCTCCCTTTATCAAGTCTCTGTATCCTCTCTTGGTCTTTCTTCACTCTCTAATGTACCTATAAAAGGTTTTATCCCTTTGTAACAGAACTGGCTATCTTTTCCTTGATTTGGGTCTTTGCTATTCTGACTGCCTTCCTTGCCTCCTTCTGCTTTAACTGATAAAGTTCTCTGACCTGGTCCTTCTGTGTTTCTTATATTTCCTGAATGCTATCCTTTTCTCCTTAACCTTCCCTGCCACCTCTTTTGGGAACCATAGTGTTTTGTTCCTTCTTTTTTATTGATTCACTTCACAAAAGGCTTGTTGCCTCTGTGATGGCTGTTTGATTATTCCCCATTGTTCCTCCACCCCTCCTTCTTGTCTGTTTCCTGGTGCTTTTCCCAAAGACAGCCCTCCTAAAGTCCACTACTCTTGCTTTTATATAGGCTTGACTCTATGGTTGTGTTTATAGTGAACCACAATGTTTGGTAGTCACTTGTTCCTAGATGGCTACCCACTTCTAAATCTAGATCCTTTCTCCATCCCCATTTAAGAGTACCAGATCTAAGATCGCCCTCCCAAGTGGGTTCCAACACTAGCTGTCTGAGGCATGCCCTTGTGGGACATCAAGAATGAACCTGCTCCTGGATGTGCCTGCAGTAAAGGTGTTCCAGTTAACATCTAGCATATTCAGGTCCCCATTAACAATATCTCCCTTTTTCTGCCATTTAAGGATGCCTTCTATCATTTCATTGTCCACTCCTCACCCTGAGATGGGGTCTGTACACAACTCCCAGGCAGATTGTGGTACCATTTCCTGTCTCCAGGGTGACCCATAGTGACTTTTCTACTTCATGTTTTCTCTTTAGTTCTGTTGCTTTACTTCCTTCCCTATATGAGAGCTACTCCTCCTCCTCCCTGTTCCTCCTATAGATTGTGTATCCTGGTATGTTGACATCCCAGTCATGGTTCTCTATACCATGTTTCAGTGACTGCCACAATATCCAGGCATCCCTCTTCCATCAAGGCCAGTACTTCAGGGAGCTTAATGCACAGACTATGGGCATTGATACTCATCACTCTCCATTTTTTGATGGCCTTACCCCTTTTAGCCCCATCCCTGTCCTTACTGCCTTTGCCTTTTTTTGCATTTACCCTGTCCTGCTCCCAAATGACTTCTCTATCTTGGTGTTTACCTTGCTAATTACTGTGTTTTGTGGGAGGAGGCAGGATATCCTACTCCTTTTCACTGCTTCCTGCTTGGCTGGTTTAATGCTTGCCAATGAAGCATTTAAACCTATCATGTAGGATCCTGCCCCTCCAGACAAATGCAGACCATTGTGCCAATATAGGCCTGCATCCCTCCAGGTGGCTCCCTAGCCCCAATGAAGCCAAAACCCTGAGCTCCACACCAGTTTTTCAACCATTCATTGAATCCCATGGTGCAGAATACCCTAGCATCATCCTTGCCATAGACAGGCAGCACCTCTGTGAAGGTTACCATATGTGCTACTTGTCTAAGGCCCTCCCAATGCTATAAACTCCTCTTGCACTGCTCTGATCCCATGTCCAGCAAGGTCATTTGTCCCTAGGTGGACAGTGACATCCAGCTCCCTCACTCATGCAGCTGCTTCTGCGATCCTGAGGATTTGCTTCCTATCCCTCTGAGCAATGACACCAGACAGGCACCTTCCTCCCTCCCCTTCATCCCCAACTTCTAACACCCTAATGATTGAGTCCCCACCAGAACATCTCCTGAACACTGCCACCCCATAGCCATTGCACTGCACCACTCCCATTATGACATATTTGTGTCCCTCTCCTGTTGCTATTTATGCTTACATTTTCCTCCTCTCGTGTTTTTCCACCTATGTTTCTACTGCCTATGTACCCTTAAAACTCTTTCCTTCCTGTTCTTGGACAGGAACTTCCTATAGTCTTCAGTAGTCTCCTTCCTCCCTTGCATGGCCTCAGACCTCCAGCAGCTGGGGGAATGAGCTATTTTTCTTTTCCTTCAAGGTTGATGAAACTAATGTGTCTCAGTGATCCTTCCTTCCTACTGCCAAACAGGAAGTTCCTGTTGTCAGTCAAATCCAGTGGCTATAAAAGTAGAACTGGCTTAGGGTGGAGGGTGGAGGGTAGAGTGGTGGGAAGGAGTCAATTAGTAAGAAATCCTGTGGATTTTTTAGTCAGCTGCTTGCTCTGAAAGCAAGATTACCTCTGTCAGAAACAAGCAGCAGGAAGCTATAATTGGAGACAGCTGCTTTTCTACTACTCAAGCCACACCCCAATTAACTTATCTGCTTTGCTCCTGATTTAACAAACTAAGCTGATACAGCCCTCTTCCCAAACAGAGAAACACACAGTGACTTTCTTCTTTTTTTACTTAAATGAGATCCTGCTTCTAATAAAGTATCTGTTTGCTTAATCCCAACAGGCACTGACTCCTGCTGAGATAGAAGTGATTTATCAGTAGAAATTCTGTGGCTTTTTAGTCAGCTGCTTGCTTTGAAAGCAAGATACCCTCTGCCAGAAACTACCAGCAGGAAGCTGTAATTGAAACTGCTGCTTTTCTACTGCTGAAGCTACACTCAGTTATCTTCTCTGCTCTGCTCCTGATTTAACAAACTAAGTTGATACAGTCCCTTCTCCAAACAGAGAAACACACAGTGAATTTCTTCTTTTTTACTTAAATGAGACCCTGCTTCTAATAAAGTATCTGTTTGCTTAATCCCAACGGCACTGACTCCTGCTGGAATACAAGCGATTTATCAGTAAGAAATTCTGTAGTTTTTTAGTCAGATGCTTGCTCTGAAAGCAAAATTTCTCTGCCAGAAACTTGCAGCAGCTGGGTGAATGATCCAACTTGTAGGGTTTGACTTTCAGGGTAAAGTTTGGAGGCAAAGAATTCAGTAGTGAGTGATGAGTTGCTAGCAAGCATCCATGAAGTAGAAAATGAGTAGAGGAAAGTCTTTGAGTGTCTGATGGGAGTAATGCCATAATTAATTAGTAGATGAATAGAGGAAGATTTGCAGATGCAGTCCAGATGGTAACCTAATATATAGAGAGAATGATTGAAGTTTGTGTAAGGAATTGGATAGCTTATTTGGGCATGATGTCATAACTACACTTTGTATATGCTCTGTTGGTATTCTGGCTGAAATAAATATGGGTATTTCCATGGAATGATTGACTGTGAGATGCACTATAGTGGCTTATAGTTGGTTAGGTTTACAGGTAATCTGATCCCAAATACTTGAGAGAATCTTGAGGCGGAAATATGGAAGAGTCTGTAGGCTGGATTGGTAGTGAGATTGAGTAGTGTGAAATGCCAGAGGATCTTAGTGCTATGGCTGATTAAGACCAGTTGGGAAGGCAGGCTGGGATACTGAATTTGCTCTTAAAGGTTACAGATTTCGATGAAAAATCAGAAGAACCTGTTCTCAGCGATAGTCTTTACCAAAGAGATTAATGGAGATAATTTGTGAAGGATAGGCTGCAGGGTCCACTGGATGGGTGGCTAACTTGACTGATGGTAATAGATGAAGAAATGCAAATGATTGTATGAGGTATGGTGATGTCAAGGAGCTAGATAACACTGATTTGGATAGCATGACGTTAGTAAGCAGCTAGTACTGGCGATCCAATGATGAATGTTCTGGGAAGGCAGCTGAGAAGATCTTAGGACAAGCAATGCCTGTTGAGGAAGTAGGAGCGAGTAACATGGTCAGCAGAGTCGGTGATGGTAGGAGAGGCTGCAAAGGAAACTGGATGATGTCTAAGGTGGCATGAGGTATCTTTGCAGTCCAGGTTTCCATAGCAGCAATAATGGATATTAAGTCAGAGCATACAGAAGAATTTAAGCCCTTCCATGTAGGAGGATAGCCTGTGAGGCATGGTAAATGGAAGTCCACAGTGACTGAATGGACCAGATTCATAGGAGTATCCATAGAGAGAGATAGGAATCTTTCTAGTGTCCAGTCAAATGGGATTCTGGAATGACTGAGGGAGCTGATTGGGCAGTATAGAAAACTCTATGATGACATAAGACTTTATGAGGCATGTTATCCAAAGGATGTGTGCTAGAAGTAGTTTCCTTGGGTGAAATGAACAAGTGCTCCATCAAGTAGTGGATGGGAGCTGATGGAAAGGCAGAGTAGGAGATAAGATGGGTAAATGGGAGGAGTAATTGACTGGGTATGAATACTGGCCAGAGATATGGTAGTATGCCCAAGAAAGCCTCAGCAAACAGGACAAAGCCCCAAACCTGCAAGGCTGAGATGAACAGGCAGCTATTTAATGCTGGAATGAAATTCCAAAGTGAATCCTGATGGACTGAAGGAATGATCTGTGGAAGGTGATGGGCTAGGTGATCCAGATGATATACAGTGTAGGAAGTAACAGGACTGGGTTTTCTATCAGAGAACAGCAGCAGAATACAGGAAGGCTGTCGTGGTAGCAGGATGATCCAAGGAGGCCAAGGAGCAAAGCTAAGAATCAAGAGCAACTGGATTGAGGATATAGCAGGCCACAACTGACAAAGGCTGGAAATGATGAGAGGAGAGGATGAAAGGTGGTGGAGTGAGAAGGATGAGTTTCCCAAATCTGAAGAATAAAATGAATTCACACAGCAGCTGGAAGGGTGACCTGCAGCAAGGAGTCCATGAGGCAGCCAAACTGGATTGAGATAGAGACTGAACAAGCTGGCAAGATCCAAATCAGAAGGGAAAAGAGGCCAGAGGGGTCAAGTATGATGATCCATGGAAGTGCTGGATGGAGACTGGTTAGGAAGGAGGGAAGTCATTGGGAGCAGAAGGGTTCTGTTTCTCAAGGAAGCTATAATCAGGTAAGAGGCAGAACATGGAGGAGGATGAGAGTAAGGTACAAATGCAGGTTCCAAGTGAGGGAGTTGAGATGAGATGCTCTGGACATGACACACCAGATACAGTATGAAGGAGGCAAAATCAGGTAACAGATCAGGTCCAGCAGGGAGTCCCAAGTGATGGTCTGGTAAGAGCATATGAAGGCAAGCAGATAATTTCAGAAACAAGCTTCCAGTCCTGTAATTAAGGAAGAACCAGTAACCGATACCACCAAGCAGAGGTAGGAGGATGGAGACAACTGAGAGGATGAGGTTTTGCTCCAGATGGTGCAGCAATTGGGTATGAGCCAGGACCAGTATGGAATCAGTGGAGTCACATAGACAGATGACCAAACCAGGTAGCCAGAAGATGAAGCCCAACATGTGGTGCCTGTAGAAAAGTTGGGAGGTAAAGGCAAATGGTTTTGTGGCCCCATTCCTGAAGGGAAGCAACAACCAGTGGCAAGTTTAGGATGCAGAAGGAGGAAACAGTTGAATGGAGATTCAGACATCCAGACGTGAGTCAGCATGCTAGGACTGTGAATTGAGGCTGCAGATCATGTGGGATGCAGAAGGAAAGTCGAGCAAAGTCATGTTTCTGAAGGAGGCAGCATCCAGGTATCAGGCTGAGAATGCATAAGGTTGAAGCAGTGGAATGGAGATTCAGACACCCATCCTTGATGGCTGAGGTGGGATGATCCTGAGTTGAGGTAACAGGCATAAGCAGAATGAAGAGGGCACATGGGTGAACACTTCTGTTCCCGAAGGGAAGAAGCAACTGGTATGAGGTGAGAAGGCATGGTATGATTCGGTAATTGTAGACATGGCTCCCATCCCTGGTAGTCAGGGCAAGCTAACCTTCACTCGATGCTGTCCAGCAGAGTTAGGGATGGAGAATGTCAGGTTGGTAAGTAGTAGGAGGTAGTTAATGTAACAGAATCCCATCCCTGGTAGGCAGGGGAAGCATACCTTCGCCAGCACCTCAGAAGGCGCGAGTTAGGGATGGAGTCCAGAGTACTGCTGGTATGGGCTGGCTGAACTCAAAATGCTGCTGTAGAAGGAGATTAGATCAGGAATCAAGATGAGATGGGCATGATGAATGAAACACAGGATGGGAAGAAGACATAACATGATGGGAATAGTAGGCACGGAAACAGGCAGCACTGTAGAGAAGGTTCAGGCATGGAAGCAGTAACAATGCAGGGGAAGGAAAGCCCCATTAAATTGAAGTGATAACCTGGGGAGAGGTAAGCAGATGCTGGTGATTGGGGAGGAAGGCAGAGTGGGTGCAGGTCCAGACACATAACAGTAGAAGAATGGGAGCACCCTCTCACGCTCCATCCCCACAACCCCATACCCCTTTTTCCACACCCCAAACTCCCAACACCACCAGATGGAGAGGTTGTCCAAGACCCCACCACCACAAGAACGACGCACAGGTGAACCAGTGCTTGCAGAAGCACCTCTCCTGATGCTGCTAACTGGTATCCATAGGGGAACAAGACGAAAGAACCCCACCACACCCGCATATCCCCACTTCCAAAAGTACTGTAGTGGGATCATTGAAATATCCTCTCAAAGCACCACTGCCAGGTAGGGTCAGTTGAGGAATTGACAGTGCACTCTGACCCCAATGAATTTCAAGGGTAATCACCAACACAGGTGATAGTCATATAGCAGTATGGTATGCAGTGTGGGTCATGGTAGATCATTGCCAGGTAACACGCAATAAGCCCTAGAGGCTGAGTAGGGTGATGAGCAGTGAACAAGTATCAGGCAGGAGGAAATAGCTGAGTGTGTACTAAGTAGCATGGTGCAATGCAGTGCCGCTCAGAGTCCAAGGGCCAGATAACAGACCTCAGGAGAAATGCAATAGAACCATTTGGAATGTGTCAGTGGTAGGATGAGCTATAACAGGGCACAGCTACAGGAAGCAATGCAAGGCTTAAGTGATAGTTAGAGGACAAAAGACAGAGCAAGGTAGGATGATGCCTGGTGTAGGTGCAGTGGTATGGCTGCATAGCAGGGAGCTAGCAGTGCAACGTCTGATTCAAGAAGCTGTCATGGCCATATAGCAGAGTAAACGGGAGAAGGTATGAATGGCAGCTGGTGATGATTAAACCCTGGAGATGAGACACCAGTAGTACAAGGGGATGTAATGGGTGGATGAGGCTGAAAGTAGGGTCGGAGTTAGTGAAAACAAGGTATTTACTGCAGTAGAGCATCATGGAGTAAGTGACATGGATTCAGGGAGAGGAGGACATGCAATAGCTGGGGAGTCGATTAGGTGAATGGAATGCAAGCAGGGATGACCAGGAAGTGGGCATGCATCGGGAAGAGGGAAGGAGGAAGCATCAAAGTCAAGAAGAACTGATGACGCCGCAAGCATCAGCAGTAGGGGGCACTGAACGCAGGTGAGATGCCCAAAAGAAAACAACACAGGAGAAGGGCACAAACACAGAGGAAGGGAGACGAATGGAGAAGAGGAGTGGGTGGGATGGAACGGCTGCCGAGAGAGGAAGTCAGCCAGGACACAGACAGCAGGAAAGGCACAAAGAAAGAAAACAATGGCAGGGTGGGGTGGACAGAAGTCAAGGAAAGAAGAAAACAAAGCAGTAATGGGAGCAGAACAGCACATCCACAAGAGCCACGCAAGGAGCTAGGGCACAAAAACACTCCCTAAGCAAGAGAGGTATAAGTGAGGGTTTAAGTGAGATTGTGGAGAGTATTCCCTACATTGAACCTTGGGCTTAAGCCTTACCATTAACAAATGCAGAGTATGATATTTAGAAAAGGTTCATCTGCAACTATTGGAAACAGAGCTGCACCATTTAGACCAGCATTGCCTGGAAATTGAAAAGCAAAGGGATGTGGCAAGGAGGTGGACAATCCTACTGATACAAGTAAAGAAAGAAAAAAAAGTCATTTCTTTCAGTCCAGCATTCAGGTCTCATCTCTGAGTCAGCATTATTAGTTGTCCTGTCTCTGTTTGCTGCCAATCACAGTTACAAAGACATGGGCTTTTCTGTGCCCTACCCCACTGAAAACTGCTCATGCACCAGGGGCATGCTTGCTCATCCCCTACAACAACAAAATGTCTCTGTAACTATGGGGATGGGCACATCACTCTGCCAGCCATGATTTTATTTGGCCCCACTGGAAAATTAATTGGCTGTTTGTCCTGTAGAAGAAAGGGGATGGGCAGCACAGAATAAGACACCACTTTCATTTGAGCCACTCTTTACTGAGACTCAGCACTGAAAATAGGACCTCTTTTCAGGGCAACCCGGGAACATTGGGCAGTTAACTGACTTGTTCAGAGTCCCACATGGAATGCAAGTGGAGGTAATGGGAATCATACCCAGGTCTGCTTGTGTACCAAGTTCATTCTCAGCTGCTTACTTTAACCTCTAGGCTATACTCCCAGTTGGGACCTGTGATGTGCTGCATTCTCCACAGATTTAATAAACATTTATGGAATTGCTATGCACTTTATATCTCCAGCACAATGCCTTATATCTCTGAGTCCCTAGTTTAATGTATAATGGATTGCACATGTAACACAACTCTTCAAATGATGGGCCCTATGCACAATTGAGGTGTGTAGGCAACCTTAAGTGTGAATGCTGTGCAGTGGGGTCCCGCAGACCCCTGGTGGTATTCACCAAAGGTGCACAAGACACATACAAGCCCACTGCCCAAGCCACTCGAGGAGCACCATGCTGGGGACATGTCAGGAGCATGCCTGCACTATGCGGCATTCACTAAGTCATGTAGTGCCATGCTCTGGGGGCACTGGGTATGCTAGCTGGAGACCAGGCATAACCTGGTATGTGCCCACCTGTTCTCTGACTGCCAGGTGTGGCAGCACCGGGCAAGGACATCCATGCTGCCATAGTCCACTAGGCTGCAGGGAGGGCTGGGACAGTGGCTCAGGTGAGTGCCCAGAGGAAGCACATCTGTTGCCGCTTTTATGAAGCAGACCCATACTCTGTGCACCCACTGCATGGATACAAGGGATCCACTGTGTGGCCTGCATGGGTATCCGATTGGATGCCACTCGTGAGGTCACAAGGTCAGATGCAGACAAGGAAATATCTCAGATATTTCCAGTAGACCCATTACATATCTCATTTATGTAATGTAAAATGCTGTTTTTGTTTTTATTTTACTTCTGTTTTTGTGTTTTATATACATTTTGATTTTTTCTCCACAGTGCTGTGTCCATATTGTTAGTAAGTAGGGACAGTAGCATGGTTGCTAGGTGCTTACGTGGTGGTTTTGGTAACGTGGCATTTCATTGGACATGGTTTTGTGTGGTGGTCAGAGTAGGTTTGAGAAATATGGCAGTGGAGCTCTACTTAGCCATACAATTTTTTTTTATATATATTTCTTTGTGTTGTCACAGCAGTTCTCTCATCTGGTTGATCCTGTCTTTTCCTCAGAGATTGATCAGGCTGTGGAGGATGTCCTTGCTGGGTTCAGAGGCAGCTTCAGTAATGGAGTTGAATTTGGGGTTGGGAAGTGAGGAGGCATTGGAGTGCTGCACAGTTGAAATGCTCTGTTCACAGCTTTGTTTAGCAGTTGTTTTAATTCATGAGCGCTTAGAAGTAAAGAACCTTTCAGTGTGAATGCTGGTTTCACACTGAGGAGGTTCTGGGTTAGAGCTGTATTCTGATTGAGGGGTGTTTATAGAAGGTGGCTTGTGTAATGGCTGTATGTGGTGATGGAGAAAGCAAAAGTATTCTGTGTGTTGCGAGTGAAATGAAACTGACAGTTGGAGCTGGCTTCTAAGTGAGCAGGTGAATTCTGATTGTACTGCTTGTGCTGCCAGCTCCCACCAATCAAAATGTTTTTGAGTAGTTGTGGTGAAGTGCAGATAGTGCCTGGTTATACCTACAGTGAGAATAAATGCAATATTCTCACTGTAGATCTGCTCAGGCAAAAATATTGCTGTTATTTGCCATTTTTATCCTCACTCCATTACATAAATATATATATATATATATATATATATATATATATATATATATATATATATATATATATATATATATATATATATATATACACACATATATTTATAGGACAATAGCAACCAAATTGTCAAAATAGCTCCACACCACCACAGCATCATTATACACCACAAAGTACATTTTAGACAACATTTGAAAAATGCCAGCTGTCACATTCATGAGGTGGTATAAAGAAATGGCTATGTTGATAATTTGTGGTTAAAATATTGAAAATTACCAAAGTTACAAGAGGGTATAACAAAATGTCAATAAATGCACAGAACTTTGCCATTTTAGCATATTTTGGCCCAGATTTTCAACATACCTCCTTATGACACCACCCATGAATAAGTATGGTTAAAATTCCATGAGAAAGGTGATTTTCCAATTGATCGCTAAACCACCTTTCAGGTGGAATTATGTAATGATAGTCATATTGTTCATGAGGTGAGATCCCCAAATGGCCATGTTGAAAATTCTGTGCCAAATATCATGAAATGGTGGAGTTATGCACCAAAGTTGAAAACCCCATTGAAATGCAATGAACCACATTTACTTTAGTTTCTCATATTGCATTCCCCAGTTCCAGCAGCAACACATGTTTCTATCAGAGAGTTGATCTTCACCATGGCACCTACTCAGATGTGTGAGGGTTTGTAGGGGTGAGAGTGTAGGCAGATGGGTGCTGGTGGGAGGTGGTGGGGCAGATCAGCGAGGACCTTTTCTTTTTACAGGCTACAGACATCAAGGGACTGTTTTCTTTATTACAGGCAAATAATAAAAAAGCAAGAAAGGGTGGGGTGCCACTAGCCAAGAGGGAAATAATTCAGACATGAGGATGGTGATCAGAGGGTGGGGGTGCCTCTGGACACCAGGAAAAAACAGATAAGAGATGGGGTTGGAGGGTGGAGGTGGATGATAGTGCCACTAGACACCAGGAACATCAAGATATAACATGGACAGGGATCAGAGGTGGGGGGCACTAGATACCAGGAAAAGTACTTTCACAGTGGGGACAGGACTGGGGTGGCACCACAAGTTATATTTTAACAATAAATGAAGGAGGCAGGAAAGAAGGTCAGGGTGCCACTAGACACCAGGGAAAATCATAAAACCAAGAGGAAAGGGATTAGAGGGTGGGTAGATACCATTATATAGCAGGGAAAGCCATTTTCACTGACAAAAAAATATTTTTCATCACATCACTAGTAATATGAAAAGAATCTTGTTTCATATCACGCTGAATGAAAATAGATTTATAAAAATCAAAAAATAATATTTAAGAGGCATTCCTCATACAGTTAATAGCAGAATGCAGCTGAGGGGTCCCAATAAGCAACCTACATGTCTTGTTATCTATCCACAAACTAAATTATATGGTTTTTCTATTTTAAATTTATTAGCAAAACACAAAATAAAATGGTGGCCAAATAAAAAGATTTCCTGAAACAAAAAGAATGACATCAATATGAACAAGGAATTCTTTTTCAGTTCATACAGCTATTTTGAGGTGCTTTACATGCTCAGAACCAATTTACAAAACTTTTAAAATTAAATAACTTTGAATGGATCAATATTTTTCACCAAACCAGCAAAGGGCACATCTGAGGTCAGCCCTTTCTACCCTAAAATTTCAGACAAAATTCCAAACCATTTGGGCTGTAGCCAAATTCAAAGTAAATTCCATTCAAACCAAAGGGAAAAAAAACTACAAAAATCACTTTGTTCACTATCCAGATCTCAGAAACTGCACATCCAACCAGAAACACAACTTGGACATCCAGAGATCTTCCACATGAGATCACACATGCACAGTGTCATGTAAATCTGTTGAACGGGTTATATTAAAGTGCAAAAAGTTCAAGTTTAACATAGAAACCCTAGTTCAACCTAAAATACAGTGGCGCAACCACACCACAATAATATACCCTCAGACCATTTATACAGCATTAAATGTCATATGTGCTACACTCAGGCCCCTGCCTAGCAAATATGGGGTCATCAGAAAAGTAGCTTCTTCCTACTTGGGCTGGTGGTGAGATGGAAAGAAAAGGGGGAAGGGACAGACAGGCCAAGACTCCTTGCCCACAATCAAAGATGAAATAAAGTCTTTATCCTTACCCATAACAAAGTGCATCCAGGAGACCCATCAGGAATGAAACGACGCCCCTTTATTATTGAATGTATATGTGATATGCACTGTCTTGTAGCTTTGGTTTGCTACTGTTCTCTATTCCACTCTAGCTGGTACAAGTTGGGACAGCCATTTCACAGATTTTTGACTTCTTACAGGTCACTAGCATTCTCCCTAGTAGCTTTTGATATAGCAGTCCCTACACATAGGGGATATTGAAGAAGCAAGTATAGTATATGAGTTAAAGTCTCTACTTGTCCCAAGTCCTCCCATGACATCCATTTCCACAGCCTTCAAAATGACTGTATAACCTGGCATTTTCACATAATGGGTGGCCTGTTGTTCGTTGCATCCCTTCCAGCAGCTAGCACTTCTGGAGGGAGAAATAGTGCAGTGATTATTAGAGTTCATAAATGCACAGTGTTAATCCTGTTAGCACCATGCTAAGTGTTTTAACATAGGTGTCAATATCTTTTATAAAATACCATGCTGAATTGTCTTTTGTATTTGTTATATGCAAGTAAAAGTTTATTGAGAAAACATGTAATATGAGTGTGTGTGTGTTTTCTGATCATTGAGGGTGCTGCTCAGATTCTTTTCTTTTCTTACCATATGAATGTACAGACTTTACATGTGAACCAGTTTGTAATCACAGGTTGATGTTTAATGCATATAATTGATAAATGACATGAAGTAATACTATTTGTGGAATTTCACAGCCAGTAGCATTCAGATGTTTACAGGCTTGTCCCAGTCATGCAGTGCAGTATCGTTAGGTCACTTTTCCTCTGCAGCAGAGTAAAATGTACCAGATCACAAGGGTACTCCTGTGAATTGCTTTGCAAACCTGCACACAAAAAGCATGTTTATTTCCATGTACTATTCAGTTTGGAATAACCTCCAGGCAAACAAATTTTGGCCTGCCGAGATGATGCTCGCTTCATTTAATAATGATAATTTTTTGACAGCTAGTAATTACTTATTTACAGCTTCCTAATTAGCTTACTGATGCCAGAACCATAAACTGATAATCCTCAGTGGCAGAAGCCTTGTTTTCCATTAATCCTGTGTCAAAAACAATGCATTTTGTCTTTCTTGGCTTGTAACATATCTTGTTGATGACTGACCTCTTTAGTCCTTAAACTTCATCTCCTTGCAGTTTTAGTAAGAATATATCAAGAATGCCACGCTCCATAAATAGTCCAAGGGGTGCAGGAGTCATGCAGAATCAAAGGTTGTACTGGCCATGAGTCACAGGTTCCCTCATGTCTGTCATTTATTTATTTTATTTATTCCAAAAGATCTACCAGGAATGACATACCGAGCTGGAATAGCTTATTTCCAGGTGCATCCTGATGATGTTGGTGTAGTACTGCATGCTGCTCAGGAGGTGGCAGCAGCATGGTGTCACCATTAGCTCATCTTCTTGACTGACAATTACTAAAGCTGTAGTGGTAGTATCCAAAAGTTCCAAAACCTGTTGAAGGAACAATACTTACATGTTTGGCTGTTCAAAAATTACCTCTATAGGCAGTTTTACATAATACAGTGATAACCAGCAATACAATACATATCCCATTATTGTGCTATTAGTAATTGCTCTGGCAAGGTGCCATGTGATTTGTTTACACTGCACCTAATAAAATGTTTGCCTAAATGTGTGACTGTTGTCAATTGTGCTGTGGCACACTAGCAGGATATGTGTTACAGGCTGCACATCAGAAAAGAACCACTGAACATCATAATAAAATCCAGATGCACTTAATTCAGTTTTTGTTAATACCTTTCTTGTTTCTAACATGGTGTAAGGCTCTGCACTTCAGTCTGTTATATTGTGGAAGTGGCAGGCATGCTTAATTTGACAGAGGTTGACTTCAGCCATTTGGGCTGTAAAATATTAATTTCCTTACTCTAGAATCTACACTGATGTACTTTATTATTTTCTTAGTGAAACCCTGAGGTCAAACTTATTATGGTGCAAAGCAATGGAAATCTGAGCCAATATATTTATTTTTAAAAGAAATCAGTTTGGTCTTGATGTTTTTACAGTTGAATGGCTAATGGTTGGCCAGAATTCCAGGTATTAATAGAAATGACCAGAACCAGCTTCATAAGAAATGGGCCATTGAAAACATTAAGGCTCTGGAGTAACCAGGTTCAAGCTGAATTCATAGCTTGACTCAAGTGGACAGTGATTGGGCAGGTTATGCTTGGTGGGTCTAGTCACAAGGCTTACATCCCACAGGTGTCTCTAAGTTACTCGGCCATGCAGCAGGGGTCCTGCAGACTCACGCAGCATTCCCAGGTGGGTTGTGACCATCTTCCACACCCAATCTCCTGTCCATGCACAGAGCTGGGCATGTGGATGGACTTGGAGAGTGGCCAGGGCTGTATGTACACTCTGCACCATTCACCAAGACTCATGGTGCTGGGAAAGGGGTGCAGGCTACACAGGAAGATAGCTTGCCATAGCTGCTGTACACCCCACCATTCCACATCCATCAGCCATAGTGGGACAGTCAACCCCCACCATGCTATACCCAACACTCTAGACATGCAGGGAGGGTTGGGGAAAGACATCAGGGCAGACATCTGACTTTATGGTATTTTCAGGACATGTGCTGTCCCATAATCTCCTGCTCTGATCCACTTTCCCCAAGAGTGGGTATCTGATTGGATGCCTGCCTGTGTCCACTTGTCTGCCCTCATGCACCTATGCTCTGTGGGGGTAGAGCAGGACCACAGACAGGTGGCTTCAATTAGTGAATGACACACCTCATGCCTCACTGTTAGTATGGATGTGCACCAGCTGAGTATGTGCCTATCATGCATACCCATCCTGCATTCATGTGTAGGACCCATGGTGTCCAACTCAGGAAAGCAGTTTTGAGGTAAACAAAAGGCATGATTTGGGGTTATGTTAATGGTCTGTCAGCATCATCTAGGGGTGTAATGGAGTATGGCATAGTCAACTGCCACATGCACCTTTGGAATGCCCTCATTGCTAGTGTAATAAAAATATCATTTTAAGTATTGCTTGTTTAGGGAGGCTCTGTGGAACCTGATCAGTGAAACATGCTGAGTTGTAGCTCTGTGTACTTTAAAGAATAAACTGAAAAATATATTTTTATTGGAAATGTTAACCATAACTGATACTGAAAGTGAAGTGGAAGGTATCCTAGGTATAATGGATGCTCTTGAACTGGACCAATGCCAGCAGACAATAGAAAAGACTCTGGAAATTTAGGACCAGCAGACCCAATCATGAGATCTGTGCCACAGGTGGAAGTGTCAACTGAAGGGTCAGAGGAGACATTACAGACAATGGGGCACAAGATGTTGAAATACTTGCATCACACATAGCTATGATATCTAAGTTCAGTGTGTTGTCTATCAGAATAAATACTGTGGAGTCATTTGCAGAACTGATGAAAATGGAGGTCACTGATGTTAATGCCATACAGAGTGATGCAGCAGCACCTGGCACAATACACTAATAACTCATAATTAATGTATACCAATCTGGAAATTCTCAAATATCAAACCTGCTGTATGAATTTCCAGCTGCTGGACATTCCAGAATGAGCCAAATGTGATCATCTTGCCTCTTTCTTTAGGACTGGCTATTGGACTAATTTAAGGGCAGGCTACAGACCAGAAATGGTGGATTTTAGTGGCTTATTGAATTTGCTAATAAGTCGGCAGGAGGGAGAGGCATCAAGGGCTGTGCTGGCAGTGCTCGATTCAGTGGCAACAAAGGACAGACTTCTTCAAGCTGTGAATAGAAATGGTCCTCTTCTAATTGATGGACAGATGGTGTTGGCATTCCCTAGTATCTGCTGTGTGACTAGACAGCATGAAAAGAAGTTTGATAGAGAACTGAATATTCCTCATGCAATGTTGTTTCCTGTGAAGCTGCATATTGTGCACTGGGACAAGGTGTATATCTTCATGGACCTGAAAGATACTACAAAAATTAGCCACAGCAAGTAAGAATTTTATGCAACCTCTCAAGATGCAGAGGTGGAAGGTGAGGTCATGATGTGCTAAGTTGTGGTCTATGAACTTTGGACTTGGGCCTCATCCTTCACTGCCATGTTTCCCCAAGCAGTCTGACTGTTGATCCAATATTACAGTTTGGTCTTAAGGACTAACTGTGGTCCCTTTATATCTTCACTTTCTAAAGTTGGTATCTTTATTTTTGCAATCTGTGGTTTAGTATGAAATAATACTAGGAAATTTTGAGACAGCAGAAGACGTTGGTCCATACCCACTGTTTCATTCTAGTGTAATAATTTAGAAAAGATGCTTCCATGTACCTATACACATTTCTCTTAGAGGCATCAAGAGTATACTGTCAACAACAGGTTGTGGTAGTGTATTCCATATACCAATTATCCAAAGAGTAAAATAAGTTTCTTTTATTTGTTTTGAAATTCTTTGCTTTAAGCTGTAAATTGTGGTCTTAGAATTTATCGGTGGTTGAACAATTTCCAAATGTAGCTGATTTAATAAGTCTTGATCCTTTTTTATTTTGAAACAGTCAAGTAAGACCCCCGAGTTTCCTTTGTTCTAAGCTATACAAATTTAGTTCTGTATGCCTAACTTTATACTCCTTGTTTTCCATATCTGATGTCATCCTGATAGGTTTTCTGAATCTTTCAAGTTTTTGAGTCTGGACTTTATTCATGCCTCTAAACTGAGAAGTGTAGCCTGTCAATGGTCTTACATATGAGTCATAGACAAGTAAGAGGACATCTTTGTTATGCTGCATGAAGTGTCTGCCAATTCTATGTAATAAATAATTGGCTCAGTTAAATATGGTATCACAATGTTTCTGATTTGAAAAGTCCAAAGATATATATATACATATATACAGTGTATAGATACATAGATACATAATAGACAGTGTTGGCAGATAAGGCCTATGGCCCACCCAGTCTGCCCATTTAAGTTTGTAAGTTCAGTTTATGTTTTCCAGGAAGTCTGTTGCCCCTTACCCCTGACCTCCAGAATTTCTGTATGTCTATCCCATGCATTCTTAAACCTGTGATTGTTTCAGCCCTCACCACTTCCTCTGGCAGGGTGTTCCACTTGTCCACCACCCATTCTGTGAATAAATTCTTCCTCACGCTTTCCTCTGAATCGTCTCCCCCCCTCCAACTTCATCCCATGCCCTCTAGTCCTGGAACATCTTTTCGTTAAAATAGTGCATTCCTGCACCCTGTTCCTCCTGTAAGATACTTGTATGTCTCATCATATCCCTCTCTCCCGCCTTCCTCCAGGGAGTACATGTTCAGTGCCTTTAACCTGTCCTCATAGGACTTGTGATGCAATCCATGCACCATCTTTGTTGCCTCCTCTGAACCTTCTCTACCCTGTCTATGTCCTTACTAGGTAAGGTCTCCAGAACTGCACAGTGTACCCAGGTGCGGCCTCACTAGTGTCTTGTATAGTGGAATTATGACCTCCTTTTCCTGCTGGTGATGCCCTGCCTATGCATCCCAGCATCCTATTTGCTTTACCTGCTGCCTTGTCACACTGTTTCCTGCCTTGAGGTCATCAGAGATGATAACTCCAAGATCCCTTTCCTGCTTGGTGCATGCTATATCCTCACCCCCAACTGATATATTGTGCCAGGGTTTTTGTGCACCATATGCATTATCTTGCACTTTCTTGCATTGAATTTCAACTGCCAAACCCCTGACCATTCTTCAAGTTTCTGCAAGTCCCTTCTCATTCTGTCTACACACCTCTGGTGTGTCTACTCTGTTACAGAGCTTTGTGTCATCAGTGAACAGTGAAATTCTGCCTTCTAGGTCCTGCGAATGTCACTGATGAAGATATTGAATAGTACCAGTCCCAGCACTGATCCCTGTGGTACCCCACTGGTCACTCTTCCCTCTGTGGAGGACAGCCATTTACCACCACCTCTGTGTCCTGCTGCCCAGCCAGTTACCTACCCACAGCACTACTGTCCTGCCCACACCCATATTCCCAGTTTGTGCAATAGTCTTCTGTGGCACAGTGTCAAAGGCCTTGCTGAAGTCCAGATAGGCTATGTCCACTGCCCTCCCCTGATCCACCTCCCTAGTCACCCAGTCAAAAATTCAATGAGGTTGGTCTGACATGACCTTCCTGGTGAAACCATGCTGCCTTGGGTCCTGTAGTCCATTGACAACCAGATGTTCCACCAATCTCTCCTTCAGTAGTGCTTCCATGATCTTCCCCACTACCAAGGTGAGGCTGACTGGTCTGTAGTTCCCGCCTCTTTGTTCCCACTTTTGTATAAGGGGACTACATCTGCTATCCTCCAGTCTTTGGGTACTCTGTTTGTAGTCATTGGCTAAACAGGATAGCAAGAGGTAATAAAGAGATAGATAGATAGATAACATATATATAATATACTGTATATGTGTGTGTGTGTATATATATATATATATATATATATATATATATAAATAATGCCAGTGAGGATAAATTGGGAGAAAGACAGAGGTAGGAAACTACAGACCTGTCAGTTTGACCTCTGTGGTAGGGAAAATAATGGAATCACTTCTGAAGGAAAGAATTGTCGAGTAACTAGAGGCCAGTGGGCCACAGGATGCAAGACAGCATGGATTCACAGTGGGAAGAGCATTCCAGATGAACCTAATCAATTTCTTTAACTGGGTGACCAGAGCAGTAGATCAGGGAGGGGCTGTGGACATGGCCTACCAAGACTTTAGCAAGGCATTTGACACAGTCTCACACAAAGATTAATAAACAAATTAGCCAGCCTTGGAGGGTCCCAGGGTGGTAACCTGTGTAAAACATTGGCTGGACAACAGGACACAGAAGGTAATAGTAAACAGAGGGCACACTGAAGAAAGGAAGATACTGGTGGGGCACCGCAGGTTCAACTTTTAATGTCTTTATAAGTGACATTGCAGATGGACTGAAGAAAAGGTATGCCCTTTGCAGATGACACAAAGATCTGTAACAGGGTTGATACACAGGGTGTGTGGAAAGGATGATAAGGGACTTTCCAAGGTTCGAGGAATGGTCAGAAGTATGGCAGCTTGATTCAATGCAAAGAAGTGCAATAATGCACCTGGGAAACAAAACCCAGGAGAAGAGTACACAATGTGGGAGAGGTAGTACAACAAGAAAATGGAAAGGAACCTGGGGTAATCATATCAGATTACCTTAATGTTGGCAAGCAATGTGAGAAGGCAGTAGGGAGGCCTGGGGAAACTGGGATGTATAGGGAGGCATCATCAGCAGAAAACAGGAAGTTGTTATCCCTCTACAGACAGTTGGTGAGACCCCATCTTGAGTACTGCATCCAGTTCTGGAAACCTCATCTTTGCAAGGACATAGACAAGATGGAGCAGTACAGAGGAGGGCGACTAAAATGGTGCAGGGTCTGCAAGAGAAGCCATATGAGGAGAGACTAAAGGAGCTTAATATGTATACCCTTAAGGAAAGGAGGAGAGGGGGACATGATAGAAACTTTTAGCACCTCAGTGGAATCAACAAAGTCCAAGAGGGTAGCATCTTTCAGAAAAGAGATGTGCAAGAAAAAGGGACACAATTTCAAGATAGAGGAGGGACAGCTCTAGGGGCAAATGTGGAGGTGTATTTTTTCACAGAGAGTGTGGTGGTTGTATGGAACCACCTTCTGAGAAGGTTGGGGTCTAAAACAGTGAGAATTCAATTCAAGAATGCATGGGACAGACATAAGGCAATTCTTGTGGGGTAGGAAGAAATAGGCTGTTGGTTAACTAGGATCTGCAGCTAATCCAGTAGGTAGGAAAATGAGCAGATTAGGTGGGCCAAGCAGTCCTTATCTGCCATCAAAGTCTATGTTTCTATTATGGCAAATATTACCCATATTTCCAGGGTGGTCTGACCTACAGGAGGATATCACATTTATCCCTCACTGTAGGTCATTTATCCACAAGTAGGTACCCCAGAGGCACTATCTGCACTCAGCCAAAGGAGAGGCTCAAACTGCACAGAAGCACAGCTCACTTTCACAGACAGCTCCCAGCTCACCCATGCATTAGCTTCAACTCAGAACCTCCTTAGTGTGAGACTGGCATTCACACTGACAGATTCCTCTTTTGATTTTATCTTTTCCTTTCACTAATTAAACAAAATAAGTTAGAGCTTTCACATCTACACAACACAACCTCCCTCTTTTCAAAGTCCCAACAACCAACTACCCTACCTCTGACTGGCTTACAGTACCTTTCCGAGGTGACAGCTACGCCCTCCACACTGCACAAATGAGAAGAATCACAGATCCTCCAAAGACCGCTTCCTCGCCACGCAATACTACTAGCGAAAGTGGGATTAACCAGATACCTTCTAAATAGCACCATCAGCCACATAACAGACTTCCTGCATATTTAATTAAAAACAAAAACACAACCATGAAAGGCCAATGTCCTCCCTCGCTAGCGACTCGAACCCGCCATTATGTTTTAAAACTGAAAACCCACCCACACAATTGCATCGTCCAACTCCCAGCCAGTCAGATAACATGCTGCCAACAAAACCTTGTAGTGACCCTACTAACCACATCCCTATCTACTCTACATATCAGAAAAATCTATCTGATTTTATATAAAACTTTAAAACAAAACAAAAAAAAACAAAAAAACTAAGCATTACATAAGTCGAATATGCTATGGCAGGACTGGAAATATCAGTAATATTTCCACATGCAGTTTGATCTTGTGACCTCACTCATGGCTTTTCTACTCTTGAATTCATAAGGTCAAGCATCACTCTGGGAAATATCACTGATATTTCCAGTCTTGTCACTGCATATCTCATACAGATATATATATTTATACCATGGGGGTGAGATCATTTCCAGTGATATAATCTTGTTATTTTCACGGCAATGAAATAAATACTCGACATCAGCAGAGTTAAAATAAATACCATTTATACCTACTCTGCTGATGTCCCCACCTGCATGTGAAAGCACTATAATTTGCCTACTTCTCAAACACTCTCTATAATCTAACAAACAATAATATTAACATACATCATTACAGTCACCTGCAGCACTGCTTTCCACTGTAGCAAGCTGCATATCTCTCGTGCTGTATTTCAAAACCCATCAGATTCCGACTCACATTTAAGCACACTATGGCTGTCAACAGTCATATCATTTACATCTCCAAACATAGAACCACACATATCAGATTATAATACATTTTCAATGCTTTAAACATATCATTTACAAACTTCTTTACTTTAAAATACTTGCTCCAGAAGTGAAAATAAATGAACTCTCTCACAATATGAACACGGCTGTAATAAGTGCTCTTGTAACAATAAGGCAGCTTAGTAGCACAACAAATGTGAAATCTGCACCAAATTTTATAAACCTACATCTCAAAACCTGTAAATAAACATTATACTCACATCCAGGCATAAAAGAGGCATACCAGCAAACAAATCTCATCACAATCTCTCCCAGCACCAAACGTGAGAACGCCCCCCACATAGCCAATCAATAACCAAAGCACCCACACCTAATCAACACATACACACACACACACACATCAACCAATCACAGCTCACTACAAACACCCATTCATAAACACACACTACCAACATCATTTAAAGCAACAGGAACCTCAGAACACCAAACATAGTTTTCTCACTGTCATTGATCTCACCCCATGGTATAAATAGGACACATGATGTGCACCCACGGAATTTTGAAACTATTTTCATTCCTGCATTAAGAGCACTGTATATTTCACTCAATATCCAGGCTCACTCTGCAGGAGTGAAACTATTTTCCATATTCCACTCCTGCCCATTATGTATCCCCTATATACAGTATGTGTATAGATGTATATATGATATATATATTTTTTTTTTCTTCTCAGAGGTTGCATTCTCCAGGTGGCCCCTAGGCCTTCTCTGCACCCTTTCAATGCTATTAACAGCCTCCCTCAAAATGGGAACTATAACTGGGTAACAAAATCTAGATGTGGTCTCACATAGGTTCTATACAACCATCCAATAATCATTTTATTTATACTGATAATAACCCTTCTAGTACTGTTTGGGACTTTATTAGCCCTTCCAGCTGCAGCTTCATATTTCCTGGAGTATTTCAGCTCACTGTCCTGTAGCATTCTCAAGCATCTTTCAACATTCTTGGTTGTAATAAGGGTTCCATCTAGATATATGATTACTCTTGGAATATTTTGTTTCATGTGTCTCTAGAGCCCTTTTCTCAAACATTTATTAGGCTTATGGTTCCTAACAGTAACCATGGTTACATATTTGTATAATGAGCATGTGCTCACTCCCCATCAGTAAGATGGTGGCCAGCGGAGGTGGGGAGCAGGGGACTGTGCCAGTCACCGACAAAAGGAGGGAAATCAATCAATCAGTCAGTCTTTATTTATCCAGGTGAAACACCATTGAGACAACTCATTTACAAGGTGGACCTGGTCCGTACAAACAATTACAGAACAATAAGAAAAGAAATCATGTGCACAAGGCAATCAGTTACAGAGTGAATGGAAACAGTTATTCATATACTAATAGGTTATACATTTAAAGGTCAATTCCATAGAACTGGGTTCTGTAAGAGGGTAAACATTTAAAAAGAAAATAGTTTGCACTTTTTATACAAATAGTACAGCATCAGTTGGGCAATAATTTATGCAGAAGAAGAGGAAGAAAAGATGAAGGGAGGGAAAAGATAAATAAGTAAAAGCAGCAAGGGTCAGTAAGATGCAATGGTAGAGTGTTGTTAGCAAAAACAGTTGCACGTTCTTTGAAGGCCTGCCAAGGAGTTTTTAAAGAGGTCAATCTCGCCAGAAGCTCAGTTTTCAACATTTTTGCACACTGTTCCAGAACACAGGGAGAGAGTGACTTATAGCCACTCTACCAAATCGTGTTATGACCTTGGGAATAAGGAGGAGGCATCTGAAAGGCTTCCTAGGAGTAGTTCCCTGCAGGGTAGGCAGGGATGCAATCGGAGATATATTGCGGAAGCATATTTGATAAAGCTCTGAAGGTCCAGAGAACTGCATTTCTCTGACGCCTGAAGCTGAGAGAGCTCCATCCTAACATAGTGTAAAGGTTGCAGTGGTGGTGGAGTATGGTGCAACAGTTATATTGACAGCCTGATGATAAAGAGTATCAAGTTTCACTAGTGCTGAACTTATGGACTGCCCATATAGTATGTCACCATAATCTAAAAGTGGCAGGAAGGTGGTTTGCACTAAACAAGTTTTGGCCTCCTGTGATAGTAGATGCTTGATCCGGTAGAATATACCAAGTCTCTGTTTTAACTTTTTGATAGTTCCTCAACATGTTCCGTGAAGGACAGCCTGTCATCAACCCAAACCCCAGGTATTTGAATATTGATATGATTTCCAGAGGCTCACCTAGCAGTGATAGTAATTGGGAGGGTGGAGCTTAGTGGCGCTATGCTTGGGTGCAATAGGTGAGGAGTGAAAATCATTGTTTTGGTTTTTTGCATTTCATAGAAGTTTTAAATGCAACAGGTTTTCTGTAAGAGATTGAAGTCATTCTGGAGGTCTTTATAATCTAGTCCCATGGTAGGTTTATTCATGTACAACACTATCGTCAGCAAATAGGTGGATGCTTGATGACTTGATACCAGTGTTTAGATTATTAATAGTGGGCCTAGGATGGATCCTTGAGGCACATCTCTTTGGAGGGTTTTCATTGTAGATAGATTGCCCTCTGCTTTGAGTTGTTGGCACCTCTCAGTAAGATAATTGGTGAACCATTTTAATGCCAGATGGTCTACACCATTGATGCGTGAGGGTGTCAAGAAGCAGTTCATGGTCCACTGTGTTAAAGGCTTTACTTAAATCCAAGAACAATGAGTAAACATAGTTTTTGGAATCCAATGCTGTCTGCCAGTCATTAGAGACCTTAGCGAGTGTCGAGAGAGTGCTATGGTGGGATCTAAACCCAGATTGGTCCGGATTTGGTAGGTTATACTTCTCAGATGCTGTCTGAGTTGTTGGTTCACTACCTTTTCCAGAAGTTTTAACAATACAGGGAGTAAGGAGATTGGTCGGTAGTTATATAGTATTTGAATAGTGGGATAACATGATCTGTTTTCCATAGGGCAGGGAGCGAGCCTTGCATAAGGGACATATTAAGCAGATGGGTGATCAGAGGTGCCAGAACATAATATCCTAACTTTAGATAGCAGGCTTTGATCAGGTCCTCCCGCACTTTTCCTAATATCTAAGGTCAATAGGAGGTCCTCAACATGCTTCACTGTGACAGGACAGAAGGAGAATGTTGCAGCAAGGTTTGTGGGCTTGATCTGAGCCATTCAGACTTCTGGTCACATGACTGAGTCTGAGGTTACTGGCAAGAAGAGTCGAAAGCAAGACCTGCTGTGGCAAAGTGATTATTTAAGAGCTCTAAAATCATTTGTTTGTCAGTAGTAGTACTGCCAGACGTGGAGATTTTATGAGGGAAAGATTTAGGTGGAGAGTAACCTTCCAGATCCTTTAATGCTTTCCAAAATGTGTTCGCATTCTTTGAGGAGGATTCGATTTCTGATTGGAAATATTTTGCTTTTCAGTTCTAGTTAGCTTGGTACACTGGTTCCTAGCTGCTCTAAAGGATGCCCAATCAGCTGCAAGGTTTGTTTTTCTTGCCTTTTCCATAGTGCATCCCTATGCAGCAAGGCAGCTTTACCTGCTTGGGTGAGTGGTGGGCCAACAGGGTGAGGATGGAGGAACCTGAGTGAGCCACTAGACCACCCAGGAATTGTTTATCACAGAGACTGGTTATTAGTGGTGGGGCCACTAGACTCTCATAGAATTGTTTATTAGGGCCTGGTGATCAGAATGTGGGGTTACTAGACTAGAAGGGTGTGTTACTGACAGGAATAGCTGACATATATACAGTGACACGGGGTGGAAGGCCCACTGGACACTAGGGATGTGTTTATGACAAGGATCAGGGCATCAAAATGGCAATTGGGAGTGGGAGGGAAACATACACCACTGTGCACCAATATGCACATGGTTTTGAAAGCATTAAGACGTGCTGTAATCTCATCTGTTTAGCACATTTAAACCCTCTGTAAATACCACTGTGCCCTGTATGCAGGAGGATCACTCTTTTCATGGACACAGAGGTATTTGTGCATTTACATGAAACTGAATTGGTACCATGCGCAGAAGCCAATGAAAATGGACCCTGTCCCATCAAACCGCACAATTCCTAGTTAGCATGGTGCTAACAGGGTTAGCACCACACTAACCTTCTGAAAATGGAAGCCTTGGTATGTAACAGCTAAGGAAAGTGGGGACATTAACTTTGGTAAAGCATCTGGTCTTTTGTTGTAAAAAATTGGTCTGTTTCTGTGAAATATGACTGTGTTTCACTTGCATTTGTGTCTAATTTTGCATGTGAAACTTGCACAATACTTTTCTTGCATGAGAAGCCTCCTAAATCCTTGTGGTGAGTGGGTTCTGCTTTGTTTCTTTGATAATGGACTCAAAATGATAAGGCTGCCAGCCTTTTACTCACTACATGACCTTGAACAAGTCACTAATCCTCCCTGACCTTATCCTCCTCTCCCTCTATCCTTCTCTGTGTGCCGATATTTGTTGAGCTGTCCTTAACCTTTTGTAGTTTCACTGTGCCTCCATGTGTTCACCTAATGGCTGATGCAGTTACTCATGGCTAGAAAGGGCTTTGGAATATAAAAGAACAAAGGGTTCTTTATAAACCTAGTTCTTCCTTTCCTTCTGACCTAACCAAACTTCAAGTTATGCTAAGTATGTTTGAGTTGGTCAGTGATACTCACACTTACGCAGCACATGGTGGTAACTGAACTGATCTTTCTAAAATTTTTTGCAGTCATCTGATTTCTTGCAATATTAACTCCAGTGATATACTGCTAGTGATCACTGTGCACCTGTGACTAATATTCACTCAGTGGTACTCTGGCATTACATTTAAACATTGGACTTTTGTGTTCCACTTACTGCATAACTGAAGGAGGAACAGAGCCCATTATATGCTGCTGTGTATGCCTCATCTGCCCTCTCTGCTAATCTCAGAATGTAAGGCCTGTTTCTTATAACACCTGCTGTTTATGATAAATCCTTTACCCAATTTCAGTCGATCAGTGCACATAGCCACTGTACTCTTATCCTACGTAAAGTAGTCTCTCATGCAGGAACGTTAAATGTGGAGTGCTCCACTTCAGAGCTGGGGAGGGTGGCTTTGCTTAACTTTTGAAATAAAGAAAATATTTAAATTTATTATAAATCACTTTAGCTAAGCTAAGTGATTTATAATAAGTTAACCAGGGCCTCAGTGGAGTGTCTCTTATGGTATAAGAGACTTCTGTCATGAGATCTGTGCAGCCATAACCTCTCAACTTTGCTTTGTGGTCCTCGCTAAAACTTCATGCTCAGAGTCCTATATTGCATAAAAGATACCCTGCTAAGATGTTGTTAACTTATACCACTTAGTACCCCACCAAGACGCCAAGCAATGAGGGATCATAATAACTTAGTAAAATATAATCAATCAATCGATCTGTAGTTACTAAGATGCAACTGACATATACCTACTATCAGTTTTCAGTTGAAAGGTACAGTTTTGTATGTTTTGTGGTCTGACATATGCAGCCATGGTTGATCTTATACTAAAACTACTTAGCAGCAAAATGTATGACCATCTTTGTGAAGCATGACTAAATGAAAGTGACAGCATTTACCTTGATAAAACATATGAGCATCAAGGGCAAGTGCTATGGGTGTTTCCATTTACTAAACAAATAAATGAGTGCAGGTCACCAAGGGTGATTTCTGTGAAAGCAACCATTCACATGCAGAAAAGACAAACAGCGAGATCAGCCATACAACTCTCCTCAGGCCTTTTGACAGTGCTGTTTCCAAAAACAAAGCAGCTCTTTAAATAACCATTGGATAGACAAGTCAGACAAAAGATCAGGACTCCTAAACAATGGAAAAGAGGAACAGAATGCAGGAAGGAGGGTGAGTGAGATAAACAGAGGGTGGAAGACTGTTCCAGTTAGTAGGAGCAGAGATGCTGAATGACTGGTCACTAATAGGCAGGGCTTCAGGTAACTCCATTTTGGGTGTATTGGACTCCAAAAATAAGGCAACAACCTCCAAAATAAAGATGAGGAAGTCATTGACTTCCAAATGTAAAACTAAATTGGATGACTTCCAGAACTGAAGGTACAGAAGTTAAGAAATTATGGATTTTTTCTAAAAGAAATTGCATTTTACCACTAATGGGGCCCTATGCAATATGCCAACATGCCACATAAACCGGGTGCCTTGGCATACATATGCATGAATGCAATGCAGCAGGGATCCCATGGATCCCCTGTGACATTCACCAAGTGTGTACTGGCCAGGTGAGCACCCAATTCCATGGCCACCCGGGCAGCTATAGGCAAGGCAGAGATGGGGCATATCCACATTATATGCCTTGCACAAAGGTGCATAGTGCTACACACAGGAGGCTGTGGGAGGGCACCAGATATGGAATTAGGGACCCTGTTGCAACTACCGTACATGTTTTGTGCACACAGAACCCCTGCCCAGTCCAGCATCAGGTTGCAACCTCTAACAGAACCCCCACCCAGTCCTGGCACAAGGTATAATCCCGCTAACAATGAACCCCCACCCTGGTCCCATATGGCAGCCCACCACACCAACACATATCTGAGTCCTGGCTCGGTCCTGTACATGTGAATAACCCCACCCCCAACACACACACACACACACACACACACACACACACACACACTCATACACATCAGTGCCTCATCCCGTAAGCAGAACCCCCACACACATCAGTGCCCCATCCCGTAAGTGAGAACACCCCACCACACACACATATATCAGTGCCCTGTCCCCATTCCTGTGGTGAGAACACCCCCCAACATGAGCCCCGTCATGGCGGACCCTGCCCAGTACATCACATCTTTGACCAGCCCTGGACCCCTGATCCTGGATTGCCTACCCTCATTGATGCTTAGTGGTCTCCCCACTCTTACCCCTGTGGCAGCAATAACACCACCCCGCCTTCCATACCTGCAAGTTACAGTTGCGGTGATGAAGGACAAGTGGCACATCCCTTCACACATTGACATGGCCATCCACTGTTCAACTAATTCTGGAAGTGTACTGCCTATAACTCAGCACTGATGTGTGTATGGAGGGGTTCACACTTATGAGGATGGGACACTGATGTGTGTATGTGTGTGTGTGTGCTGCCGAGGGGTTTTTCTCACTTACGGGATGGGGCACTGATGTGTGGAGGAGATGTTCTACTTGCAGAAAGATGGCAGATATGTGTGTGTGGGGTTCTCACTTAAGGGATGGGGCACTGATGTATGTGGGGGAGGGTCAAGGCACAGACCTGGGCCAGGACTTGGATGTGTGTTGGGTGGGTGGGCTGGCATATGGGACTGGGGTGAGGAATATGTGCTAGGGGGATTACTCTCTGATGCCAGGACCAGGTGGGATCTGATGTGTGGGTGGACTCTGTGTACCAGTCGAGGCATGATGCAACAGGAGTGGATATCAGCCGGGGGACCACTCGACAATGGGGCCAACCACGCTTTCTCCTGGTGCCTGTGTGTGCTATGCATGCACCTAGATCCATGCTTCCCGACACGGGATCCACTCTGGTACCCAAGACAGGTACATGATTGGCTGCCCGCCTGGGTCTCACTCTTCTGTCCCAGTCCATCCTCCATGATCCTGTGCACCAGGGTGTGGGCCTGGGACAGGTGTCCAGCGACAGTGCATACCAGCCTGTGTGCACTTGTCAACAGGCATGGAGTTATGAGGGTGGGTTACACACCTCTGGCATGTACTTTCCACTTAGTCATGCATAGGCACCAATATTTGTATAAACATCTATAAATTGATCATTCCTAGAACATTGGCTTTACAATTGTGGGATCTGGGAAGTATTTTGAGTTCCAAAATATTGAAATGACATCCAGATTTTGACTCATGGAAGTATCTGACTTCCACTAAAAAATAAAATAATTGAACCCCTGTGTAATAGGTGCATGCAAATGTTTAACTTTGAAACACATAGCACTATGCAAAGTGCTTCTACTTCATGTGACCCTTCACATAGTACTCACAAATGGAAGTGCTAACTTTGACAGGCAAAGTGCCACTTCATATAGCACCACACCTGATGAAAACTTTATAAAGTGACACAACTCCTCGCCATGAATTTGAGCAAAGTGTCACTCACTCACACAAAAACAAAGTCCCTTCCCCCTTCCCTCCTCCTAACTTCCATAACACACCAAACTCAGCCTTCTTCTCCAGCCATAAACATCTACAGAAATAGCACAACCTTTCCCATACCCACTCAACAACACCATTTGCACCTTCCTCCTCCCCCCACTGCCCTATAAAAGTATAATTAAATTAACAACCCACTCCCCAGCCCACCCACTTAGCACACAGTCACCCTCCTTTCTCTGGCTATGAAGACAATATAGCCACCCCACCGATTCAGAACCCACCACCCTTCAGTAGTACCCAACAACAATAGAAAATGATGCAGTGAGGTCAGTCAGAGAGGTTTTCTCTACAAGTCATCTGAACGAATGGTATCACTGACATATAGCAATCAGTTTCTGTTCAGTCATTCTTTCATAGATGCACTAATTTTTAGGTTTGCTTAGCACATGCTTAGAAACATATTATGGCAGCTTGTTTCAGCAGCGGATGTGGATAAAAGTGAAAGTGTTGTTGCTAATGCCAGCAGCCCATTTTGTGGCTGGTCTGTGCGCCAATAGAAAATCACACTGTCCATGACAGCAGCAGTACTGTAGCTTGCCACAACCTTGAAAGAAACTGCCCATAGCAATTAGAGACTGCCCCATCATTAAACAATCAGCTGTGTTTGTGGAGTGGTCCCTGACTGCAGCAGTCAATTACAGCTGCATTGTATGGTTTCCATTTCAGAGAAATATGGCTGCGGCTTCTCCATTAGCCTCTCACAGTCCTCACAAAGCCAAAAGACAGCCACCACCTCTCCCAGTCCATGTTAAAGCCGGCCAGGGGGTGCCCAATCCCCTGTCAGCAAGCCCCTTCCCTAGTTCATTTGTCGACAAGTAGCCTAATCCCCGTCGGCATGATGCACCCCTGCCAATTTGTTGTCTGCCGAGGAGATGCCCAATCCTTCTTGACTCATGCACACTCCCAATCCAAGCACACTGTATGGCCGATAAGGGTGCCCAGTCCTCGTTGGCTCCAGTCCCCCAACAAACACCCAGGTAGCATGCTGGGATCCCACCCAGCATGCTCATGTGCTCCTCCAGCACTCTGTATGGCCAATGGGGAGCCCAATCCCTGTCGGCTCTACTCCTCCCCATCAAACATCCAGGTGGCATGCTGGGAGCCCACCCCAGTGAGCCAAAAGTGTCTTTTTATTCCTGTTAAAAGGAAACAGTCCCTCGTTGAGTCCCTTGCCCCTCCGTCAACTCGCATGCACCTCTGTGCACTTACCTCCCCACCCCCACCCCATACTTACCTCTGGAGCCCAGCATGATTATCTTTGGTGGACGGGAACATGTCTGCACTCTTCAAAGCCGACCATGAACTGAAGAAATGCCAGTAAGCTGTATAATGGCATAACACGTTTTTCAACTTATGTGGCTATCTCGCCCATTTTTTCGACTTTTGGCACCAAATTTTCAACATGGAGTTCTATGGATGCCTCCTCATGAATTCAGCCTCTGTCATGGCATTATTCGGTCCCAAAAGATGACTTCCTGGTCATTGGATGGAATCACCTTTCGGGACCGATTAACAAAACAACAGTGTCACTGTTCATGAGGTGGGCTCTCACAAAGCCTATTTTGCAAATTTGGTGGAAAAAAATTCAAAAAAAATGAATGAGTTATGGCGTGCATTGCACATTTTCCATACACATCGTAACTTTGCAAATTTGTAATATTTTCTCCAGAATTTAAACTTTGGCATTTTTTCACACCTCCTTATGAACAGTATAACTGTCATTTTCACATCTGGCCAAAATGTATTTTCACACTTCTGGCACAGAATGGCGCGATCGCTGTGGGAAATCAGTGTTCAGGACAGAATAAGAAAATCACAGTGATACTGTTCATGAGGAGAGGTCCTAAATGCCTATGTTGAAATTTGGTGACAAAAGTCCATAAAATGACTGAGATTCTGACGTGCATTCTTGGTTTCCATGCACATTCAGTAACTTTACAAATCTGTGATATTCCCACTCAAAATTTTCAACATTGCCTATTTTGCACACCTCCTTATGAAGAGTACAGCTGTCATTTTGCATCCTGCCCAAAAGTGTTTTTGTGCCTGTGGAGAATGGTGCAGTCGCTGTGCGAATTCAAAGCTTTGGAACAGATTAATGAAATCTCAGTGCCACTGTTCATGAGGAGGTCCCACAAAGCCCATGTTGAAAATTTTGAAAATACCAACAAACGCCGGGCATTAGGGTTTCCAACTGCATGCCCCACCCTTGCAGACTGGCAGGTATCGAGGGCGTGGCTTGGGGTTCTCCAGCCGTAATGCTCACGGCATTTACCCCACCCTGCAGCCACTGATCAGCACTGAGGTGTGCCTGGGGTCTTTGGCCCCAATGTTCACCCCCATCTTCTACACTGCGCCCATCATACCTTATTTCCTTATGGAATGGGGTGAGCGTATGCCAAAGATCCCAAGTCACACTGTAACACCTGTCACTGTCTGGTGGGTGAGGCGGAATGGCATTAGCATTATGGCTGACCCAAAGGCACACCCCAATGCCTGCCAGTTCTGCAGGGTAGGAGTGGGGTTGGCGTTAGTTCACTACTTCACTGCCATTCCTACTATGCATCTCTCTAACTTCCTAGCTACAATGCCAATACCAGCAAGCAAGTATTCGGCATTGACAACTGTTTGTTTTGTTTTAAATTGCAGGAATATTAAAACGACTGATTGCAAAGTCTGAAAATGTCTATTTTCACTGAAGATAGTAGACTAAAGACAACAGGAAGTAGAGCTAAACAATGGTTTTGCAAATACTATCAGTTAAGTTTCAGAAAGTTCAGATACAGTATTTTAGAAAATGTCTTGAATCATACATGCAATAAAATTGGTCAAAGCGGGTCATATGACAGTGTATACATTCCATCCCAAACTCATCACTATGACCTTTACCATGCCCTGTCTTTCCCTCGCTTGTCAACAGGTGCCTCGCTCATTGTATCAACCTCACTTCTAAATTCTGGCCAGAGAACTTCCCCTACTCTCATGTTCCCTTCTACCTCCTCCTCTGCCTTCCACCCCTCAAAATCCACAGACACTTATACTTTGTTGGTCCCCACCAATCCACACTCATAGGACAGTCTGGTTTCACTCATAGTTTCCCAAAACTCTGGAACTCCCTCCCCTCAAATACAGCATTCCTTCTCCCCTACTCACTCGCCTCTGTGTTACATAACTTCTCTCCTCTAGGTGCTCCTGTTTTAATCCTCCTTAAATTTTTTCCTATGTGCCTGTTCCACAGCATGTCACCCCATCCCTCCTTAACTTTTTCTTCCTATGAGCTTGTTCCCCAGCACATCACTCTGTCCCCACCCACTTACACCACCCCTTGCCTTTACATCCGTCCTATACCTGCCCCCATCTATCTTCTCTACCAATTTGTCCTTGCCTAGTTCTGCCTCCTGGCAGGGTTCTCAGCATCTTGGAGGGTCTAGTTCTAAGCATGCCTCTTCCTTCCCTCCACCACTCCTGCCCACCTACCCAACCTACTGTTCTTCTGACTTTCACCTGCCCTCCACCCTCTATCTGGCAGTGTCAGTGGCTCAGTAGGTAGCACACTCACCTCTGAGGCCGGGAGATAAGAAGGCTATGGGTTCAGTTCCCACATCTGGCACTTAGTTATTATCCCAGTACTGACACTGTAGTGCAGCATGAGAGGGGTGTTAACTTCTGAGGTGCCGTCTTTCGGATGAGACGTTAAACCGAAGTCCCATCTGCATGGATTGGTGGTAGTTCAGGTGGATGTTACAGATTCTGTGGCACTTATCGAAAAGAGCAAAGGAATTTCCTGGTGTCCTGCCAAATTTCCCTCATTCTCTAGAAATACCACCAACAGCTTAATCTGGTTCAAGGTCAGTTGGAATTCATCTGTATCCCCTCCATGGGTCATGCCTGAAAATAGGCAGGATTTGTCTAGTGCACTTACCTGGTCAATAAAAACTAAATAAATAAAAATATAAAATAAATATCTCCTCATTCCAAAGCTATCGCTTGTTCTGCCCGGCAGTGTTCTCAGCATTCTGGAGGGTTAGTTATAGGCATGCCTCATCCTTCCCTACCCAATCCTTCACCTCCCTCTCTCCTGTCCCTCCACTCTACCCCACTGCACTTAAATAGGAACCTCCAGTTCCTATATGCACGGTACTAATTACTCGTATCTTTTGTACTGTCCACTGCTACCTAGATTGCCTTAGTCCTATGTTAAATTGTCTCACACAACTGGGTTTTGCTTTGTTTTTAATGGCAATGTCCTGCTCCCTCTGTCTTACTTGCTTCTTTCCCCAGCTGATTTCCCTGACCCTTTGCTTGTCCTTCTACTAGCACTTCAATTGTTTAATAAATTGTTTAATTGTACTGATCACCTGTCTCTTAATTGTAATGCCAATCCAGTAGTGTGTTGGTGATATTGTCGGTTTAAATTTATGTACCTAAATCCTCATGTATGGTAACTGTAATTGTATGTATCATATCTGTTTAACATCCAATTGCAACCCCGGTCACACTTGAAACGAGCAACTTGTTGCTCACTGTGCTTTCCTGTTGAAACATTTCAATAAATAAATAAATAGTATTAATTTCACATTACCACATGATTAAAATATTGCTTTTTTTTTCTTGATTTATTTAACCTTTTAAAACCATTTTATAAGTATGTTAGCACACTCAGAGTGTGTGGTAATACATACATTACTGCACTTTCTGGAGGTTGAAGGCACTTGGTTGAATCTTGGCTCACAATCCACCTGGTACATGCAGTATTTAGTATTTTTGCACACTTTGTCAGGAGTTATTGCTTACATAACTATCCATGGACCTCTAACATAAAGTGTACTAATTATTCAGACTAAATGAATCAGATAAAGTATATTTAGATAGTGCCCTATCCTAGTCTTTGTATATCCTGAAGGATTAGATAGTGCAGTATCTTAGCCTTTGTGCTATATACTAGAAGATCAGACAGTGTGCTATCCTAGCCTTTTCATAACCTGGAGGATCAGATAGTGCACAACCCAGCACCTTTGCATATTCAAGTATCAAATTGTGTGCTATCCTAGCATTTGTAAACCCAGTTGGCTCTCATAGTGCATTATTCTCTCCTTTGCATATCCAGTAGGATCAAATAGTGAACTATCCTAATGTTTAAATATCCAGGAGGACTGGATAGTGTGCTGTCCTAACCTTTGTTTATCCCAGAAGAAAATAAAGTGTGCTCCCTAGCCTTTGTATCCTGGAGGATTGGATAGTGAACTTCTAACTTTTGTATATCCCAAAGGATCAAATAGTGTGTTACTCTAGCCTTTGTATATCCTGGAGGATTGGATAGTGCATTATCCTAATCTTTGTATATCCTGGAGGAGATTTTTTATTTAGTTTTTGTTAACTGGTAAGGGCACTAGACACAGAGTGACTATTTTTAGGCTTGGTTTGGGAGGTTTACAAGGTACAGGTGGGCAATTTGGAGACTTAACAATGAATAACAGATTTGATACAATACAGAATACAAGGTTACAGCATTTGATTACAATACAGAATATGAGGTTACAGCAATTTCAGAGGGTAACATGTTCACAGAGGATATAAATGCTGAGTCCAGGTATGCTAAATCAAAGGACAAAATACAAGATCAGTCAAGTTTAAGTGCAGCGCTTGACATGAGAATCTAATTACGTGAGAAGATAGGATAAACCAATTTAAGGAGTTAGCATGGGAGGGTAGATGGGCAAGAAGAGAGGGAGGGACGATTAGTGTGATAGGAGGAGTATAAGAAACTACAGTCAGTGGGCATATATGGGGTATACTTAGGGATCAGGGAATGAGGTAGAGGTGAGTGATTTAGAGAGGATTGGTGCAAGTACAGGGGAAACATTCCTAAGAAAAAACAGTGCCTTTTTTAAGAGTGCTAGTGTGCTATCAAACTTTTATATATCCAGAGGCTAGGATAGTATACAATCCTAGACTCTGTATATCCTCGAGGATTGGATAGGGCACTATCCATGCCTTTGTATATCCTGGAGGATTTGTTAGTATGCTATATGTAAGGCTATATCTGAAGTTCAGTAGCCAAGCAGCCAGCCACTCCCACTTCCTGAGCTATATAAGCACCAGTTCCTCTAAGCCTCTCTGTGAAGCATTTTTCTTTGCAGCGGAGGCTAGTGTTGGTGGTTTGTCCTCTGAGCTGGCTGGGGCCTACCCCCAGCCTGCTGTTTATGTGTGTGTGACTTCGGTGTTTGTTTTCTTGCTTCTGGTTTGTATTCCTCTGGCTGTGTGCTTCCCTGTGTGTTTTGTTTCTTTTTGGGGGCCTTTCCTGTTCTGTTTTGCTGTGTTTTGGTTTAGTTGTTTTGGGGGCTTTTATTTTCTAAACTCCTAGCATACTGCTACTACAGAGCTCATACTGCTGGCCTTCATTTGCAACTCTCAAATTACTTGCATGCTGCTACTGCGAACCTACCAGAGCTCATGCTACTGCTTTCAGTTACCTACAATTGCAGCCACTGCTGCTTACTTTAATTACTATTGTACCCAGTGCCTGCGTTTTAACACTGTGTTCACCATGCTCAAACTACTGCAATGCAACTGCATTCATTACCTGTGTATTTCAGCTCAACCATAGCTGCTCCTTTATTTGCACTTACAACTCAGTGTACTCATTTGTTTACTACTGCTGTACAGGCCTTCTTGCTTCCTGCTGCTGCATTGCTTACACCATTCCTATTGTACCTTGTTTACTCTGAGGTTAGCTGAAGCTTCTGCTGAGGCTATTAAATTAACTTTATATCTGCATGTGGTTCTCTCAGCCTTTCCTTCGCTTCCTTGTTTGTCCTACAAGGGACTGGGAGGTGTTTTGGGGGTCGTGCCTTTGTGGTTAATTAATTCTGTTCTAAATTCTATCTTCACCGCTGAAAATTCTCAGAGTTTGTCACCTTGATTTGGTTATTCATGTCTGGCTGGCTTGCCCTAATTCAGTGCTGTTTACTTGCTTTACAGTTGTTATGCACATCCACCTATTACTACTACAGCTTGCTGACCTATCAGGTCCACCCTTGCTTATGCAACCGTTGCTCCTTGTATGCAAACCATTGCTTCATGCCTACTGCCATCCCTTGGCTTTGGCCTGGGGATTCTACTATTCTCAATATGCTTTCGACCTTGCAAGGTCTCAGCACTCAATGCTCATTACGATCTCAGCATGCCATGCCCATTCAGCTCACCTGCTTTCAGCTCTCAATCAATTCTGGGGCATGCCAGCCATTCTATTCTGGTGCAGGGTTCCTGCAGCCGACGTCTCGCTCTGCATTTAGTCCACATCATCAAGCATGTCCAACTTGGGGTGGGATCCTTCTCACCTGGCCCATAGCTGGGAATGTCCTCACCCTGGCTTTGCTTTAGCTGCCTGCTATGCAACAGCAGCTCCTGATGTAGAATTTAAGACTAGCGGTGAAGGGTGGTTACGATGATCTCTTGGCTGTAGTGTTCTACTATAACGGTTGGCCATTGACTTTAGTGGTTTCTAGCAAGGCACCTTCATCACATTCTCCCATGACTGCCTCTGGTTCACTTGGTTTCATTTAGGTGGACAGGCCAGGTGAGTGCCCCAGCAGTTGTTGCTCTCCTCCTATGCCTTGGATGCATGCATTGTTGCAGAGTTTTCTCACAACCTTCCACAATGTTCCTGCTAGTGGGTTTGAGTAAGAGCCTCCAAATTGGAATATTTTCCACCTCCCTTTAATTGGTTTTCCAAATTGCAGCTGCAGAGCCGTCACTAAATAAATTTTCCCAAGCCTGGAGGGAAGGTGACCTAGGCCTTGGATCCCAGAGATTTCCTCCTCATAGGTTTTTTTCTCTTCCATTGTCTCAGATCATAACTCTTAGTTAGCATGGTTGTTTTCCTAGTCTCTTTAGGCAGGTTCCATTGTTGGATGGAGATGGAGGATGTCCTGCCATTCCTCTCTCTCCTTAGGGAACCCTTTTTCAATGCAAGCCATCAGTATCATGCTACACAAACCTGGGCTGTTACTACAACAACTGGAGCATATCATTGAATTATCAAACTGCCTATGCTTCTCTACTACTACATTACAGTTACTGCTTCCATGTCACTGTTACTGCATGCATTATGCTTTGTGTTGCCTCCTTTGAGGATGATACTACATTTTGGGGAGATTTCTATAGACCTTTAGCCACGGGAAACATCCCGTTAGCACCTCTAGGATGGAACTCTCTCCCAGAGTTCCTTGCCATCATACCCTGTACAGGGTGGTAATTACTGGAATAGAGAGTGCTAACAGCCAAAACCAAACTAACACAGTTGCAAAAGCATAGCACTATACTGGATGCGAGGTCAGTGAAATGTGGCAATGCCTGAAGTTCAGTGGCCATGCAGCCAGCCACTTCCACTTCCTGAGCTATACAAGCAGCAGTTCCTCTAATCCTCTCTGTGAAGCATTTTTCTTTGCCCCACCATCCTCCCTCCTTCTCCAGTGGCAGCACTCTCTCCTTAGGGGATTCCTAAGGTACCTTTAGCCACGGGAAATGTCCCATGGCACCTCTAGGGGTGGAACCCTCTGAGAGATCCTTGCCGTCCATACCCCTACAAGGTGGTAATTCCTCTTGAATAGACAGTACGAATGGCCAAAACCAACTAACACAGTTGCACAAGCATAACACTATACTGGCTGTGTAGGTCAGTGAACCTTACATTTGTATATCCTGGAGGACTGGATGGTACATTATCCTAGCCTTGTATTTACTGAAGGACTAGATAGCATGCTATCCTAACCTTTCTGAATCCTGGAGGATCATATAGTGTGTTATCAAAACCTTTATATATCCTGGAAGATTGGATTGTACACCATCCTAGCCTTTGTCTATCCTTGAGACTTGGATAGTGCACTAACCAACCTTGTATATCCTTGTGGATCAGATAGTGTGATCCTAACCTTTGTATATCCTGGAAGATCAGATAGTACACATTCTTATCCTTTACACATCATGGAGGATTGGATAAGGCACAATCCTACCCTTTGTATATCTGGAGAACAAATAGAGTTCTGCCTCCACAACCCTAAGCTAAATGCAGGATAAGATGGTTCCATATTTATATGTGGACTGTGTTGCTGGACTACTTCCCATCATGCACCCACTGTGGTTTCATATGCATTGTATACCCTGGGATCAAGGGTCCAAATAAGGGATATTCAGGTAGGGATATTTCTTTAAGAATGTCCCATTTGTCTCCCCAAACAAATGTTATGTAGAAGGTATAACAGAAAAGAAATGGAAAGTATTTTAGGTTTTCAAAAACTGTCAGCACCCATCTCCCCTTCTTCCTTCTGCCCACTACAAATTAACAACTACAAATGACATAAAACAGAAAACAGTATAACATGAATTAAACACCTAACACTTCTACATTGTTAGAGGTATCAATTCTCATTTTTCCAGTGCATTTCCACTGCAGTAGAACTCCCCAATCTGAATCACCAGGCTCAGCATAAACATCCAAGTCCATGTAGTTAATACAAAAGATCAAATAAAATGTGTGTCTTCCAGGGTCCTGTTATATTCATAAGGAGAGAAATAATCTGAATAATTTTGCTTGGTAGCTTCTATTTGATTTTATCTGGTATCCAAAACCAGAGGAACCTGGAAATCCTATCGTGATTAATTACTCCCATGCAAAACCTCACTATCCTCACATGTCTGATGAACTGCAGATACTATCCACTTATATGTAACACACACCACATGCACGCGCAGACACACACACGGGTAGGATTTTAATAGGTTAACCTTTTATAGAGATTTACTAATAGCATTGTGACAGTAATAACACTGGTGTAATTTATGTTGTTATGAACTACAATAAATTAGAAACCTCAGATTGTCAGTCAGCCATTCAGATTTTTCCATCAGCAGGTTGAATCTCACAACAGAAGATCAGGACATAATAATTTAGTTCTGTCTTATTTTGTTGATATTTGTCCCAGCTCCATGATTTCTTATCATATCCTACATGTGCACTTTCTCCAGAAATGCATCAACTTTTTAAATACAGAGCCTCAAAATTCCAAATGCTAAAAATTATTAGGAAATGTGTTCTTTAAAAAAAGATGATTTGAAAATAGAAGTTTTTCTTATCCTCAAAATACTTTAAAACACATTTAAAAACATTATTTTTAAACATTATTTTTACTGTGTGTACCAATGTGCCATTATTTTTATTTGGTGTTCCCTTGTACCCTATCTTCAAGGACACATCTGGAATGAGCTGTTTGCTGCTCAGTATGTTCTTCTGTAAAAGTCTTTAAATTAATAAATAAATGAATTGTGGTTTCTTTCTCAGAAACTATCCAGAGTGCTGCATTATGATGCACCAGTGCTGATGGCATGTGTAAACACAGCTGACACCGTATACTCATGCGGAGTGCCACAGCAGACAAGGCACCAGGAAGGGGACTTAAACTGGTCACTGGGCTTCAAATCAGAATTTTAGTCTGGTTTCCCTATGGATCCCCTGCTCTGCACCTGCAGGGGATCCTGGGTAATGGTGCGACTGCTGTATCCTATACATAAAGGGATTTTTGACCAAAGAAACAACATTGTATCTACCAGCTGGCCCATGCCATGACCCTCACGGTGAAGGGAATGGTTGGCTACAGGCCTGTAGAGGTGGCATGTGCTACAGATGCTCTTACAGCTGGTTCTACCAGCATACATTACACATCCTAAACCATTCTCCATCTAAAATACAGTAGATAGCCCAGTGAATACCACGCTAAGCAGTCACACCCTCAGCAGATCTCTCTAATCTGGCACACACATTCTTCCATGTGACAGCCAGGATCAGGTGGGTGGATAAGAGTTTATTGAGAAGAGGTTTGAGAATGCCACGTCTGCCATTCTGGCCCCCCATTCAACTGCAAGTAAAGTTAGTATAGCCTATGAACCATTAATGCACAGCACATAAACTGAGTGAACCCAGTAGACAGTTTACAATATTTTCTTGTCTGTCATCTGTGCTAGTTTCCAGCTTTTCATGGTTCAGTGGTCCCACAAAATGTTGTAAACTGTCTGGAATCCAAGGATTTAGTTCATTCAGTTAAACTTCACTTTGGCATGTACGTTCATGAACATATTATTTCAACTATTGCAATTCACAAAAGAGTACTTTTTTTTTTTTTCATTTTCATTTTTTCCCAGGATTTCTTACCCATCTTAACAGTCCATCTAAGAAGTATGTATAAAATCATCTGACTGTCTCCAGCTGGTCTAACAGTGATTTTGGTTATGGAATCATTAACGTTAGCATCACAACAGGCAGTAAAGTCATAAACAGCAATTATGAGGTCTTCTGGAGACAGTCAGTGTCAGTTTGTAAGGCACAATGAAATAAATACTGAATTATCTGAAATATTTAGTAGACTAATAACTGTATTAAAATAAAACAACGGAAAACACACTAAACATACAGTAGTTGTTATAAACATACACGTTTTTAGCCTCTTAGTTTAAAAGCTACTTGATCTTTAAGTCTGTGCACATGCAAGTAAACATCTTTGACTAGAAAACACTTGCCAAATGTTTCATTGCATTACATGCTTGCAAGACGTCTGGGAAGGGGGATGAAAATCAAGCCCTGGGTTTGTACTATAGTGGAACAACTGAACACTTATTTGTGGGATAGATTAGTAAATGGATTACTTATAGTAGTATTGTATTTCTTCTATAGTACCTGTAATTTTCAATTAAATGACATAATTTGCAAGTTCAAGAATGTTACTGCAACATACATACAGTAGTCCATACAACTTAAATCCAACAAGGCTATTTAAAATTCCTGCACAAGCTATTGCTGTTTCCTTAGCATGGAATTCCATAATGCCTGGAAACAGGCTCAGGTCATTCAATTCACATGCCAGGTTCTAAATCCAAAATCTAGAAGTACCGTCTAATATCTTTGTTGCCAGTTGCTTTGAAAACATTTGAAAAACTTGTTGCTGTATAACTGAAGGTTGATTGGGTTAGGCAGCTATTAAAAATAAGATTTTAAAAGCCAATTGATACACTTACAGTAATTTGCTTGTGAATGGCATTGTAGTGAGTCTGGCAGTTAATAAAGGACGCAAACAGGTGGGAAAATCGGACAACTGCAAATATGGTGATACAACAATAGTGGTAGATAATTGGGTGGATAATTGAAGACTGTATTTAGTAGTAGTAAAAATCTTATTTTTTATACAGGAAGATGTTATTGTTTGATACACCATTAGGACCGTAGGTCTTGTTTTCAAGGTGGTCCTGTATGATTATACAAGGTATCATATAACTAATTACAAATTCAATTGCATAATTCACAAACATTTTAAACAGGTTACATACAAGACAGATATTTCAAAGTTGGTTACATATCTTCTCTTATATATTTCTATTTACTATAAGTTACTTATAGTCTATCAAAATGGCATATTAACTATGGCTCTAAAAATGTTTTCATAAACCTCTACAGATATACTGTAGCATAATGTAGGCATAAGTTTCAAAGGTTTATCACATTTACTATATCTCTATATATACAATTTTCAAAACACTAAAAATAAATGTTATTGCAGACTTCAGATTTTCATAAATTGAATAAATAGATGTCCAAGGCATAATCTATCATACTTGGCAGTTTGTGCATGTCACTGTTGAGTTCTTTTAAGCTTGGAGTTAAAGGATTTAGGATGTCATTTTAGGTCTCTTTCATGATTTTCCTGGTTGTTCTAATATCTAACTGCTATGTTAGGAAAGATTGTGTTGTCATATTTGTTAATTACTTTTGAAGTGTGAAATTTATATAAAGTATTATTCCTTAGATTATGCTTAATTTATCTGTTAAATAAGTTGGTTTTCCTTTTTAATATTCTATGACTCAAAGAGATCCACTTTAATTTTCTTTGTTTTCCAAGTTTAGCCAATTCAATGCAGTATACATTGTGCAGTGATGTGTAGTGAATTCACATTTTAGTATAAATGTGGCCAGCCTATTGTAAAATTTGTCCACTTTTTCCAAGGCAGTCTTGTTGGCTAAACCATTTATATGGTCCCCATAGTCTCTTACTGGGATCAATAGATGGTTCACAACTGACTCCTGCACTCTATAATTTAAACAATGGTGTGATCTTCTAAGGCCCCTAGTCTTGTGTCTAATTTTTGATCATCAAATTTATATGATGCTCAAAAGTCAAATTTATGTCCACCCATACTCCCAAGTATTTATATTCCTTTACCTGGGATAGGGTTTCATTGTTATGTTTTAATGCTAATTCTTTTAAGTTTTATTTTAGATGCCAGATTGAAGACCATAGTCTGTGAATTTTACCATTTAGAACCAGTCTGGAATTTTCAAACCAGGTGCATAAGACATTAAAATCATTTTAGAGATGTTTTTCCCATTTCTTTTACATTGTTTCCAGTTGCAGTTAATACTGTGCCATCTGCATACAATCGCAGACTAGTGTTGCTTATATGTTGTGCTACGTGGTTTCATATAAACCAGAAAGTGTATTTCTCTTACAAAAGTATTTCTGCTGCAGTATCTCTATCTTTTATATGACATAACTTGCAAGTTCAACAAAGTTCAAATAGTACAGCATACGATGTTCATACAATTTAAATTAAACAAGTTTATTTAAAATTGCCACACCAGCTATTACTGCTTCTGTTAGCATATAATTTTCATTTTCACTAGCCTTGAGGAAAATCCTGCTGCCTGGAAACAGGCTCATCATTATGATTCAAAAGTTAGGTTCTAAATCCAACATTGAAAACTATAGGCCAATACCATTGTTATCAGTTGCTTTGAACATATTTGAAAAACCTGCTGCTGCACATCTGAAGGCTTTCTTTATAAATAGAAAAGCTATTTTAAATTAAATTCAGTCTGGTAGCTGGGATGTAACAAGTTGGTTTTGGGTAGTTTCCTTTTGGCAGTGTTGACATTCCTGAGTGTAGATCATTGTGCTTTAAGATTGTTCCAAAACTGTATCTGGGCAACAGAAATTGGACACTTTAAAGGATATTAAGCCAGGACTTAGCCCTATTAGTTCTGGTATACATTGCTTAATTTATACACGGATTATATCTCTTTAACAACTCCCAAATTTTGTATAATCTTTATGCAGATAATACAGTTTGCTATACCTCAGAAACTGATTAGTCTTGTACAATTAGTGTTGCAGAGGGCCTCCAGTTGTATACAGAGATTAGAAAGAAATGCATCTGTACGGAGTTATGCTGGTATTTAGTAAATTCAGTCATCATTGTAGCAATTGATTCCTGGGACTTGCTGTGCAGTAGGGCTTCTGGAAAGGAGCTGGCAAAACTTGATGTGATGTACAGTAAGTGTGCCACTTCATTGTGAATTTCCCAGTACTAAGTATCGTTTCATACTGTATGGTCAATTGTATTGCTTGTGGTTACAAGATTGGAGGCAACTTCATGGTGCATATTTTATGTATGTATTTTGCATCCATAAAGTCCACTAATTGTATTGCAATCTTCATACTGCAAAGATCAGTAAGAAATGGTTGAGATCCTCACATGGAGTTAAATATCAGCTCCTACATATTAAATCTGTTACTTAATAGACCCTAGAATCAGAACTTATGTTGTTGTGTCACATTTAATTGCAAATGGTCACATACAGACTTGTTTCTTTGCAACCAAACAATGATGCCCTACCATGTTGTCTGACTCATGGGATTGGTCAAAACAAATATAGATACACTATATCATAATATCACATGATGGTTAAATGGTAAGTGCTTCTTTGATGTTCTGTTTGTAAACTGTAAACTCAGATACAGTACTTCTGTATTGATTGTTTCGTTCATTCTTGTTATGGTGTGTATGTGAAGCTAGGAACCCACTGAAAATGAGTTTTGTCTCAGCTGGTAAATTTTCTTTACTGTTTTGTGAATAAACTTACAGTACTGTTTCTACTACTACAGTATTACTAAATGATTCATTTACTTATTTTCTGGATTTGTTGTTCATAATGCCCTTTTGTATTTGCTGTACTGGAATATTATTAGCTTTTTGGATCCTGATGTTTTGTTCCACAGTTGTTTTGACTGATCTAGTTTCACATTACATAGAAACACAAAAACAAAGACTTTGATGGCAGATAAGGACCGCTGGCCCACCTAGTCTTCCCATCTCCTACCTACAGGATAAGCTGCAGATCCTAATTAACAAACAGCCTATTTCTTCCTACCCCCACAAAATTGCCTTATGTCTGTCCCATGCATTCTTGAATTCTCCCACAGTTTTAGATCCCACAGCCTCCCCAGGAAGGCTGTTCCATGCATCCACCACCCCTCTCTGTGAAAAATACTTCCTCATATTGCCCAGGAACCCTCCCTTCAATCTTCAAATTGTGTCCCTTTTTCTTGCACATCTCTTTTCTGAAAGATTATACCCTCTTGGACTTTGTTGATTCCACTGAGGTACTTAAAGTTTCTATCATGTCCACCCCTCTCCCTCCTTTCCTCAAGGGTATACATATTAAGCTCCTTTAGTCTTTCATCATATGGCTTCTCTTGCAGACCCTGCACCATTTTAGTTGCCCTCCTCTGACTGCCTCTGTCCTGTCTATGTCCTTGCAGAGATAGGGTCTCCAGAACTGGATGCAATACTCCAGATGGGGTTTCACCAACTGTCTGTAGAGAGGGATAACAACTTCTTGTTTTCTGCTGGTGATGTCTCTCCTATACATCCTAGTATCCCCCAGCCCTCCCACTGCCTTCTCACATTGCTTGCTAATTTTAAGGTCATCTAATATGATTACCCCCAGGTCCCTTTCCATTTTCTTGTTGTTACTACCCCCATTGTGTAATCTTCCCTGGGTTTTGTTTCCCAGGTGCATTAGTTGCACTTCTTTGCATTGAATCCAAGCTGACATACATCTGACCATTCCTCCAACCTTGCCAAGACCCTTCTCATCCTTTCCATGCCTCCTTGTGTATCAACCCTGTTGCAGATCTTTGTGTCATCTGCAAAGAGACATACTTTCCTTCCACTACCTCCTGAAATGTCACTTATAAAGACATTAAAAATGACAGGACCCAGTACTGAACCCTGTGGTACCCAATAGTAACCCTGCTTTCTTCAGAGTGGAGTCCATTTACAATTACCTTCTGTGTCCTGTTGTCCAGCCAATGTTTTACCAGGCTACCACCCTGGGATGCACTCCCAGGCTGGCTAATTTGACTATTAATCTTTTGTGTGGGACTGTGTCAAATGCCTTGCTAAAGTCTAGGTAGGCCATGTCCACAGCCCCTCTCTGGTCTACTACTTTGTCACCCAGTCAAAGAAACCAATTAGATTCATCTGACATGACCTTCTCACTGTGAACCCATGCTGCCTTGGATCCTGTGCCCCACTGGCCTCTAGGTACTCACAATTCTTTCCTTCAGAACTGATTCCATCACTTTCCTACCACAGAGGTCAAACTGATAGGTCTGTAGTGTCCTGCCTCTGTTCTGCTCCAACTTTTGTGAAGGGGAATCACATCTGCCTTCCACCAGTCCCGAGTACAACAGCATCCTCCCATGATTTGTTAAAAGGGTAGTCAGTGGTTTCACTAGTTCTTCCCTTAATTATTTTAGAATTCTGGGTGAATTCCATCAGGCCCCATTGTTTGTCCACCTTCAGTTTTAAGAGTTCTTTCAGAACCCTTTCTTCTGTGAAAGGACTGGGATCGACCCCTATCCAGAGTGCTTCTTTAATTGGATTAGGCACCTCCCTCTTCCTTTTTTTGTGAATACTGAGCAGAAATATTCGTTCAGTATCCCTGATTTTTCACTGTCCCTCTCTGTCCACCCACTGTCCATTCTATTCAGCCTCACTATCCCTCCCTTTGTCTTTCTACACTCCTGATGTACCTATAAAGGTTTTATCCTCTTCTTAACCAAGTTGGCTATCTTTTCCTCAGTTTGGGCCTTTGCTATTCTGACTTCCTCCTGCTTCCTTCTGCCTTAACTGGTACAGCTCTCTGTGCTGCTCCTTCTGTGTTCCTAATACTTCCTGAATGCTATCCTTTTCTCCTGACCTTCCCAGCCACCCTTTTGAGAACCATAGTGGCTTTTTCTTTTGTTTTGATTTGTTTATTTGCTTCACACAAGGCTTGTTGCCTCTGTGATGGCAGTTTTGATGTTTCCCATTCTGCACCCTGCTTCTAGCCTATTTGCTAGTGCTTTTCAAGGCATTCTCCCATCTTGCCAAAGTCATCCCTCCTGAAGTCAGTACCCTCACTTTTGCATGGCTTGACTCTGTAACTGAGTTTATCATGAACCACACTGTTTGGTGGTCACTTGTTCCCAGATAGCTATCCGCTTCTGGATCTGAGATCCTCTCACTGTCCCCATTTGAGAGTATGAGGTCTAAGATTGCTCCCTCATGAGTGGGTTCCAAAAACTAGCTGTCTGAGACATGTCACCTGTAGGGCATCGAGAATCACCCTGCTCTTGGATGTGGCTGCAACAAATATGCTCTAGTTAACATCTGGCATATTCAGGTCTCCCATCAACAGTATCTCCCTTTCTCTGCCATCCTAAGAATGCCTTCTATCATATCCTTGTCCATTCCCTCCCTGACATGGGGGTCTGTATACAACCCTTGTGCAGATTGTGGTGCCATTTCCAGTCTCTAAGGTGACCCACAGTGCCTCCTCTCCTCCCAGTTTACTCTTTTATTCAGTTGCTTTTATCCCTTCCCTTACATGAGACCTACCCTCCACCTCTTCTCCCTGCCTGTCTCTCCTGTAGGTTGTGTACCTGATATGTTAACATCCCAGCCATGGTTCTCTGTGTACCATGTTTCTGTAACTGCTGCAACATCCAGGCATCCCTCTTCCATCAAGGCCACCAGTTCAGGAGCTTGTTGCCCAGACTATGGGCATTGGTACTCATTACCCTCCATTTCCTTATGGCCTTACCCTTTTTGTTCAATCCCTGTCCTTATTGCCGTTGTCACTTTCTCCATTTACCCGCCCTTCTCCCTATCGACTTCTCTAACTTGGTGTTTATCTCATTTACTACTCTGACTTTTTGGGGGCTAGGATTTCCTCTTTTCCACTGCACCCCCTTGCTAGTTTAAATGCTTGCCAATGAAGCATTTAAACCTATCACCTAGGATCCTGGTTCCCTCCTGAACAGATGCAGACCATCACTCCAGTATAGGCCTGCATCACTCCAGGTGGACCCCAGTCCCAATGAAACCAAATCCCTGAGCTCTGCACCAGTTTTTCAACCACTGATTGAATCCCATGGTGTGGAGCACCCTAGCCTCACCTACACCATAGACAGGCAGCACCTCTGAGAAAGTTACCATGCGTGCTACTTGTCTAAGGCCCTCTCCAACTCACAAGCTCTTCCAGCACTGCTCTAATCCCTTTCTTAGACAGGTCATTTGTTCCTAGGTGGACAATGACATCCAGCTCCCTCCCTCTGCAGCTGCTCTGGCGATCCTGAGGATTCGCTCCCTGTCCCCTCAAACCATGGTGCCAGGCAGGCACCTTACCTCCCTCTCCCTTCCTCCCCCCAGTTATACCTTCCTTACAATGGAGTCCCCACCAGGAGTTGTTTCCTTCCCTTTGGAGTCCCATGCCACCATCCTGTGGGTCTCCTTTGTGGAGGTTCCCAGCATCCTCCTTGTTCTCCATTGCAGGTGCCTCCATAGAGGAACCACGCTTTGGTTACAACTAAATACTGTGGGTACAAAACAATAATTTTACAGTGTTTAGATTAAGAAACCATACTTAAGACAAGAGGATTTGATTTTAAATTAATTGAACTGCATAAGCAACCAATTAATTGGTGCATACCTCATTTGCCAAAATAATGAGTTGTGAAAATATTTCTGATATTCAGCATGGTTTAGACTAAGCTGTGAGTGAACAATACACATGGCTTTCTGCATGCACTGGCCAAGAGACCAGAGGCCAGGAATGGTGCAGAATGCTTATTTGACTGACTATTATTTGACAGAGGGACCACTGCCAGAATGAGAAGCAAGGAGGGAAGGAAAGGAGGGTGCACAAACAGCTTGGACAGTATAATGGAAGAAAGAGTGATCAGAAAGATAAAAAGGATAAAGTAGACAAATGCATGGGACCAGATGGTTTACATCCTGGGATGTGCAAGGAAGCTGAGGAGATAATAATTACTCCACTTACAGACATATTCAACTACTTGCTGGCCACAGTGTTGGTCCACAGGGATGTCAGAATGGCATATCTGGTCCCTCTGCATAAACATGGAAGGACAGAAGAGACAGAAAACTATAGACCAGTCAGCCTGATGTCTATACAGGGAAGGTAGTACAGTCCATACTAAGGGTAGAACAGTGGAATTCCTAGAAAAGAATGGGCAACCAGACTCCAAGCAGCACAGGTTCACAAGAAGGAGGTCTTGGCAGAGAAAACGCTTTGTCTACTTTGACTGGGTAGCCAGGACAGCTAACAAAAGGCAGTTAGTCAATATAGTACATTTCAATTTAAGTAAGGCCTTTGACCCAGACCTCCACAGGAGACTGGGCAAGAAGCTAAGGGACTTGAGAGTGGAAGAAATGCTGGGGACTTTGGTAGAAGTTGGATGGGGAAGGACACAAAGGCTAGTAGTACATGGAGAGTTCTCAGGAGGTTATGAGTAGAAAACTGCAGGGATCAGTGCTAGGCCATGTCCTTTTCAAAGCATTCATATAGTAGGTAACATAAGAGAGTAACATAAAGGGCAAGTTCTTCCATTTTGCAGATGACATAAAGATCTCTGCAAGGACTGACACAGAGGAGGATAAGGGAACATGGGAAGGATCATAGCAGGCTGGTGTACTGGACAAAGATCTGGCAGGGTGAGTCAGTGTAAAACAATTCAGGGTGATGTACACTGGGAAAATGAACCCAGGGGTGCAGTATGAAATGGTGGATGGAGTGGTGGTACTGGAAAGTCTGATGGGGGAAAAAAAGGACCGGGGTCATGATGTCAGAAAACCTAAAATTGACATCTCACTGTAAGAGAGCTGTGGTAAAGAGGAACAGGATGTTGGGATGCATAGGAAGAGGGATCAAGAGCAGAAGCTGGGAGACAGTCCTCCAACTGTGCAGTTTATAGGAGAGGCCACATCAGGGATACTGAGTAATGCACTAATTTCTCACCTGAGGAAGAACTACAACAAAAGGAAGCAGTACAGCTCAGTGCAACTAAGATTTCTGTGGTAGTGGGGCATGACATATAAGGAGAGGTTGCAGGATTTGGATATGTACACCTTGAGAAGAGAAGGAAGGAAAGGAAAGGACTGACATTATTGAAATGTACAAGTGCTGACTGGCCCTGGAGCGCTGAGGGTGGCGCTGGGCACCACACCTTGCTCCACACTGGTGACCCGTGTTTGGGAATCAACACGGCCACCTGGGGTCAACAGGGAGGAGAATGATTGAGCTTCTGGAGGACAACTCTCCTTCTCCGGGAGGGGGATTCTGCTAGTCGGAGCTTGCCTGGCCCCTAGCGGTGGCTGGGGGTATGCACACTGGTGCTGCAATGTGAGGTTGGGAGGCGATGCAGATGCTTGATGGTGTCACACATGGGAGTGTGCGTGGCACCATCGTGGGCATCATTACATGTGCTACCCATGGCGGAGAGGAAAAGGCAGAAAAATAGCTCCTGGTGGATGAAGGGGAGCTACTTGGGCCATGCACCTAGCTAGCCATGGCGCAATACTATCTGGTCTTGGAGGAGGGCCCCTCTGCCCTCCACCAGGTGAGTAAGTCCTGGGAAAAAATGCTCCAGATGGTGGGCGCCGGGGTGACTGGGCTTGGGCTCCCCTGACTGTGATGAACGATGGAGCAAGGAACTTAAATCAATGTAAAAAAAAAAATGTACTAATGCCTGATGGGAAAAGCAGGGCTGACATCAAGATCACTTTTTCCTTCACCTCAAATACAGAGGCAAGGGAAATTCATTCAAATTAGCTTTAGAAACATTCAGGAAAGTCCATAAACCCTATTCATAAAACAAGCTACCAGAAAAAGTTTTAAGTGTCAAACTGGTGAGCAGTTTCAAATGGAGTAGTTGGCATATGGGCTTAGTCAGAAGAGGGTGGGCAGTAACTAAGAGATGGGATGGCCACTAGAGTAGACTGGCAGGGTGGGCAGATTGGATTGGCTGGTTGAACTTTATTGTCCATCACTGTCTGTGGGTGGGATTCTCAAATGGATGTAGCACTTGTGTCATTTTTTCTGATGCATCTGTGTCATGGTAAAGTGCTAAACTGTTCACCATGTTTCCAAACATCCTGATACATTTATGACTCTACATGTATTTATGGCAAAAATGACACGTGTAATTTCTGGACTGCAGTGTATAGTAATCATGTCCTGACGTTAGACAATCTTTAAGGTGTTCTTACATTCTGGGTGAATTTCATGCACCTGTGTCAGGAAAACAGACACAAATGTTTGAAAATGCCCCTATGTATCTATGAATCTATGGCTGTGAAGAACTATGTTTAATATTGTTTTCCAATCCAGTTTTGTGGGACCACCATGATGTGGGCAATCTTTAATGACCCAAAAAGGCAAGACCACTGCCATGCACAAATAGTAAGATTACCATGTAGATTTGTAACATGGCATCAAACGGAAATGGCAAATAGAAATCTCATTGGACCAAATACAACACATGACCAAAGTTGAGGCGGTGATTAATTCCCCAGTAAGGACCGCTCCAACTATTATTCACGGGTCACGGGTCAAGCTCTAGCACCACTAGGTGTCACAGCAGCAAACAGAACACACATTGCAGCGAATATGGAGGATCTCAATGTGTCAACACAAAGCCAAACAGCACTGCAAAATGAAACAACAACGCAAGTATTCCCATGTTACAAACACATTAATGCCACTCCAGGTAGAAACTGCTGAGATTAATGCATGGTTGAGTGGTTGTGGAGCACTCTGCCAAGGCCTCGTGCAACAACCACCTCCCAACCATGTATTAATTCCCCAGTAGAAGCCTCCTTCATCAGACGTTAATGCTTACATGTAATCTTATTGACCTACAGTATGATTTAAGAAAAACTTCTTCTTATTCTGAGCTGGGGAGATTGGTGTGCACATTCCCCATCTGTTTCAGCTACATCCACTAGAGGGCACCCACTGCACTTTTTCTCTGTCTTCAGCTTAGCCCATGCACAACAGAGCCAGTTTAAAGCAGCCAGCCAACCAGCCATACAACACAGATAGACGCCATATTTGCAATGGGCCAAATTTCAGACAGTGTATCATGTCTGACTTGATTTCTGGTAGCAAGGAATACCAGGAGTCAGAGTTAAAAATAAATGCAAAAGTTTGGTCCATTATGAATAGTCTGTTTCTCAGACTATGCCTTATATGCTGGCCCAGTGCAGAGGTGGTTTTAGGTACAAACAAACCAGTGGCCGCTCAGGGTGCCATCATAGAAGGGCACACTGAAGCAGAACATATAAACAGAAATCATCTTGAAATGCAAAAGTGTCAGTCTAAAAGCCATAATTGTTGTCAGCACCCTTGTAGTCACAGAATTCAGTATCACTTTTTAATGTGGGTTGGGGAAAAGGAAGATTTGGAGTGATGGGAAGCAGTGTAGGGGGCACACCAAGTATTTCTGCTTGGGCGCCATTAGGTCTAAAACTGATTCTGGCCCAGTGGCCTGGTATTGTGTAATTGCTTACTGTACCATATGAGGAAAGGCACATTCCAGATGAAAAGGAGCATGATCCCAACTGGGATACAGCACAGTCCCACAAGGTGTCCAACACCTCCAGAGCAAAGCGGGACTGCAGTATCTAAAGGTGTCACTCAAAGCAGGGCACAGTGGGGCATTGAGGTCAAGCCTCCATGAATGACACTGTACACTGACATCAGGGATGAGTTACCTCTTTCAACTAAATAACATGGGTTCTTCCTCCTTTTCAGCATGGAAGCCTCCGTGCCAGAGACTGAGGCTGCAGAAGGGCGTCATCATGAGGGGTGCAGAAAGCCTCAAAGGAAGATTGGTTACAGAATAGAACTGGGTGGGGCTAACATAAAATATTAAAAACATAGACCCTTGTACAGAATAAACCCCTGATTACTGTGCGCACATCTGGACAAGACCTGAACCCTTCATTTGCTCAGATTGCCACCAGTAGGGGTGTACACAGTCTAGATATTAATTTCGAATATCACTAAAAATGGTTTATTTGGCACACCACATATTTTCAATAATCATGCTATTTGAGAAAATAGTACTTGGAAGAATAAAACATTTAACAAAGACAAACTCTAGCCCTCCTCTTGAATCTGCCCCCACTCCAGTCATTTCTTATACTCCTCCCACCCTACCCATTTTCCCACACATTTTTGTTACAAAATAATGCCAGCTCATGGTTGACACTGTGCAAGAATCGACAAAAGGTTTTAGCACATACCTAATCCCCAACTCAATCCCGTCTCCCCGGACACTTTTATTCCACACTACCCCCTACTCAGATCCATGCCTTTGGGTGGGAGGTGCAGTGCAGTTAATTCCTGGCTAATGCATTCATTGCCCCATGCCCTCGATGCCATCATATACAGCCATGCTAATGTAGTGATTAGGTGTGTGACAGAAAGGGAGGGAGGGAGGAGAGAAGGCAGTGGTTAGTGTGACTGATAATTCAGTGGTTTAATGCCTTTTATGTTAGGGTTTGCATGGAGAATGCCCCACCATCTCTAATTATTGGACATAGAGAAGAAAATCATACTTGAAAAACAAACATGGATATATGTAATGCTGCATTTTATAGTTCAGCTGGTATTTTTCCATATTTGTCTGATTTTGATTGTAGTCTGTTCTGAAAGTGTACAGCTGTTATATCCCTGCTACCAGGGTCATGGAGTCAGCAATGAGAACAATCTACCTCACTGGGCTTCCTGGTTAAAGGCTATTATCAACAAAACCTACTGATTTGATCTTTCAACAAACAGAACCTGACAGGCAGTGTGTACTAGGCTTTGATAAAACCTTTCCGGTTAAAGGAAACTTTGTCTTTTGTTAGTCGTGCAACACTGGTTTGGGTGAAAGAGGTGGCTGTATCTTAAAGCATTAAGCTGAAAGGTCTTTCCATTTGCCTGTCACATGACTGCCAACCCAGAAGACATACGTCTGAAGACTTGTCAGTGTAGCTTCCAAAATAGAGAAAGGTCTGCCTTTTGGGAGTTATTTCCTCAGATATGTTTCAGGGATAGATCAAAAATGTGTTGTGTGGGAGAAGAGAGGGTTATGGGAAGTCAGAATCACCTACCAGATAAATCATCTACTGTAGCTTCATGTGCATCAGGATACACCTAGTAGAGCAAAATTAATTTGTAAAGATCTGTTTTGATCTTTGATAACATTAAAGCAGGATGCAAAATGTGATACAGTCACACACACACCAGCATTCTGCTCACACACAGAGGTCTGAAATCTGACCATCACTTTAAAAGGAGTCAGTAGCTTTCTTCTCCCAGCATTTAAGATTAACTCAGTCAGCTGATATTAAAAGAGGCTTCAATTACTTAAGAAAGTTTCCACATTCCAAACAACTGAATTATATTTCACAAGGTTATCATCCCTTTTTATATATTGTTTTTTTTTAAGATATATTCTCCATGTCAGATTATATCACATAGGAACTGTGCCAGAATCCTTCTGCTTAGCTGTAAACAGACAACAGTTCAGATCCCTATAGCCTTGGTTGGAGAAGTGGATAAGGAGGGTGAACCGATAGTCCAACCTGGATGGGGTTGTAGAGGGAGAAGCAGAATAATAATCATAATAATAAATGAGAGTTATAATAATCATCAGCTCCAACATTTCCAAACAGTTCTGCAGGTATGGATGAAGCCTAAGAATGACAAGTTTCCACTGTTGCTGCATATCAGTTTCTTTTCCACAGCTATTATGTATTACTGAATGAATATTACAATCAAGAAATATAAAGAGATCTGTTAACAGTGACAATGAAGAGCTGTGAGTCAGATCATATTTTATTGTTATATTTAAATTTAGTCTGCAGTGGCCAGTAGGTGGCAGTGTGGCAGTTAAGTAAGTGTAACATGCACTATAGGATCTGAAAAGTATTGGAGATGTGCTTAGTATACAGAAAAAATGAGCACAAACTCTGAAACTGTCAAGTACAAAATTTGTACAGAGCTGAAGGTATATAAAGGATATTCAGAAGAGTTCAGAGCCAGCAACCAATGAATTTGATTTTTCAGATGCTATTCCTTGGGATCAGTTATGATTTGGAAATTGTGTAAACTGAAAAAGAACACACATACTGTAGATACACATAGACCCACTGCTGTTTAAATTTTTTATTTTATTTTATTTAAACAGCAGTTTGAAAACCTTTGAGCCATAGGCTCATTTACAAAGGTACCTTGTCACAGTAAGACAAACCAAAATACACAAGTATAGCAGTACAACACATAAGTATAACAGTAAATTAAGACATAGATACAAACAAGCTGGTACAGGTAGGATGGATGCAAACAATACCAGAGTTATGTCGTCATAGCAGCTTAGTAATAAGCTTTGTCATAAGTATTGAGTACGGCTTTGACTAGCGGCAGTTACAGCATCGGGTGTTAATAAGGTGGTTACGTGGGGACGTTTTGAAGCATGATATAGTTGAGCTTGGAGATGGAGGGGCAGTGTGTTGAACCAGGAGGGGCCCTAAAGCTGAAGGCTCTTTGGCCGTGAGAGGTCCTAGCTCTAGGGATAACAAGAGAGGTTTTCCCAGAGGTCCAGTATGAACTAGTGGGACAGAGCAGCGTATGGTGGTGGTCAATCCTGGTGGGAAAACCCAAGGAGGGTCTTTTGTAAGGGTACAGGTAAGATATTTGAGGCGCTCTCAGATCAAGTACCAGCGCTAGCATACAGTAGACAGGTGTGTGTCATCCTAGGTGCTCCAGTAATTAACCTGCAGGCCTTATTCAGAGTAGTGCGATTTTATTTACTATTGTAAAATGCATCAAACTGGGTTTCTAGATCGATAGATATACAATAGCACTTAAATGACTGTCTGTGCTAGCAGGCCAGAAGGTTAAGGAACAAGTTATACGTAAATGCGATACAGACAAACAAATATTCACATTGGAAACCAAACATTTTGCATCTTGCATGTCACAGAAAAGCTATATGGTACTGGTATGTATGAAAAGGCAGAGAGGAAAACAAAAACAACTTTTGAATATCAAATACATACAAAATCCCCAAATCACACATAAAATAATTCAAAGCTGAGAACCATGAAATAATTTAGGCTATTTTTCCCTAAGCAGGAGTATATGGTGCCAAATGACATGTACGGTGCCAAATGCCCTGTCATACAATATGCAAAACCTGAAAGTAGCAGACACAGGCATGTGTTTTCCTTGTTAGGACTCTTCAGTATGTCTCACCTGTATCTCAGCCCAGTGGAAAGGGGAAACCACCATGTGATGGTCTTACTGGTTAGGATTATGGTGAACCCCAAATAGGAAACCAACATAAAGACCAAGGGCCTCAGTGCAGAAGCAGTGAAGCAAGGGTTACAGGTAACTCTGGAAGGGCAATGATAGAAAAGTCAAGTTTTAAAGTAGAACATTACACATATCTCAATAATGCAAATCATCATGGAACATACATGTAAATCACCATGAACAAATTTAATCTGGTTTACTTTAAGCCAAAGTGTATGGCACCAAATGGCCTCTCCACACAATCCACAAAGACTGAAAGAGCAGACACAGGCAATGTTTCCTCTTTGTTAGTATTCAGTTACAACTCAATCAAGTTGAAGTGGGGTAGCCCAATGATAGTTTTACTGTTTTCAGTCATGGTGAGCCTAAAATAGGAAAGCAATATAAAAGACAAAAATATCAGCGCAAAAACAATATCAAATACATTCATTTGTTATAAAAAAAATTCCACTACAGATTTAATGGTTTCATAAGCCTTAGACAGAGTTAAAGGTTTTGTTAAAAATATTTAAAGACAAATAACCTCTGTGTGCAAGCACTGAACAACAGTTACCCCAAAGGGCATTTGGCTGGAAGCCAAGTTTCAAGGAAACACAAAATTACACATGCTCACACAATGCAAAGCATCATGGGCTACATATGCAAATCACCACAGAATATTATGCTGGTTCAACTTTAAGCAGAATTGCATGGTGCCAAAAGGCCTCTCACACAGTTTGCAAAGGGTGCTAACAGCTGACATAGACACATGTTTAGTCTACCAGGACTCATTAGTATGCCTCATCTGTTTGACACCCCAGTGGAATGAACCAGCTACCCTAAGATGGTCTGTCTGGGTTATGTTGTGGTGAACCCCTTAAAACAAAAACTATTTAAAGACAAAGAACCTCTGTGTGCAAACACTGAGGCAAAGTTACCCAAAGGGCATTTGGCTGGGAAGCCAAGTTTCAAGGAAATACAAAATCACAAATGCTCACACAATGCAAAGCATCATGGGCTACATATGCAAATCACCACAGAATATTATGCTGGTTCAACTTTAAGCAGAATTGCATGGTGCTGAAAGCCTCTCACACAGTTTGCAAAGGGTACTAACAGATGACATAGACACCTGTTTCGTCTCTACCAGGATTCATCAGTATGCCTCATCTGTTTGAAATATGTTGCTTGCATACCTCTCAAGTGCTATGTAATACACATACAGTAGCGCTACACATTTTAACCAAAAATGTACCTTTAATCTACAGAGATATACTGATAATCCCCAGAATGCAGAGTAGCTGTGACTGGACATACAGACTATTAAACAATTAAACTTATTATAAACACATACTTTAATACTACAGTCACAGCCAAAGACATGTTCAGCCATTTCCTGAAATGTATGTGATATTTCTAGAGAAATCTGCCTTCTACAGTTCCACAGTAGGGGCAGCGAGAGAATCTCTTCAGAAATTTTGTAAAATATCTGAAACTATCTGACTATGTCACTGATAACTACTATTATTAGGAAATTTACTATACATTCTGCCCATTTTGCCCCATAGTTCAAGGACCAGTGTAGCCCATATTAACACTGACAGGCTGAGAAGTATGGCTGCTTATAAAGGACTAGCAACAGGAGTTGAAATATTCACCCATTTTGGGCTGCAGTGTTCATCAATCCATCTTGTTTGGTAGTCGCGCTGATGTTGTCTCTAAGATGGCAGTTGATGTTATTATATAGTGGTTGGTTAGCTGAAATTGTGAATGCAAAGCAGAATGGGTAAATTTATTATAGCAGAGCCCTACTAAAGACATATAACCTGGATGTAGGGCAGATGTAGTCCTCAAACAGGGTTTATCTTTCCTCTGTTACTCCTTTTGGGGTTTACTGAAACAAAAGCACTAGCAAATATTGTTCTATGCAAATGTCGTTATTATGTCAGTTAATTTACCAGCTCCGGAAACTAGAGATGTGAGGACAGGAGGGCGAGCTGGATGTCATTGTCCACTTAGGGACCAATAACTTATCTAGGATGAGGTTAGGAGAGTGCAGGAGGAGTTCAGGAAATTAGGGAGGGTCTTAGGCAGGTAGCACACTCAGTGGCATTTTCTGTGGTGTTGCCTGTCTATGACAGAGAGGAAGATAGGAAACTCTGAATCAAGAGCTTCAATCAATGGTTGAAGAATTAGTGCAGAGAGGAGAGTTTCAGCTACACTGGGGATGGGGTCCCAACTGGAGGGACAAAGGCCTATACAGGGGAGATGGCCTGCATCCATCTGGGAGGAACCACAATCCTCAACTGATGGTTTAAATGCTATATTGGCAAGCATTTAAACTAGCCAAGGGCGTGAAGAAAGCAGGGAGACATGAACTGTCTACCCCACAAGCTAAAGTAGTCAATAGGAAAACCCTAAGGGAGGAAAATCCCCAAGGGTTTCTAATAGCAGGAAAACCAGAATGGTAGAAATGAGATGGGGTGGGTATAATGGCAGAAGGATAAGGACAGTTGGCAAAGGGAAAAGGGGGACCGACAAGAAGGGTGATAGAAGAATTTGGAATGCTATGTGTAAATGCTTAAAGTCTGGAAATAAAATCCCAGACATTGTGTCCTCTGTGGCAGAGGCTGACCTAGATATTGTCATCATCACTGAGTCATGGTGCAATGAAAATCATGACTGGGAAAGGAAGGAAGGGAAAATGGAAAGGGACCTGGGGTAGTTATATCAGATGACTTAAAGGTGGGCAAGCAATGTGAGAGGCAGTAAGGAGGCTGGGGGATACTGGGATGCATAGGGAGAGGCATCACCAGTAGAAAACAGGAAGTTGTTATCCCTCTGTACAGACAGAAGGTGAGACCCCATCTGGAGTACTGTGTGCAGTTCTGGAGACCCAATCTCGCATGGACATAGACAAGATGGAAGCTGTCCAGAGGAGGGCAACTAAAATGGTGCAGGGTCTGCACGGAAGACATATGAAGAGACACTAAAGGAGCTTAATATGTATAGCCTTGAGGAAAGGAGGAGAGGGGACATGATAGAAACTTTCAAGTACCTCAAGGGAATCAACAAAGTCAAGACGGTAGCATCTTTCAAAAAGAGGTGTGCAAGAACAAGGGCACAATTTGAAGATGGGGGCAGCTTATCGGTAATGTAAGGAAGAATTTTTTCACAGAGAGGGTTGTGGATGCATGGAACAGCCTTCTGGAGGAGGTTGTGGAGTCAAAACAGTGGTTGAATTCTAGCATGCATGGGACAGCCATAAAGGCAATTCTAGGGTGGGGATAGAAAGAAGTAGGCTGCTGGTTAAATAGGATCTGCAAGCGTATCCATTAGGTAGGAAATGGGCAGACTGTGTGGGCCAGCGGTCCTTATCTGCCATCAAATTCTATGTTTCTATGTCAAATTCTATGAAATTGTTTAACTAGGAAAGACACTAAGCTGAAGCTTGTTTTCAGGTGTGACCTGAGGCACAAGGAAGTTAAGTGACTTGCTCAGGGTCACACAGTATGAAAGAGGGAGCTGTGAGGTCAAACCCAGGTCTCCAGGTTGGCAGCTCAGAGCCCTAAACCACTGCACTATACTACCTCCTAATGGGACTGGGATACAGCCATACTGGTCTATACACTGTTCAGGAAGGACAGGGAGGGTAAGGAAGGAGGGGAGTAGCTATTATATAAGGGATAACATAAAAGCTACAGAGACACAGGAAATACAGGGATGGGTGGCACTGTGAGTTACTCTAGAGACAGGGAAAGGAACAGTTATTTCACTAGCATAATCTACAGACCTCCAGCACAGGGTGTGAGATGGATAAGGTACTGGTGGAAGCTATCCAAAAGATGGTGACCAGGGAGAGGTGCTGCTGGTGGGGTACTTCAATCTGCCAGATGCAGATTGAGCATCCCAGCTGCAGCTTCAGCTAGAGCAGGTACATCCTGGACTCTCTGCAGGAGGCGTTCCCAGGTAACTAGTAAGGGAGCCCACTTCTGAAGGAGCAGTGTTGGACCTGGTACCAGCAACATTGACAGCATTGCAGATATCAAGGTGGGTGACAACCTGGGGACCAGTGATCATCATACAGTGTGGTTCAATATAACTACTGAGCCAGAATCGAACCACACTAAAGTAAGCAAGGCTTCTGGACTTCAGGAGGACCAACATTACAAATATGAGGGAATGCCTCAGAGATGCCCTGGTTGGGAGGGGAAGGATATTGGTGGAGTGGAGGAACAGTGGGAAAAACTAAAAGAGTCCATAGGGAAGGCAACAAACCTCAGCATCAGGCAAGTAAGCAAAAGCAAGAGGAAAAAGAGATCACTATGGTTCTCAAAAGATGTGGCTGGGAAGATGAGGGCAAAAAGTTAGCATTCAGGAGGTATAAGGAGACACAGAGAGTTGAGGATAGGGAGGTGTATCATGAGATGCAGAGGAGGCAGGGAAAGCAGTCAAGAGTGCAAAGGCACAAACAGAGGAGAAAACAGCACAGGCAGTAAAGAAAGGGACAAGACATTTTTTCAGATATGTAACCAAAAAGGAGAAAACCAGGAGAGGATTTTAGGGCTAAGGAGGGAAGGGAGGTGTGTGGAGGTGGAACATGAAAAAGCAGGCATCCTGAACAAATATTTTTGTTCAGTGTTCACAGAGGAAGAGGAATAGAAGAGACCACAGGTAAGTGACAGGAGCAGGAAGGAGGTGGACACTAGTTCATTTAAGAGGAGAGACTCCTGAAAGAACACTCAAATCTCAAAGTAGACAAGGCAATGGTGCCAGATGGAATACATCCAAGGATACTGAAGGAGCTCAGAGAGGTGCTGGCTGCACATCTGACAGCCCTGTTCAACCACTCAATGGAGACGGGAGAGGTAACGAAGGACTGGAGGAGACCAGATGTAGTCCCACTTCACAAAAGTGGTAGTAGGGAGGAAGCTGGAAATGACAGGCCAGTCAGCTTGACCTCGGTGGTGAGAAAGTAATGGAATCACTGCTGAAGGAAAGGACTGTGGAATATCTTGATAACAGCAACTTACAGGATCCGAGCCAGCATGGATTCACCAGGGAGGTCATGTCAGACAAATCTGATAGATTTCTTTGACTGGGTAACCAGGAAAGCAGATCAGGAGTGGAGCAGTGGAAGTGGCCTACCTAGGTTTCAGTAAGGCCTTTGACTCTGTTCCACATAGGAGACTAGTTAACAAGCTTGGCAGTCTGTAACTGGGGTCAAAGTGGTAAACTGAGTAAAGGGATTGATTGGGGATAGGCATCAGAGGGTGATGGTAAACAGAGTTCACTTGAGGAAGGAGGGTGACTGGCAGGTGCTACAAGGGTCAGCACTGAGACCAGTCCTCTTTAATGTATTCACTGTATTAGTGACAATGCAGATGAACTAGAAGGGAAGATGTGCCTTTTGCAGATGACACTAAAATCTGCAATAAGGTAAACACTCCTGGGGTGAAATGAATAGGGATATAGGAAAGTTTGAGGAGCGGTCAGGTATATGGCAACTAAGTATTAATGTGAAAAGTGCAAAATCCTGTACTTAGGGTATAGAAACCCAGTGGTAGAGTACAAGATGATGGAGTGGTACTGGTGACCACCAAACAGGAAAGAGACCTGGGGTTAATCATATCTGATGACCCTAATGGTAGCCAAACAGTGTGACAAGACAGTGGGGAGAACCAGTAGGATCCTAGGGAACATAGGGAGGGGTAACACCAGCAGAAAGAGGGAGGTGGTGATATCACTATATAAATCATTGGTGAGACCTCACCTAGAGTACTGTGTCCAGTTATGGAGACCACATTGCTGGAAGGACATAGACAGAGTAGAGATGGTCCAGAGAAGGGCAATTAAAATGATGCAGGGTCTGCACCAGAGACCATATGAGGAGAGACTAAAATACCTCAATATGTACAACCTGGAGGAAAGAAGGAAATGGGGATATGATAAGAGATTTTTAAATACCTCATGGGTATAAATAAGGTACAAGAGGGCAGCACTTTTCAGAAAAAAGATCCTCAAGAACAAGGAGGCATGATATGAAGCTGGAGGGCGGAAGACTGGGAAACATAAGGCAGTACTTCTTAGAGAGAGACTGGTGGATGCCTGGTACAAACTTCTGGTAAAGGTGGTGGGGACAAAGCTGTGGGGAGATTCAAGAATGCATGGGATAGGCATAGGCCACCATCACACCAGTACTAAAGAGTGGCACCCCACCATACCCAATAATTACAGGCCCATCTCCATACTCCCTCCTCTTTCAAAAGCCCTGGAAAAAATTGTTGCCTCTAAACTCACAGACTACCTGCTCGTGCATAACATCCTATGTAGAGAACAACACGGTTTTAGAGCTGGTCACAGCACAACCACTGCACTCATAGAGTTCTCCAACTCGCTGCACACTGCCATAGATAACAAGCTCCTAATGGGAACTGTTTTTATAGACCTGTCAAAAGCATTTGACAGAGTCTCCCACTCCCTGCTCCTAAATGTTCTTTGCCGCACTGGCCTGTCCCCAGGTCCCATTGCTTGGCTCACAGGCTACTTCGCAGCTAGGTCTCAATGTGTGAAAATAAATGGCACCCTCTCACCCACTCTTCAGGTCCTCTCTGGTGTCCCCAGGGCTCATCCTTGGCCCATTGCTATTCTGTATCTTCCTGAATACCCTGCCCAAGTCCTGTCCATGTAACCTTTCTGCTCTACACAGATGATGCGGTGATGTATGCTTCCCACTCAGATTCCATAACCCTCCAGTCCTCCCTGCAACTTGCTTTCAACCATGTTGGAAACTGGTTCACAGACAACAGACTCGTGGTCAATATAAAAAAGACAAAATCGGTGCTCTTTTCCCATCACCAGAGTAAGGACTACAATACCCAGCTAGCTATCTTCTCCAAATCCTCCTCCTTCTTGAACAGGTCAGCACCTATAAATATCTAGGCATTACCTTCAATCCCAATCTATCATTCCATGAACATATTATATCTCTCCTCTGCCATACATATGCACAGGACTACTGTACCGGTACAAAGCCTGCCTACCACCAGAGGCCCTACACATTGCCATTAAGTCCTCTGTTCTCTCCCTTGTTGACTATGTGCTAGCCATCTACTTGGACGCCGACCAAACTGCACTAAATAAAATCCACCTAGCCATTAATAAAGCTGGTAGGCTCCTTGCTGGAGTGGATAAGTGCACCCACTGCTGTACCCTGTATGCTCCAACAAATATCCTCACCTTAGATGAAAGAATACATTATCATACATGTCTCCTCACTAAAAAAATACAGCTAGACCTTACCCCACTGGTGTCTCAGCCACCCTCAGTGCTGCACACACCTTAGCAAACACACCGCGGCAGATAAAATAACGTGGGCTGTTCCCAGGGTCTCAACCACCTTGCACAATGGTCTTTCCTCTACAGAGCACCATCCTGGTACAATGAACTCCCCATACCATCACCACTTTACCCAGACATGGCCCCTTCAAAACAGCCCTTAAAACCACATAATCTCTGCCGTTGCTGCCACTGTTCCTAAAATGTACTGGAATCTGGATACGGATGGCGTACCTCTAGGTGATAATAACAATGTTGGCAACCGATGGCTTGTACCATCCATTAGCATGTAGGCCATGCCATAATACTGATTGTACTGTTTGTTGCAGTTCGCTAGCTCCCTCAGGGCCTGTATAACTACCTTACTGTACAGGACTAAAAGCCATACCATAATCCTGATTGTACTGTTTGTTGTAGTTTGCAAGCTCCTTCTAGAGTAGTATAGCTACCTTACTGTATAGGACAAAAAGCACAATTCATGCCTTGTTGTGTACACCCTACCCGCTCGTACACTGTAGATATCCCACTAATATTGTATAAGTACTGCTTATTGTTATGTATTGTTCCATAGATGTGGAGCCTTTGGAAATGAGTCACTGACTCAAAGGTTGTAATCCAAGATTCTCAATAAATGAATAAAAACAAGGGGACCTTAGTCATTAGGGAAGGGAGGGCTAAGTTGGAGGTTAAGTAGGGTCTAGGGTATTACTCTAGGTAGGGAAAATGAGCAGACTAGGTGGGCCAAGCAGTCATTATCAGCTATCAAATTCTATGTTTGTATGTGAGAACCTCTCAGAGTTTGACTTGTTGAGCTTTTCACATCAAACTCAGAGAAGTCTGAAAAGCTTGATTTAAGTTGAGCTTGATCGATGTGAAATGTATGTCCTTTCACATAGGGATGCTTTTAGCTGTTGGTTTTAAGTTAAAAGCCTCCTAGTCATTAATTCTCCACTCTCCCTACCCCAATCACTGTACCTGAAGATAGTTGGAGGAGGGTCTCCTGAGTAACCTCATAAATGTAGTTGCCTTCCTGTCTCTTCTTAGCCTGAAGGAGTAGACATATTACTGGACAGCTACTGAAGAAAGCACCCCCATTAGGAATGACGTGGGCACTTTTAGCCTAGTGGGTGCGGATATGTACTTCAAAGCTGGCATCTGTAGGAGTAGAGACACATTGGGCCTGTAAGAACAGGCATCAGCAGGTCAGAATAGTATTGAGAGCAACTGGAATGCCCTCCTCCCGTGCTACCCATACCTTTGACAAAACAGACAGCAGGGGAATGGGAGGTGGTGTGAAAAGCAATAAATGCAACTTAATGATGTATCAGGTGTACCTGGGCAGCCGGAGTAAGCAGTGGCAGATGGGGGGTAACACTAGGAATATCAGAAGACTCACCCCCAGCTCTGATATGAAAAACTCCTCCCTAAAAGGCAGCAGCAGATCCCTCAAGGAACCATGGCATATGGCATGAGACGGCACCCCTTACCTCAATCAGTACTGTCAGTAATAGAGGGAAACTGGATTTAGGGGCCAGGTGGTTACCAAAGTACAGGGATTGGAGGTAGGGGAATGGGACTCACATACGGGAGGGAACTCCATTTTGTTAATGTATTTTTTTTTCTTTCCATTTATGGATATGGGGTGTCTATTTTGCATTTTAAACCAAACCAGCCAAAATTGCAAATTGAAGTTTAATCTAGTTTGGCTGGTTCTCCCAACTCAAACATAGTCAAACTTTAGTTGGCAGCTTTTTCAAAACTTAAAGATGGCCAGAAAGGGATTGAATAGCCAAAGCTTGACCTTACTAAGTGTTTGGCAGAACTGAACTTGAAGCTTTACTGGAAACCAATCTGTGCATTCTTTTGTGATTCCTTTAACAGGTTGATTTTTGTGTTCAGTATTTGTTCAGGAGGTCTTTAGAGTACTTATAGGGCACATGAACATCCATGCACAGTACAAATAATTCCATAATCAGATAATTCTTTTGTAATTGATTGGCTTAAGTGGCCCCACTGCATTAACAAGGTTCCTTGAGTAGTTCATGATCACGATACTACTGAGATAAAGAGATACTGGGATGTGCAGTGCTTTTCCATGGCAAGGATGGTAGAAGGTTCGAATAGGCAGCTAGAGGAAGTGGTCTATGCAATATCATTTGTGAATTTAAAACTAGGTGGGACAGATACAAGGGCTTGGTGAAGACCATGATAGAAAGAGAGGGAGGTGGGAGTGAGAAGCCTCTAGGGCTCTCTCATTCAGCATTAGTTTGGTAGGAGTGGGCAGACATGATGGACCAAAGTGCCTTTTCCTGTTGACAGGTCCAATATTTCTATGCTTCTATGCATGTCAGTGGACAACAATGATGTGCATCAGCTGAGCTGAGGCAGCCTCACAGTTCTGACTTTGACGTTGATTATTTATTTATTTATTTTAAATCTTGTTTGTTTAATCAGGTAGCGGGTTGAGTTTAAAATCTAATGTTCCGCCAGCCTCACAATTAATATAAACAAGTGGAATCATATCCTCATTCATGCAGGTCCCTTTAGATGCCATCTGGGCCATGTGCCAAGGAAAGACTGTCCACCTACGGAAGTGCAGGACCCTGCTGACCCTGCCCTTCTATGCAGAGTTGGATGCCAAAATTACCAAGGTTATGAATGTGCTTTGGAAAATGTTAATGGACCATAACAGTGTTGTTTTTAATATTTTGACACCAAATTTTCAACATAGCCTTGATACAAACCCCTCAAGAACCCAGTAGGTGAAAATTTTGAAATCTCAACCAAATGTCAATCTGTGGCACAGGTGCAAAACACATTTCAGCCAGGTTTTGAAAATGACAATTGTCATATTCATGAAGCAATGTGAAAATATGGCCATTTTGAAAATTTGGGATCAAAATATTTAAAATTAACAAAGTTATGAGTGTGCGTTGCAAAATTTTAATGTACACTCTTAACTTTGTTGTTTTGTGATATTTTTACCACAAATGTTTAGCATAGCATAGCCTTCTTATGAGCCCACCTCATGAACAGGGATGGAGAAATTTTTCAAAACCCACCCAAAAGGAGATTTTGGACAACGACAGTGTCATTCCATGCCACAGGTGTGGAAATACATTTCAGGCAGGATTTTAAAAATGACAGTTGTCACATTCATGAAGTGATGTGACAAAATGGCTATGCTGAAAATGTGGGGTCAAAATATTTAAAATTACTAGAAATTATGAGCATGCATTGCACAATTTCAATGTATGCTCATAATGTTGCGCTTGTAAATATTTAGACCGATATTTTAACATAACCTACTTATCAACCCACCTCATGAACAAGGCAGCGAACATTTTCAAATACTGCCTGAAAGGTGATTTTGCCAAGCAACCATAGAAAACACCTTTTGGGCCTGATTTGCATAATTCCACTACCATTGGTCATGAGATAGGGTCCAAAAAGGCCATGTTGAAAATATGGGCTCAAAATGTGCAGAAATGGCAAAGTTATACATTGAAGTTGAAAACCCCAATGAAATACATTGAACCACACATACCCTACTTTCTCGTATTGCAGTCAGTGGTTCTCAGCAGCAAGACGTGTCCTTGGTCAGAGTGATCTTTCCATGGGACATGTTCAGCTGAGTGAGTGGGGTGTGGTGGGGTGGGGGTTGGGGTGGGTGGATGATGAGTGGAAGGTTAGGTGGCAGGATTAAATGTGAAGGACCATTTTCTTTTGCAAGTTAAAAAATTCACTGAAGGATGTTTTTCTTTTTATAGGTTAAAGTCCAATGCTGGGATTGGGCACCCCAGTGTATAGTACTGTACTGAAATAGGGTGAAATGACCTGAATAGAAGGGGCTCCAGAGAAGTGGTACAAGGGTGGGCACCCTGGTCTGCTTACATTTATTTTAAAAAATAACATTAAGATTGGGGCAAGCAAACACCTGGAGGGAGGGAGAAAGAAGCGGTACTGGGGAGGGACCCCTGTCCGCTTAAGGAAATAAATATATAAATAGACAGACACAGACAGAATGGGAACTGGCAGCTCACTTCTCCACTGCAGCTCACACCAGAACTCCAGCTGTGGCTACAGAACTCGACAAAGTCCCACTGTTCTCATATAGAGAATGTAGGCAAATGGCTTCTCTCAATAAGCTGTGCACCCTGGATTTTGAGGTGCCCAGTAAAGGTATTTCTGGCATTTAAAAAAAAAAAACACTGGCATCCAGCTAAACAGATCCTGCTTAGCTAGGTTCTGAAGGTGTTTGTTTGTTTTTTAAATTACACCAGTTATGTATTGTGTATGTTTTTTATTTGGAGGGAAAATAAACAGGATGGCAGCTCTCACAGCACAAAATGTTTCATGCTGTGAGAAGCAAGTGGTGAGAAACCAAAATGGTCTTATAACACAGAATTTTGGTGTTGTGTCACAACGTTATCCCAGGAACCCTATTGACCATGCTCAAAAGAGAAAAACACAAAACTTTAAAGCATTAAAACTCTGGAACTATATAATATTTTGTTCATGAAACCTTTAAAAGGAAATACCTTAGGACATGCCTGTGCCCTGAAAGTTTGGGAAAATTCCATTCTGTGTAGGTTGTAGGTGATGGAAAACAAATACCATGTTAAGTACACAAAAAAATTAGACATCTACAGAAAATGATATATGTGGATCTCAGAAACCGCACCAGCTACCACCACAAAACTTTCCACAGATTTAGATCTTGCCTTCTTGACAACACATGCAAAATATCAGCTGATTTTGTCAAATGCTGCCAAAGCTTTAAGGTACAAATGTATGGGTTTAACATTGAACATCCTACTCAACCCTAACTATAGTACTACAGTGCTCTATGATAGATTGTGAGTTATGCAATACCCTCATCTCCAGGTGCATTGTGAAGTATGAGGTGTTTACTCTGAGAGTCTTCAATACCTGGAAGTGTGGTTATCACATAACACCCACACCCTGGAGTGTCATACTGCACTTACAAAATAGGTGAATTGAGAAACAATTTAGACAAAACAAAATGCATTTTATTAAAACAATTATTTTATTTTGTTAAAAGTAACTATTAAGTAGTTACCTACCTACCATCTGCCAGTCATCTGTCTTTCAATACATTTATTATAGATTATGGAGCATTCCCAACCAATTGGAGCACTTCTTTTCCCCTCTGCAGCCGTGAGACACTCTTATTCTGTGAACAGTGCCTCATGCACAGATGCCCTGGAAACAGACACATTCTGGGACAGTTTTTTTTTTAAATAACATAGAGCACTCCATGATCTATAATATATTACTATTTTCCCCATCGCCACTCATTGTGGGTAAGCATAGTTTCACTTGCATTCTACTCGAGCTCAGGTACTTTTGTTTACCATGGAATAGAGGATTCAAAATTCTGCAGAATGCCACTAGCAGAATGTTCACCTCTACCCACACACCAACAGTAGAAGGCCTCAAGCGAAGCCAGGCCTCATGTTTATCTGTGACAGGATAAGCAGGAGAGACTTCCTTGGTAAGCAGGAAAGGACAGGAGGAGATTTTTTCATGGTCCACAAAGGAGCACTGGAAAATAAAACTGTGAGTAGTACTTCATTTTTAATGTGTCTGTAGTGTGTGTAGGAGGTGATTATGAAGGTGAAGATCTGATATATTAATTTTTTTATTTAAGAGACTTTTAATTGTTTTTAGGGACTAGCTGAAGTTTTTTTTAGCTAGTAAATGTGACATCCTTATTTGTGATAGCAATCAGGAATTGTTCTGGGATGTACTGATATGTCAATGTGCTGCAACCTGGCTGCCAGAAGAGCTCCTTAACAGTTGATTGTCACCCGTAAGGACATTGGTTCAGAACAATCTTGTCCAATTAGGATGCAGCAAATTCCTTGCCCATTTTATGAATTTGATTAACACATGTTTACATTCCATAGAGAGCAATGCGGTACAGCACTTGAGAGATGTTTGGCTTAGATTTTACATTGTTTATCTTCATTGTTGTATACTATACCTGCCCATGTCAGCCTCATACATAATGTGTGGTCTGGGTATGTACAACCATGGGTTTTTAAAACTAAACTTAGGGCATGATTTTCAAAATTATCTGTCCAGGATCCTTATGCTTGAGTTTTATCTGCAGACTTGTATCTGCACCTGCTTAACCTTTAAATGTTTTAACCATACATCACAATTGTACCTGAGTTTCAGGGATGTCCCTGACTTTGCCTCAGAAATTTCCAGTTTCCATCCAAAATTTGGCATTTTTTCACTGAAGAATAAGGAATGGGATCATAAAATAATGCCAGCCATTGGCGTTAGTCTAATTCTCATAAGAAAGGGATATTTACATTAAGCAGCATGTGGTATACAGCTTCTTGAGCTGATATCTCTATTTTGTTCCCAATGTGTCCTTGATTTTTAAGCCTTGTCCCTGATTTGTGACTTGTGGCTGAGAGGTAAGACTTTAACATTTTAGTTCATCTGGCAGAATTTGCACCCAAAATCTGCACCAACAGTACCATAATTTTGGACACCACTCACTGCAAACTGTGTCCTAATGGGTGACTCCTTCGAAATATGGCTATAGCTTCATTCACAAATTCAGATGGAGACACAATCATAGCATGATCATAAATTTGTGGCTACCCTCCTGAAAATCTGCCCTTAGTTTCTCCATTACCTGAATGGCATGCAGAATTCAAGGCACACATAATGAAAAGGCACATAGGGCCCGATATTCAGAAGTTTGTACAGGCACTTACTGGTGTTTGCCCATGCAAACCAGGTTTTGTGCTGGAGCTCAATATTTAAAAGCTCTGATGCATGGGCAAACAGGGTAGCACCCACTCAAACCAAAAAGGAGGGTATGCAAATGGTGGGATGGGGACAGAAATATTGGCACAAACTAATATTCAGTGGATTTTCATGGTGCAAAAAGGGTTTGTGCAGTCCTTTTGCACCTTGCAAATACCAAAAACAAAAACATTTTATTCTGTGCAACCTTAGCAGCTGCTGGAGGTAATGCAGCCAACCACCTGTTTGGCAGCTGGGAAGCATACCTGCCCCCTTGGTTGGTGCCCCTCCATCACCAGTCCTCACCATAAAACTGGAATACCCTGCTGCTAGTGGTCACCCCTCCCTGCAATTGCTAGCCCCAAGTAGATTTCATCATCCCTGGTGCTGGTAGTGCTCTCCCTCCAGTCACCAGGCCCCAAGTAGAAGTAATCATCCCTGATGGTAGTATTTTCCCTTCCCTCCAAGCAACAGCTCACATTAAGGAAAACCCTCCCTGGCATCCAGTGGTTCTCATCCATGGAGTGAGGTACCCCTACTCACTCTAGCATTATCTGCAGTCCTGCTGGTGCATACACGGCACCGGCACAGCCCTCCCTCATACCTCCTTGGTCGGCTGCCATATGTCCAGGCAGGGAGTGCCTCTTCTCTAATCTGAAGCACAAAGTGCAGCTCCAAGCCACTGCCTCACAGTGATACACTCTTCAAAGGTAGAGAATTATGTCTATCCACATGTTGCCAACACAATTTGTTTTATCTTTCTTCATGTAGGGCCTGCAAGAAATCATGTGTGATGTTGTTTGCTCACAGAATGGGGTGAAGATTAGTGTTGACAAACCCAAGGAAGACCCCACCATTAATTTGCCAAGACCCCAGAGACCCCAAACCCTAAAGTTTTTTTTTTGTTGTAGGGGGTAGAGGGTGGGGGTAGTTAGGACTGGAAACCCTAATGCTACATTTCCTTACTTTTGTGGCATTCAGTTACCCTAACTGGTGCATTAGCAAAGTTTTTGCAAAGTTCATGTGTTATTACTGACATGAAGAGTACTGCATGCCATACCTTATCTGCAGTGATGTCATCACTCTGAAAATGTTATGTTTTAGAGCAAATCAGAGATATTGTTGGATTGGGTAGACTGAATTAATTACATTGGCATATGGACAATTATTACAGGGCAAAACCACTGCATATGAGGAAAATGCATCCCCAATAGAAATAAATAAGTTCAGTAAGATCCCTCAGAAGTAATTATGAGCCAGAACAGTATCATATGCAGTTCAGTTTGTTGTCATCTTAAACTGGTTAAGCTTGGATTAATTTGAGTGAATGTTTTTACCCAGTTTGAATCATTAATACATTTATGAAGTTAAGATCTATACTGCAGTATGGTACTCTTCAGGGAAAGAAACTTTATGACTCTAGGTGTTGATGACTTAATCAGCTTTACTCTTTAAGGTTAACTAGCTAAATACCACTGTCAGCCCTAGGGTATTTTATGGCCTAATAATTGTGATATAGTCAGCACACCAGTGACCACTGGCTCTCCTACCTTAATGCTGTCTCCTTCTGAAACAATATGACCTTTCAGTGCATGCAATGGTGCCTGTTTTTCTTCAGCATTCTTTGCGTGGTTAATGCACACCAAAACCAAACCAATTATAAAGCTGTACACCACATGTCTATCCTTCATCTGTAAACACCATAAGGGATACACTCTGCAGTCATACATTGCTGCTTGCCTTTGAGTTTGGTAAACATGTTATAATACTGAAACTTATATACAGAAGTGGATTCTGGTTATCTGAGCACACAGTCACACATAATTCAGTAACAAACCTTGGACAAAACCTGAAATGCAAGAAATTTCTTTATTACTAAAGAGAACTACACTGAACTAGTTCATTTTACCTGTAGAAGCTGTTTTTAACACTGGTTTTAGTTCTTTACTTGTTTTATCTTTAGCAGTATTTCAGTATTCTTAAAGTGTTTTGTGATTTATACAAATTTGGTATAAATTAAGAACCTAATGATGTCAGGAGTACCATCACCGCTATCCAGAGACCACCAGTCCAATGCAACTGCCTCAAAGGATGCTGAGAATGAGGAGCACTTGGATGACAGTGGGCTCAGGAGGGTTAGAGTGGTCAGGCAGAGGCACATCCCTGATCCTATTCCACTCAAGAACTCATATGCCACACTGGCAAATGGGGACAACCAAATAGAGGTACCCAGAGAAGTGGAAGGAAAGGATGTGGAGGTTAGTCAAGGAGGTGACCTCAGCGGGGAGATCAGTGGACCCAGAGGAGGAGGAAGTGAATCCTGGTGGGGACTCCAGAATAACAGGGATCCAACTAGGAACACAGGAGGGGCAGGACAGGGAGGTGAGGTGCCTACCAGGTGCCACTGCATGGAGGGATGGAAGGAAGATCCTGGGGATCACTGGGAAGGCAAGACAGGGGTGAGCTGGATGTCATTATCCACCCAGGTACTAATGACCTGGCAAATGGGAGCCAAAGGAAGTTCAGCAAGAGTTTAGGAAATTGGGAGGGTCTCAAGCAAGTAGCTACTTCTGTCACTTTCTCAGAAGTACTACCTGCAGAGGCAAGGGAGAGCATAGGGGTGCATGCACTAGAACTTTAACTCATGGTTGAAGAACTGGTGCTGTGAGAAAGGGTTTGGATTCATTGGTGACTGGGGACCCACCTGGAGGGATGGAGATTTGTTCAAGCCTGAAGGCCTGCATCCATCCTGGAGGGAATCAAGCACTCAATGATAAGTTTAAATGCTACATTGACAAGCATTTAAACTAGCAAAGGTGGCAAGCCAACAAGGAGGGTACCTACTTGCTCACCCCCACAGCTAGCAGTGGAACCAGTGAACCGGAGGAGTGGCTAGCTCTACAAAGCAGTGTGCAAAAGATGGAGATTAGAGCCCAAGAGGTGGATAGGCAGAAAAGGGGAAAAATTCAGCAGACAGCAAGGAGAACCAGGAATAAAGGACACCAAGAAAGGGGCTGGAGTAGAACAGTGAAACAGTCTAGGAGGTCAAATCATGGAAAGCCATGTGTGCCAATGCCAGGAGCCTTAGCAACAAGATGGAAGATCTGGAGGCTGTCATGGTGCAGTCAGACCTGGACATTGTGGCCATCACTGAAACCTGGTGTAATGATAACCACGACTGGGAGATGGCCATACCTGGCTACAACATATTCAGAAGAGACAGGGCAGGTAGGAAGGGAAGAGAGTGGCACTGTATGTAAAAAATGACAGAAGAGCCACAGAGATCCAGGAGGAATAAAATGGGGAGAGATACTGTGGGTTAAGTTGGAAAGGAAAATGGGGCCAGCCATCCGCGACGGTGTGGTCTATAGACCACCAGCCCAGGAGGAAGAAACAGATAGGGGCTGATGCTAGCCATCCAAAGGATGGCAGACAAGATGAAGTAGTACTGGTTGGAGACTTCAATATTCCAGATGTGGACTGGAGCATCCCAGCAGCATCAACTAGGAGCAGATTTATCCTGGACTCCTTCAGGGTGCCTTCCTCAAGCAACTGGTCATGGAACCAACTTGGCAGGAGGCAATACTGGACCTTGTGCTCACAAACAGGGACAGTGTGATGGGGGTAACAGTGGGAAGCACCTTAGGAACAGTGACCACCAGTCATTGTGGTTTGAAATCACAGAAAGAGCAGAACCAAACCACACAAAAACACGTATCCTGGATTTTAGGGGGCAGACTTTGGGAAAATGGGGAGATACTTGAAAGAGGCATTAAGGGAATGGGGCAGGAATCAGGGTTGAGGAACAGTGGGCAGTATTTAAAATGGGATTACAAGAGCAACAGAATATACATTAAGCAGGTTAGCAAGAGGAAAGGAAGGAGACCATTATGGTTTTCCAAAGAGGTAGCAAAGAAAGTGAAAGCCAAAAGATTGCATTCAGGCAATACAAAAAGACACAGGCAGAAGGGGATAGGGAAAAGTACCAGGAGAAGCAAGGGAGGCAGGAGGTCAGTAAGGAAGCCAAAGCTCAGACAGAAGAACACATTGCAAAATCAGTGGGTAGAGGACAAAACCTTTTACAGGTACATCAGTGAAAAAGAAAGGCAAAGGGAGGGATAGTGAGACTGAAGGGGGAGGATGGGGGCGTGGAGGATAACAGCAAAGCTGACATATTGAACAGGTATTTCTGCTCAGTCTTTACTGAGGAAGAGGAGGTAATGGGTCTGAAGGGAGTACAAGGGGTGAGAGTGGTGCAGAAATGGACACAAGTCTCTTTACAAGAGAAAGGGTCCTGGAGGAACTGGAAGTAATAAGAGTTGATAAAGCAATGGGGCCAGATGGGGTGCACCCCAGGGTCCTTAAAGAACTAAGAGAGGTGGTGGCTGAACCTCTGGCTATCCTGTTTAGCCGATCACTGGAAACAGGGAGGTACCCAAAGACTGGAGGACAGCAGATGTAGTCCCCATATACAAAAGTGGGAACAAAGAGGAAGTGGGAACTACAGACCAGTCAACCTCACCTCAGGTAGTGGGGAAGATCATGGAAGCACTACTGAAGGAGAGATTGGTGGAACATCTGGTTGTCAATGGACTACAGGACCCAGGCAGCATGGTTTTCCCAGGGGCAGGTCATGTCAGACCAACCTCGTTGAATTTTTGACTGGGTGACTAGGGAGGTGGATCAGGGGAGGGCAGTGGACATGGCCTATCTGGGCTTCAGTAAGGCCTTTGACACTGTGCCACATAGAAGACTATTACACAAACTGGGAATATGGGTGTGGGCAGGACAGTAGTGTGGGCAGCAGGACACAGAGGTGGTGGTAAATGGCTGTCCTCCACAGAGGGAAGAGTGACCAGTGGGGACCACAGGGATCAGTGCTGGGACCAGTCCTATTCAGTATTTTCATCAGTGACATTGAGCAGGACCTAGAAGGCAGAATTTCACTGTTGCTGATGACACAAAGCTCTGTAACAGAGTAGACACACCAGAGGGTGTAGACAGAATGAGAAGGGACCTGCAGAAACTTGAAGAATGGTCAGGGGTTTGGCAGTTGAAATTCAATGCAAAGAAGTGCAAGATAATGCATATGGGGCACAAAAACCCTGGCACAATATATCAGTTGGGGGTGAGGATATAGCATGCACCAAGCAGGAAAGGGATCTTGGGGTTATCATCTCTGATGACCTCAAGGTAGGAAACAGTGTGACAAGGCAGCAGGTAAAGCAAATAGGATGCTGAGATGCATAGACAGGGGCATCACCAGCAGGAAAAGGAGGTCATAATTCCACTATACAAGACACTAGTGAGGCCCACCTGGAGTACAGTGTACAGTTCTGGAGACCTTACCTCGTAAGAACATAGACAGGGTAGAGAAGGTTCAGAGGAGGGCAACAAAGATGGTACATGGATTGCATCACAAGTCCTATGAGGACAGGATGAAGGAACTGAACATGTACTACCTGGAGGAGAGAAGGAGAGAGGGGATATGATAGAGACATACAAGTATCTTACAGGGAGGAACAGGGTGCAGGAATACACTATTTTTAAGTGAAAAGATGTTCCAGGACTAGAGGACACGGATGAAGTTGGAAGGAGGACAATTCAGAGGAAGCGTGAGGAAGAATTTCTTCACAGAACAGGTGGTGGACAAGTGGAACACCCTGCCAGAGGAAGTGGTGGGGGCTGAAACAATCACGGATTTAAGAATGCATGGGATAGACATAAAGGAATTCTGGAGGTCAGAGGTAAGGGCAACAGATTTCTAGGAAAACATAAACTGAACTTACAATCTCAAATGGGCAGACTGGTGGGCCATAGGCCCTTATCTGCCCACACTGTCTATGTATCTATGTAGGTTATGTTTAGTAGGAATGTAGAATTTGACTGGCACAATTCATACAGAATTGAAATTCAGCTTCTAAAAGGCTTTTCAGAATTTCAGTTTTAAGTCCCCAGAGTTCCAAAAGCATTTCTATGTAATCCATGAAATATATTCAACAGTTTGGTTAAAAATAAGTCACAGTTCACATAAACTGCACAATGGATTCTGCAGTTAACATTCCACTTTCAGAATTCAAGAAATCTGCTTCTAATGTAATTCTACAGAATTAGGCAGAATTTTTGGAATTCTGCTGAATTCAGTGGCAGTATAATTTTAAAATTCCACACAACTCTAGTTATGTCACTTTTAACCTCAGAATTCCACAGCAGAACACAAACACATTCTGCTAATAATGAAGGATCTTTGCAAGGATATTAACTATATCATACAGTTCTAGAATGGTCTTTAGCTCCAAAACACAAGTCAGAAGCTCTGACAGAATTCATTAAAAGTTCAGTAAGGATGGAGCAGTAACAGAATGTGAGCCAGTATTTGAAAAACAGCTGTAACAGAAAACATAGACTTGCAGGTTAAATGCATTTCTTCTTTATGCCCACCTATTTGGAAACTGGGCTGGCTCTTATAGTTCACATACATCTGAGGCTTATCTAGGAGGTGAAGTCATATTCCCCTACAGGTGACTTAATGCTGCTGTGAAAGTGACTGGTAAGTCCCAAACAGGAGCCAGATTCTCAGAGCCCATGAAAATCCTACAACTGTGGGAAAAACTTGGCGCAAGTGGGTTGCCACTAGCAGAACCACAGTTTCTCTTGCAGATATGGTATTCTTAAAAGTGGAGCTGGTTTTATGACTGGTTCCATGATTTATGGCAGCTTGCAGGTATTTTTCCCCACAGCTGGGAAAAATGTTATGGCCAGTGGGACCAGGAATAACATGTCTTGCAGCTGCAGTGGACGGGAATACCAATTTCTGTAACTGCAAACATTTTAGTCTGAAATTGGAGTTGCGATGGAGGACTTAGTCCCAAATTGTTTTGAGAATCCAGCCTTTCATCTCCTGAATAAGCATTGGCTGTATTGGAACACTAAGGAGAAACACTCCAGTTTTCATGTAAATGCCCCAAGTAATGAAGAATTTAAATAAATTGAAATTGAAGTTTTGGGGAATATATTGCAATTGTTTCAATGACACCCATTGTAATTTTATTAAAAGCTGCAGTGAACAGTTAGAAACAGAAACAAGCATTCTGAATTTTGGATGTTTGTTTCATTTTAAAAAAGCTTGTTGTGGTAAATTTGCAAACCCAGGTTTGAATTGTTTCAATCTTAGAAAAACAGGGGACCAATCTTAACCTTGCAATGTGAGCAGATTGTTTGCACTAAACTTGTCTCACTAACTAGCAATAGACCCTTCATTGCACTCTTAGACTTCATCTGCCCTTGCTACTGGTCTGCACTCTGTGCCTGACATCATAGTCCTCTGTTTGTGAAATCAGTATAGGTTGTTGTGGAAGCAATTATGAAGTCTCAGGAGAAGATTATTATGTCAGGTTTAGACAACCAGCAGTCTCAGCAGATGAAAACTGATGAACATTGATCTGACTTTGTGTTAGTGTGCTAGTTTCAGCATGATGGAAAATCGTCCTGTGATATCAGCAGCTTTAAAATAGTCAGGTCAGTGCTAGGAGTATTACACTGTATGCTGTCATCTTCAAGACCAGGGTTCATGGCTAATCTTAGGGTTCCCACTCTTGGGTAGGAATGGACAGGGCACATCATTGGGATGAAGCAGTCCATTCTGGGAGTGAAGATATGGGCAACCCAGCACTCAGCACCCTTCACTGACCAAGGTAATGGATAGTGGCTGTGAAAGCAGTTACCCATCCATCCTACTGAAATGCATTGGGAGACTGGAATGCACATTTTATGTCTATCAATGAGTAAGTTGTACCTTACTATTGCTCCTTGTAGCTGTCTGTAATGCTTCACTGACTTTCTGTTGGCTGTAAGGAGGAGAGTGCATGAGAACCTGTTGAGCAATTGGCAGCTGTGTTGTGAACATGCAAGTGACCTAAGTAATATCACAGAATAAGTCCTTGGGTTGTTTAACCTTCCCCTCCCCCACTGACAACAATGGCAATGAATGAGCTCAGAGAAGTTATAATTAAGTCTCAGTCTGCACAACTTGGTGTATAGGCTAACTTTTATTTTCTTCAGAAAATAAATTAATTGCCATATAAAACTGAGAGTTTTTGTGTTACTAAATTATTGTAATTAAAATGATAATGAATAGCATAGCTGTGGCACCATTTATTGCTTGTAGGAACTAGGAAGTATCTCTCTCCGCCTCTTTGTATAATGAAAAAACAGCTAAGTTTCCAGTCAAGTTGAAAAGCCTGGCCAAGGAATTGGAAAAAGGGAGGGAGATCAATTACTGGGGCAGAGGGGACCAGGGTGAAGCAATTTGAAAAACAACAATTAAGCAAAATGACTTTATACACACTACATTCCAAAATGTTTTACAAGCCACAGGAGTTCCACATCGGTAACATGGGGAGTGTAGAATATAATTGAATTTCCAGTGCCCAACCTGGCCTGTCAGGAACAAAATAAAATAAGGTCATCTCTCCCAACTACCTGATGGGTCAGGTGAGCAGCCCAACTGGTTGGGAATAAAAAAAATCTGCACCCCAAAATCTGCCCCTCAAGTATCCGATAGGTCTAGTGCCAAACCCAACCCATCAGGAATAAAATAAATCTGGCCCCTCTACCAACAACCAGACCAATTCTGTCCCCAACCTGACCTGTCAGGGTCAGGGAACAAAAAAACAACTCCCCCAACTACTTGACTGGACTTAAATCCCCCAGGCCATCAAGAAATTAAAAAAAGTATGTCCCACTCTCCTAATCTGTCTGATACATCCAGTATGCAACTCTGCCTGTCAAAGTATAAAAATGCCCCTAAACAACATGATGGATCTAGTGCCTGACTTCCTGATGGGTCCAGTGCCCAGCCCCCAGGGAATAAAACAAATATGTCCCCTTCACCAACAACCTGATACATTTACTGCCCAACCTGTCTCATCAGAAAACACAAACACACCTGGCACTCTACCTCTCCAGCTATGTTACTGCCTGATATCCAATCCAGCCCAACAAGGAATAAAAAATTATATCCTCCCTAACTACCTGATGGGTCCATTACTCAACATTGCCTGTCTGTGAATAAAAAATTCCCCAACAACCTGACATATCATGTGCTCAACCCAGCAAATCATGGAATAACAACAAAAAAAGAACTGTCCCCTCCCCAACAACCTGAGATGTCTGGTGCCCAGCCTGACCTGTCAGGGAATTTAAAAATCTGTGCCCTATCTCCAACTACCTGATGGGTTCCATACCCAACTTGCCTATGAATTAAGCCAAACAGAGATAAGGAGGAGCATCAGCAAAGTGGTGAGTAGATGGTGGAATGGGCAGGAAAGTAAAACTGTTCTCCTCATTCTTATTCATTCAGGTTCCAGTAAGATGCTCAAACTCTACATAGGAAGCTTGGGGTGCTACCTCATTGCTGCTCCTACCACTGCCATGCATGCTGCAACCCAGCCTACTGCATACAGAATTGCCCATTGCCCAACTTGGCCAATCAGGGAATAAAATTAAATCTGTTCCTCTCCAGCAAACTACCAAATTGGTCCAGTGCCCAACCCAGCTCAACAGGAAACAAAAAACTGGATCCACACCCACAATGGGTCAAGTTCCCAACATGTTCTGTTAGAGAATAAAAAAACTGTCCTTCCTCTGCCAAATAAATACTTGATGACTCCAGGTCCAAACCCAGGCTATCAGGGAATAAAAAATCTGTCACTCTTCCCTCAACAACCTGACAGTCTCAAGCCCAACCCCAACCCAGACTATCAGGAAATAAAACAAATTTGCCTCTTTCCCCAATCTGCCTAACAGGTTTGATGGCTAACCTGGTTCATCAGGGAATAAACAAATCCTTGCCTTCTCCTCCACAAAATAAAAACTACCTGATGGGTTCTGTGTCTAACCCAGTCCATCAAAGAATAAAAAACAAACAGTAATATGAAGTGGGCACTAAGTGAGTTTGGTACAGGGATGATGAAACTAATTGCCTGGTGTTGGGTGGACTCGAACCACTGTATACAGTGTAGGGAATAATACTGCAAAGTAGTGCTGCTGTGTAAACACCCTCCTGTGGGCAATGCATGCAAAAATCTGTAAACCTAATGTGGATTTTTGGTCCTCATAAAACTGCAATTACAATAGTGAGACTAGTGAGCTAGTAAGGCCTGCTACAAAACTGAACAAAGATAACACAAGCAACCACAGGCCATACAGCTGTTTTCAGATGACACAAAAATAGTAGCACTGATGTGGAATTTCAAACATGCATTCAACACTGCACTTTAAAAGCCATACTCCATCAGGGTTGTTTAGAAATATAACAGTGTGACTGCAGAGGTTGATGTGTGTTTTGCAGCGTGCGTGTATATTTTGTTGCAGAAGTTCTGGCCCAATAGTGGCCTATGCTTCTGCAGACAGAAGAAGTGTAATTTGGGTATTGTGGAATTGCATACAGCCCAAAGTGGTGTGTATGTCTTACACTGTGCATGAGTATCTGTGACTGTAGAAGAGCTGGCCCACAGAGGGCTGTGCTTCTGCAGACAGAAGTAGTTTTGTACTTTGAGTATTATGAATTTGTATCTGCAGCCAAAGTGGGTGTGCACAGTATGCCTTACACTATGCATGGTTTCTGTGGCTGCAAAAGCACTGACCCCACAGGAGCCTGTGCTTCTGCACACTGACGTAGTGTTGAGTATCATGGATTTCTATCTGCAGTCAGAAAAGGGTGTTTATGTCTTGCAGTACATATGTGCATCTGTGGTTGCAAAGCACTGTAGTCTGATAAGGGATGTTGTTTGTGTCATCTGGAAACAGTTGTATGTTGTTTGTCTTATCTGATGATGGCTTCCTGTGATAGCTTGTGTGGTCTTGTTTTTTTCTGCTTGGCGGAGTGGGGTGTTATGGTTGGAAAACCAAATGTCACATTCCTACATGTGTGGCATTAAGATGAACCCTAACTGGTGCATTAATGCAGTTCTATAGTAGGGGTGAGTAGGTAATGTAATATTATACAGAAGCAGAGCAACATCAAGACTGAGCACCTTTCTGCTGTAATCGGAATATTTAGTTTAATAGTTTAAAATAACTTAAGTAGCCAGCATGATTCAAGAACAGAAAACTGAGGTTCCTGGAAAATGCCCCAACTAGTTTTATGCATGTGCACATTCTCAGGAAACTGTTTCAGTCATAACCTCAAACCCATAGAGTGCATGTTCTTTAAAGTGACAGTGCAATATTAAAAAGGATGTGCAAAAAATCCAGAACAAATACAATGTGCATTAAAATGCTAACAAGGAATTGGATTAGTATTTTAACATGACTGTAGTTCATCAGAAACTAAGAACTGACAGGCTACATAAAGTGGCTCAGAAGATGAAGATGAACTCCCCAAAGCTGAGAATGAACCTTGGCCAAGAAGCAGCAGACTGTTGCAAAACATCATAAACTGAGAGAGTTTCTTTGAATTAAAGGAGTCCTGCCTTCTGATTCAATCTCTCTCATACAACAAACTTATTAATGTGTAAATTTATGACACAATATGTGATGGCAGTCTTATGATAACTTCTGCAGGAAATTATGGACTAAGGAACCAAAACTAGGACCAGCAACAGGATGGTATAGAGCAAATGTTAATGTGGATGATGGGCGAACAGCAGGAGGGACAAGGGAAGAGCCACATGTGGGTGGGGGAAGGGAAAAGGAGATTACCACAGGAATGGACTTAGTTCTGTCTGATCATTCAGTCCTGATGACTTAGGTGCCCCAGTTAAAATATTCAAAGGTCTCCTCCTAAGAATCAGTGCCTCAATGTCACCACAGTGTGGGTCCAGCTGCATTTTCTCAATGCCACAGAAAGGATGCATGTTGCCCTTTTATTTTATTTATTATTTTTATTTAGCTTTTGTTGACCAGGTAAGTGCACTAGACAAATCCTGCCTATTTTCAGGCACGACCGGGGAGGGATACAGATGAATGCCAACTGACCTTGAACCAGATTAAGCTGTTGGTGGTATTTTTAGTGAATGAGGGAAATTTGGCCGGACACTGGGGAAATTCCCTACTTTCGATAAGTGCCATGGGATCTTTAACATCTACCTGAACTACCACCAATCCAGGCAGATGGGACCTCGGTTTAACGTCTCATCTGAAGACGGCACCTCAGAAGTGCAGCACCCTCTCATGCTGCACTACAGTGTCAGTATTGGGATATTAACCAAGTGCCAGATGTGGGAACTGAACCCACAGCCCTCTGATCTCCGGCCTCAGAGGCAGTGTGCTACCTACTGAGCCACTGACACTGCTATTTATTTTATTTCCACCTTATGTTTTGCAAGGGCATTGTTTCCATCCTCATTGCATATGGCTTTCCAATGTTTGCCTATATGTATTTTAAAAGCTCTTCCTGTTTTCCAAATATAGAAGGTACCACATAGGCAAGTGGCCAAATATACAACCTCTTGACCATAACAATGAATGAAATGGGTGATCTAAACTTTTTTCATTGTTAACAGTATTGAAGGTGCTAATTTCAGCGACTGGGACAGAATTTGCAATGGCACAGCAATGACACCCTTTTGGTGTTGGGGTGGTCATATACTCATAGATTTTTTATTGTGGCTGGAAAGTGTGGACAAGCTTGGTCAACAAGTTGGGAGCCCTCTTGTTAACCATACAAATTCTAGAAGGTCATTCACACCCTCTTCAACCTGCCCCACTGTCCTCTCCTGAGTCCTACTCAAAGATGATTTGCCTGTCTCTAGCACCACTCTGGTTGCCTCTCCCTTAACAGATTTTTACAAGCTGCACCGTCCTTCCTCTATGAAAACTTGCATCTTCTCCTCCCACCTCTGTCCACCCTTACAAGACCCTCCTCCAACTGCTTTTACTGCTCTCCTTTTACTCCACTGGAGATCCTTCATGCCCTTTCCTCCCTTGACCTCTCTAAAGGATCTAGTTCAATGGGCTTGACCCATTATGACTCCATCGCTCTGTTCCTGCTATTGCTTTACCCCACACCCACCTACTTAACTTCCTTTTTCACTCTGTGCTGTATCACAGTCCTGGAAGTTTTTCAAGGTTCTCCTGCTCCACAACTGTGGTGACCCCACCTCCCTGGCAACCTTTGGCCTATTTTCCTTCTTACCACCTTTGCCATACTACAAGAAAAAATTGTCCATTCCCAGGATGCTGATTTCCTCTACTCCACTAACTTAATGTCTTCCAGTCCAGTCTGGTTTCCATAAAAAATACTCTGCTGTATCCTTTCTGCTGCATGTTACTGATTCCATCCTTAACGGGATGGATTATGGACAAATCACAACCTCTATCTTCATCGACCTTGCTAAGACCTTTGATTTGGTAGCCCATTTCTCCTGCTAAAGAAGCTGTGATCTTCAGGTCCGTCTGTCTCAGCTGTAAACTGGTTCAGATCTTACCACTCTGGCTGTCTCCAATTGGTACAGTTTGCAAATACCTTGTCCACTCTCCTCCCAGTCCAGTCTGGTGTCCCCAAAGGCTCCATTCTGGGCCCCATCCTTTATCAATTTTCCTAAATGTCCCTACATCTGTCTAAGTCAATTTGCATATTCACATGCATGCACATGACACTATGCGCTATGCCTCAGGTGTCTCAGTCTTTGCCTTGAAAACCTTGTTCCAACATGACATTAGCAATGTCTAACACTAGTTCTAATCAAACCAAAGTTGGGTTAACACCAAGAAGGTGGTGTCAGTGACCTTCAGCACTAGCAAAAAGTAGCCAGGATACCTCCCCCACCCCATCTTCATCACCCCGATGGCATTCCCCTGAAGGCCTATATCTTGGTGTGGCTGGACAGTAGACTTGATTTCTCCCATGTTCTAACTTTTTTCTCTGCTGAGACAGTTATAGTTGGTATGTTGAGGATCTGTTGATAAATACTCAATAAAGTATATTTAATTGAAAAAAACTTGACTTCTCCACCCATATCAATACCATCCACAGTTAGCCCCACCCCAAACTTAGTACTATGTACTACTACAAGGTTTGCCTTCATCCCATGTCCACTATGAACTGGCTGCCAAAATAGTGCTCTGAGTGTTTGAATGTGCAGATATGGTCAATGGCACCACCCTCCTTTTCTCTTGCCAGACTGGACACCGTCTGTTATGCATTTTGCCACTTTGCTGCTAATGCACCTTTTTGTACTCATCACTGCTCCCTCTCTCAACTCTTTGCAGTCTCATGGGGAGGATGCAGCTGAATCACTCTCCAAAAGACAGTGCCTCTGAGAGGAACTCCATGGGAAGAGGATGGGAAGGAGAGAGAAGGCTTAGTGTGGGTTGGGGTAGCCTGGCTGACAAAGGTAGCACTAGGGTAGAAGGAGTATACCAAGGAAATAAAAAGAAAGATCAGAGAACATTAGTCACAAATAAGTAACACCAAGTCCAGGAGAGTAAAATTTTGCAACCCTGCAAGATAAAAGAAAAACTTAGAGTATACAGTATTTCTCAAACCATAATAGTCACAAACAATTCGACTAAAAGCCAGTTGTCTCCCAAATATTTTAAGGATTTGGTATTAGATTAAACTTTAAAGACCAATATTGAAACAATATAAAACAATTACTAAACATTAAAGTGAAAGACAATTTAAATGCAATAGTTTTATTATTTTTACGGTAAACGTGCTCTTTAATCACCTTATGCATAGCCTGTGCAAAATTAGACTAGACTATGAAACTGTTCTTCTGTTTCTAGCCATTCTTTTAAATAACTTAATAAAAACTCAGGAAAGAGGAATAATCAAGAGCTTTGATATAACAACGTAGAGATAAACATTATACCCTCGCCTTGTTTCTGAATCTGTGCACAAACCCCTAACCTTCCAGCTTAACCTTTTGTAAATCTATGTAATCCAATATTAATGCAAATGACTATGATAGCTTTTGTGACTTTTTACAGTTATCACTCAGCTGTAACCCATATTTGCAGATTTTTTTTACCACTAATGAAGTTACTGCCAACCTATGGCTCCAGTCTTGGTCAGTTGACTTCAGAGTCACTGAGCATGCATTGAGCTGATAAGTACCATGGTTCATTTTTTTTTCTCTTGGGCAAGCACAGTAAACAACAGACTAACAATTACACAGGCCTGAGATGAGGATGGCTAAATATGCTTGATTGCTTTCCAGTCTGTAATGCTGTGTTGTAAAATATGGCTGCTGAAGGAAAGAATGTATTATGATAGCCTGCTTGTCTTTCTAATGGTATTCCTCAGAATCCTTCAAAGCAGTAATTCATTCAGCATTTTTGGTGTGATAATGTTCTAATTAAAGGGCAGATCCTGGCCTAATTATGGATTCCTTACCACATCAAAGGACAGTTCCTAATATTCTCTGTGCCACTGCATCTTATTACTGTTTAATTTGCCAGTTCATTAGTATGAACAGAGACTGTCAGAACTGGAAGTCATGGCAGGTCATGCTTGTTAGAGGAAAGATCTTTAGCAATGTGGGGGTGACTGCACAAATAGAGATGTTGTGGGGTTGTAAACTGTGCATCAAATAATTCTGTAATTTCACCACTGAGAACTGGGATTGATTCAAAGCTCTACAGAAGGTACAGTGTATGATAATATGACCCAGACATATTTATGTGCTATACAGCCATCCTTAGTTACTGAATGATAAATGATGCAGTACCTGATAATTATAGTAAGGTTCCATGGAATTTCCCCATTTCCATAACTAGAAAGGAGTATCAGTGCCTCACCCACTGATGCTAGCTTATCACATGTCTTACTGAAATAGATTTGGCCATCTACCTGGTTATCCTTGAATAATGGAGGGCCTACATAGAAACATAGGCTTTGACAGCAGATAAGGACTGCTTGGCCCACCAAGTCTGATGATTTCCTGCCTATTGGATAAGCTGCAGATCCTAGTTAACCAACAGCCTACTTCCTCCTACACCACTAGAATTGCCCTATGTCTCTCCGATGCTTTCTTGAATTCCCCACTGTTTTTAACCCCATGACCTCCTCATGAAGGCTGTTCCATGCATCCACCACCCTCTCCATGAAAAACTACTTGCTCACATTACCCCTGAGTTATGTATAGGCTGTCTGCTGTGATAGACAGACAGACAGACAATCTATTTTTTTTCATGTACAGTAGCTATATACAAGGCATGGCTAAGGGTGTCAAAAATAGGATATTATAATCTGTGTATTATAGTTGTTTTGAAAGCCAGTATTGTGGAACAATATTACCAAATCCAGAGGGCTTTGTAAAGCCAGTGCAGCTGGGCCAGAAAATGGCAGATGCATTGTAATACAGTGATATTGAAAGTATGGTTTGGCATGAACTCTTGCAAATTGAAGTAAATGTTGAATGAAACCACTTTGTACCTATACGTCTGGAGAAGGATTTGAGGTTATTAGTGCCTGTTTGTGATGAAGAAAGCAAGCAGAGTTCTTGGTTGCACTTGTGCAGGGTTCAATTAGAATTATAGGATATCAAATTATTACTTTATAATGCTCTGATGAGACCACACTTGGAGTATTTTTTTAGTTCTTTTTTAATCAAGGTTTTTCTCCTCTGTTACCAGTCCTTCTAGTCTATAGACTGATTTGCCTAGTGACCTTCCAGCTCTAACAACTACTACCCTAGCAGAAGTTTACACTGCAGGGGGCTAGTGATGGCAGCTATCATCTAGATAGCAGGTTTTATTTCTTACTTGTCCCTTCCACCTCTGTCATAGTGCAGTTCCATGCCGACCTGTGGCCTTGTGAGACATAATTTTCTTCTGTGGTAGGAGGGTGAACCTCCCTTGACCCTCCACTGTGGTGTATGTGGCTGTGGAATGCCATGCTTCCCTCCTTGAAGAGAAAGTGCTGAAACTGGCAGCACTACAGTACCTGGACTTCTGCTACCCACTTGGCAGTGCCTAGACTTGGTCCTGAACCCCAATTGCTCATGTTGAAGCACACTGCACAACTTCTGGGACACTGGGTGGCATCCTATATCTCAATGTATGATCACTGTTCCAGTGAAAGTATATATATGTGTGTGTGTGTGTGTATATATACTGTAAATATATATATATATATATATATATATATATATTATTTGTTTATTTAAAACTATGGTTACTATGATAGGTCTTCTGATAGGAATAGCCTCATTTACAGTGGCATCCTGAATACAGCAATTTACACTATTATCAAAAGTTGCATAGAAGGGCAACCCACATGATTCAGGGCCTCATTAATATAAGCTATAAAGGAAGAATAGCAGAGCTACTGTAGATGTTCTTTAACTACTATATATGCCCCTGATTAACCGGTCCAACCTCTTCAATAGGACCTTTCAACTCCATTTTCCATCTTCTTCACAGACTTAGTACCTACCTCTGTCTTCCATGGATTGCCCTCCATAGTGTTGCCACTGGGGTGATGCCATCATCCCATTAAGAGAGTGAATTCAAGCAGAGGTGGGAGCCTGTAGGAGTCCTAGTGTCATTGTGCTGTGACCAAGCATTTCCAAGTTTCTTTATATCCTTATGACACCAGCAATCAGGCACACAAGTCTGTACATATTGCCTTGCAGCATGTGACACCAGCCAGTGTCCTCTCTCCACACCATACTGTGGAAGTCAATTATAGTGGACTCTTTGAGTTAACACTTTTTGTCCATTATAGCTAATGCCCATAATACACGGTGGGCTACTTAGTTAAAAAATCAAGTGGCAGTTTTCAGTAACACTTATGTAGTGTATGCTGTTTTATATGGACTACAAATTATTTGTTTCTGTACACTTGCTCACCAGTAACAAGGTGATGAAAGTCAGGGTGAAGAAGTGCTTGTGGTAACTTGATTGTTTTTCTTCTGTGCGCTGTAAAAACTTGAACTTTATTTATTCCTGCATGCCAGAACCATGGCAGCATTGCTTCTTCCACCTTGGCCATTGCCTTCACTTTTTGCTTTATGCTCAGGATTCTGATTTGTATGCTACTCTGTTCGTAGGGAGTCCCGAGCTCAGCAGATTGGAAGTTGTAGATTTTGCAAGCTCTGCATGAACTGCAAAGTTGCATGTTCTCATTTTGTGAAGCGCATCAATCTGCTGCAATCTCAATTTTTTAGAGAGCAGGCGAGCAGAGCACTTAACGGATGCCATCACTGCAGTGATTACCAATGGTACGGGGTCAGAATGCAATGAATGAGTGAGTAGCTTGAAGCTTATTACTTGTTGCCCTGAAATGCCTCCTGAATACTGTTAACAAGCCACTAATGAGTTGGTGATTGGTCTCAGCCACACGCTATAGATGGCAGACAGCATCCATTATGTCTGAGAAAATTATTATGCCAGACCTATTGCAGCAGTTTGAGTAAGCAGGTTTTGTATGGCTTAGCTGATTCTCTGCATTGCCAAAGTATGGCTTAAATGTCATCTACTGTACCACCATGCAGCTCCATATATGATCACCTAGATGGTGCCCCTCAGCAGCATCTAACACCCTCCCACCCCAGAATAGGAGAGCATCCAGTTGGATGCAAGATCCTCCTCTCCTCGCTGGCATCTGATGACCCTACTTTGTTCTCAGACCTGGGTCAACATTATCATGAGCAGTAGACCTATTGTTGTGGTAGTGGGCTATCAAAGCTAGCCACAGGTTGATGTAGCTGAAGTGTTTCAAAAGGTTTTAGTCTGAGCGTGCACTTTTCTGTTCTACCTGTTTGTGTTTAAAATTATTGTGGGAACTTCTAATGTTGATCCATAAAAGTTGTTTACTCTGGTGATAACTTACAAAACTACTGTAGATGACATGACTTGAAAAGAAAGAATTTGAAAACATCAAAGATTAAGATGGACCTTGTTTTAAACCCTTTCTCTCTGCCCATGGGTGGCAGCATCTCAGGTAGCAGAAAGCAAGAAATCAGGTTCTGTTCTGATCTCCCAACATATGTGGATTCATTTCCATCTTTCAGATGAGGCGTTAAACTGAGGTCCCATCTGCCTGTTCTGATGGTAGTTCAGGTGGATGTTAAAGTCCCATGGCACTTCTCGAAAAGAGTAGGGATTTATGTAACACAATGGCACACTGAATGAGTGTTAGTTTAACAGGCTAAGGATCAATGGGTCAGATCTTGACAGGGACTTAATTTTGGAGCCACTCCTGTTCAATGCCTGTATATCAGTCATCAGGAGGGATCAGGAGCAGATTGGTCTCTTTGCAGATGACTCAAAGCTGGGTGCAGTGGTGGATGAGGAGGAGGGAGGGTGGCCTTGCAGGAGGTCCTGGAGGCTCTGGAAAGGTGGTCAGGAAAATGGAAACTAAAATTCAATGTGGGGAAGTGCAAGGTTCTTCACCTGGGAGTCAGAAATCTAGGCCAGAGGTATACCCTGGGAAGACACATGATTCAAGTCACGGAGGGATAGAGGGACCTGGGGTAGTGGTAGATGTTAAAATTAACAACTCAGAGACCTGTAGGAGGGCAGCAGCAATAGCAAATAGGATGCCAGGATGCATCGCCAGGGGATTACCTCAAAAGGCAGAACTGATCCTCCTACTGTACAGCTGTGTGGTTAGGCCACACCTCGAGTATTGTGTGAAATTTTGGAGACCACATTTAAAGAGGACATTACACTTCTAGAGAGGGTCCAAAGGAGGGCAACCAAATTGATCTGGAGCCTGGGGAGAGGACCTATGAGGAGAGGCTCAAAGAGCTCGACATGTACACCCTGAAGGAGAAGAGGGATGGGGGACATGATAGAGGTCTTTAAGTACATGAAAAGGATCAATAAAGGAGGCCCAGTCAGGGTGATCCAAAGGAAGGAGGGTGGGGCAACAAGAGGTCATGGGTGTAAGCTGGAAGGGACAGGCTCAGAGGGAGCGGAGGAGATGATATTTCACTGCAAGGGTGGTGGAGTCATGGAATGCACTGCCCAGGAGCTGATAGAGGTGGAGATCATTGATGGGTTTAACAGGGATGGAACAGGTACAGGGGAGGCTAAATCTGACCAGGCCCAATACAGGTGGAATATCTGGGACTGGGGACAATATAACCCAAGGAGGGGACACCAAAATCGAACCTCAGTGCGGGTGCTGAAAATCGAGCAGACTCGAGACAGTTAGCCAATTTTGCTAGCATTTTAGTATGTTAGTATGCCCATGCTTTGCTGTAGATGGAATGCTAAAACCACCTTCCTCAAGTGACTCTAATCTGAGAATGAATGAAGTCAGGATCTAAGTCCCCAATACCATTCTGGCAGACTGTTCGATGTGCCTACCCTCCTAAAAGTACTAAAATTTTTCCTATTTCCCTGAGTGCCTCCAATTTGCTTACTATGACATCTGGGGTTTATCCATTGCCTTATAGTATTATATTTATAGTATTCCATTAAATAATGTGTAATCTGTACACATGTATTACAGTAGATCCCTCAATTCTCTATTTTCCAAGTTGAATAAATCAATCGCTGATCTCTCATAGCTTTTATCTCCTCCCATATCTGCTTTGTAGCCCTCCTCTGTACGCTCTCCACTGAAGTCACATCCTAACTCAGAACAGATATTATTCCAGGTGCTGCCTAGCTGGTGACCTACAGTACACAGTAGCATAATAAACTTGTTTAATCAATTTACCAAATTCCATTTTATGTATCCCAGTGTTTGATTTCACCAGCATGCTGCATGCTCACATTGTGCTCCTGGTTTCAATCATTTGCATCTCTTTACTATATAACATTCATGAAAAACGAATATGTTAATTATCATACCCTTGAGTCTGGAGCTCATATTTTTATTAAATTAATAGATGGGTTCCACATGACATTAGATAATAGCTCTAAAACACTCTGCATTAACAGTAGCATCCCACTTGTACTGCCCAAAACATTTACAACATATTTTGCAGAATGTTTCCCTCCTTTCCAGAATTTCTCTTAATATGGCAGAGTAAATTGAATAAACTGGGGATTAGGATTAGAGATGCAGGAATTTTAAATTTGTAGTAAACATTCCCCATAAAATCAGGTACTTCTTGCTTTACAGAGCTTTTGTGAAGTATCTTCTCTAGGATAGTCATGTGCAATCTCTGCAAAATGAAACTAGGCTATTTTCCAAAGTCTCGCTTTGTGTTTTTTGGTTGTTTGTTATTGCACTTGGTGCCTATTCACCAAGTGGTGCAGGGTATCTGCAAAAGATGTAACCCTGGCCACACAGCTCAGGGTCCACAGACAGGCGCATGGTATCCGGCAGGCACATATGTGTACCACGCGTGGTGCCTGTCTGAAGCCCTGCCCCTGGCATGCTGCTGCACAGGGTTGGATTGGAGGACACAGACAGACATCCAATTGGATGTCCATCCTGGGTCCTAAAGTGGATTCCTGCTTTGTGTGAGCAGGGATTCTGGAAAAGTTGTGAGAGACAAGAATTTGCAAAGATAGGTGAATGCCTGAAAGGCTGATCCCAGCCCTTCCTATCTAACCAACGGATAGGGCAACACTGTATGGTGATTGTAATGTGCCATGACCTGTGGGGTATTCTTAGGAGCACACAACAGATATGGCAGAGTCTTCACTACCATATCATACCATATCACAGATTTCTTTGACTGGGTAACCAGAGTGGTGGACCAAGGGGAGCAGTTGATATCACCTACCTTGACTTCAACAACGCTTTCAATACTGTTCCACATAGAAGATTGATTAATAAGCTGGGTAGGCTTGGGGTGAGTCAGAAGTTGGTCAACTGGGTGGCAAATTGGTTGACGGGTAGAAAACACAGAGTGGTGGTAAGCGGTATACAGTCAGAAGAGATGCAAGTCACAAGTGGGGTACCTCAGGGATCAGTCCTGGGGTCAGTCTTCTTCAATATCTTTATCAGTGACATTGCAGATGGACTGGAGGGTAAGGTTTGTCTGTTTGCAGGTGACACCAAGATCTGCAACAGAGTAGATGATCCAGATGGGGTGGGCAGAATGAAGAGATCTGGATAAACTAGCAAAATGGTTGAAATAGTGGCAACTGGGGTTTAACACAAAGAAGTGTAAAATCATGCACATAGGAAGGAGAAACCCTGAAGCCACCTATAGGCTGGGAGGGAGTTGCTGGCAGTCACAGGGAAGAAAGAGAGTTGAGCATTTTCATCACCGATGACCTGAAATCATCCAAGCAGACCACTAAAGCAGTAGGTAAGGCTAGGAGGATGTTGGGGTGTATTAGTAGGGGTATCACAAGTTGGAAGAGGTAGGTAATAATCCCTCTTTACAAGACACTGGTTAGGCCCCATCTGGAGTACTGTGTGCAGTACTGGAGGCCACACCTTCAGAAGGACATTAACCAAATTGAGGCAGTCCAGAGAATGGCAACCAAAATGGTGCAGGGACTGCATCAGAAAACATATGAGGACAGATTAGCAGAGCTCAATATGTATACCCTAGAGCAAAGGAGGGAGAGGTGATATGATCGAAACATTCAAACACCTTAAGGGCATTAACAAGGTGAAAGAGTCTAATATGTTTCAATACAAGAAAAATAGCAGGACAAGAGGACACAGCATGAGATTAGAGGAGGCAGATTAAGGGGTAATGTGAGGAGGTTCTTTTTCAGAAAGGAAGGTGGATGCATGGAACAGCCTACCTCAGAAGTGGTGGATATGAATACAGTGCAGGGCTTCAAACAGGCATGGGATAGGCCTAAGAGAGCATACAGATTAGTAGATAGGCCATTGACAGAGCAAAAAGTAGAAAATAAATGGGTAGACTGGATGGGCCTTGTGGTCCTTATCTGCTGTCAACTTCTATGTTTCTATATCCTGTACCCCCTTGCCTGGCATGCCATGCCGTTTGAATGGAATAGAATGGAGTATGGGCCTGTTCCCTGACATGCCCCTCTACAGTCTATGCACATACTGTAGCTATGCTAATTGCAGGGGATCAGGTGCAGTAGGACACCCATCCTTTCCATGCATGCCACAGGGGATCTGCTGGATCCCTGATGCATAGCCCATGGTCTTGGGGTTGCCTACACACACCACGGATCACAGCATGTATGCAACCACACATTATGTATTAAGGCCCAATGTGCACTTCACGAAGAACATTACTTGGTGAAGTGCAGAAAAGTGGTGAAAAACTCCATGGATTGGAAGAACTTCACACATCTCTAATTAGGAACTATTATATTCAAGTTTTCTAAGCATAAGAATGGGCCTACTGTTACACATTCTGTAGTGCTAAAAATAATGGAGTGTGCTATCATGAGCATAATATGAAAATTAAACAAATCTCCAGGCACAGATTCAAAAAGTTACACAGTGACTTTAAAGTAATGAAATACCAGCTACTTGCTTTTCAAATCACTTCTTTCTTTGTTGACAGATATTCTGTTCCATGCGTAAGTGCTTCAAGTGCCATTACTTTGTACAGTTCAATTAATAAGCACTAATCTTCCATTCAGATACAAACCACCACTTTGAGGTTTCAGAAGGTCTCCACTGGTTATATACTCAGCTTTATGCCTTCTGTACCAGGCATGTGGAGCATGTGCAGAGAGCATAATGCTGTATTTTATTATCTTAATATTAGATTTCACAGTTTCTATTTCTTTTTAAAGAATCATTCAAAGAATTTATACAGCAAGTATCTACTAGAATTAATGACATTAAATTATTTATATTTATAAGTCATGTTTAACTTTAGTATTTTCTAGGTTTCATTTTTCCTGTCTCTCACTATTGGACAACTAAATATTTAATATGATGTATTGCAAAAATACTATGTTAAATCAACAATTAGAGTTGAAGCTTCGTGTCACAAAGTAAGGATGTGCAATGTTAGGGTAACAAATTACTTAGTCATGGTGACTCTATGGTCCTTGGGGCGTGAGCGATCACACAATGCAGCTTTAGCATTGACCTAACTTTGTCACTGTGTGCCCGGCACCAAAATAGTCTAACCTAATGGTTAGAGAAGGGTGCTGAAGTAAGGGCATACCGACTTTGCACCATGCAATCATTTGAGCCGCATGGAACACCACACCATAGATTTAGAAAGACTCAGATAATATTTACCCTGACATCACATTTTGTTTTGTTCTGTGACATTAACATTCAGCCCTAATTAATGTTTTAACATAGTTGGGGTTCTTTTTGTAATGAATTTCATTTTAATTTTACAAAGTTATTTGAAAACAAATACACAATACTTTGTACCAAGAATTCTGCCTGAGGCTGGCATTGTCAATACTTTTAATATGACATACTCTGCCTCTGGCCTGTGGCAGGGTTGTGCATAGTTCTACAGGCCATACACTAAGTAGCAGACCAGATGTACACAATGTATCAGGCCTATCAGCTTTCGTGCATTTTATGGCCCAGGGCCATATAAAGCATCAGACCTGTCACATACTCATGAGGCCTATTCCCAGCATCATGCATGTCTCTGCGGGCTGTACACAAGGTACCAAATGCACCTGTTTTTGCAAATCAAGTTTATAAATAAAGTCCATCTGTTAACATGCAGCATGTGTTCCACGACACCTGTGCTAAAACTAAATCCATCTGTACAAATGCAAAAACATGGCTTTTCACAGAGGAACAAAATTCATCTTCAGAATGGAACTGTTACAGTGACAACTCTGCAAATAGACTAAGTCCATTTGCAGAATGTGTAAAAAGCACTTTCTATAGATGAACAAATTATGTCCATCTCTGAAAACACAATGTTATCATCGGGAGAAGCAATTTTAGCTCATTCTGACAACAGTTCCCATGAATACATTTTATGAACATACCAATATATAAATTTAAGAAAGAAAGATGATTTGGCTCATCAAGTTCTTTTGCCAACCAACTCACAGATGATACCTTCACCTTTTTCTTCAAGTATCTTAACCAGTGTAAGTTTGATGGATTTGGAAATATTGAAATAAAGACATTTGGTAAGCAGAAAAAGACCGGAGTCCATTGTGTCTGCTCTGTTCCTATCTAACATGGCACCACCAGCTTAGTGCTCTATGTGCACTGCCTAGCTCCCTAGTGGAAGCTTGACCCTGCTCCTGTTCTTACCATTTCCATTATATCTTATTTGTTCAATGTGTCTGTCCCACCCCTCTTGAAGCCCAGCACAGTCTCCATATCCACCAGTTCCCCAGGCAAGGTATTTTGTTTACTCTAGTTTAAGTGTGCAAAAATGAAAAAGAAATACTGCACATTCAGGTATTAGAAAAAGGGAAAAATCTATGATAAAGTAAGAGGAAGGATGCCAGTCAGCATGGCTGCCAGTGTAGCATCCCTTAACTTTTCCTGAAATGACCTTGTGTGGAGGCAGAGCATTAGAAGCTAAAAATTGATGGATAACTAAGTTACAAAATATAAAATGAAACAGAAATTAATGCTGATCTCTTAGCCTAGTAAAGCTATTATGAATTTGCAAATGGAGTGGAATGTCTATTTGTTCATTTAGATTATTCTCCTTGATAAAGCCTATATTTAGTGGGAAATGTTGTCATGAAAGGTGGCCAGTTACTACGTGAAGATGTGAATAAACTATGCAAGAAACGAAGTGATAAAAGCTTTTCAGAGTCTGTTTTTTCTGATTTCTGGCTACAGACCCAGACCACTGAACTTTTAATAAGGCTATTGAGATCCTGTGAACAGCCTGCTTGTGAACAATCTGTCCTCACCATTACAGGCATATGAGGCCTAACCTTTGATTAGCTACTTCTCCTGAAAATAATCACCATAGTTATGTTCCAACAAGTGTGAAGTGCTCTGGCAAGCTTACCTCTCAGCCCCTAACACAAAAATCTGGAAAAAGTTTATGCAATTCAAGGACAAATCATCATCTCAGGGACACATGGGGTCTTTTAAGGGATATCCGGAGGTTGTGGTTAAGACTCCCGTGATTTTAGTTCTTCCCAAAGATGTTCACTGCAACCTCTGGGAGCTCCTAACACAATAATCCCCAGGATTTGTTAATATAACGTAAAGGGGCTTTGCTATCCTTAGTTGTAAACAAATAGAATTTATAACATTGACAATTCTGTTTAAATGATACCACTGCATTTCTGAAGAATTGTAATGCCATTTCAGAAGAATATTAAAGCACTGACATAATATAAAACACATTTTCTGACAGAAAATAATTCTGCAACATTATTATTTGTTATTCTTTTGTCCTTACACTCCCTTCTACTCAGCGACAAAACACACATCTTAGGAGGAAAAGAGGAAAGGATGCAGTTGAATTCACAGCAAATCTGGGATAACTGATGGGTTCTAAACAGGAAGCCTGCTTCTGAGGTGCAAAGTACAGCACTAGTAGTTAATAAGACCACTTAGCTTTAGCTGGAACATTGCAAGGATGTAACCTCTTCCTATGCACCTCAAAGATCATTGCAAGTGGTCAGCAAGGGTAGGGCTGCCACATAAATAACTACAAGTTAGATATCAAGCTAGTAAGAGACATGGTATGGGGGATAAATGTAAAAGAATAGAAAATAATAGTGACAGTGATGAGGAAACAGAGGAGCTGCTGTGTTGAACACTAGTAGGGAGGGAGCCAAGAAAAAGAACAGAGGACTGAGGCACACAATCCAATTGATTTGGCAAATACATATCAGCCACTAGCAGACACTGTCAGGCATTCAGATAATTCACAACAAATCATCACTGGGAGAACAAAATACACACATTGTGGTATTAGGGACCCATTTTAAGATACACAGACAAAATCATTTGCAAATGGAGGAAAGACAAGACTACAAGTCTACAGTGAGCTGCCTACCTGGAGCAAAAGTCAAGGATATTAAGGACAGTTTAGATGATTTGTCGAAAGGAGCCAGGAAATAGTGGTACTACATGAGGAGTAAATGACACATTGGTTTAGACTTGATGATGACATCATATAAGACTTTGAGAACACAGGTGCAAGGTTAAAGGTGAAAAGGAGCAAAGTGATGATCTCAGAAATGTTGCTTTCCCCAGAAAAGGGCCTGGAAAGTTAAGAACAATTAGGAAAATGAAAACTTGCTTAAGAGCTTGGGCCAGTTGGGGAAATTCATTTTGAAGATAACTAGTGTAAGTTCTATAACAAAGATAATTGTACAGAAGGGATGGATTACATCTAAATAGGTGTGGGACCAGACCGTTAGGAGACTGCCTACACAAGTGCATAGAAATGACTTTAAACTGATAGGTGAAGGGACTGGGGAGGTGCATACATTTGCAGGATATCCAGGAATAACTAGCACAGAACAGCAAAGGATTTTCACTTAATAAGGGAAGAATAAGGATAAGGACTGGGAATGTCTGATGATAAATGCAAGAAACCTAAGAAATAAGTTTGGTGAGCTAGAATTTATACAGTACTACATAGGGAGAATCCAGATGTAGTTGGCATAACAAACTTGATGGTCAGAGGATGACACCTGGACCAAGGATATAGATGGATACAAGTTATTTAGAAGGAATATAAAGGGACAGAGAGGGTGTATTAGCTGTATATATAGCCAAACATTTATGGGCAGAAGAAATTAATCTAATCTAGCAAGATGGCACAGAAATAGTCTGGCTAAAAGTGAATAAAATAGTTCACGTTATATAATACTGGGAGTAAACTACAGACCACCAAACCAAAATGCTAGTATAGACAATGGACCTGATTCCAAAATGGGTTATGCATGTCACAAGGTGACTCGCCAAACCAATGGTGCAAGTCACAATGTGCAAAATGTGGCATAATCAAGTACATTCCAAGACGCTGCCCGCCATGGCATGGGTGGCCTGCATCCAAGTCGTCTCTCCACTGGCCACAGGCTCTATGGCATGGTAAAAGGTGGGGATTACAGCAGCACCTGTGCCCTATTCTGAAAGGGCAGCTGCTGTAACCTACTTACACCATTCCAGGACACACTGCCTCACTGCAAGATTAAACCAGCAATTAGCTGGTCTAAGGGCATCTGTCCTGGCAAACTGATAGTTGCCCCACAGTGCCACAAAATGCACACAGCCATGCCTTAAGGACCCCCATCACAGTGCTGTCCCCCTTACAAGTCTGGATGCCACTCAGGTTCATTTTTGGTGTGCCCCCTCTTGTGCCTGTGCCACATTGCCTACTCCCCATGGTCTTCAGGGATTGTGGGGCTTGCTTCAGGGCAGGGGCTCAGGGGCTGTTCCTCATGGGCTGTGCTTGCAGCACTCTGGCCCATTAGAACCATTCCTGTGGCACAGCCCTGCAGCTGCCACAAGTTGCAGGGACATAAGTGCTGGGGACTCTGCCTGTCCTGGAATAGGGCACAGGGTACCTGATGTAGCAGTGCATGTCACAACTCACATACACCCACGAGTTGCAATATACATCTTGAAATCGGCCCCATGTGTTGCCTGATATGACTAGGGAACTTATCGGAAGGAATAATATTGTTTTAATGTGAGACTTACATGCCCCAGGAGAAGATTGGAAGACAGCACAAGGGGCAGTAGCCAAGATAAATATTTAGCAAGTAGTTTGTTAAACCCAAACCTGGAACAATATGTACAACAAACTACAAGAGGTAATAATACTTTGGACAGGTTCTAATTGACCTTGGGGACAATCTGTATAAACGTAATGTTAGGGAACCACTGGATGAAGTGACCATTCAATGGTATCATTCAAAATAAAAAGGAAAAAGATGAGTACCATGGGCTTGACAAACAGGAAATGCTGCAACCAGGCAAACTATGAGGCCATGAAAAGGAATTACAAACTTCAGACTGGAAGTATGGAATAGAGGGAAGGGGTAGATGGTATCTGTAAGGTCATGATAAACAAAATAAAATCATTTGAAAGACAGGTTTTACCAGTTGTATCAAAACATAATAGGACAGGGAGAATGCCAGTATAGTTATCGAAGTACAGGCTACAAAAATAAATAGGAAAGAAACTGTTTAAAAAGGTAAAAGAAAATAACCCAACTATGGGAACAATACAGGAAAGTAGCTAACATCTGTAAAAGGAGATTAGAGACACTAAAAGAAAGAAGAAACTAGATATATCACAAACCAACAAATAATACAAAGGCATGTTTGAACTATTCAAGGTCTACAAGGGGTGGGGACAGATCAGCTGGACCATTACTAAAACAATGGGATAAAGTTTGAAGATGAAAAAGAAACAGTAGACATGCTTAATACATTTTTTGGATCCATATTTCAAGTTTCAGAGTTATGCAAGGTGGACAGTCCAGATGGAGGTAATATGTGTAGAATATATATATATAGAGAGAGATGATTTGAGACTGCTATAGAACATAAATGAGAACAAGGCTCAAAGACCTGATGGTTTCACCCAGGCTATTGAAGGAATTGGGAGTGGTGTTGGCTGACCCAGTGACTAAACTATGTAGCAAATCATTGGAAAGGGCAAGCCCACTGGACTGGAAAAGAGCAGTCATTATATCTATTTTAAAAAGGTGCAACAGGTGATAAAACTAACTACAGACAAGTGAGCTTGACGTCAGTAATATGAAAACTCTTAGAAAAATGCTTGAGGATGGAACCAACAGATTTATGGATGAGAACAATATATGGGATGTAACACAGAATGGGTTTGGCAGGGCAGGTCATGTCTAACAAGCATGATAGAATTCTTTGATAAGGTCAGTGAGGCCAGCAGATGCTGTGTTTTCTGGACCTTGCAAAGTGCTTGATAAAATTACACATGCAAAACTAATAAGAACAAGCATTTGTCAATGCCGAATGTTTGCTTGCTGGCACTGGCATTGGTAGTGTAAGTTACAGAGCTGCATAATAAGATAATGGCGTAAGTACTGAACTGAAGCCAACCCACCACCACCTGCAGAGAGTGGCAGGCATTGGGGTGTGCCTTTGGGTCATCAGGCATAACGACCACGCCATTTCACCACACCCTACCCTGCAGACACTGACAAGTGTCACGGTGTGCCTTAGGTCTTTGGCCCTTATGCGCACCCATTCCATCAGAAATACAGTGAGATGGGTGCGGTATGGGAGAATGGGGTGAAGTTTGGGCCCGAAGAGTCGAGGCACACCTTGATGCCTCTCACTGGCTGCAGGGTGTGGGTGGGGGTGGAATGGTATGAGCATGACAGGCAAGAATCCCAAGTCACACCCTGATGCCTGTCATACTCTACAGGGTGGGGGCGTTATAGTCGAAACCCTAACGCCTCAGGAATTCCGTTGGTATTTTCACTCCAAATTTTCAACATGTTTTTTGTGACCCCCACCTCATGAACAGTGGCAATATCAGTTTGTTAGCCGAAAACTGCTTTTGCACAGCGACTATGGCATTTGGCACCACAGGTGCAAAACACGCATTCGAACAGGATGTGAAAAATGACAGCGGTACTGTTCATGGGAGGTGTAAAATGGCAATGTTGAAAATCTGCTGTGAAAATCTTTAAAAAAATGGTGAAGTCAATGCAGTGCATGAAACTGTGCAACGCACAACCGTAATGTAACTAGTTTGGGGACTTTTTACAGTAGATTGTTAACACAGGCATTTTGGGACCTCCGATCATGAACAGTGTCAGTGTGATTTTCTTTATCTGTCCCGAACAATGATTTCCCACAGCGACTCATGCATCTCTGCACTGAAAGTGTGAAAACACATTTCGGCCATGTTGTGGAAAATGACAGCTGTACTGTTCATAAGGAGGTGTGGAAAAATGCCACTGGTGAAAATCTGGACTGAAAATACTACAAATTCATGAATCTCGAGGTGCGTGGAAACTGCACAATGCACACTCATAACACAGTCATTTAGGAGTTTTGTCACCAAATTTTCAACATAGCCATTTTAAGACCTCTGCTCATGACGAGTGTCACTGTGATTTTCTTAATCTGTCCCAAACATTGTTTTCACAAACCGACTGTACCATTGTGCTGCTACATGTGCGGAAACACATTTTGTGCGAGATGTGAAAAAATGGTAGCTGCACTGCTCATAAGGAAGTGCTGTAAAATGGCACTGTTGAAAATCTGGTGTGCAAATATTACAAATTCAAGAACTTGCTAGTTGCATGAGGAACTGCGCAACGTATGCCTCCTAAAACAGTCATTTGGGAATTTTTTCACCAAATTTTCAAAATAGCCATTTTAAGACCTCTGCTCATGAACAGTATCACTGTGATTTTCTTAATGTGTCCCGTACATTGATTTCATACACCGACTGCACCATTGTGCACTACATGAGCAGAAACGCGCTTTGGGTGAGATGTGAAAATGACAGCTGTACTGTTCATAAGGAGGTGTGGTAAAATGGCAATGTTGAAAATCTGGAGTGAAAATATTGAAAATTTGCAAACTTATGAGCGTGCATAGGAACTCTACAACGCCGCTCAGTAAAACAGTCACTTTAGGAATTTTTCACCAAATTTTCAAAATAGCCATTTTAAGACCTCTGCTCATGAACAGTATCACTGTGATTTTCTTAATGTGTCCCATACATTGATTTTGCCACCGACAGCGCCATTGTGCACTACATGAGCGGAAACACATTTTGGGTGAGATGTGAAAATGACAGCTGTACTGCTCATAAGGAGGTGTGGTAAAATGGCAATGTTGAAAATCTGGAGTGAAAATATTGAAATTTCAGTAAACTTCTGACGTGCGTAGGAACTGCATAATACGCACTTCGTACAACAGTCATTTTAGAATTTTTCACCAAATTTTCAACATAGCCATTTTAAGACCTCTGCTCATGAACAGTGTCACTGTGATTTTCTTAATGTGTCCGTACATTGATTTCGCACACCGACTGCGCCATTGTGCACTACATGGGTGGAAACACATTTTGGGTGAGATGTAAAAATGACAGCTGTACTACTCATAAGAAGGTGTGGTAAAATGGCAATGTTGAAAATCTGGAGTGAAAATATTGAAAATTCACGAACTTACGGCGTGCGTAGGAACTGCATAATGCATGCTCGTAAAACAGTCATTTTTAGGAATTTTCCACCAAATTTTCAAAATAGGCTTTTGAGGCCCACCTTATGAACACTGGCAGTGTCATTTCATTAATCATTCCGGAAGGTGATTTCGCACAGTGGCTGCGAAATCACCCTTCGGGACCAAGTAATGCTATGACAGTGCAAGAATTCATGAGAGGGTCCCAAAACCCATGTTGAAAATTTGGTGCAAAATTCAAAAAAATGCCTGAGATATGCAACAAAGTTGAAAAACTCCTATCTATCCCATTATACAGCTTACCGGCATTTCCTCAATTCACGGTCAGCTTTGAAGAGTGCAGAGCGTGTTCCCGGTCCACCGAAGATCCTTCGCGCCAGACTCGGAGGTAAGTATGGGGTGAGGGCGGAAGTGGGAGAGAGTGAGTCGCAGTGGTGGGTGCGGGTTGTGGGGGGCAGGGAGACTGCGAGGGACAGTTTTTCTTTACAGGTTTTAAAAAAAAAACAGCGGGATGTTTGCCATGCTGGAGTGGGCTCCCAGGGTGGCAGAAGGATGGCTGTTGGGGCATGGAGCCGATGGGGATTGTGCACCCTGTCAGCCATGACATCTATTGCCATGCTAGGGTGAGCTCCCAGCGTGGCACCCACCTGTACTGGGGGTGACAGTGAAGCCCGGCCCGGGATTGGGCATCCCGTCGGTGACAACTATGGGGGTGGGGAGATACAGTGGAGCCGGCGAAGTTGGAGGCACCCGTCGGCCGTGCCATCATTGCCACGCTGGGGTGGGCTCCCAGCGTGGCACCTGATCTTTTGGGTGGTGCGTGGAGCTGATGGTGGATTGGGCACACCCATCGGCCGTACAGTGTGAGGGGAGGTGCATGAGCATGCAGTGTGCGTGCATGTGGGGGAGAGCTCTGCTCACTCCATGGAGCTCTCCCTTTCAATGTATGCCATCAGATTTTTCAGCTGTCATAGACAGCTGGAGCAGTGATTGGTGCTCTGCGACCGTGCCTGCAAATACACTGACTGAATTGGAAGAGGCTGACAGACCTCTGGAAAACTCCTATGATGGCACTATGTTTCTTGCACATGCGTGCAAGCAAACATAAAAATGAAGAGTTATGGTTTTAATCCATGGTTAGTAAAATGGATTAAATCAAGGCAGTAGAACAGGGTGCAGACAGTTAAGATAAATGGATATGAATTGTCAGAAAATAAAGTAATTAATGGAGTTCCCCAAGGGTCTGTTTTGGTGCCATCATTGATTAACATATATATATATATATATATAAAGTATTTGCAAACAGATAAAGAGCATGGTTAGCTAAAACTGCAGACAATGCTGAAGTGGACCATGTTGTGGACACTAAAAAGGATATTGACAAGCTACAGGATGATCTTAATAAATGATGCATATGGTGGTAGGCTGCCACCGACAAGATATCTTGTCCTAAAACCTATCGTTCTAAATCTTCTGGCAGCCTAAGGGTTAACAAATCAAATGATCTTCAATCTGGACAATGTGGGCATGGTGATGCACTTTGGTTACAATAATATGCAGACAAAATACTACATGCGTGGATAGAACTAAGAACTTCAGAATATGAGAAAGGCGTGGGGTTATAATGAATAGCAAATTCAAATTTTCAAGCATTGTGATGAAATGGTCTAAAAATTTAATAAAATCTTGGGCTGTATAAGGAAAAATCTGGTATGTAAGGAGAAAGAGATGGTGTTGCCATTGTATACTGTAGGTTGCTTATTCATCCACACCTGAAGTACTGTGGACAATTATGGAATCTGTCGGACAAATATTAACAAGCTGGAAAGAGTACAGAGGACAATGACAATGATCATAAAACAAATGGAAGGATTGGATTATGAGGAAAGGTTGGATACGCTGGGTCTGTTCAAACTGGAGAAGAGGAGAATGAGGGAAGACATGGTACTAGTTTTTCAGTCCATTACAAAGAAGGACCTAAAATCAAATTTAAATATTGAATTGTTGGACGGACAGTAAAAGAGAAACTAGATGGCATAAGCTGCAACTAAAGGGGTACACAGTTTAAAACTGAAAGGAGGAAAGCACAGTTTTCACATACAGTGGTGAGAACCTGAATAGCTTACCTACCGAAGTGGTAGAATGTCAAACTGTTAATAGTTTTAAGATAGGTCTAGACAAACATCTAGTAAAATGGGCATCAGTGGCTACCACACTGATATAAGGCAGACCAGCTAGTTGGGTTACTGTGTTTCCTCTTGTCTGTTCTCTCCTATTTTCCTACAAATAGCTATAAGTGGATGGTCTGGAGCTGCACAAGGCAAGTGGTGCAACAGGTGACATGGGAAAATGGATCGAGCAGAAACAGGGACCACTGGACCACAAGGGAATGTGAAACTGTGGGCCACAAAGGAGTGGGGTGAACCACAGAACCACAAGAGATCTGAAACCTTAATGGGTTATGAAGGGAATGCATCCTGCTATAATGCCCAGGTGCCTGGCACCCCACTGTTGTGCAATTTTGGGTATGGTGACATGCCATTCATAGTGAAATGTGACATGTTGCACTGTGTCACAAGAACACACCATGATGTTAGCTGGCACAAACCCTGTATTCAAAATGCAGTCTACCAGTAAAACTATAGTTTAACAAGAGTTCATTCTTAGCTAATCAGAGTAATGGTACTGTACAACTTGAAGTAGACCATAACGAGAGAAAACAACAACATGCATGGTTCTAGTACTGCACATGAATATTTAGCAGCAATAACATTGTTGTTAAAATTCTGTTTTCATCTGAGATAAATACATTTTAATCTATGTGTTAATTTGTGATACATAATTACTTATTACTTTAACAGACTACATAATAAAATACATAATTAACTCATGCCTAATTAATGTACATGTGAACTGCAATATGTCACTTAAAACCTGTTAGGCTCTCAAATTAACATTCAATTTCTTATTTGACATGAAGATGCACATCCAGGCTTATCACATGTCTAATCATATTGGCACATTTAAACTCTTTACTGCTATATGCATGCAGAACAGAACCATATAGAAAATATATTTAGTACACATTCCTGTGAGTATACATTTATTAACTGGAACTGTTTTACCAGGTAAACATGCATAGCTACAAGAAGAATCGTGTTTACAAATGTGACCTGGGGAGGTAATGGGTGGAAAAGTTAGTTCCATACAATCAGAGAAGGAACAAATATTATTAGACAGTAATTTAAAACAGTACAGGGATTTATAGAACTACAAGAAGAGGTGCAGGCCATGTATGTGGAAAATACAGTTCAACAAAGTACAATCAAAATACAAAACATACAAAAGCAGTCAGCTACAGTCACAAGGATGTAACTAAAAACTTGAAAACGGTTCTTTGTCTCACAGGACTATACGGCACTCCGCTGAACCCTCATTTACCCACCTCCTTCACTAGACCTAAATCTTACTGGCATAAATCCAAACAATTTATTGTACTGCTAATCCTTCTGGCAGGGGATATCAAGCCAACCCTTGACCCACCACTCCCAACACCCCGCTCCCTTCCACTCTGCAGAGGCCTCAGACTCCTGCACCTCAACATCTGCAGCATCCTAAACAAAATTACGCACTGCAACCCATTGCCCTATCACTATGTCCAGATGTCCTAATCATAACAGAGATCTGGCTAAAGCCCCATCACTCAGACTCTGAGTTATCCATCCCTGGCTATTCAATTATTAGGCATGACCACCAGGGCATGAAAAGAGGCGGTGGCATTGCCATATTTATCTCCACCAGGCTACAGTTCACCTTGGTACAAATCACACACTCACCAGGAATAGACTCATTACTAATCAAACTATCACTCCCTTATTCCAACCCAGTATATGTTGCCAGCTCCTATTGTTCCCCTGGCACCACCTGCTAATGTCCTAGACCATCTGGACACCTTAAAGCAATCAGTCTCTACTGGTGAGCTCCACATCCTCGGCAATTTCAATTTCAACTGGCTTGCTAAAGACAGTGCCAAGCTGAGAACCAAAATAAATGTCCTAAACCTCACCCAGCTAGTCTCTCACCCCACCTGTCTAAACCATAAAACACAGAACCACTCCCTCCTGGACTGGTCCCTCACCACTCATCCACATAGGATTATTAATGCGGTTTCTCCCAGACTCCTAAGTGACCACCACATGACCTACATGGTCAGGAAAGTACACAGGCCTCAGCACCCCCAAGGACACTGCTCACAAGGTCATATAAGTCTCTAGATCTAGCATCTCTACTGCATGACCTAGTTCACGTAGACTGGTCCTTCATCCTGAAGGCACTCTCCATTGACTCTGCACTCAAATCCTTCAAGGCCAGATTTCTTACAGTATGGGACTCCCATGCCCCTGAGGAAAAAAAGGGTAAGAGCCACCCACCTTCCCAAGGTCTCCACCACTATCATCAGCCAATGCCACCCAGGGACCAGGCATGGAAAACTCACAAGAAAACCAACACCAAATTGTTCCTCCAGTGCTACCATGCCCTCCGCAACTCCTGCACCAAACTTATACACCAGGCCAAAAGAACTACTTCTTGATGGCCTTCAACTCAAATATGAACCACACAACAAACTTCTGGAAAACTATCAAATTCTTCTTGCCCTCCAGTCCAACCACCGACTCGAACCTAACCATCCAGGGTGCTACCATCACTGACCTGGTGAGGTTGCTTCTGCATTTAATACCTTCTTCACCAACTCGCGGACTCTCTTCTAGCTGCTCTCCAGCACCCACTCACACCGAGTACCCCCCAGGATCTGGAGCCATCCTGCCAGCCCTTCAGTTTCTCCTTTGTCCAGTCTCCCCAGCCAAAGTATTATAGTCACTAGGGCCCTTAACCCTGACAAAGGTAGTTGCCCCACAGGCCTGGATGCAAAAATGCTATACTTGTCTTCCCCACCATAGCCACCCCGCTGGCAGACCTCTTCAACCTCTCCTTCTCACTAGCCAAAATACCAGCCTACTGGAAGCAGGCAACTGTCATCCCCTCCCCAAAGGTGGTGACCCTCATCGCTGGTAAATGTCACACGATCTCTCTCCTCCTATTCTGGCCAAACTGCAACAATGTCTTGTTCTTGCCAACTCACCTCCTATCTAGATGCATCCTCCTTCTTCACCCCCTACCAATCAGGCTTTCACAAATCACATTCAGCTGTCACCTCCTTACTAAGGCTCACTGATGACATACTCACCGGCATGGACAAAGGGCTCATCACCTCAGCCATTTTATCAACTTGGCCAAGGCCTTGACACCATCTCCCCTCATTGCTTCTATCAAGCTAAAAGCTGCTGGACTCTCCGGCTCGGCCTCCAGCTGGTGTCATGCATACCTGGTAGGTGAACCAATTGGTAAAAGTGGCACCCATAGCCCTAGTCCCTGCCAGTCACTACTGGTGTCCCCAAGGTTCCATCCGGGGACCGCTACTCTTCTCCATATTCCTAAATGATCTCCCATCGGTCTGCCAACATTCATCCATCCACATGTATGCAGATGACACAGTTCTGTACACTACAGGCCTCTCCCCGAGGGACCAACGTACTCAACAGAATTTCAACACAGTCCAGCACTGGTTCCGATCCAACCAGCTGTGCCTAAACCCCAAGAAAACTGTCTAGCTAACCTTCAGCTCACAGGCAAGACTCTCATGCCTAGCCACTTGCCCTCATTCCAATCCTTGGACAGGACCCCCTGGAAGTGTGAACCTCTTTCAGATACCTAGGTGTCTGGCTTGACCAGCACCTTGATTTCTCCACACACATTGACTCCATCCACAAGAAACTGCTCCCTAAACTTGGCGCCTTATACGCAACAAGGGTAGTATCCCCACACCGTCCCGCAGGGAATTGTTCACAGGATGATTCTCCATTAATTGACTATGGTGACATAGCCTACAGCACTGTCCCCCCTACTCCCTAGCCAGTTTGGATACACTCTTTCACTCCTTCTGCAGCTTCATTCTGGACTGTCCAAAATTGACTCACCACTACAACCTTTACAGCTTCCTAACCCTGCCCCTCTCTCCAGGCCCGCAGACAGATTCACTATGCTAGGACCACTGCCAAATTCTGGTCCCAGTTCCTTTCCTCATACCTTGCAACTGTCCTCTCAACACAGCCTGAACCTACCTACTCCCTCAGAAGCATGGACTCCAGGCTCCTCCATGTCCCTTTCATGGGCACTACCAAAGGTCAACCTGCCTTTCAATTCTGCATGCCCAAACTCTGGAATGCACTGCCTGCTATCATTAGACACACCACTAACTCTCAGCACCTCACTCTCCTCCTCAGTGCCCACTTCGCCACCAGCTGTATGTGTTTATAGTTTGTACTCACCATCAGCAGAAACCCTCTAATCCTTGTAAATGTGTGCACCTTGCCAGCTTAGTCGCTGAGCCAGTCCACCTGTTGCACTTTATTCTCTCTCAGCCTTATTGTGGAGCTTCATGTATTACCCTCATGACTGTATTACTGTGCCTCTGTGTATAATAGTACATGCCCGTCTTTTGCATTTATTGTACTTGTAAAAATTATACTGTTGGATATGTCCCCAGGATGCATCTGGTATTGAGTGGCTCCCTGCTCAGCATGCTCTCCTGGTTAAACTCTTAAATGAATAAATAAATACGACCCAGACTGCTACCCAAGGCAAGGTTAGTACAGACCTGAGGGAGTCTGTGACAGAAGGCAAGCTGACCAGATGTGTTTCACTCAGGAGTGAGGAACCTGTTTCTAGTATGAGAATGAAGTTGTGGCTGGAGGAGCAGTGGGATTGAGAAAGGTGCATCGATAACTGAGAAGTTTATTGAGCCAGAACATTAGCCAATAGAGTACACGATGCTGCACCTGCTGTACTTCAATGAGGGTCGTTCAGATATTCATGCAAAACACACTGATATGTTCAGACAGGGCAGACAAACTGGCAGGGTATCCAATCTGGATAGTTGACAGTTTGGAGCAGTGTCATGGATTACATCACCAAAACTACTCATTGGTATGACCACACACTCAATAAAGGCACTTCCTTATACTTTGAGAGAAGCAGTCAATTACCCCCTGCAGTGGGCATTAAGTTCTTTGTATGATTTTGAGACCAATGACTGGATATAAGGAGAAAAAGCCAGGGTCTGATCTAAAATAATGAAACGAATTTATATTCAGTTATTGTTCTTAATGTACTATATTTCCATCTGAAATTTTAATGGTTAAGTTTGGGTAATCAGTCAAACTTTTCTTAGAGAGAAATACCATGGAGACAGTTTTAGTCTGACTGAGGGCTACACAATCCTTTTGAACCAGTCTGAGAAAATATTGATATCAGACTGAATAGCATTAGTGATAGCAGTTGCATTTTAACTGGTTGTATACAGGATATATAAAATTATTAATTCAGCTGCAAATTCTGGTTGCCTTGAATATTAACTAATTTATTAACTTTGCAACTGATTCTATAAAAGATTTCTGTCAGTGAACATATTGTTTTCTTGTTTTACCATGTGCTAAATAAATGTAGAAATAAAACATTAGCATTTCTATATTTCTATTCTTGTTAGCCATAACATAATAAAGCATGTTTATATTCTTTCTCTTTTCTTATTGATAATTGGATAATCCTTTACTGCATTATGTCTCTGTCTTTGCCATTTTGATGGACAGCAGTGGTGATCTATGTTAACAGGATAAATCCAATTCTACTAATTTTACTGGTGTTTACCAGTAATCAGTATATTTCAATGATTATGAGTGTCTCAAATTCAATGTTTTTACTGGTAAAAGCACAAATCACTATACCTTCTGATGAGTCATTTACTCATTTGTGAATCTACTCCCATAGACTGTGAGGAAGTATATACAGTGCAAGTCATTTAGACGGGCGCACTAAGCAGGACGGCCACTTAAGCAGGAACACTGGAACACTTCTGTTGTACCAATAAAGATAGGTGTCAAAAGGCTTATAAACAGGACGTAGTTAACAATTCACCCGGTTTGTTGGGATGCCTGACAGCTGAATCGAACTGTTTAGAGCCAGTTATCCTGACTGCTGACCTTTTTTTTGCATACTGTAAGTGACTGTAAATGGCTGTATTCATCTGCTAGCACTCAACAGTTAATGTGGCACAGATAAAACAAGGCTGACATAGCCATACTTCATCCTATCTTTCTTCTATCTTGCTTCTGCTTCTGTGTTCCGTGATGTCTGTCCTTCCACGAACTGTGCTCACACTTGCTGAGCTGGTACGGGTTGTTGAAGCCCCAAAATATCCCACACATTCATTATACTCCATTGCTGCTGAGTTCTCAAGATCTCAAAAAGTTAGGCAGGGAGGATCAGTAAAATTGTGAGTCAATTCTGGCTTATTGGCATGCAAATTCAAATCTAAGCAGAAAGAGAAAACAAGAGGGAAAGGCAGCGATGTAGATGATGCCCTCGTGATTAGGAGGCAACAGTGTCAGCAACGGATGCACTAAGTGGACTGCACTCAGCCATGCTGTGATGCCAGCAACATGGAAAAATCCAAACATGGGAGGCTTTGTTTGATGCAAAGCGAACAATTCAAGCACATGCACTAAATGAAAAAAAAAATCACAGATTTTTTTACCCCTGCCAGTCTTTGTTTACTTCAGCAACAGCACCTGCCTGCATTACAGCACCCCATTATGGAAATGATGATCAGGCACATCTCAACATCGCATATGGTGTTAGAAACAGCAGATCTATTGCTGCAACAATACGAGAGTACTCACAGCACGATGATGGAGCGTCTTTTGATAAAATCTACACTGTGCTGTAAACAGTGTACCAAAGTGAAGTACAGTACAGTACAGTATGCCTTTAATGGAGCACAAGCACAATCACGACTTGAAGCACAGGCAAAAAATATATATATATACTGTTGTCACAATCATGACTTCAAGCACAAGCAAAATAAGAAACAAATTAAAAATACTGTTGTCACAAGCACATGCATAAAACATAACAGAAAAACAAGATAAAGCATACATCGACCCTCACTGCAAATGCAGTAATTACTGATTAGCACTTAGCACACCACTAGTAAGTGAATAAAGCTCTTCCCCATCCCAGTTCCAGTTCCACAAGCCCAGTTTGCAGACTTTGTTTTCTGGGATGGCTGTTTACATGAGATGATCAACTTTCCACCCTGCTGTACCACTTAAGTGGCTTTCTATTGTACTGAAATGCACTGCATATACTACTAATTATCTACTGAAACAGTGAAAAAACATGGAAACTGTTTTTTATCCTTCACATTGTGATGCAATGGCCTAACTGATTATGGTTTTCCCACTTGTGAGTTATGCCATCATTTAATCTCTTCTAGGATAAATCATATTTCAGTGTACTCCATTGTATAGTTTTTCTTCCAGTATAAATATTTTCCTGGATGTTAATCATTTGATTGTTGACAATTTGAAACATTCAGATGCTTATTTCCTATAGAACATAGTAAGGAAATTGTGCAAGTGACTCATGCAGTATTGTTGGATTGAATCTGCTATGACAGCTGATATGCATTCCATGGTGTAAGAACAATATTCACTAAGGACTTCTTTCATACAAAAATCATTCCGGCTGACATGTTCCATATCACCCAGTCATGATTGTTATAAATCCTGTACTGTGAATTGTTAGTTTTAATTGTGGAATAGTTTTGATACTCATTTTGTATGACCCTGCTGGATATCCTTTGATATTTCTTTATGTAATAAACTGTAGAATGTGTTTTATTAATGTATAAAACTAGAAGTACAATATATACTTAACATTCTCTTTAATCATGTTTTTGCCATTGAGGTTCCTGCCACCAACCTTGGTATACAATGTATCTAACAAAACTTGTTGAACTTATAATGTCCCTTGCTTGAACACTTTTTGTTACAACTTAGACCAGCCTGAATTCACAAGTTAAACGCTATTGACAGCACATATTTGTTTAGTTTGACAAGCTGTTCCAAAGTATTAAGAATTCCCTAGTCATTTGACCTTTGCAAACAACTTGATTCTTGAAGACAATGAACAATCTAAAGCACAGCATGATTTCCCCACATGCAATTCTTGTTAAAATCAATACACAAACACATGTAAAATTACTAACTTTGAATATAAATGCCTTCAAGCATGTTATAGGCACCAGGCAGTTTTCATGGTGAGTGAGAGGAGATACAAGAACGATCCTTAACTGTATGATGACATCATTATAAAAATAATGAAATGCAGCATATGCATTTCTTATATTAATTATGCAGCCTTCCTCAGCATATACATGCAAACATGTTAATATTGGTTTGGATAACCTGGGAACTTCTATTTCAGTTATTCACACTGGATTTGCTGCTAAGGTCTTCATTGGATGGTTAAGGAACTAAAATTGCTTCAAACTATTTTATGCAAGAATACTGATATATCCTACACATGAACATTATTTTCTATTAGTACAGGATGACACATTATGCATACTCGAGGAGGGGTTATATGGCCTGATTAGAGGTAATGTGGACCTTCCTTTGTACATCAAAGTTACAGAAGTTGTTAAAACCAAAAGCAGAGTCACAGACAGGTTTGTCCTTCAAAGTTAAATGTTTGCTTTACCTTTTTAAAACTTTGCAGAACTGCAAAGTTTATAATGCCACAGTAAATGGGTGGCTGCTTCCAAGCATTCATTAATCTGTCTGTGCTGCTACATGGGCTTCAGGATTGACACTTTGATAATGAAGATAGATTGTTGGTTGAATCATTCTATGGGCTTCAAGTAAAGGTTTTTCTTAATGATCATTAGTTTTGTTGACATTCAAAACTACATGTTCCTTGCTTGGTTGTGTAGTTTGTACTATGAAATTAAGGGCTGAATAAACCACAACATTGATTCAGCCTGGGAGGGAAGCATTTTCTGCTATGGTACTGTATGTGTTGTTTTCAGAATAACAAACTCTGTTCACCTCTTAAAGAAATTGAAAATAGCTTTATGCGTTATGAATTCTTAGATAAAAACATTAAGCTTTTGAGAGAAGCAAGACACTTGCCATCTGTTCCTCATTTCTAGAGGGCCCTATCCAACAATACTTCTGTGTAATTTGCTTGTTTTTTCCTTTCAGTAAGGAAATAGTTCCATAAATTGTTGCTAGACATGGCCCATAGTGGGCTACAAATTTTCCATTGATTATACCACATTTTGTTTCTGTCCTGTATGATTTATATTGTTTTTCATATGCAAATAAAAAAATGAGGGCTTGACATTGAAAACTTTGCCTGCAGCATGCAACCCTGCTGTGTGAGTTTCAGATGCATAACCCAGGTCAAACATGTGTATTAAAATGACCTTGCACCTGTTATGGGGAGAAGACCTCCAGCGCGCAGTCAAATCAGCTGATGCTGTTGTGGCTTTGCAAAATTGAAGGTTACTCTAGTACAGATTGCATTAAAAATAATGATAGCTTATATCCTTTTCTTGTTATTCAAAACTTAATTACTGAAGCCCAGATCTATTTACAATGCAGAAGCTCAAGAATATTGAAGTGGCATAGTAGCAACATTATCATAATACTAAAACATTTGGTTAAGTAATGAAGTTGTAACATTATAAGAGCGTCAAGAACATGAAAATTAACAATATTTAAAACACATTGTTTGTTCTCTGAAAATTAAAAAAAAAAAAAAAAAAAGGCTGGAAACCTTAAACTTTCATGTAAATTAGATTAGTTTCCATGGGTGATGCTTTGTAGTTTTGAGAAGGAACATATTTAAACTATTTAGGTTATAAATAAAATAAAGTACCACTATTCATGCATGTGCAGTATATTTTTTCACAGTTTCTCATAAGGTATTTTTATATATCTGTAATCACATTCATTGATTACAGGTGTGTAAAAGCTGCTCAGCAGGTGGCACAACAAACAACCTGCTCACCCTATTCTCTACGATGTGGTCCAGAGGCCCATTCTGGTGCTGCAAGACCCAAACAATCTATTGCCCCACATAAAATAAAGTACCACCATCCATGCATGTGCAGTAGATCTTTCACAGTTTTCATAAAGAATTTTTATGCATCTGTAATCACATTCATTGATTACAGGTGTGTAAAGGCTGCTCAACAGTGGCACAAAAAAAACCTGTTCACCCTACTCTTAAGTGCGGTCCAGATTCCCATCTTGGTGCTGCCAAAGACCAAACACTCTATTGCCCACAGCTGGTGGCTGTCATCAACCCTCCACTCACACCTTCTTGGCAGGGCATCATCTGAATTACAATATGCGAAAGTGTGAGCTGTGAAATGAGATGAACACTGCATCTATTTTATAAATCACAATGGGCTTAATGGATTGACATGCAGATCACCTGTGCACTGAGAATCCATGGCATGTAGGCAACCCAGGTGCTGGGAGCTGCACATTGGGGTCCCACAGATCATTGGCAGCATGCAAAGAAGATATGCATCCCTTCCACACCTGATACCCTGGCTGTTTGCACAGCTATGCTCATCGATGGTCCAGGGGTGTGTCGGGATGTGCCCACACTCCATTATTCACAAGGCATGGAGTGTTGGGCAAGGGTGGCACAGGATAGCAGTAGGGACCCTGCTGTATCTGTTGCATGCCCCACTTTAGTAAAATCCTGCAGGCTGCAGGATATCACAACCCATAGTGCTGCTCCAGGCCTCTGGTTAGAAATGGATGGCTGGATACAGCCATTCAAACATTAGCCTGTCTTTGTAAACTTTTCTCCTCCCTTCCCAGAATCCCCTGCTCCATGAAGCAGACAATCTACTTTTGGACCCAGGAGAGGATTGTTACTGGAGGCCTGCCAGTGTCTCCTGAACTATCCTCATGCAGCAGCACACCAGGGGTGGAGCTGCAGCTAGGCATCGTGCAGTGGCTCACATATGTGCATGCAGCCACCATGTGCCTGTCCGTGGGTACAAGTTATGCGACCAGGTTTTTTATTTTTAATTAGTTGTTTAACCAGGTATAGCACACTAAGCTGGAAGCTTTTACAGGAGTGACCTGGAAGCACAAGAGGTTAAGTGACTTGCTCAGGGTCACACAGTATGCAAGTGGAAGCTGTGGATTCAAACCCAGGTCTGGTCTGCTGGATGTCACCAGATTTGCAGCTCAGAGCCTTAGACCACTGCACTATACTGCCTCCTTATGCCTCTCGTGCATACTGTGTACTACTCAGTGCATTGACACCAATATTAGATAAAATCAATTTTAGATAAAATCCTAAAGCATGATTTATGAATTAAGTGATGTGTATTTATTTCACTGATCATAATTAATGATAGAGGTAATTCAGATTCCAAACAGTTTGGGAGCTAAGTGGAAGTTTCATGCTGGGCACCATCTGGGAAGGTGTTTGGTAATGCTTGATTGAGATATTGGTGGTGCAACTGGACACCAGGGATTGTTTTGGCATGGGACTGGGTATGGGAGGGGTGCCTCTGCATGTTTGAACTGTTTGGCTGGGTGTCACATGATGACTTTTCATGAAGCAGAGTGAGGCAAGGAGACTCAGGGGACAGAGTAATGCAGGGGTGCTACTAGCCAACAAGGACTATTTGGCTTGGGAAAGTGAGGTGTGCCACTGGATGCCAGAGACTGATTGGCATTTGATGGACTGAGAAAAGGGGCTGAAAATGGAATCAGGGGCTGCTTGGCAGATAAAGAATTTGGACAACATTATCAATACAAATATTATGAATCTGTATTTAAATCACTATCTTTCAATGCATGGACATTTATTCATATACCAATGATTTATTCGGGGTGCCAAAATTAGGTTAGGCTAATGTGGCCTGACACAATCATACAGCCCCAAGAAACACCATCCTCTTATCACAATTCAGGGCATGTACCCTAATGTCACATTTACTTTTACAATAATCTGTTGCAAGTGAGATGTGATTTAGTCAACTAGTAATCCTTGGAAAATATTCTGGATATAAAATGATGGTAATGCACAAACTCCAGTCAAAAACTGATGAACAAGGCACATAAATGACCCACTAAACATAACAAAACCATGCTCTCTTTTCCAGGCTTCCTTCTTCCTTCCTCTACCCCTTTTTCATTGGGAACATAAAATGAACAAATCTTATAACATCAAAATTTTAAATGAACTGAACATACCTTGATGGTATAGTGCATTCAGTGTAAATGTTCTCCACAGAACATAATAACCTAGGATTCAAGAAACAGATTAGTCCAAGTGAATCACACAGTATGTCACCCACAGGCTAATGAGATTCCTTTGCAGCATCTCTGGATTGATATTGCTCATACAGTATGTGGAAACTTGACACAAATTCTAAATAAGGGAATTCCCACGTGATATGACAGTAGTCTAAACCCCTTTGGAAAGCACTGAGGGTTGGATTTTCAGACATTTGTGGAATGTCTGCAGTGCAATAGTGCAATTTGTATTGTGACTGTAAGACCATGAAAAGGTGGTCTAGCTTCATGCCACAAGTGCTGCAAGCTGAGCAACGAAAGTGATGCATGCATCCAGACAATGATACAGTACATGCATGATTTTCCTCCTGTAATGTTTGTAAAGGATTGCAAATGTATCAAAATGTTTTAAAATAGCCTGTGAACACATTGGTGCATTTGCCATGATGTATGCTGCATTCAAACTGAGTAACTGCATTTCTGTCATGAGTTTTGAAAATCCAGCCTAAATTCTTAGTTGCTCTATTAAGCAATGTTTTACATATTAATTTCCTCAGAAAATACATAGACAAACATAAAGTGGTCTCTCTTGTTTCATTTTCTATACCCCAAAACACTCATTCTAGTCACATTATAGCATCGTTTATTGGTTTTGAGATGCACAGGTTTGCTTTCTGTGATGCAGATACCAAGGGACTCTCATGGACTGGCAGTCTGTGTGTGGTGTGGTGTGGTGTGGTGCGGTGTGGTGTGGTGTGGTATGGTGTGTGTGTGTGTGTGTGTGTGTGTGTGTGTGTGTGTGTGTTTTAAGCCATGCTACAGAAGGCCTCTAAACAGCAACTACATCACCTCTGTGATGCTTCTGCTCTGCAGCAGATTTATCATCAAGAGACAAAGTCACACCAAACTCTCCAACAGGGCTACAAGAGACCCAAAGTCATTACTGAACCAAAGTCTCACACTACTGCAAGAGACTCAAAGTCACTAGTGAACCACACTCTCTCAAACTGCTGCAAATGACCCAAAGACATTAGTGAACCAAACTCTTCCACACTGGTGCAGGAAACCTAGAGTTACTATGTTGCTAGTGAATAAAACTCTCCCACACTGTTGCAAGAAATGTAGTCGCTAAGTCATGGGTGAATCAAACTCTCCCAGTCAGCTGCAAGAGACAGGCCACTACTGAACAAAGGCTTATAATATCACATTTTATAATAATGCACTTAGATTCACCTCAGGCCTTGCCCAAACATTTTTTAATAAATTACCCAAAATAATAATAATTCACATATGATATTATCCTATGCTCCAGGTTCAAATATAACAGAAAATGACACTGCTTTCCACACTTATGATCATACAAAAAATATATATTTATTTACACCTATACCATAATTTTAAATATTCTTCATTAGCATAAATATCAAGCAAAATATTGTAGACATCAACAAAATTGTTTCAGATAATCCAGCAAACTAATAAAACAAATGTCAACAAATAAACATTGCAAATTAATAAGCCTTATTCATTATGATTAATGGTACTAGTTAAACTAAACTTTTGTCATACTTAGTATTTAACATAACATTCATGCATAAGAACATATACTTATAAGATCAATACCTCACATTATTTCTGTATGAAACTTGTTTTAAAACTTCATAGCATGTAAAATGTATTTTGTATGAGAACTGGTAACAACTCATTACATCAGTGTTTTTTCTACACTTTTATAAAACTCAGTTTTAACTTTTCAAATCATGCAAAATATTTCTTAGTTTTAAGCTTAAACTAGATACCCAGATTCTATAGTTGAGTAAATGTTTTTGTTACTTTCCCAGATAAGCCAATTTAAATTACCAAGACAATTAATTAAAATTAGTGAAAGTAATAAAATTATACTTATATTTCTGGTTGTAGAAGTTGTTCTTCTCTCAACTTAGAACTCTTGGTTGAGTCTGCCTCTTAATGAAAAGGTCTCTTAGTCAGCTAATTTCTTGACCCTGGAACTTCTTTTAGCATGGATAAACACTGCATAATAAACTTTTCTTGCTGAAAGTCACTTGGCCAAAAGTCAGTTCTTGGATTTGTAGAACACAGCTTCAATCTGCACAGTCCATAGCAATACTGGATTCAAATAACTTTCTTGTAGATAGCAAAGTTGTTTCAACAACTGGAACTTAATGACTCCTTCATGTTGTACATCTGCTTTTAAGACCTTAGGAAACTAAGCCCCTTCTGTTCAGCACACTGTATAGCTTTGTGTGAGTTTTAAAGGTAAGTCTGTGTCTGGTCAACAGCAGGCAACATTATTTCAGTCAAGATTCTCAGCAAATAAAACACAGCCCTTGCTTCATACACAATGAGAATGTCCTTTCATCTTTTTTTTCACCTGGATCTTTTGGCAGCACTGCATAAGCTTTTAGCTATCCTTAGGCTGGTTCCTGCATTTCAAACAGGCATGGCCCAAAGTTTTGACCTAGGTACAGCATAAAGCCATTAAAATTTTAGTTAAAGTAACACAGGTCCTTTTGCATCAATATTGTGGCTCAGACTGAGGTGTGACCAGAAACATTCACTAATATAAAACTGCCCTGGTGATGTCATAACCAGATTTTGATTGACCTGAGTCACTAGAAAGGTTGGACATCTCAGAAGATACCCTTTCTCCTCTAACTTGTTTTCATTCATAATTATTTTCCTTAATAAAATTCTCATTTAACCTAATTTAAACCTTAAACTTATATATTCAGGTGTATTACATTAAGCAAATTATTCTGGTAGAAGTCTGATATTTGTAGCATTTATATTTTCTAAGTTACACTATTAAGGTTATAACTTCATCATTTCAATAAATCTTCTTAAAATTAAGTGATAGTCTTGCTCTAAGTATTCTAAGCTACAAAATGATATAAGATTTGTAAAAATCCATTCTTAAAGTCTTTAATACATTACCTTTATGTAGAAACACATGAGGTTCTTTGTTCTTCAAGGAAAAGTAATAAATCACTGTCAGAAAAGTTAATTTACTATAAACATTTAGATGGTATTTCTCTCTATAGCAACAAATACAGACTTAAGAGTCATATTGTTAGACTGCTTAAGACATGAACTATCACAAGATACTAGATTTGGTTAGTTTCTAATATGAAAATGATATTAAATAAGTTGTTGTTTTTTTTTTTATGCTCCTCAGCTCAGAGCCGTCCTCTCCTTCAGGCCACCTATGTCCTCCAAGCTGCACTGCCTCGAACAGCCATCTCTTCACCCCCATATAGCAGCCCCCCGGTGACCCCTAGACATAACTCTTCACTGGTGGGTCCTCTCTCTGGAGGGGGGATGGTGCTGGTGGGGCAACCAGCACCAAACCTGTTCCGGGGTGCTGCTGGGGATGGTGCGTGCACTGTCCTCAATCTTGTGGCTATGGGAGCTGGCGATCATCATCTGGTCAGCTACAGGCTCTTTTTCCTATTTGCTTCCCAGGGTGTGGTGTGCCACAACATAAGGCTAATGCCAACGTTCACCACACCTCCTTAGTAAGTGGGACCCACACATTGCTGTGCCCCAGCCTCCTTTAAGTCAGCAAGTGCGGAGTTACTTCCCGCCCTCCCGAGAGAAGGTGAGCCATCAGCTGACACTCCTTCTCTCCCCAGCTGCCCTCCAGCACCGGGTCCATTTCCCAACCTGGGTCGCTGGCGTCATAGCGGAAATCCAACCACTGTGCCGATGGGCAAAGCTAAATAAGTTTTAATTATAACTCCAGAACCTTTTGCCCTGCAATCATGACATTGGGAAAGCTTATTCATCATACTAGTGTCCAACAGCTGCCCATTTTCGTGGCAGCACCATAATGGGTTCTTAAGTTATAAACAAAATACTTTTCCTAATATACAAAGTTTAAACAGAGTAAAGTTTTTTTCCATAAGTCTGTGCCAGTCACATGCCCGCCTATCTGATTGTAGTCATGGATATCTTGCTCTAGCAAAGATGTCCCTGTACAAACAGCTCTATAAATCCTAATGAAAGTGTCTTCCTGGAATGTGATTACCATGGTAACCTCTCAGCCGGATTAGCTAAGTAGCAGCTATTCAAAGGCACGTGACAGGCCTTGGTTCTGTGGAGAATCCACTTTCATGGGGCTTCAATTTAAAAGAAGACTTTACTGGAACACACTTTTTTCTGAACTCTGAAACTGTCTCCATTTTAAATGGCATCATTCCTCTATTTTACTGTTGTTAAGATTTAATCAACATTAATATTGACCAGAAATTAGAGTAAACATTTCCCATCTTAATACCATATAAAACTCAGAGAAATAATAATAATAATTTAAAATCTATTCTTGTTAAAAAATAAAATAATTTTTCCATCAAAGGTTTTGTCCCTACAGTCCCAACTTGCTGCATGAGAACAGTGGACTGCTGTGAATAAAATCTCCCATACTGCAGCAAGACACTTGAGAGCACTCCTGACCAAACACTTCCACACCACAGGAAAAGACCCCTAGATCACTCCTGTCTTCGACAAAACTTACCAGAGGTCATCCCTGAACTGAACTTTCCCATGCCACTTCAAGAGACCCAGGGACCCTGCTGAATAGAACTCTCATAAGCTGCAGCAAGAGACATTACTTCAGTTCTGAACCAAAGTTTCCCTATACTGCAGCAAGAGACACCAAGGACTCTTCTGTCCTGAGCCAAGCTCATCAATACTGCTAAAAGGGACTTGAGGTCACAACTGAACCAAAATCTCCTACAAAGCTAAAAGAGATCCAATATAATTTGATAACCCAAATATCCCACATTGTAGCCAGAGTCCACTCCAGAGGTAATTCCTGAGCTGAACACTCTCAAACTGCAGAATGAGTCTTAAGGTCACTCCTGAACTAAACTTATGGTCCCTGCTTAATGGAAATTTCTCAGATTGTAGCAAGAATCTCAAGATCACTTATGAAGCAAAGTCTCCCACATTGCAGCAAGAGAGAACAAGGTTACTGTTGTTCTAAATCAAACTCCCCAACACTGTACAAAGAAATTAGAAGTCACTGCTGAACTGAACTCTCCCACACTGCTATGAGAGACCTGAGATCTGTTCCAAGCTGACTTCTCCCACACTACAGCAAGAGACTGGAGGTCACTTGAAACCAAACTCTCACACTGCACCAAGAGACCCAAGTTCGCCCTGAACTGAATTTAATCACACTGCTACAAGAGACCCGAGGTCACATCTAAACTGAACTCTCCTAGACTGCTTCGGGAACCCAAAGTTAACCATGAACCAAACTCTCCAGCACTGCAGCAAGGATCCACTGCTGAGATCACTACTGAATCAACTCTCCTCAATGCAGTAAGCCTGAGGTCACCCCTGAACCCAAATCTCAAACACTGCAACAAGAGCCCCTGAGGTCACTTGTAGAACCAGGAGACTTGATGACAACTCTGAACCACACTTTCCCACACTACAGCAACAGTCCTTACGTAACTCCTAAGTCAAACTCTATCACATCGATATAAGAAACCCAAGATTATTCATGAATCAAAATTCTCCCAACACAGCAAGAGTTCTGCAGTTACTCCTGTTTTGAAATCTCAGTACAAGAGATGCAATGTTACTCTTGAATGGAAGTCTCCACACTGCAGCAAAAGACCAAAGGAAATTCCAGCACCACACTTTCCTGCACTGCTGTTAGAGACAAGAGACCATTCCTGTGATTAACTCTCCACACTTCTGAACTAAACCTCCCACAGTGCAGCAAGAAACCTGATGTCACCCTTGCACTGACCTCTTCCACACTTCTGAAATGAAGTCTCTCACAATGCAGCAAAAGACTCAACATCACTCCTGAAAAGACTCTTTCACGGTTTTGCAACAGACCAGAGATTACTCCTGAACCAAATGCCCTCACACTTTAGCATGGGACCTGAGACCACCCTTGCATCACACACTTCTGCAAGAGACTCAAGACCATGCCTTTACTGAAGTATCCCACACTTCTGTAAGAGACGCAAGGTCACTGCTGCACCAAAGTCTGTCACACTGTTGCAAGAGACCCGAGGTCATCCGTGCATCAACAGTCCCACACTGCTACAAGAGACCTGAGGTCAACCATAAACAAAACTCTCCCATACTGCAGCAAGAGACCCAATGGCACTACTAAGCTCAACTCTTCCACACTGCAACACCAGAACCAAAGTTGCTCCTGAAGAAAACTGTCCTACACTGCTGCAAGAGACCTGTGGTCATCACTGACTCAGCTTTTCCACACTGCTACAAGAGACCCTGTTAACTGATGATGAACCTCAATCCCACACTATAGCAAGACTCATAAGGTCATTCCACATTCCACAGCCCAGATCTCACACTGCAACAAGATTCTCTATCAATAAGCCAGTGGTCCTGCTAGACCTTACTGGCTTATTTTTCTATACACAGTACCACATCATGCTTGTAATAGACGTGTGGACAGAATTAGAGATGTGTTACATGGTCAGCTTTGACTAGCAGTCTGTCACACTGATATCTATATTCCTTTTCTATGTTTGTATACATCTTTCTTCAGTGTTAACTCTAGCTATCAAGAATGTCCAAAGAACATTCAATTTTGGTTAGAAAAGAAATAATTCAAAGAACTTGAAGTAAAACAAGGTTGCCAATTTATATTTATTTTGTATTTTGTTTTGTTGAGGACTAGGCACTTCTGCCTCTTTTCAGCCTCATCATGGGGAGGAGGATACAGATGGAAACCATGTGAAACTGAACCAGATTAAGCTAGTGGTGATATTTTAGTGAATGGGTAGAAGTGGGCCAGAACACTGGAGAATTTCTCTACTCTTTTAGAGAAGTGCCAGTGGATCTTTGACAAACACCTGAGCAACCACCAGAGCAGGCAGATAGGACCTCAGTTGCACATCTCATCTGAAAGATGACACCACAGGAGTGCAACATCCCCATCATGCTGCACTACAGTGTCGGTGTGTGATTCTAACCCAAGCTCATGATGTGGGATGGAACCCACCCACTGCTTTCCGATCTTCTGGCCTTAGAGGTGAGTGTGCAATCTGCTGAGCCACTGACACTGCTATAGATAGATACCCATAATTTAGGATTTAACACAGAGCAGAACAAAAAATTCAACATACCAAAATGGAAAAGAAACAGATTACTTCCAATAGCTTCATTAGAAGTCCAAATCATCCATTGTTTAACCTTGAAACAAAATGGCCACTTAGATGAAAACGAGTTAACCAGAAGTCCCAGTTCATCATCCAGTTCTCAAGATTATTTCTTGGGTTTAAGAAGCCTCCAGGTATAGTTCACAATTCCATCAAAATATGTACACCACCCCTACTGGGGATCATCCATGTTGTCACTGATATAATTTAGTCCATGGAGATAAGGTGATTTACGTCTCTAGCAGTGGTTGATGGCATCTGTGCATGTGTGAGCTGTCCTGGAAGACTATTTAAAAATATTTAAAAAGCTTATTTCTGGGCAAAAGCCTATGTCTAATCATATTTAGTCCATGTAAGTGTCCTCACAGAAAACGTCAACTAACCAAATTGTTTTCAGATTTTTCAGGACCATAACTGCGATATCTATCAAACCAATTTGACAGCAAGTAACACACCAGTCAGTGGCTCGCACCACTGAAATTTGAAACATGTAGATACGAGATCAGAAAAAATATATCTGATTGCAATTTCACCATCTTGAACAATACTATTATGTAAGGGTGTAAGCTGGTTCATCTGGTGCTTCACTAGGTCCTGTTTACATTGTTATTAATAATAGTTTAACTGAAATTGTGGTGGTGTGATCTACTGTGTGGTGAGTTACCTTCTTGGAATTCCTATTCAGTGCTTTATATTTTTGTTGAATTTGCATTTTGTGAGATACACTGTATACCCACTCTGTTTCCTTACCATTTAAAAACTATAAGCAAAACTTAGAGCTGGTTGATAAATTGTGATCTCAGGTTATTGTTTCTTTCTCCATTTGGACAAATTATATTTCTTATTCATGTTGCTGAATGCCCAAGAGAAGCACCTTTGAATAGCAGATGTCAGATAAATCTAAGGCTAGTGTGTCTATTGGATGTAATTTTAATTTAAAACCTCTGGGCAAAAGGTAGACTTGAGTCTTGCTGACCCACAACTCACAGATGTTACAGGGTGGGGAAATTCAGATTTTTATTGATCTGTATTGTGAAACCTATCTGATTTTTCTGCTTTTATGATATGTTTCCATCACATTGTGTTGCAGTTCAGAGACTACAGTGCTTAGTGATACAGTACAAAGAGAATTGAAAATACCTGGACATAAAATGGCAAGGCAAGGCACATTTTATTTTCTGAGTCCAATCCTGGAGGCTCTGGGCACCAAACAATGAAAGCACACTATCAGTACAGTAATACAAATCAATATAAAAACAATAACATTTCAACATGAATAAATATAATTAATAAATATCTCTACAAAACTGAAACTCAAACAGAAAAACAGGGTACTCAGGAGAACTAATACCTAAGGTCCGGGAAGGTCTGATAAAACAGGAAGGCCTTGAGGCAGGCCTTAAAAACCTCAACTAAAGGGGCCTCCTGAATTGATGGAGGAAGCCAATTCCTCAGGATGGGGCCAGCGACACCTATATGCTCTGTCTAATGTGGTTTTAAGCCTCATCCTGGGAATCACCGGAGGCCCCTAGAGGAAGACTGGAGGGAGCAGATCGGGACAGCAGGTGTAAGAAGGTCTGACAGGTAACCAGGACCCTGCCCAGGTAGGGCCTTAAAGGTGAGCAAGCCCACCTTAAAGAGAATCCTCCACCCTACTGGCAGCCAGTTCTGACTGTGCAAAACCAGGGTGATATGTCAAAGTTTGGCTGCCCAGTTAGCAGCCTAGTGGTTGCATTCTAAGTTAGCTGCAGCTGGTGGAGGTTACCCCCAAGACCTCGAGGTAGAGCACATTACAGCCTGGTCAGCCCCCACCCAAATACTGTGTACAGTTTATATCTCGATGCAAAAGGACATGGAGACAATTGACGTGGCCACCAAATTGATCCTGAGTAAAGGGAGAAAAGGAGGCTAAGAATGGAGAAGATCTCCTTCTTTAACATACTCAGGTGTATCAAAAGATCAAACAGTCACAAATGTTTGCTCTGTGTCCTGCAGAAGGATATGGGGACATGTCCTGGAGCACATGGGTACTATATACATGGGTAACATTAGGAGGCATTTTTTTAGATGGTGTGGGAACCTTGAATAGATGAGTAGTGGAGACAATGGACAAGATGACAGTGCATGCCCTTAAAATAAGCCTGGACAAATTTCTGTTTACCAAAGAAATCACTGGTTCCGTGGGTAATAGGTTGGGTGAGGAATCTTATAAATCAGGATGTATTTAGGCAGAATAATTACTTTGCTACCTGCTTGTGAAGCAGGGAGCAGACATGACTAATGGACCTAGAATTCATTGTGACCTTGAATTACTATATTTACAGAGGCAAATCCATTGGTGGAGTGGCAGGAGTGCATACCCCTGGTAGCATATGTTTCAGGAACAAGCCTTGAACACTGGGAGCCAGCTTGGGAGGGAGTATCAAGTGTCTTGGAAATGCTCTTCTCCTCTTTCTCCATAGATGTAGGGATGTGTGCTGTTTACTGCTACCACTGTCTGGGAACTACTGGGCAGCAGTCCAGCTGGATCCACATAACAGGATGAGAGGTCACGACCTGATGTCAGCATATCCACATGTAACTACATGCCTAGAGATGTTGCAAATTTGTATTCACCAGCAAAAGTGGCATGAATCCGTGTTATTCACATTCACAAAAAACTGTCAACTTTGCCCATGGATTTTGTTCTTAAATGTATTCCCCCTCACTGTGCAGTGAAACCATGCCCCTCCCACCCAAGAACATAAAATTAAGATTATAACCGCCACCTTCCATCCCACTGGCACCCTCCACACTCCTCCCCTGCTCCAGCAATCATAACATGGTTTCCTAGGAGCAATTTCAAAGGTAATTCCTTTACCCGCCAAATACACTCCACACCCCCACAAGTCCCATTATTTTGATATAAACACCCACCATTCTCCACCCCAGCTAGTACACACAAAATCTACCTGCAAATAAAGAAAATGATCCTCTAGTGCAGAACATCTGCTCTGTTCTGTGCCGAATCCCATTTTCAATGGTGCAAATGAATGACTGGTGATGTCTTTGCTGCTATTGAAACCTGATTGATTCAATTTTCATTTTTAAACTCAGCTTTATTCAAAAGTGAGAAAACACATGACATGACAGGTACACAGTTACAGTTAATTCACAACCTGATTTACACAGGTAATATGAAGAATGACATAAGAGTGTAACCTGGCTCCTCATGCACTTAAAGCTGTGAATGGGATAAATGGTCTATAGATTTCTCCATTGATGTCTTGGATGCAAAAGGTCCAGGGATGAAGAGGGCCTCCCCACAGGCCTCATCCAGGCCTCACTCAGCAGGAAAATGTTCAAGTGACCCTGGGTCCAATAGCAGAAATCTATACCTGGGTTGTGTAGTCTCCTGCCAGGTAGAAAAAAGATGCATTAAATCAAATATCAAAATGTAAAATAAGCTTTAGGATGTTTCTAGTTCTTGTGCTCAGTGCATCTAAAATGACTGAAGTCTAAAATTTACTTTAGCAGTCATATATTCCATGTTTTGGGCCTCTTGCATTTTATTCTTCCAGGCACTGTATTGGGGATACATCTGATAGCCAGTTGGCTTTGATGCCTTAATGTGTAGAGGTTAACATGATATATAGTAGTTTTCTCTTTTGCTGGTAGTGTACCTGCTTTCGGAAGACCTAATATTAGGCCTGTGAAGGAAAAGGGATGGTTTGCATCTATACCTTCACAATGGTCTGATGAACTTGTGACCAGTACTTCACTGCAACTGTGCACTCCCAGAAAAGATGGGTGTTAGGCCCCTATTACCACATTTCTTCCAGAACTCTTCCCATCGGATGTTACAAAGTGTTTGGTCACTCCTGGAGTGTGAAAGAACCTGACCAGAACCTTCCAGGCATATTCCCTCCAAACTGGGGCTGATGTCACTTTCCATCCCCTTGCAATCTTTTTCAGCCACTTTTGTCTGGCACAACTTCCCCACTCTCTTGCTCCCACTTTAGCCTGATATGTGCCAATGGCTGTTCATCCCCATTGGCTAGCATTTTGTACATCTCTGAGATGTATCTACACCTATTAAACAGACATATGAAAATGCCAGCAGAAATGGGCCGCATGATCCTATCGAGTCAGCTCGATTGTGCAGCTAGCTCCCAACTTGAAGCTGCCCCACCTCCCCCCAGAGTCATCCCCCTCACTCTGTCCCATCCCCTCTTGAAATAGCCCACCATCCTCACAGAAACCACCTCCTCAGGTAGAGTGTTCTTCTTGCCAACCACCTGTTCAGTGAAAAAATGTCTCCTGATTTCCCTCCTGAATTCGCCCCAACTTCAGTTGATGCCCTCTTGTATCCCTCCTCTTCTTATCCAGAATGTCTCTCCTGTATTAGTCTTGTTTAGCCCTTTCAGATACTTAAAGGTCTCGATCTTATCTCCCCTACCCCTTCTTTCCTCCAGTAAATACATGTTAAGCATGTTCAGCCTTTCCTCGTAGGATTTCCCCACCAAACCCCGGATCATCTTAGTGCTCTGTGCTGCACCCCCAACAATCTGATGTCCATTTTCAGAACGGATGCCAGTACTGCACACAGTATTCCAGGGGTGGCCTGACTAGTGACCTGTTCAGGGAAGGATCAGCTCACTACTTCTGGAGGAGATTCCCCTCACTATACAGTCCAGCATCTTGTTGGTTTCACTGCTGCCTTCCTGCATTGAGCCAAGTTGCTTATATTCCCTGTTATAATCACCCCCAGGTCCTTTTCCTCCTCTTTGTTCCCAACTGTACCCCTTCCAGGTGATAGCTCCCCTCAGGTTCTTAGCTCAAGTGCAGCACTTTGCACTTCTTGGCATTGAACCCCATCTACCATGTTTCCAACCACTCCTGTAGTTTAGTCAGGTCTTCCTGCAGTCCCTTCACCCCTCAATGTCATCCACCACAGCTCCCATCTTGGTATCATCTGCAAAGACTGATCTTACTCTGGGTCCCATGTGAGACATCTGCTATGAATATCCAAAACAGCACCCTCCCAGTACTGATCCTGTGCACCTCACTTGTTACTGCTCTTGGTGATGGAGTTTCCCTCCACCATCACCCTTTGCTGCCTTCCTTCAGCCAGTTAGTGATCCATTTGACCATCTTAGTACCCACACCTACATATTCAGCTTCCCTAGCCTCCCATGCAGCATGGAATCGAAGGCCTTGATGAAGTCTAAGTACTGGACATCCACTGCATGACCCTTGTCCTGTTCCTTGGTCACCCAATCATAGTACTCAATCAGGTTTGTCTGGCAGAATCTACCTGAGACAAACTGGTGTTTATCGCCCATCCTGGAGACCATTGTCCTCTAAAATGTCACCAGCCTCTCTTTAAGGATTGTTTCCATGAGCTTTCCCACAATTGATGTGAGGCTCACTGGTCTGCATTACCTGGATCATCCTTTGGGCCACCCCTTTGAGAATGGGCACCACATGGGCCAACCTCCAATCCTGTGGCATGCATCCTGTGTCCAGAGAGGTATTGAACAGGTCAGCCAGTGGTTCTGCCAGGCATCCTGCCAGTTCTTTGAGTACCCTAGGGTGAATGCCATCAGGTCCCGGTGCCTTGTCCACCTGCAGTGCCTTCAGTCCTTCCAGTACCCTGTCTCTGTAATTTCTCCATCTGTTCTCCCCTCCCCACCCACCCCACCACTCCCATGAGGCTCTGTCCACCCTCTTCTGTGAATACAGAGCAGAAGTACTCATTGATGCCTGCCTGCTTCTCCTTCTTCTCTACCCACCCCCATCCTCCTTAATGCTCACTATCAGATCCTGTTCTTCTTCTCTCACTAATGTACCTGAAGAAGTCCTTCTCTCCACCCTAATGCCCTGTGCCAGCCTCAGCTCTCTGGATGCCTTGGCAGCTCTGACTAGTCTGGTAATCTCCTGGACTCTTAGTATACTCCTCCTGTCATCCCCTTCCTGATCTCTTGAATCTCGAAAGTGCCTTTTGGCCCACACCCTCCATTACCTCCTGGGTCAGCCAACTGGGCTTTTGCCCTTCCTTCTTAATTTGTGCCTAGTACATGTTCCAGTAGCCACTGCCAACCCTGCTTAATAATATCCCACTTTGGCATCCATGGTTGGTTGGATTCCTCCAGATGATTTATCAGAATTTCCCCATCTTGTAAAAGTTCGCCCTTAAAATCAATCACCACAATGCGTGAACCTCCAGTATGCTTCCCATTCTGAGCATGAACCACACTGAGTGGTGGTCACTCCCAACAGAGGTGCGTCCGCCTCCAGGTCCCTTATGGCCTCCCCGCTTGATAGTACAAGGTCCAGAGTCCTTCCCAACCTAGATGGTTTGCATACCAACTGTACCAGAAAGCTGTCCTGAAATGCCCCCAATATGACCTGCTCCTTGCACTTGTGGTGGCTGGTGTGCTCCAGTCCACCCCAGGTAGGTTGAAGTCCCCACCACCACCGTGATTCCCTTCCTGCAAACCCTCCTAATTTGTTCTGCAACTCCTGTCCAGCTCCACCCCTTGAGTTGGTGCACTATAGACTACCCCATCCTCAGTACCCTGCTCTTGAGTCCTGAAACTGTATCCATAGGGCCTCTGTCCCACCTTCCTCCCTCTTTCTTATGCATCTTATGCCCTCTGCAATGTAGATCACCACCCCCACCTTTCCTGTTTGCCCTGTCCTTTCTGAATACCCTATACCCTGGGATCATAATATTCCACTCTTGGTACTGGGTGGCCCAAGTTTCTGTTATGGCTGTAATGTCCACCTGCCCCACTGCTGGAGAGCCTGTAACTCAGCTGATTTGTTTCTAGGCTCCTCGCATTCAGTGACACCACCCTCCAACCTGTTCCTTTCCTCTCTCCTCCCAATAACCCCCTTGTCCCTACCCTGATGCCTCCCTATAGCTTGAGGATAAGCTCATCTGGCTTCCCCTCTAGAAACCCTGCATACCAGCTGTCCACTTGCCAACCCCTTCCTAGTTTAAATCTACCCTTGTTGCTATGTACCCTCTGTACCCTGCTTTAATACTCCTTCCACTCCCTGCTCAAATGTAGCCTGTTCCCTGCATACAGGTCATTATTGTTCCAGGTTCTGCCCCGGCCACCCACTAACCCATACTCCTAGGTATGACACCATTCCTGTAGCCAAGTGTTGAACTCCCTATCCTTCCCTTCCTCCCTGTATTTTCACAGGAACTGGGAGCACCTCTGAGAAGGCCACTGATTTTCCCACCTCCTCACACAACCTTCCCAGTTCCTTGAACCTTGCCTACTACATCTACTGTCTCCCACCAGGTCATTCCACTCCATGAGCACTACAACATGCGCTTCTTCAACTTTTCTGTGCACTTGAGAACGGATTGACCACCCCTGCCTGCTATCAAATTGGGAATGGACTCGACCCATATGAGACTATGTCTTTCCCTTTACTGCCCCATCTGATCCCTTTCAGTATGTAGTCCCCCAACACCAGTACACCTCCCTCTTCATGCCCTGTTCCTCCTCTTCTCCATTTACCTTTTGTCTATTACAGAGTCTGCCCTTCCTTGACCATTTATGTTTCTACGCCTTCTCCTATGACTCCCCACCTCCCCCTGACCTGTCTCCCCATCCCCTATGGTCCCATGCTATTATCCACCCCTTCCTCCGTCAACCCACCCCACTTTTGCTATTCTCCCCTTGTCAGACCCATCAGCACTGCCCCTCCCTTCACCCCTGCCACCAATGCCTTCTCTTCAGCCATGCCCCTCCTCCTGCCCCTGCTACCCTCCTCCAAATGCCTAACTCCTGCACCTCCTTTCCCTTTCCCCTGCATCCTCCTCCTGGAACTCCTCACCTCCCCGCCACCATTGTTGCCAGCACTGCAAACCATATCACTCATACTCCCTGTATTGCCATGCATTGGCTCCTTTTTCCTGTCTCGTGACCCGCTCTAACACTCTGAGAGCCTTGTCTGATGTGATCCCACACCCTCCCCTGTCCCCCTCCCCAACCTGATGTTCTTCCCATGATGTGCTCTCCTGTTACTGCTTGGGAGAGCTCTGCCCTGTTTCCACCCCTGCCCACACCTCTCCAACTCTCCACCAAGCCACAGCACTCTTTTCTCCAGACCCCTTTAGGCCTGTGGCAGACTAGTCACTCTCCTAGTCTCCGTAATATGTTCATCCAAACAGCTTCCCACATCCATTGCAGCCCACTATTCTACCCATGGTGCCCCATCTTATATCTTATATCCCGCTGCTCTTTCCCGACTCTCTTGAGAGTCTATTAGTCAAGCCCTTCTACCAGAGTCTCTCAGCCCTTCTCTCATTGACTCTCACTGATTTGCAGTCAAAAACAGTTCAAATCCCAAACAGCACTGAATAAACCCCAGACACATACCCTCCCATTACAAGCTAAGACAATAAAATCAAACAGCAAGAACAAATACTTCCCTTTTAGTTTCTCTTCCCCAAACAGCAGGAACAAACCCTGTCTTGAAGACCATCCTCCCAGCAGGCTCCAAACCAAACTGAAACTTATCTTTAAGTGTGATCACCCAGTATACATAATCTTCTAGGACTGTGTTATCACTGGTGATCTTGGTTAGGTTCCCAATTTGTTGCAGGAAGGGTACTACTTGCCGCTATCTGAATGTATTTCCTAGCCTAAATTGTATTTCTGTTTCAGGGTCTCAAAGGGTATAAAGTGACCCACTGAGGCCAGTTGTGAAAAACTTGTCAGGCCTTTTCCTGCCCAGTGCCTAAAACCATAATCTGTTCTTGTGGGTATCAATTGCATGTGGTGCAAAGGAGCATCAAGGACCCTAAGTCCCACTCTGACACAGTGTGTGCCTGATTTTAAAATAACATTCAGGGTATGCTTTTACCCATGGGTCAGAAACCCAGTGTACAACCTGGCTCAGGTGGTTCTAGCAGTATGACCCACACCAATATTGCAAGGTCTTATTCCATTTCCATATCAACCCACTGAGATGCCACTCACCTCTTGACCCAGGAGCATGTTTGTGACTAATTGGTCTGCCAGGTAATAGCATCTCAGATTGGTATTGCAAGGCCTCCTTTGTTCTCTGGTGCTCTGTCTCACCCTAGGCATCCCCCTTTCAATAAATCTGGCTGGACACTGGCAGGGTCTGAAACATGAAGAGTAGCTGGGGGTAAAATATTCAATTTAAAAGTGTTCACTTACCTATTAAAGAAAGGGCTGTGGTGTGCCATTTGGCTAAGTCCATCTGCATTATCTTGTGAAAGGGTTTATAGCTGATCACAGTCTGTCTATTGCTGGTGTCACTTACCCTCGAGATACCTGATTTGATTATTTTTGGCCCAGGTAAAGGGATATATATTTCTGATCTGTGGAGAGCAGACCCCACTGATCCAAACCATCTCTGATTTAGTATAGCTAATTTTGTACCCTGCTTGTTTGCTAAATTGCTCTAAAATATTAATCAAAGCTAGCACTGAACTTGGATGGTTTGAAATTTAAAATATGGACTCATCTCCATAGTGCAATAGTTTATGCTCCTGATCAGGGATGCCTGTTCAAATCCTTGAATTTCAGGATTCTGGCATACTTTAATGGCCACCAGTTCTAAACTTAGTGCAAATAGAAAGGAAGATAGGGCACCCCTACTAATGTCTCTTTCTAGTGGAAATCTCTGGGACTGTAGGCCATTTACTTTTAACCACTGCTTCAGGCTGAGTTTGCAATATGTCAATAGAATGTATATATGTGGGTCTAAATTTAAAGGAATGCAGAATGTAATTAAGAAATTGCAATTAACCTCATCAAAAGCTTTCCTGCATTCATTATGATGGTTAGCTGTGGATTCTTGGCTTTCCATTAGCGCTGAAAATACATTTAGAAGGTGCGGATATTATCTGACATGAATCTGCCCCATTTGAAACCATCTGGTCTGGGTGCACTATGTCAGGGACGCATTTTTGCAGCCAGTTGGCCAAAATGCCTGTGTAGATTTTGAGGTCCACCCTAGTAAAAGAATGAGCTGGTAGAGCTCTATTCTATCAAGTCTTTGTCTGTTTGGGCAATATACTGATCTAGGGCCTGGCACCAAGAGGCAGGAATGGCTCTCCTGTCTGCCACCTCTGCGAATACCTGACAGAACAGTGGGTAGCTCCACCATAATGGTGTTATACCATTTGACAGGATAACTGTCTCTTCTGATGGTTTAACATTCCTTGTACCCTTAATTTTAGCCATAATTTCTGTTGGAGTAATAGGTCATCCAGTACCTCTGCTGCATGTGGTGATAATGCTGGATGTGTAACCCTCAAAAGTTGCTCTATGCCCCACTCCCTTCCTTTTTGTAAAGTGAGCTGTAGAATGCAGTGAATTTCTTTTAGGATTTCAATAAATTACCAGTGTTACCTGCCTCCCTGGCGATAAAACTTCTGTATTCTCTTCTTTTATATTGTTATTAGGGGTTCAAAGATCTCTATTTACAAATATCAAAAGTACAATAGATCACTTACATTCATATTACAACTGATGTGTTTTCCTTAAAATTTCTATATAAACACATAGCATTAAAGAGATATCATTATATATCCAGATTTGATTTCTTTCATATAAATGGGTAATACATATGCTCTGATATCAAAGGGTTACCTAGCACAACTAGGTTGCACCATTGCAACCCAGCAATGTGCTTAGGTGCAATATAGAAAGAGGACTTGCACAGCTGAATCCCAATGTGCTGGGGCACAAACATAATGTATGCAGCGCATTCCGGGGCATGCCCATGCATAGGCAGCACATCCCGATATTCAGCCCTTGATGTGGCACATAAGCTGGCACCACCCTGGGATACACCACACCAATGCTAACAGTTGAGCCTGAAGTGAATGGCTCAAATGGTGGCCACCACAGGTGAGCTGCTGTACTGCAGGGTGCAACACAGCAGCTGCTAGCATGGTGGCCACCACCCCACTCAGAACACCGTCCATAAGCACCCATAAGGTCCCTGGTGGTCTGAGTACCCCCACCCTCACTGTAGCTACGATCACCAACAGTGACAGGTGAAAAAACCCTGGCAGTCCAGTGGCAGCCTTTCCTCAGCCAGTAGCTGTGCCACCCATGCAATGTCAGTATAATTCCCTGGTAGTCTAGTGGTAGCCCCCATCCTACCTGTATCCCGATCACCAGTATGTGTAATGGACATATCTCCCTGGTGGTCAGTGGCACCCCCACCCACACAGGATGCCCGCCCGCAGCAGCCCCTGTCATTGGTGGGCAGCTGCAATCCTGCCTGGATACCACCCAGCTGCCCGCGAATGACGACTTACAATAGCAGCTGTAAGCCCATTGGTCCACACTGTGGACCAATGGGCTAACAGTACAGACTGTAGTGTCAGTCACAAATATGTGAATGAATGACTTCATTCATATTTTGTATTGAACATTCAGTATGTATTGCCAAAGCCATTGGGTCACAGTGTGAACAACTCAGGCTACAACTAACTCTATAACTTCAATAATTTCAGTGAGCAGCAGGCAGTATGCGGTGGGATTGCAACTGCCTGCCAATGTGAAGCGGCAGTGCTGGGTGGTGGGGGCTGTATTGAGTGGGGGTGAAGGTGCCACTGGACTGCCAGGGAAGAGATGTGTCTATTACACGTGCTGCTGATTGGGGATCTGGGCGGGGTGGGGTTACCCACTAGAACTACTGAGGAATTGTACACATTACTGTGGGTGGGCGCAGCTACTGCAGTGGGGGTTCTACTGGTCAATCCAGTCATTGTTGGTGATCGAGCTATGAGGAGGTGGGATACCACTAGGCTACCAGGGACTGTTCAAAAGGGATATTGTAGTGATCGCTGCTGTGGGAGGAGAGGTTACTACTTGTCATCCTTTGGGGCAGCATGTTGTGCAGGGTGCCTGGCACAGAGTCACTGGCCTGCCCTGCACAATGCACATGCAAAGGGGTCATAGGGCATGCAAATAGCCCCAGTAACACCTTGCATACATTATTGGGCTCATTTGCATACTGCTGGCTGAATATCAGGTATTTGCACTAGCGTAACTCTGTTGTGCTTGCATAGTTCCCATTCCGGTATTCAGCCCTGCCTGAGGGGCTGCGTCAGCGCATCATATTGCACAGTGCACATTACCTGGTATATTCTGGGGATGCGCCATTGCTCAACTCCTTGAATATACCCCTGGACTCAACGGCGCACCACAGTTGCTCTGCTACGCCGCGAGCCATTACTGGGCACAACTCTGAATATCAGAGCCATAGTGTATGCTCATATTCATAAATTAGTCCATTGTAAATGACAGGGTGTCATAAAAACTGCTGCATTGTTTCAGAGGTCCATTCTGTTATGTCCAATTTATATAAGTCCCAGCAGTGAATATCACTATTGAAAACTTTGCATGAAAATGTTGTGTAATAAAAGTTGTTTCTATTCATTTTAAGGGAAATTCTGTATTGTAGTGTCATTGTCCCAATTTCTCAATATTATTCTTTTATAGCAATATTGTTGGCTTTACTGTCTTCTCTTTACTATTTTCTTTAATGCAATGGTATTCTGTTCTAAAACAGTATCCATATGTTTACTCTTTTAGCTCTATTCCCAAATGACTAATAATTGAATAAGAGTATTTCCACTATTTCTGGACCATTCACAACCCCAAAATGTATGAAACACATCAGCATTTTCCATATCATACTTCAACATTCTAATCAGGCTTAGCTTTAATTTTGTTAAATCTTGCTGTTGTGAATATGCATTACTGATAATCTTAACCTTGCAGTACTATAATCAGAACATGAAGTTAATATGTTATCCATCAGATTCCAGTAAGTTCCATCATAAACATCTTTTTCCATTGCTTTTACTGTTCTCATAAACCCCTTACTCTGTTAACTTGCTGCTGATGTAGATGACAGGTCAATGCCTTCCTTGTCCTGGCCACTCCTCATAATATCTTTGTCTCAAATACCATAACTAGCCTTTATGCTAGCCCTCCAAAAGATTTGTAAGGCCCTGCTTTTTATGGTACCATTGTAGTTTCACCTGTTCATTAAAGGTAATTTGGTGTTCAGCTTCTAAAATTAAGACCTAGGATTATAATTCAAACCTCTGCCTTATCCATTCCTTCTTCTTTGTGGAAGCTATCTGCATTAGTTTCACTTTGGAGTAGCTTTCAGGCTGTCCCAGTATTGGCTTCAGAGTGTCATCCACCCTATTGTACACAAGAATTCCACTATATGTCTCCATATGGTCAGTTTGAGGTCTTCATCATTTAATAGACAACCATTAAGTCTCCAAGTCTGATGTCTAGGTAGAGGTGTGGTTTGTAACCCTAGTGCTATAGGGCCATGGTTTGGGGTAGGAATTGTTTTCATGCTACAGGTGTGTGCCTGATATAGCCTCTCTTCTGACAGTAAAGTGATCTACCCTGGAGCAGGAACCATGCCTGGCTGAGTAAAATGTATAATCCCAGTCCAGAGGGTGAATGAATCTCCAGATATCTTTCATGCCTTATTCCCCTGCCAGTCTAGGATGTTTGTTGCCTACTAGGGAGCTGCCTATACTATCTCCACTTCTATCTAGTTTGCCTGAGAATGTGGTGTTAAAATCCCACCAATTGGGTGAAAATGTTATTTTATCTGCATAGTATCCAGAAGGAGTTTTTGGCAAAATGGCCATCTTTCTGCCTTTTCATTCAGGGCAGTGATTCAGAAGCATACATTCTCTATCTCTCTGTGAACATCTAAGATGGGCAAAATAACCCTCCATATCTATATCTGTGTGAAGCATCTTAAGTGTTCCCAATGAGGGTCACCCCCAATGGGGATTCTATTCCTATTCTATTATTATGTGGAGGAATACATATCTCTAGCCAGAATCATTTTAGTTTAAGGTGTTCTGCTTGGATTAGATGCAATTCTTGAATAAAGGCCATCATTGCCTTCTCCCTACCTATCTCCTGCAGATCCAAGCCTTCTTGATGGGGCTCTGTAACTTTTAACATTATAAGAAAATATGATTAGACACCCCATGTTTGCAGCAGTCAGAGTGTTGATAAAGGGCAGCAGGCTCTATTCAATGTTTTCTGAACCCCCTCTTGCGGTCGCTCCTTCCCCATACAAACAGTAGAAAAAACCCTTGAAAGCATACAAGAATATTTAACCAGAGTAAAAAAAAATTAGCCTCAATAGGGGCAAACCAGAACACTTTTAAAATATTGTCAGAAGGTTGAAGGACCTTTACCATGATCAATAGTTCTATGTAGTTGGTAAATTAGAGGTATCTCAAGGTATACCTCTTTGTGATGGAACTGCCCTCATCAGAGAGGAGTCTATGAGGGGCTGGGAAAACCTGTAAGGTTGTCCCACTCAGTGTAAGTTTCCCAGAGTATTCAAGAGAAGGAAGCTGATGGACAGTTCCTGTGTGATCCTTTAAAAGGGTTGTGGACTCTGAGCAAAGAGGGTGCATCAACCACCCTCCCCACTTATCAGATATATGTGTAGCCCTGACGTCATGTCTTAGAGGACTACTACCCTGACTTGCAGGCCTGACTAAGGTTGAGGGGCCTGGGTTCCCATTTAGCTGTTACAGGGTTCTTTCCAAAGATAGAATAAAGCAGTGTGGTGCCTCTACCCAGAGTACATTTTAAGTGGGTCAGATAGTTAACACTACAATTCCCTGGGATGCTGTACCAACTGACCTCCCCATACAGTCTCCCCAACATATGGACTACCATACACCAAACCCCAATTCAAAACTGCATTTTTTGGCTTCAGTTAATAATATGCTCAGTTAAAGTAGGCCCATGAGTTGGAATTTTCCTGAACAGTTAAACCACATTTTATTTACAAGGGAGGGTTAGGTATGGGTAGAAAGGAGCAGAGGTTAAGTAACATTTTCATTTTGGTTATTGCATCAGCAAACAATCATATCCTTTAAAGGCAAACATATTTTAATACTTGCAGCCACCAACCCTCTGACTAGCTAACTGCTGCAGATCTCTTTAGTAAACAAACCCTAACTGGTACAAGTTCTCGGTTCAGACAAACCCCGCTATTCTGTCCCTGGGTACTCAGCACTAACATTGCAGGCCTGGTGCAACTGGTTGGCTGGCACTGGCATGCTTGAACGCAAATCAAATACACTTTTACTTTTTTCTTGATTACATTAAGACTTTACCATGCCATTGGCACAAACTTGAAACAACTATTCACATCCCGGGTACAGGACAATCCCTACCTTTACTCACGGTTCTGTATACAGTCTCAGGTGGCACTGGGACTGTAGACCTGGGAAGTTGGAACAGCAGAACCTAGTATCATTAGAGAAGCTGGAGACATGGAGACATGAGGCAGACTCTTAAAGCTCAAACCTTTGGACTTGCTAGAAGGTCTAGCAGCTTGTCCTTTCAGCCCACCAAGCAGGCCAGATGCAGAGCACAAACACAAGGCTTTCCAGGCCACAAGTGAACACAGACCTAGAGTGACCCTATGGTGACTCCTCAATGGGTCAATAGTGCTCTAGCACTCAGGCAACTGCCCGTAGCTCCCTGTGGCCCAGTCTGCCCTACTCAATAGGGTTTGGCAGTTTCCTACCTGGCTCCAAGTTGCAACTTGCAGTCTTGGTCTTCCACTGAGCTGGAATTGCCAGCATCTTGTTGCAGCAATTCTTTCTTTTGGAACTCAGCCTTGCTAGTGGCTGATGCTAGAAGTTGCAATCTCTCACAGCTTCACAGTCAAGTTGGCAAACTTTATTTTGAGATTTAGTCACATCCGGCTGTTAAAGACATTCAGCCACACTACCAGTGTGACAGCTGTGGCCCTTTCAAATCAGATCACAGTCTCTGGATTCTCACTGAGCACACAATCTCAGTGAGAAATTGGTACACTCAAATGATCTCCTCCGAAGACACTGAACTTGACACTGACTGAACCAACTTTTTACTCAACCAGTTCCTTGATGCAGAAATCACTTTTCTCACTGTGCAAGTGCTGATGACCCAAAAGAGGCTCTCTTCTCTTCTGAAGACTATCTGGTTTTCCTGGCTAATACTCTGCCTGTCAAGGAGACTCTCCTACAAAGTTTCTGTAAACCTTTTCCATAAACCCTTCCTCCCATAAACCAGGACCATTTATTTTCATACCTTTGGCCAAATGTCCTTCCCTTTCCTTGTGATGTTAAGTCCAACCAGGGTACAGACAGAACCTTTTTTCTTCCTTGAACCTTTTATCCTTGTGTCTCTCCTTTCAGGTGTAAATTTCTCACTGCCCTTTCAAAATCAGAAAACCTTTCTTTCTGAACCTTTGGGCAAAACCTTTCACTGCTGTAGTGTAGCTTCCCCCACAGCTTACTGATGCACTTCTTCTTTGAAGACCCACATCAGCCACACTGGCAAGCTTCTGCATGTCCAGGAGACTCCCACTGCTGAAGCTGCAAACTGGATTCCTTGACCAATATTCAACCTGAATGGGAAAAGACAGCATGCAGGCCCTATGGAACAAGTGGCTGGCAACCCCAGACGAGCCTTTCCCAAGCCTTGCAGCCCCATTTTCTTCCAAGGGGCTGGAGTCCCCTCCCTCTGGAGTGGCTCCCACTGAACTGACACTAGAACTAACAGTCCTTGGGATTTGGGAGATCTCTGGCAGCTTCCCATTGGCCAAAACAACTGTCCTTTCTCAAAATTAATATGCATTAGACTTCCTCGATTCCTGATTGGCTGTGCAAAGGGCACCAAGTATTTCCCCAGCTTTTCCCCCATAAGTCCAGCAAACAGTCCCAGAGCCTCCTGGAACAATTCTGGCCCTTCAGTGTGTTACGCTGTGATCACATGGCTGCAAATATGGCTACTGAGCAAACAGTTCAACTGCAGTCCCTTATAGTGTTCAGATTTAATGTCCTTGCACAGCCAAAACATTGTTTTATTGATCAAATATACCACTGTCTCCAAGCAGCACCTGTGCTCTGTTAAGCAACTGCAGAATGTTATACTTTTATTCAGCCTCCTGCCTGTCACTGCTGCTGATTCAGACTGTCCCCAGGCAGCAGGCAGCAAGCAGGCTCACTCATTAATATTCCCCTTTCATCATTAATATTCAAATATGCCCTCCTCCCCCCAGATCTGCAGTGCTATTGGTGCTACTTTATTAAAATGTACAGAGGCTCTTTTTATGCCTCCTCCATGTCTCCAGACCCTGATTAGCTGAAGAAGAGGAACAGGAACATCAGAGAGGCATCCATTTGATCGCCACAGCTACCCTAAAACAGTAATGCACCAGTACATGAGTAAGCCACCACTGCATAGAAATGCAGCATCAAATGCAGTGGCTCTGCTGTTTAGCTCCTCTGGCCTGGCTCTGGACCAAAAACTACTGCGGGGGGCCAGACAAAGGCTCAGGGACATTGCTAGAACCAGAACCAGGTGTCTGGATAGAGATAAAGGGAACAGGGGAATGGGAGACCAAGGCAGCTGCTGGGCAGCAGGTAAGCCCCTGACAAGGGGGTTACATATGACTCTGCAGAGGACCATCCACCCAGCATCATATCACCAGGCCAATGATGTCAGGAACTCCCCAGTCCGAACCCACCCACCCTATGTAATCCAATCACCTGGCAGGGTCCAGGCGACATAAGACAATTGCTTTCCCAAGAGAGATGCACTTCTGAGATGAGGGTGCACTCAGGCAGTTGCCAGCATGGGAAAGCTTTGTCAACCTTCCCTGGGCCCTGGGATCTGTGTGACTCTGCAGTTCCAGCTCCCAGGCCTGGCCACTGGCATCATCAAGAGCCGCATGTGGATTTAGGATTTACCTTGCATCCTAGTCTCCACCTGTATGTACTGTATTTATGGTCCCTTGCTTATTATGGCACCAAGCTTTACCAGCCTCTCCATATGCAGTGGACATGTGTTCAAGAGCATCCACCAGCTGACACCTCCCCAACTGAACTGCCTTCAAACTTAGTTCTGTCATGCTGGTTGCATAAGCTGTAAGAGGAGAAGCACCTCCTGGAGAGCCAGGAGCCTTGCTGCTAAAAGCCTGCCAAGCATCATTATTATTAAGACATCCATGAGCTTCAGAGTCCCTCAAGCCAGACATCTTACCTATCCAAGCATCCTGCCTTATAGGATGATTTGAGTTGAGTACCCAAAGCTTTATAACTGACATTGATCAAAGGAAGAAAATAAATCTTTTACCACCCAGTAGAATAAAAGTGTATATCCAAGTACAGTAGTCTCTTTATTTCTCTCCACTTACATCAGGTTTCAGTGGTGACGCTGAGCTGTGGTTCAAGTCTGAAGCTGTTCTGCCAGTCATTTTGTGGATGACAGATGACACAGGAGCCCACAGCCATTGTGTTTTTGTGGGTTTTCTTTGATACCATTGCCATTTTTCAAGTCTGCAGTCTGAAAGGGTCTCAGAACTTCATCTAGAGAATGCCAAGTTGCTGCTGATAATTCTTGCTTCATCTATGGTGTCGTAGAATGTGGAGCCTGACTCATTAAAGAACAAGAGTCTAGCAGAGAATTCATTCCTGTTTTATGCCTCTGTGTTTGAGTTCTTTGGAATCCAAGGGCTTGTCTTCATTTTGCAGAATGGCAGGGTGTAACCATGCTTTAAATATACTCTTTTATCACCGTAGATGATCTCTCACAGGCCCAGGCTTTCTGTAGAATGTCAGACTTTACACTGTACTCTGGGAATGCCAGGACAATATATCTTGGCCTAGCAGCAGGGTCCTTAGGTGGGGCAGAAAGCACCCTGTGAGGTTGAATAATGCCAAGGTTAATGTCTAGGCCCATGTTAAGGAGTTTCTTTAGAAAGCTGTCCATAAACTGAAGCATGTCTCCAGATTCATTTGTCTCAGAGACCCTCTAGATGTTCAGGTTATTTCTATGATTACAGTGAAAATGGAGTGGTGGGGTCACTTCAAATCTTCACACGATTCAAAAAGATTCTTTATTTAGTTGCATATTCTGTTGCCCCAAAGTTTTGCACTGTATCAATAGTGCTTTTTCAAAGGGCGTTTTGTTTTTCTGAAAATAATTCATAATACATTTTTTTAGAATATTTGTAAACAGCATTTATATCTTTTATATAATTTTTTTTAAAAGTCAGAAGATTAAACTGTTCATTATGAAGCTATCCATAGAGTCACAAATATTCATATTATTTATCCAGATTCAATATTGTCAACCTTCTTCATGTCCCTAAAAATGCAGTATTTGTGTTTGAATCATTTAAACATGTATTACCGTTTATATTTTGTGCTACTATCACCCAAGTCAAGAAAATAAGTTATTTACCAAGCTTTCCTTAGAATGCAGAAGTGTTCATCTTTGTTAAAACAGTTTCATTATTTTATACTTTATGCATCATGCCTAGAGAAATGTAGAACTACGATATAATTTTTTTTGTCTTAATGCATTTTGATAATATGTTACCCCAGAATGTTTAATGCCAAAGTTATTTATCAACTGCACATTTGAGCCTGACTGACCCCATCCGGCTTAATTTGCAACTTTTTACTTTTATCCACTGTCATCTTTATCTGTTTTACTTCTGTGAATAAATTAAATTATTTTAGATGTAAAGTGCTTATTGCCATTTTTATATGATTCCTCTTTCAATTTTTAAGTATTTATATAGGTGGTAGTCCAGCAATTACCTTGTTACTTGTGCATTAGAGAGCAAAATGTTTCAATGGCACCTAGTTCAGACTCAGTTTGCTGCATATGTGGCTGGGGCTTCTCTGTCCTCTTGAGCCCACTCATCCTGTGACTGGTACTGCATTGTTTCCAGTCTCGTACTTACTAGTGCATGGTTACAGTTGCTTAGCAACTGTCAGCAACAATGGAACACTGTTGCTGCAACTTGGGGTGAGCGGGCTCATGTTTGGCAAAACATTCTAGGAGCATAATTTATATTTATCATAGGATTCTGTGCCTTTTACACTGATGATTAGTGACTTTGTAGGCTACATTGGTGATCAGAAAGATTCATGTTTAAAACTATCTAAAGGAATCAAGACTGCGTTCCTTCATGGTAAAACACATGGAGTAGTGGGAGACATTTTGTTTTTATTATTTAAGTAGTAATGTCACAATCGTCTTATTACATGTGTTGAAGGCCATTTATCATTAAGATTTTTGTTTCTATTAATTTTTGTTCTTAATTTTAGGATGGGGGCTAGTTTTGTACTGGGGTGTTACAAATCTCTCACTCATAACTCCAAGACAAAACATTACCTCACCAGCATGCTTGCCAGTTTACATCTTTTTCATACCTTTACTGTCATCTAGTGCCTTAAGTAGGAAGATCCATTTCATTTCTGATTTATTTAATAGTTTCTGGTAATCCCCACTTCCTTCTGGTGGGTGTACTGCTTCCAGTCCCCATAAGCACAGGAAGTCCCTGTGTCCTGCATGTTTAAAATGCACTGCGACTTGTGATGCTTCATCATGTCTCCTAATGTCTCCTTTGTGTTCCTGTATACAGATTTTAGGCTCCTGGTTGTTTGTCCAACATAAATCATGTCACATGGACACATTGTGTCAGACAGTTGATAGGTTCATTGATGTTATACATTTGTTCTGTGTATGGGTGTTTGTAAATATTCTTTTACTGGTGTGTCCACAGACTGAGCATTTTCCACAAGGGGTCATTCCCAGCTGCAGGAGTCCTAGTAGAAGCTGTTCTCCTTGTTTAGGTGGTTTGTAAAATTGTGACCTCATTAATTTATCTTTGAGAGTGGAACTTTTTAACTGCCACTATAGGATTATGTCTTAGGGCTTTTGTGGTGGTGTTGTCTACACTTACTAAATGTCAATGTTTATGTATTATTTGTTTTATTTCTGGAAGCTTGTGGTTATATTTAGTGACAAACAATAGTTTTTATTGTGTTGCCCTAGGCTTCTTTTTAGCAAGTAGATCCTCCCTGGTATGGGTGTTTATTTTCATTTCTGCCTGTCTGATTATTTGTTCCCATATCCTCTGTCTTGGAACTTATCTAACATTTGTTTCTTGCTGATTTTAAACTATTCTTCTGTTGTACAATTCCTTCATGCTCTTACTAGCTGAGAATATAGAATACTTTTCTTTAATTTTGTTTCATGGAAGCTCTGTCCATACGGAGTGTTCCTGTCTGTTTCATTCTATACAGACTAGTTTCTATAGTTGTATTATTTTTGATTTTCAATAAATCTAAGTAAGGTATTTTAGCCAAATAAAACACATTGTCTAGAACAGCTAATATTTTTCCTAGTCAAACTATCTCTTGCTGGGAGCTGCAATACTGAACATAGGATGTGCAAGAAAGCGAGTTGTGCTCACAACAGAGGCGGAACCTTTCAATTGTCCTTGGTTTGTAGCAGATATACTGCAGGTGGAGGCTGCTTCTAACTGAAAGGTGAAATAAGGAATCTACAATTATCAGGAAAAGACAGTCTTGTTACAATTCTTAAGATTTTCAGTGCAGGAAGATTTTAAACTCTGGCGAAACATTTGTCACAAATCCTGAAATAAGTGCAGGTACAGGTTGTGTATTTGACCCAGACAGTAAACTGTTTTCTGTGTTTATCATTGTTTGCCTTAAAAGGCAAGTCCAAACTTTCTCAGGAAGTGATTACATCACAGAGACTTAATCAGCCAATAGCTTTGGTAACAGACCTGAGCACAATAGTATTATAAGCAAGTGTTTATAGCAAACTCATCAGAACAGCTAATATTTTCCTAGTCAAACTATCTCTTGCTAGGAGCTGCAATACTGAACATAGGATTTGCAAGAAAGCGAGTTGTGCTCACAACAGAGGGAGGGAACCTTTTAATTGTCCTTTGTTTGTAGCAGATATACTGCAGGTGGAGGCTGCTTCTAACTGAAAGGTGAAATAAGGAATTTACAATTATCAGGAAAAGACAGTCTTGTTACAATTCTTAAGATTTTCAGTGCAGGAAGATTTTAAACTCTGGCGAAACATTTGTCACAAATCCTGAAATAAGTGCAGGTACAGGTTGTGTATTTGACCCAGACAGTAAACTGTTTTCTGTGTTTATCATTGTTTGCCTTAAAAGGCAATTCCAAACTTTCTCAGGAAGTGATTACATCACAGAGACTTAATCAGCCAATAGCTTTGGTAACAGACCTGAGCACAATAGTATTATAAAGCAAGTGTTTATAGCAAACTCATCAGAACAGCTAATATTTTTCCTAGTCAAACTATCTCTTGCTAGGAGCTGCAATACTGAACATAGGATTTGCAAGAAAGCCAGTTGTGCTCACAACAGAGGGAGGGAACCTTTTAATTGTCCTTTGTTTGTGCAGATATACTGCAGGTGGAGGCTGCTTCTAACTGAAAGGTGAAATAAGGAATTTACAATTATCAGGAAAAGACAGTCTTGTTACAATTCATAAGATTTTCAGTGCAGGAAGAGTTCAAAGCACAGCTGACTTATTTTGGGGCTGAATGCTTTCAGAGCACAAACCACCAGGCTGTTTGGGGGCTGGGGAGGTTTACCTGTGTCTGACTTGGATGTCTGGATTTTCTCTGTTTGATTAGCAGGGTTTTCTCTGTCAAACTGTTGTGTATAATATCTTGCAGACAGGAAGGCACTCATCGTAGCGGTGGGTCAGAGCTCTTAGCTGATTGTTTTGTGAGGGCACAGTTTAGGCCCAACCCTTCCACCCCTCACCCCACCCACCCTGAAATAGTTCCTTTATACCTGGGGTTCTGACATCATTCCTCAAGAGTGCAAGGTGCATATCAATGTCATATCCTCTCTAGCACACGCACTGAAAATATACCATACACATTGTATAATATATATATATTTCTATATAACAAACCAATCACACACACAAGCACACACAAAAAAAAAAATTGTCATGTGGGAGTAGTGCAATGTAATGGCTGTGGGGCAGCAGTCTTCTGGGAGTCTTTCTGGAGGCTGAGATGCTGCCCTATTTGCAGACAACTCTCTGCCCTGAGGGAGGAAGTTGCCCATCTTCAGGCCACACTGGACAGCAGTAAGAGAACCTTCCCCAGGCCAGACTAGATGGTAGGAAGGAACCCCCCATCCAGGGAGCACCAGAGCCACCACCACTACCTCAGAGATTGCAAAAAGCACAGCAGTTGGACCACAGTGGGCTCAGGGAGGGTGAGGAGGGTGGAACAGAGGCACACCCAGTCAGTTGTTCCACTTCACAATCCATACACCATTCTGGGGGCACAGCTCCCCTATGGATGCACCCATGGAGGAGATTAAGGAGGCTGAGGACACCTGTCACAAGGGAGGCCCACAGGAAGGAGGCAGAGGATGACACAAGGAAAGGAAGCAGCTCCTGGTGGGGGACTCAATTATTAGGGGGATAGAACTGGGAGGAGCAGGAAAACTGAAATAAAAGTGCCTGCCTGGTGCCATGGCTTGTAGGGACAGGAAGCGCATCCTCAGGATCACGAGAACAGCTGCACGGAGTCTGAGCTGGATGTCATTGTCCACCTAGGGACAAATGACTTGGCTCAACATGAGATTAGAGCAGTGCAGAAGGACTTCATAGAACTGGGAGGGGCCTAAGACAATTAGCACACACAGTATCCTTCTCAGAGGTGCTGCCTGTAAATGGCATGAGTGAGGCAAGGTACTTTGCAACATGCAGTTTAATAAGTGGTTGAAAAAATGGTGTGGAGCACAGGGGTTTGGATTCATTGGGACTGGGGTTCCACCTGGAGAGACACCAGCCTATACTGGCAGGATGGTCTGCATCTGTCCAGGAAGGAACAAGTCTTTGAGAAATCAGTTTAAATGCTTCATTGGCAAGCTTTTAAACTAGTCAAGGGGGAGGCACTGATAGCAGCAGGAAAATCCCAGCCTCCCCACAAAACAGGGTATTAAATGAGAAAAGACCGAGGTAGAAAGGTCAGTGGGGATGCTACAACAGAAAGTAAAGCCATCAAAAATGGAAAGCAATGAGTACCAATGCACATAGTCTGAGTAACAAGCTTCCAGAATTAGTGGCCTTGATGGAGGAGGAACATCTGGATATCGTGGCAGTCACAGAAACATGGTTCTGACAAAACCATGACTGGGATGTAAACATACCAGGATACACTATCTACAGGAGAGACAGAGAGGTTAAAAGGAGGAGGAGTAGCTCTTTACATAGGGAAGGAATCAAAGTAACAGAACAAAGAGAAAACAGGGAGGAGGAGAAGAAGCACTGTGGGTAAATTTGGAGACTGGCAATGGCACCCCTTCTCAGGGAGGAAGGAACAAGAAATGATGGAAAGTATACTTAGTATGGCAAAAGGGAGATATTGCTATTGGGTTATCTGAACATGCCAGATGTTAACTGGAGTGCAGTTGCGCAGCCACTTGAAGAGTGGGGTTATTCTAGATGCCCTACAGGAGCATGCCTTAGACAACTAGTATTGGAGCCCACTCGAGAGGGAGCAATCTTAGACTTGGTTCTCTCAAATGGAGATGAAGAGGATCACAGATGTAGAAGTGGTGAGCCATCTGGGAACTAGCGACCATCGAACAGTATGGTTCACAATAAACACAGCAATAGAGTCAAGCCATACAAAGGCAAGGTACTGGACTTTAGGAGGGCTGACTTTGCCAAAATGGGTAAGTGCCTAAGGAATGCACTAGCAAATGGGCAGGTAGGAGGGTGGAAGAACAATGGAGAATAATAAAACTGCCATCACAGAGGCAACAAGCCTTTGTGGGAAGCAAATAAACAAAACTAATGATGCAAGAAACCACTATGGTTCTCAAAGGAAGTGGCAGTGAAGGTTCAGAGAAGAAGCTTTCAGGAAGTACAAGGAATCACAGAAGGAGCAGGACAGAGAACTGTATCAGTTAAAGCAAAGGAAGCTGGGAAGGTAGTCAGAACAGCAAAGGCCCAAACCGAAGAAAAGATAGCCAACTCAGTTAAGAGGGATAAAACCTTTTATAGGTACATCAGGAGTGAAGGAAGACCAAGGGAGGATAATGAGGCTTAATAAAGGGGAGAAGGGTGGGCAGAGGAAGACTGTGAAAAGGCAGAGATACTAAACAAATATTTTGCTCAGTATTTACAAAGGAAGAGGGGTACCTAGAACAAACAGTAGAAACACACTGGATACAGAAGTTGATACCAGCCCATTTACAGAAGAAAGGGTTCTGAAAGAACTCTTAAAACTGAACGTGGACAAAGCAATGGGGCCTGATGGGATTCATCCCAGAATTCTAAAAAGAACTAAGGGTGGGAATGGTAGACACCACTGACTACCCTGTTTAACAAATCATGGGAGGATGGGGTGGTACCGAGGACTGGAGGAGGGCAGATGTGATTCCCTTCACAAAGTGGGAGCAAGGCAGTAGCAGGAAACTACAGACCTGTTAGTTTAACCTCAGTGGTAGGAAAATGATGGAATCACTTCTGAAGGAAAGAATTGTCAAGTATCTAGAGGCCAGAGGGCACAGGACCCAAGACAGCATGGATTCACAGAGGAAGATCATGCCAGACAAATCTGATAGATTTCTTTGACTGGGTGACCAAAGTAGTAGATCAGGGAGGGCTGTGGACATGGCCTACCTAGACTTTAGCAAGGCATTTGACACAGTCCCACAAAAGATTAATATACAAGTTAGCTAGCCTGGGAGTGGGACCCAAGATGACAGCCTGGGTAAAAATTGGCTGGAAAATAGGACACAGAGAGTAATAGTAAATGGAGTCCACTCTGATGAAAGGGGGTTACTAGTGGGGTACCACAGGGTTCAGTATTAGGACCAGTCCTCTTCAATGTCTTTATAAGTGACATTGCAGAGGGACTGGAAGGAAAAGTATGTCTCTTTGCAGATGACACAAAGATCTGTAACAGAGTTGATGCACAAGGTGGGGTGGAAAGGATAAAATGGACTTGGCAAGGTTAGAGAATGGTCAAATGAATGGCAGCTTAGATTAAATGCTAAAAGTGCAAGGTAATGCACCTGGAAACAAAAACCCAGGGAAGAGTACACAATGGGGGTGAGATACTAACAACAACAAAAATGGAAAGGGACCTGGGGGTAGTCATATCAGATGACCTAAAGGTGGGCAAGCAATGTGAGAGGGCAGCAAGGAGGGCTGGGGGATATTGGGATGCATAGGGAGAGGCATCACCAGTAGAAAACAGGGAGTTATTATCCCTCTGTACAGACAGCTGGTCAGACCCCATCTGGATACTGCGTGCAGTTCTGGAGACCCAGTCTTCACAAAGACATAGACAGGATGGAAGCTGTCCAGAGGAGGGCAACTAAAATGGTGCAGGGTCTGCACGGAAGACATATGAGAGACTAAAGGAGCTTAATATGTATAGTCTCGAGGAAAGGAGGAGAGGGGACATGATAGAAACTTTCAAGTACCTCAAAGGAATCAACAAAGTCCAAGAGGGTAGCATCTTTCAAAAAGAGGTGTGCAAGAACAAGGGGCACAATTTGAAGATAGAGGGGCTGCTCAGAGGTAATTTAGGAAGTATTTTTTCACAGAGAGGTTGTGGATGCATGGAATGGCCTTCCGGAGGATCGTGGAGTCAAAAACAGTGGTGGAATTCAAGCATGCATGGGACAGTCATAAGGCAATTCTAGGGATGGGGTAGGAGAAGTAGGCTGCTGGTTAACTAGGATCTGCAGCTTATCCAGTAGGCAGGGAAATGGGCAGACTGGGTGGGCCAAGCGGTCCTCATCTGCCGTCAAATTCTATGTTTCTATGTTTCTATGTCTATATATCGATACTAAACAAGTATTTTCTCAAAGAATGGATTTTTTCTTCTTCTCTTATGTTTGCTTATTCAAACTGGTATATTCAAGAATTAGCATAGGCTGGGACCATCGTGCTCCCCATGGCCATACCCATATTTGTAGGAAGAATTTTCCATCAAACTCAAAGTATTTTTTTTTTTAGGACTAGTTCTGCAAGTTCTAGTAACTTGCATGTTTTTGGTTTAGCGATTCTGGTCTAAGATCTAGCATTCTTCCCATTGCTTCAACATCCTTTCTGTGGGGCATCGAGGTGTATAGATTAGCTATATCTGCTGTTACTAGACAGTAATTTTCTGGAATTCCTTGTTCTGACAATCTGTTTAGTTTACCAATCATGTCACTTGTGTTATTTACATAGGTCGAAGTTTGTTCTACTATTGCTGGCAGATGCATATTGACATACTGTGAAATGGGTTCCATTAGAGATCCTGTTGCAGACACTATTGGCATGCCTGGTGGATTTTCAGCATTTTTGTGGATTTTGGAATCCTATAAAATCTTAGGATCCTAGGGAGTTTGTTTGTCAAAAGTTTCACCTCCCATTCTAACAGCAATCCCATAACTGTAAATTTAGTGGATCAGCTGTAGTTCTTTTGAATTGAGAGGCTGAATTGTTTGGAAGTGGCTCATAATTCTGTCAATTTTCTAACAAATCTAAACACATTCTTTTATAATGTGTTTTGTCCATTACCACAATATCACCTCCTTTATCCGCCTGTTGTATAAGGATTCCATTTATCTCAAATAAGGTTGTTTTTGCCTCTCTTTGTTGTATTGTTATGTTTAAGAATTTAGGATGTCTGTCTTGTTGATCCTTAAACAGTTTCTCTATGTCTTTTGAACTAAATTGCAATATGTCTTTATGCCATGACTGCATCCGGGTGGTGGAGTATAGTTTGATTTTATATTTAAAGCTTTTTCTACTTGTTGATCATATTGTTTTCCCTATTTTATATATTTTTCTGTGTCTCAAACACATTTTGGAGCCATAAGGTTCTAAAAATCTTGCAGATCTACTTGCAATTCAAAGGGTTAATGGACTGGGTAGGTGAAAATGATAGCCCAGTGTTAAAACATCTGTTTCTTTTCCAGGCAATATTCTATTGCTGAGATTGAACTACTGATCATCTCTGTGTTTGGTTGATATTCCTCTCCCTCTTGTCTTTCTGCCTTGTCCTCCTGCTCTGCTTCCCTAGAGTTGTTCTCTCAGTATCCCCAGACTTCCCTGCATCCTGTTCTGTCCCACAAGTATCTGTCTTCTATTTCTGTCTGAATCAAAGTTCCTGGTTGCTTCTCTAATCTTTTGTCTAAAAAGTTTCTTTATGTGATTCTGTTGTTTGTGTATTTCTGGTATAGGTATTATCCCTATCAGTGCTTTTGTCAGATTGGTAACCCCTATTTTGGTCTTTTTATTTTTTGTAGTTAAACTTTTTGTATGTATAGATTTTGTTGTCTCTATAGTCATTTTGTCTCGTTAAAATTTCTTTATCGCTTTCTGTTTTATTTTTTATTAGTATTCATTTAGTTTTGTTTAATGTTTTCCAAATCAGTTTGAATTCATCTTCTTCACATTTTAGCTTTAAAGCCTCTTCTGCCAAATTGATTTCTTTATTCAGAATATCACATTCTTCTATTACTGCTTCTATTAATGCATACATGAAGTCACAGTAAGCTCTATTTCTTAAACTATCCCAGTTATGTAGTTAATTTGGTTGAATTTATTCCTAAATTTGGCTCAACTGTTATCCTAAACCCCTGGATATTTTGTTGTACTCCGGGGCCAGATATTCAAACTAGCTATTTTTGTGGCACAAGCCCTTGTGCTGCACAAAATAAGTTGCGAGTGGTAGAGCCGGAGCGATATTCAAAGGAGTTGCACTATTGAGCAACTCCTTGAATATCACCCAGCCACAGCCACAGTGGAACTGCACCACCGCCAAGTGGACAGGTGGAGCATTCAACTTGGGTGGCACAAGTATCATTGCGCCATGTGCAAAATCCTGATATTCAAAAGGTGACATGCAAATGGGGCCATAATTCATGCAAGGCACAGGGGGCCATTTGCATCTGATTATGGCCCATTGCATTCCATTAGCATGCAGGTGTGCCGATCCTAAGGACTGCACCTGGTGCCCTGCCAGGCAGCAGCCATTGGGGACTGACGCCCCTGCAGCCCGATCGGGCAGAAGACTGTAAATACCACCACCCCCACCTGGCCTGATCATGGGCACTTAAATCCCCACCAGCCCGATTGCAGGCAGCAATGTGTCTCCCCAACATAGCCCTGGTGGTCCAGTGGACGTTACAATCCCGATCGCGGGATGTAATATTAAACAAACCCCACCCCTGAACACAGCCCTGGTGCCTAGTGTCCCCCACCCCACCCACCCACAGAGCCCCACCACCCGCCCCCCAAGCAGCCGCGGCGGCAGCATCCACCGCCTGCCACCCCACCGTCAAGACTGACTGCCCAGTAGGGCTGCACGCCTACTGGTGCGACAACAGCCAACGGGTATGCAGCCCATACCGTAGAAGACAGTCCAGATTTGTGAATGAATACATTCATTCACAAAACTGACTGTCTTGAGGCGGTATGGGCTGCACGCCCATTGGCTCTTGCTCTGCACCACTGGGCGCAGCCCTACTGGCAGTCGGTCTGGGGCAGCAGGGTGGCAGGCAGGTGGATGCTGCCACCGCCGCCGCCGGGGGAGCGGGGTGATGGGGCTTCGTGGGTGGGTGGGTGGGGGAACTAGGCACCAGGGCTGTGTTCGGTGGGGGTTTGTTTAATTATTACATCCTGCGATCGGGATTGTAGGTCCACTGACCACCAGGGCTATGTTCGGGGTGCTGGTGATTACATCCCGCGATCAGGATTGTAGGTCCACTGGACCACCAGGGCTATGTGTTGGGGAGACATATGCTGCCCGCGCATCGGGCTGGTGGGGTGAGTGGGGATTTTACACTGCTTTGCCCACGATCGGGCTGCAGGGGGCACATGGAGTGGGTTGGGGGCCAGCCACAGGTGGCAGCTGCTGTGTTGTGCCTGCAATGCAGCAGCTCACCTGTGGGTGGCCTCGACTTGAGCCTTTTTTTTGGCTCAAAGTTGTGCAGGTGCAGGTTGGGGTTGCGCCTGCACAACTTTGCACAGCCCAGCTGAATATCCAGGCTGTGCAGTTTATGCATGGTTCCTCCCCTCCAGTTCAGCATGCATTCATTTGCATTGCACTGTTGCTCAGCATGTTTTCAGTGGCGCAACTGCCTCCTGCTGAATATCGCAGAATGGTGCAATTCGGACTTGCACAGGCACAACCCTATTGCACATGGCGCAACCCTTTGAATATCTGGGCCTAAATATTTTGCAAGGGTCAACCCATGCCATTCAAGGTGACGGTTTCTAAATTTAAGGTTTTCAATTTTTGAGTTAAACTTTTGTGTTGTTGCATATTTGTACTGATAGGTCTCTCTCACATCTCATAGTTCAAAAGCTTTTCTCTCATCTTCTGAATAACTAACAAAGTGAATGGGGTTTTGAACACTTTGCCCCATATCCTGAAATGCTTCCATGCCCTGTGGCATGCATGTTAACATGCAATGTTATACTGTAATCTTCAATTAATACTTAGGGAAATGGTGGAAATGTAAACAATTGAATCTAGAGCCAAGTATGTTTGCTGGTATTGCAGTATTTTTTCACTTATATTTTAGTCCTGGAATATAATAAAACCAACATCCCTGGATATCCACTAACCCTCAGGGTGGATAGCAATAGTTCAATAAAATTCCTTAAATAAGGAGTCCAGGGGTAATGGTCCTGTAGGTCACTGGTGCATCCCCAAGGTGTCCAAACAATGTTATGGAAAATGAAGTGGTGGGGTCATTTCAAATCTTCACACAATTCAAAACAGTGTTCTTTTCAAAAGATTCTTTATTTAGTTGCTTATTTTGTTGCTCTGACATTTCACACTATAACAATAGTGCTTTTTCAAAGGGCTTTTGTTTTCTGAAAGCAAGTCATAATTCATTTTTAGAATATTTATAAACACCATTTATATCTTTGTTTTATACATTTTGTTTAAAAGTGAGAAGAATAAACTGTTCATTACCAAGCAATCCATCGATCTGCAAATATTCATATTTTTATGCAGATTCAATATTGTCAACCTTCTACATGCCCCTAGAAAATGCAGTATTTGTGTTAAATCAATTAAACATGTATTACTTTTATATTTTGTGCTACCATCACCAAAATTAAGAGAATAAGTTATTATTTACCTAGCTTTCCTTAGACTATGCAGATATTTATCTGTGTTAAAACAGTTTCGTTATTTTATACTTTCTGCAGCCTGCCTAGAGAAGTGTAGAATTACAATATTCATTTTATGTCTTTGCATTGTTTTAATGCATTTTGATAATATGTTACCACCACCAGAATGTTTAATGCCAAAGTTATTTATCAACTGCTTGTTTGAACTTGACTGACCACATAGCCAGGAAGCAACCGACTAATTTGCAACTTTTTTACTTTTATCCAATGTTGTCTTTATCTGTTTTACTGCTGTGAATAAATTAAATTAAATTATTTTTAGATGTAAAGTGCTTATTGCCACCTTTCATATGATTCACCTTTTAATTTTTAAGTATTCATATAGCGCTAGTTCAGTAATTACCTTGTTACTTGTACAATAGAGAACAAAAAGTTTAAATGGCATCTGGTTCTGACTCAGTTTGCTGCATATGCAGCAAGTGCTTCTATGTCCTCTTGAGCTTTCTCATCCTGTGTCCAGTACTGTGTAGTTTCTGGTCTCACACACTTACCAGTGGATGGTTACAGTTGCTTAGCAACTGTCAACAGCAATGGAACAACATTACTGGAACTTGGGGTGAACAGGCTCATGTTTGGCAAAACATTCTGTTGGAGCATTATTTGTCTTTACCATATGATTCTCTGCCTTTACTATGGTAAAGATATTATACTTCATGAGGCAGGACTCTAGTACAGCTGTTTATTTCTACCATGTGGAAATCCTGTTGATCACTTGCTGCAGCAGTGTCAATGTGGCAGCGTGTCCTCAGTGTTTTTGAGCTCTGAATACCGCTTATGTGCTGTGATAGTGTATGCTATTTTATCCTCTTCAAGTTCATTATCAGACATGGCTGGATGAATATCAACTTTGCTATAGCCCTCTCCTTTGAATGGAGATTAGCTAATTTTACTGCTGGTGTCAGCTTCAAATCCTTGAGATACTGTTATGTCAACATCATGAGGCATATTTTTGTAAACTGCAATTTTAGTAGTAGGTAAATGCAGGGTGCAATTTGATTTTAAACAGGTCTCCCAGAGCTCTCAAGATAGGTTGTTGTCATAGCCATGATATCAGTGAAGTCCCCAACTAATTGAGTTTTCAACCAGTCAGGTTTTCTAGGAGCAAAGATGTTACCATTCATTCATTAAAGCTATTGCAAGATTATAGTCAGCACCGAACAGAGCAGACACTGTGCACTTGGGGATCATTTTCTTTTTTGTAGATAGTTTTTGTGGGTTCTGGAGGGTAGAGCAGCATGGATGAAGGGGTTGGATAGGGGATATGGTGTTTGCCTAGAAGTATCACTATTAAAAACTACGACAGGAAAAGTGAACTTTTTAAAAGAGCATATGACAGCTCAATGGACATCTGCAGCAGCACTGTTTGCTGGGGCAGGAGGGACTAGGAGGAAGATGCCAGCAGGGTGTTTTGGAGGATGGTATTATATTTCCATACAAGTCACCTTGTTATTACCAGGTGAATTGACTATTCACAAGCAAATTTTGTCAATTTGCTTGGCAAATAACAATATAGATTCAGTCCCCATGTCTGCAAATTTGCTGAAATTTGTGGATTTTGCATGGAGTGTATTTTGGCAACTTTGCACATCTATTCATTCATGGGCCCTGGACATCTGCTGGTGATGTCCCTGAGAATGAGAGAAAATAGCAGAAAGCCCATTACCACAAAAGGTTGATAATTTGGTCCTGAACAAGCCCTGCACCATCGACCAGACAGCCTCCTCAACTGGATGCAATTCCAGAATGAGCTTGGTCAACCTCAACAGCCCTGCCATGGTGTTTTAGCCATTGGACCACAGGGGATGGGTAAGTCATGGAGAAAGTGCGTGACAAGACTGCAGTGGACAATAAGACAGGGCAGGTCAGTGACTTAGGAGGAGAAAATCTTGATTTAAAAAATCAATATGTTGTTATTCAACTTTCACAGGATCTTTCACCCACACATTGACAGGCACTCACACACATGCTGAGAGAGATGTACACCCACACATGCACAGAAGCATTTGATCCACTTTCCTAAAGTCAGTGGTGTTAAACGTATGTTTGATTTAACCCTCAGAAGTTAACTGTCAACCTAACCTGGTTTATGGGTCCCAGCCCCAAAACAGACATGTTTACCCCTACCTGGGTGCAGGGGACATCCCTGCCTGCTGCCCAAACCCTAGATTTTCACTGCAGAACTTCCACAGAAATAGGAAATTAATGATGTAGAAGTTTGGCATCAATAGGGACTTGGTGCAGAACTTAAACTAAAATTTCAGAGAAATTGGTGCCTTGGATTTAATACAGCAGTATGATGATATTAAAACCATTGTCACTCACTGTCTGATATTATTGCAGAATTTTTTGGTTTTCAATTATAAAAATGGTTTCAGAGTGTGGCTTACCTACAAAAGAGCTAAGCTGCTTCCTTAAATTACCTTAACAGTTCTACTAGTACTGGTCATTTTCACAATCCACTTCACATGTGTATCATAATTTCATTAATTGGACTATAAAATAACAAGATGAATACCTCTTAAGTGCCCCACCTTTTTGACTAAATATACTCTTGTTCCATACAGACCTCAGGAACTGGATTCTCAAAACTCTCAGACCTAGTACAAAATGTGCTCATTGCCCCTGCTGGATTGTGTCAAAATCAAAACTGCTATACCAAAATGTTCCTGTACAATACCCTATGTTATCTACTTTACTCAGCATTACCCACATTTGCCAACTCTGAACTATGTCCTTGTTCTAGCCCATTGCATTTTTCTCATATTTCATGTACAGCCTTTGAGCACCAGAAACACACTTTATAAATGAATCCTGCGTCCTGTCTGTCTGTCTGTCTATCTATCTATCTATCTATCTATCTATCTATCTATCTCATCTATCTATCATATCTGTCTTTCTATCTATTTACTGTATGTCTATATCAATCTATTTCTGTCTATCTACTGCATCTGTGTGTCTGTCTGTCTATCTATCTATCTATCCATATCTACCTACCAAACTACCTACTTACCTATCTATGTGTCTGTCTGTCTGTCTGTCTGTCTCTCTCTCTAGCTCTATCTCCCTTTGTGAAAGCTGCAGTGCTTTCAGTATGCATATTGGCCATTATGATTATAGCTCTGACACCCTTTAATTGGCTCACACAAGTTTCTTTGCTGGTAACCAGGAAGTATTTTTGACCCTGGATATCCTCAATGGGATCAGTCCCTGATGTTTTAGACTGTACTAGAGTTATTATCTCTCGTGAAGACTAGAACAAAATAGTCTTCAACTCTAGATTAGTAGGCAATGACCACTGTCTGAATAATGAATGTAGGAAGATAGTACTCCTGGCATGTCCTTCCTTTTGAAGAGTCAAATGTACTTTCTAATGAGGACCTTCCACTATCACAAACTGTCATGCATATTTAAAAGATGTACAGTACATACACAGGGGATGACAATAATATACATAATAAAAGAGACACTGCATTTTGTGGATTGCTTTATTTGGGGCACATGACCTTTTAAAATGTTTGGTGACTGAAGTAGAGTTGGACCCTTGCAAGCCCCAAAATCTTAAAGTCTTGGCTCAGCGTGTCCCTGAAACTGAGTTTAGGGATGTCAGCATTCCTGGTTGGCTTCTCTTTAAACAAGCTAAGTTCTGTACTTATGAAGTTCATTATTTGCACGGCATGGCATCATTAGTTGACTAATCCTTTCTTCTAATATTTATGTACAGGACTGTAGTGTATCCATTAATATTTCCACTAAAACATTGCTTTAAAAGAAAATCATTATATTCCTGTGGCGAGACAAATGTATGCTTTCAAGGATTAATACTAGTTTGTTGATGCAATAATAACTAGTTTTATCTGATTTGTAAGCCATTCATTCTCACTTTTGTTGACTAATTGATAGTCTTTGATGCCCAGAGCTGAACTGGACCTCAGTGGGTTAATGTGGGTGAAGCAGTACTGAGCTCGATCATGGATGGGCAGAAAGGAGGAATATTATTTTAAGTTCTCTTTACCACCTAAAATAATAGCTAGACAAAGGAACTGTTCAAAATTTAGAAAGTCCATACAGTGTGCCATGTTGTCTGCATCATATAAAGGAATGATTGACTTGATAACTCTGCAATGAAATGATTTATGTTAAATAGCATATGGTGTGCTTGTGGCTGGCATCATCTCAAGGAGCAGTATTACTGTATTTCATTGTGAACAGTGTCTAATATTACAGCTAATGTTTTACTGCTGAGAGTGGTATGATTAGTGAACAATTATCATGCATGCTTACGTTGCATTTCTAAATTATGTAATTATAAGATTACTTATGCTAAATCCTGTTATTTTATATTGCATCTCACAATCTATTATATACTACCCCTCCCAAGCCTCTCTCTTTCTGTCTTGCTATAATTGTAACACCATTTTATTATGCACTGGACCCCGCAGACAGTAAAACTGCAAATTACCATTATAAAATTAATGGTTAGGAAATAATTACTTGAGAAGCTGTCTAACTCTCACCAGTGTACCACTCAGCAGCCAGGTGTTCAACAGATCATGTAGTCAGCGTCATCTCACATTCATGCCTACTTAAAACAATTTTATCTTACTGCTTTACTTTGGCAAAACAATCAAAACACTTTTTCAGTTTAATGCATTTCTGCTGGCAAATGCTTATCATTTCCTCCATTTTTTTTGTTCCAGGTCTCTGTCCTGAGACAACAACAGGATGTACCTTGGAGAACGGTATGTTGAAAATACAATCTTTCTGTTGTTTTTCTATGTTGCTAATTTGGGCCATCAGTATTTCCCATATGTATCTACTATCAAGCCACAGTTTGAGCTACTCATGAAGGAATCACAGTAGTTTCCTCAACAGTGAAGTTTCATCACTTATAGTAGTATCACCTGTATCAGAAGGAAGTTGGAATCCACGTAAGACACTAGTACTAAGGAGAAGCAGGGCTATTGCATCATTTTTGAACCTGTTAAAAGAACAGTTGTGTTTACTACTAAAACAATACAGTATAGCTTTCCTTGTGTTCCTTCACGGGTGTCCTTCTGATATTGAAGAATCTCTTCTAATAAGAATACCTCTTTGGAAAATTGATCAAAATACTCTTGGACAGTGTTGAAGGCCAACTTAGAAATGAATGAATCTTTCTTTCTTTTCTTTCTTTCTTTCTTTCTTTCTTTCTTTCTTTCTTTCTTTCTTTCTTCTTCTTTCCTTCCTTCCTGCCTTCCTTCCTTCCTTCCTTCCTACTTCCATCCATCCATCCATCTTTCTTTCTTTCTTTCTTGCATCTGTCTTTGTCTCTGTTTCTTACACACACACACACACACACACACACACATATCTATTACTAAGTTACACAAAAGGTCCTGATGGCTGCATCAACCTTTTACAATATTTGTCATTTCCCATACACTGTGCCATCACCCACAAATCCCCCTCCCCACTTACACCATTTCCTGTAATGTAATCCACCCTGCCACCCTCTGGACACTGAAACTCCTTCTTCTCCTGGTGAACTTCACCACCAATTATGTAATATGTCCCTTCCCCACCCATGCAAAAATCTGTCTCTCACATCCCTCCCACCAGACCAGAACCCTGTGTTCAATCAGGTTTTACACTAGGCAACTATTCTTTCATGCCATTACAGATAATTACATTGAATAAAGCAGACACTCAGCACCAGTGGACAGTTTTCTCTTAATGGTCTTGAAAAACTTTTTGTGTGCTGGCCCAGTGCCACAAAGGGCAGAGGAATCCATACCTCACCTGCCATCATGCCGGTGACCTGAGTTTGGTGATGAACCTGGGCCACTCAGGGGTCAGCCGGGAGGAGGACTGAGCATCTAATGGATGCTTTCCTACTCAAGAGGAGATGTCTGCTCCACTGCAACATCGCCACCTAGGTGACCAAAGATGGAGATGCAAGACTGGAGCAGCAGTTCCAGGTGGGGATGCTGCCTGATGGAAGGATGTCTAGCACATCCTCAACATGCATGCATCCAAGCAGTTGTCCTCCATGGAGCATTCATGGATCTGGGAAGAAAAGCAGAAACAATACCCATGGAGTCTCACAGACTCCACACTGCCTACTGGTACAGGGTCCACTAGACAAAGCATGGCACCAGAGGGGTTAGAGGAGGTCCCCAATGGCCCCACCACAGGGCAATCTCGGAGGAATCAGTGGCCCCAAAGGTAAGTCCCATAGATGGTGGGTAAGGGGTTTGGGGACCATATGGGCTGAAGGGGCCGACTGGAGGAGTAGGTGGAAAAAAACCTTTTGTGGGGATGTCACAGGGTGAAGAGGAGATGGTGCAGAGAAGGGTTGGTTGGTTAGGGCTTCATTGAATTTCAGAGTCTGGTTGAGTGAGGAGGAGGGGAGTGGCTTTTAGCATGTGAGTGGGGAAAGAATTAAACATGATTAGAGGCAAACTTCACTAGGTAGGGAGAAGGATTGTCAATGTCCTGAGGGTGGCAAGGTGCATTACATTACATAACTGGGTAGGGGTGATGTGGGTGATCACACAGTGGGAGCAGATAACAAATATTAAAAGTGGTTTTCTATGTGATGAAGTGCCCTTCAGCATAGTTCTTTAAAGTGAAGTGCTATATGAGTAAGCACTTTACAATGTGAAGAACTATAGGAATTACACTAAGCACTTCACAAAGTCAAGACATTTGCATATTACTTTGCTTTTATCTCATTTCCACTCCTTCTCCTCTCACTAATGGAGAAGGTAACTATACTTATCTCCTTCTCCACTAGTGAAGGGTAAGTCTCCTTACTCATAAATACCAAAGCCATAAGTTTGTTATGAAGGTCTTACCACTCCTGTTTGGCAATTTCTGTATTTGACAAATATTACATTTATTAATGCTTTATTACTGACTTACCTTGATTAAGATTGCCTATCTTTCTATGAATAATGGTAGAGTCATGATAATTAGGGATCAGATAGATAGGGGAGTTGGCTGAGGCAGGGGGTGGGAACAACATGGAAGGAGGAGTGGTGTGACTGAGGTATGAGGCCAGATAGCATTCATCCAATGGTGCACTCATTCGTGATGGGGGTGGAAGAAAACCACAAGTGGTCATCCACCTGAGAACTAATGGCATAGCTGGATGCGAAGTGGAGGTAGTGCAGGAAAGATTTAGTAGAGTAGGACAGATTTTCTGGGGAAGCAAATCAGTAGCCTTCTAGGAAGTGTTTCCCATTCCATGAACAAGTTCAGCAAGAAAGGGTAGGATAGAGGAGTTCAATAACTGACTGCAGGACTGGTGAAGGGAGGAGGATTTGGGGTTATTAGGAATTGGGGCACTGTGAAGACAAGACTGTCTACTTACCAGATAGGTTACATTTAAGCAGGAAGGAACAAGACTTCTCAGTGACTTAATTGGGAACTACATTAGCATTAATCTGAATTTGAACTGAAGGTGTCACCAGGGTGCACAGCACCCAGTATATCACAGAGGTGGGCAGTCAGGGCCCCTGGTAAATAGCATGGGTGGGACATTACAGAGGAATAAAATAGGAATAGGAAGAGAGTGTAGCTGGCCCACTGGTGCAGCAGTAAGACTTCACCCACAAAGCTGACATCCCATGTTTGGGAATGGACCTGAGATTCAGAGGATTTGCCAAGGGAGAAGGCTCTAGCATCTGAGGGATTGCTCTCCTTCTCTGGGTGAAGGGGTTGCATGCCTGGTGCATGACTGACCTCTGGCAGAGGTCAGGAGGGAGCAGCTACCGTAACCAGCACAAAAGGAAATAGTTTTATATTGGCCAACTATTATAGACCCCATCAGCTGATTTAAACTATAACCAAGTACTGATAACAGAAATTGGAGAGATTGCTGCTGAATTTGATCTGATAGTGGTTGGTGACTTTAACCTACCTGGGATTAATTGAATAATTTAACTGCTCGATTAACACTGGAAGACATTTTCTTGGATTCATTTATTAATGCAGGGCTAGAACAAATGGTACAAGAAGCAACCAGGGGTTCTAACATCTTAGATTTAGTACTTATAAATGTATCATCAAACATTTTGACCCCAAAGTTTTCAGCCCTATTGGAAGCAGTGACCATAATACAATAATGTTCAGTGTCTATAAACAAAGGAACAGGTCCAGTAAACTCAATATGAATATAATTACAGAAAAGCAAACTATACTAAAATCAACAAAGTCATTACAGGGTATGAACGGGAGAATATGCTCCAAGATTTGACCATTGAACAATGTTGGGCACTATTAAAGTCCATTATCATTGAGCTAGAGCAACTGGATGTTCCCAGGATAAAACCCATAATCAAAAGGAAAATACCAGCATGGTTAACTAAAGCAGTCAAAACCAAATTTCTAAGAAAGAAAAGCTTCAAAAAACGAAAAATCAAGACTATGCATAATATAACAAATTAAAATGAATTATGGAGAACTAAAACATTATTAGAAGGAATGAAGGAAAATTGAATTTAAATTAGCAACAACAAAAATACCAAGGCTTTCTATTCTTACAGTAGTAATAACAAAAACAAAACACTAAGTCAATAACCTTGCTAGATAACAACAGCGAACTGATCGACCCCCTACATATAGGAAACACAATGAATGCCTACTTTGGAACTGTATTTAACCCAGACCCTAGGGCCAAGTTTAAAACCCAGGAACTATCCCACCAGAACTCATAATGAAGGAAGAACTTTAGGATCAATTAAGGAGATGACGTCAGATTGAGTGGCAGGACAGGATGGTATGAATCCCAAATTCATAAAAACTACAAGCTCCACTATTGCAACCCTCTTACTATTATATTTAACAAATCCCTATCACGGCACCCTACCATCTGATTGGAAACAAGCTATTGTTATCCCCATTTATAAAAAGGAGGAGTTGGAAAAGGCTGAAATTATAGGAATAATTAGCCTTACATCTGTGGTATGCAAGGCCATTGAGAGAATTCTTAAAACCGAATTGATAAACAGATAAAAATATGGAACTTAAAGACCATAAACAACAAGGATTCATTAAAGGCAGATCTTGTACTACAAACATGATCTCTTTCTAGAAACAATCAGTGAAGCAGGATAAAGGTACTGTATACCTGTAAATATAATTTATTTACACTTTAAAAAGCCTTGACAAGGTCTCGATCATATACTAATTGATAAACTGGTCAATATTAAAATTGAACAACATGTTATTGGGTATACAGCAAACTGACTAATGGATCATTACCAAGTGGTTAGAATTCAAACACACTATCTTTGCCTACTCCAGTTTCCAGTGGAGTTCCACAGGATCCATCGTGGGCTCTTTATTGTTTGACATATATATATATATATATATATATATATATATTGCTGATCTACAAAACAGATGTACAAGTCACTGCAATAAATTTGCAGATGATACCAAAATTAGCAGAGTAGTAAAATAGTGAGGACATAGTAGTACTCCAAAATGACCTAACACTTCTGGAGAAATGGGCAAGCAAAACAACATGGCCTTGAATGAGGAAAAGTGTGTAATAATGCATTTGGATCAAAATAATCACATGCTGAGTACTATCTAAATGGCAAACAACTAAATGAAGTTCAGGTAGAAAAGATTTAGGTATCCTAATAAATAATCAACAACTTCCTGGGGAGTCATTGTAGACTGATTACGACAAGAGATAATTTTATTCTCAACTCCATTAAGAAATCCTTTATAAGTAGGCAAGAACTGTGTGTTCTGGCATTGTATAATTCCTACAGAAGACCGCATTTAGACTACGGAGCTGCCTTCTGGACACCATTTTGACTAAGTATACTAAATTGTTGGAAAGCGCCAAAGAAGAGCAACAAAACTAATCCCCAGACTAAAAATCTGGATTATACTACCAGATGTAGAATGAAGTTATACCCTTTAGTATAAGGAGAACTAGAAGAGAATTGCTGCTACTTTATAAAATACTTCAAGATAATACATTAATGCAATCATGTGGGATAGGTAATGTTCCCAAACCAATAACTCTAAAATGCAATTCACACCAGCTATTTGTACCCAGAGCAATGAAAACAAGAGAAAATTATTTTCCTCTAGTAGAGCAATGAAACAATTGAATAAACTGCCACAATTTGTAGTAGGTTCAGGCACGATGGACCTATTCAAGAGGAACTTAGATATATATCTACAAAACTGGGTACACAACTGAAATTCCCACATGAGGGTGGGGGTAGACTTGATGGGTCTTGTGGCCTTTTCTATCAAATAAAACCATGTGAACTTACTGGAGGTGGGACAGATGTTGCGCCTACACCCTTGACATCATTGCACGCCCCACCTGCCAGGATGAAAATGGATTAAAATCAGGCTGAGCAGGACGCAGCCCACCTCACCCACAGGTTCCACACTACCACCCGTGACACCACCACCAGAGACTTATACCAGCATCTGCCAGGAGGTGAGACCTCTCCTGATGGCCCCACCGGGAGCAAGCCAGGGCATAACACTGGGATGAAAGCATCTCAGTGCCATATACCGCATCCGAGGGTGGTTGGGCTTCCTCCCATGGCTCCACTCTGAAGGGTAAGCCAGAGGTGATCTCTTGGCTTGGTGATTCTGCAAAAAGTGGGTAACAGGACTGAGCATGGGTTGAGAATAGGAACAGTTCTGAAGAGGAGGAGACAAAAGTATAGCAAATTTGAAAAAAAATGAAGAGAGGTATGGAAAGCTTTAACTTGATGTTGAGGGAGAGGAAGGAGAAGCTATTTATGCAGGAAAGGAGGTATACTAGGCCCAGGAAATGAGAGGATTAAACAGAATGGTGAAGAGTTGTGTCTTAACACCATAAGTCCTGGAAACAAAATGGCTGTTCTGCAAGGCATGATGGTTGAGGGAGGGTTATTTGGAATCGATCACTGAGACCTGTGCCACCCCAAACCATGACTGGGATCTCTGTTCCAAGGTAAACCCTCTTTAGAAAAGATAGGTAGAAGAAAAGGGTGGGGGCAACTATACATCAGGGAAGGCTTCAGTCACTGGAGATGACATAGGGAGGGGCCCTAGAGGCACCATGGGCACAGTTGCATACAATGGCAGGACAAACTCTGAGGTCAGGAGGGGTCTATGGGCCACCACAGCAGGAAGAAGGTAAGAACAGAGACATGGGTGACATGATCAAGAAAGCAGCATTACGGAGGGTGGTGATACTTGGGACTTAAACATGCCCAATATAGATTGGGATGACCTACTCCCACTTGCAATAGGAGCCAATTGTTGCTGGATGCAGTCCAAGATGTGTTCTTGGTCCAAGGTTTGGTGCCAGGACAAGCCAGTGAACTAGAGAACTCTTAGGTTGACATCTATATTGGGCAACTGATAGAGACCAACCAGAAAGAATGGTTGTTTGAATTTCTTGGAGCTAATGGACTCAGTATGAGGGACAGCATGGGTTCATGGCAGCAAGGTTGTGCCACACAACTTGATCAACTTTGACTTGGTGACAAAGGCTGCTGACGGGGGCAATCAATAGACATACTGTATCAAGATTTCAGTAAAGCCTTCCATTTAGTTCCCAACAAGAAGTTGATCAAAAAGTTGGTGAACATAAGGGCAGATTATAAACTGACCAGGTTAGTGGCAAACTGACTCAGTGGGAGTACCCAGAGGGTTATTGAGGGAAGGGAGATATCAGGATCAAGAGAAGCTGCAAGTGGGTCCCACAAGAGTCAGTGCTTGGGCCTGCATTATTCAATATGTTTATTATCAGCATAGGGAAGGCATTAGAGGCACATTCACCTCTGTATGGATGATGCCAAACCTGTTGGAGATTGAAAACTAAAGAGGAGTCAGGATCTTAGAGGGACATCAGAATGCTTGAAAGGTTTGGTATCTGACAACTGGCATTCAACACAGAAAAATACAGTCATGCACATTACAGACAAGAACCTGAGAGCTGAAAACAGGCTGGGGGTAAGTGGTCATGGTGGCAGAGGAAGAAAAGGATCTTGGAGTACTATAACCAGTAACCTTAAGCAGTCTGTGGAACATAAGAAGACATCAGCCAAAGCAAACAGGATGATGGGGAGCATAGCTAGGGGTTCACAAGCAGAAGGAAGGGGTGATCCTCCACTGACTGGAGGAAGGTGGATGTGATTCCCTTCACAAAAGTGGGACAAGACAGAGGCAGGAAACTACAGACCTGTCAGTCTGACCTCTGTGGTAGGGAAAGTGATGGAGTCACTTCTGAAGGAAAGAATAGTTGAGCACCTAGAGGTCAGTGGAGCACAGGATCCAAGGCAGCATGGGTTCACAGCGGGAAGGTCATGTCAGGACTAATCTAATAGATTTCTTTGACTGGGTGACCAAAGTAGTAGACCAGGGAGGGGCTGTGGACATGGCCTACCTAGACTTTAGCAAAGCATTTGACACAGTCCCACACAAAGATTATTAGTGAAATTAACCAGCCTGGGAGTGGGTCCCAGGGTGGTAGCCTGGGTAAACATTGGCTGGACAACAGGACACAGAAGGTAATTGTAAATGGAGTCCACTCTGAAGAAAGGGCGGTTACTAGTGGGGTACCGCAGGGTTCAGTATTGGGTCCAGTCCTTTTAATGTCTTCATCAGTGGCATTGCAGAGGACTGGAAGGAAAAGTATGCCTTTTGCAGATGACACAAAGATCTGCAACAGGGTTGATACACAAGAGGCGTGGAAGGATGAAAAGGACTTGGCAAGGTTGGAGGAATGGTCTGACATATGGCAGCTAAGATTCAATGCAAAAGTGCAAAATAATGCACCTGGGAAACAAGAACCGGGGAAGAATACACAATGGGTGGGGAGGTAGTAACAACAACAAAACAGGAAAGGGACCTGGGTGAATCACATCAGATGACCTTAAGGTTAGCAAGCAATGTGAGAAGGCAGTAGGGAGGGCAGGGTATACTGGGATGTATAGGGAGAGGCATCAGCAGCAGAAAACAGGAAGTTGTTATCCCTCTGTACAGACAGTTGGTGAGACCCCATCTGGAATACTGTGTCTAGTTCTGGAGACCCCATCTCCCAAGGACATAGACAGGATAGAGGCAGTCCAGAGAGGGCAACTAAATGGTGCAGGGTCTGCAAGAGAAGCCATATGAGGAGAGACTAAAGGAGCTTAATATGTATACCCTTGAGGAAAGAAGGAGAGGGGGACATGATAGAAACTTTCAAGTACCTCAAGGAATCAACAAAGTCCAAGAGGGTAGCATCTTTCAGAAAAAGAGACTTGCAAGAACAAGGGGACACAATTTAAAGATAGAAAGAGGCGGTTCAGGGGCAATGTGAGGAAGTATTATTTCACAGAGAGGGTAGTGGATGCATGGAACAGCCTTCCTGAGGAAGTTGTGGAGTCTAAAACTGTGGGAGAATTCAAGAATGCATGGACAGACATAAGCAATTCTTGTGGGGGCAGGAAGATATAGGCTATTGGTTAAATAGGATCTACGTGGCCTATCCTGTAGTAGGAAATGGGCAGACTAGATGGTCCTAGCGGTCCTTATCTGCCGTCAAAGTCTATGTTTCTATGTTTCTGTGTGTACAGATCCATGGTGTGACTGTATCTGGAGTACTATGTGCAGTATTGAGTCCCTAGCTGAAGAAGGATTTTAATCATCTAAAGACAGTACAGAGAAGGGCAACAAAAGAGTATTCAGGGTCAGCACAGCAAACTGTAATAGGAGAGGCTGAGGAGCCTAAATATATTGCAAGTCAAGACAGTTTCTCCACCCTCCAAAACCTATATAAATACCAGCACCTAGTGTTGTGAAATCAAAACAACTGGAGAACGAGGCACTTACTGTATGTAAATATGTCTCACTCTAGAATAGGCTGAAAAAATCAACAATTTTTTATTTAAATGATACTTAAAGTCGGCACATTGCAATATTCACTTTGCATTATACTAGGAAATATGTAGGGTATTTCACATCTAATTAAAGGTTCCACCCAAAACGTCACCATTATTCATTTCCTTTCACTGACATGGCTGCCACTGTTTGGAGCAGAATGCCATTGCAGTCCATGTTTCTTCCTCTATACTTTAGTGTGGCTTTACACAATAAGCACATATAGTATCTGCTGCAATTCTGGAGGTGAACACATGGAGACAATGGTCAGTTCTGAGATAAATGCATTTTAAAAATCTTTAAAATAGCTGAGAGACTCTATCTCCTTTTTAAAAAAACTGACTTACAATATGGGAAGTTGAGATGTCCCATTGAGAGTGGAACCCCATTCAGCAAGTTCAAGGAGTCCTGCTTGCCATGAACATTTGATATGTTTGAACAGTGTAGCTCTGTGGGAGTGAGGTTTCATCCCCACCCCCACCATGAGATGGGTAATGCAACAGAGATAGTGAAGTCCCATAGGAACTAGAGCTTGTAATACTGAACAGCACTCTACATTGAAGGATCCAGTCTCTCTCAAATTACTTCTATATTTTCATAAACAATACTTTGAGCTGAGTTTTCTAAACTAACTTAGTGTTGTCCATGTGGAGTTACCCACACCACTTCCTTTTATCTAAACCTGCATGAAGCATGACTTTTGAAATATGAATTTAATCTATCACTTTTATATTGAGGCTTTTATTTATTGCACTTTTCTGTGTTGAAATATGCACGAAATATGCTATATTTGCACAAAGGAAATAATGTTATCTAAATGGCACTTTTTGAGGATTTAGTGATGTGGTACCCTACATATTTCCCAGTGTAATGCAAAGTGAATATTGCAATGTGCTGACTTTAAGTGTCATTTAAATAAAAAGTTGTTGATTTTTTCAGCCTAATCCAGAGTGAAACATATTTACATAAGTGCCTCGCTCTCCAGTTGTATTTGATTTAACAACACACTAGGTGTTATTTATACAGGTTTTTGTAGGGTGGAGTAACCTGTCTGACTTGTAATTTGACCATCTTAGATAGAATTATGCACTACCTTCCCTTGCCTGCGAAGCTTGGATAAACTTTCTCCTTGAGCCTAAATATATATTTAATAGAGGATAGAAGGAGAGAGGGGGTAATATGATTGAAACCTTTGAGTACCTCAAAGGTATAAACAAGGTGGATCTCAGAAACCCCTTTACCTTGAGTAAGATCAGGAACACGAAGGCTCAGTTACAAACTGGTGGGGGAGGTTCAAGAAGGAGGTCAGGAAACACTCTTTACAGAGCAGGTGGTGTCAGAGTAGAACAAAGAAATTGCTGGTAGAGGTTGTTTACCAGAAATGGCCAGTGGATTCAAGATGAGTGGGATAAGATCAAGTGGGGGTTAAAGGAAGGTGGTGGAACCCACTATAATCAATTGATCAGGGGCCAACATTGAGCAGACTAGATAGACTGTATAGGCCTTCTGCTGAGAAATTCATGTTTGGATGTTCATAGCCCTCTGTCTGGTCCATTGTTTTCTGTGATCTATTGCCATATTCTGAGTGTAAATAACATGTTCTAAGTGAAAATAAATATTTTTCCCAACATTCATTTACCCATCACTGGCATATATATATATAGATATATATATATATATAGATATATTATAGTGGAGCGGTAGCACCACTATAGCTAGGACTGAGCAGGGGTTCTATGTTACACTCAAAGGTTGCACTTTAATATCTTTGCAACCGTTCATCAGATTTGCACAAATGTTTGCACGACTGGCTTGGGTGCTTCATCTCTTGAAGTGCCAAGTTACGTTCTGGTCAGATGTGCGGATTCTGAGATCTGGATAATGAAAAGTTTAAAAATCCTCCATATTTTGCTGGGGGTTTTTTGTCATCACCTAGTGCCCAGATGGTTTGGAAGTTTGCTCTGCAGTTTTCAGGGTTGAAAGTGAATGGCCCACAGATGTGCTTTTCACTGGCTTGGTGAAAATTATTAACCCATTCCAAAAGTTATTATAATTTTAAATTTCCATTCTAAGAATGCTCAATTCAGTCTTTTGGATAATTGCTTGGAACAGAAAAATTATTTGGTTCATATGAAAAGGATCTTTTTCATATGGGGTGTGATAAAACTTCTCTTTGGGCTGTCCCAGCTTATAGGGTAGTTTTGCAGGGACTTCTAATTATCTGCCACCACCTGATTTTATCAGGAAACCACTTCTGATCTCTGCTCAGCATCGGAAGGTCAACACAATAAATACTGGTAGAGTGCACATCAGAGACAGACTGCAAACAGGGTCCAGCAGAAATAATAAACTTACCTTGTCAATAATGAGGCTGTCACTGGTTCTATCAAAAGAGATTTTTACTGGAAGATACTACAGGTATTTACAAATAGGATATATTTGCAGTATGACAAAAGATTTACACATTTACTGTGAATAGAAACTTAAGTAAGTCAGACAGATGATTTGTTAGAAAAATCTCAAACTTTAACAACACTTACAGTCTCTTTACCTGCTGCTAGCTACAGAAGACATTCCACCTAGGCTGTGTTTCCTTACCAAGCTAGCTACAGCAGAGCCCCTTCTTCAGATGTTGAATGTCCAAATGAAGGAGAGATGGGTACCCAGCTCCCAAGTGTGTGTGTGTGTGTGTGTGTGTGTGTGTGTGTGTGTGTGTGTGTGTGATACCTCATCTCTTTAGCACTTTCTAAGATTTTATGACATGCACCTGAGTCAATTGCCTGACATACTGTAGGAACATAGCCCAAGAAAGACTCCCACTGGGATTATCACTTAATTGTCTCCTCCTGCTCATTCTGTCAGCAATTACTGCTAATCTTCCAGGAGAATGACGGCACCTCCACAGTGTGCAACTAGCTCTCATGAGCTGCCTGTACATGTAACCTGGTAGCCATTTTGTGTCCAGCCCAAACAGAACATGTAACAGAAGAATATATAAACTAATAGAAAAGGAATAAATGAATCTGGTCACACTTCCTGTCAAATGGTTATAACCCTTTCTCATGAGGAAAACATTTTTTTTGTTTGGCACAATCTTGTTTCTGTCTTTTTCAAAAATAAAAATTCAAACCCCACAAAATGACAGCCTGCACACATACACACCAACACATGTATTTTTCTGATTGGGACCCCATTAGGTGGATTCTACACTGGAAAAATGACTCATAAATGTATTTTTAAAACATTTAAAAATCCTTTTCATGAGCCAATTTTCTCTTTTGTAATGGCATACAAAAAGAATTGGTCCATCTGAAAAGGATGGTTTCATATGAAAAAGAGTTTAGACTTACTTTTATTTCTGATTCTTTTTGCATAAAAGGTATTCTTTTTTCATATGAAAGAAAAAGCATACAAAAAAGGATGCCTTCATATGAAGAAATAATGGAAAAAAATCCTAAGTCAAAATTATTTTTCATATGAAGGAATCCTTTGTACACCTTTCATTCATACGAAAAGGGTGCCTCTATATGAAAAAAAGGTTTTGGACTTAGTTTTTCCAGATGCTTTTTCATATGAAGGAATCCTTTCATATGCTCGTTTGTTCATACAAAAAGGAATGCCCAGGCCAGCCCAGTGGTGCTGAGGGTTGAGGCACTGGATGCCACACTGCGCTCACTGATGACCCAGGTTTGGGAACAAGTCTGGGTCATCAGGGGTTGACTGGGGAGGGCAGGATTTGGACTGAGTGGGGCAGCTCTCCTCTCCTGGGGAGGGATCTAGTTGCTCCCACTGCATGGCAACCCCCAGGTGAAGGCCTAAGGGTAGTGCAGGTAGAGAGTGGCAAGAATAGGGAGGGCCCTGCAAATAGCTGCATGTGCATGCCTGCACACCCAGATGAGTGACCACAGCAAGGGAGGGGAGAAATGGAGCTGGCAGGCTCCATGACAGTGCCAGTGATGCTCCCAGTGAATGCATCACTGACCAGAAGCCAGAAATGAGCCTCCTGCCAGCAGTTCATTCATTCTATCCTGACAAATTTTGTCATCTTGAAAATTATATTTCAGAAATGGATATGGGAAAAGATGGTAAATTTATTTTCTGACAAGATCAGCAAGTCCTAAGGCTAGATAGCATTTTGGATAAATCCATTTAGCTCTGGCTTTATGAGTGGAATTTAGATTTGCTACCCTACATTTGAAGTTCAGCACGACTTACAGACACAGTACAGCTAGATTTTAGTGAAGCAACAATATAAATTTCTAACATAAGCTGAAATTTGAGATCAGTGTGGGAACCGGCCTTTCTGTCCATTTGATTTTCTTTGATATTATGTAGTTAACAGCAACCCGCTCTAATGTTCAAGATGATGTGCACCACTGTTGCACTGATGTGTCTGTTTTACACACTATTGCAACTGAAGATAAGCCTGATGAATGTCTGCTTAGAGTGGCAAAGGAATCAAGGGGTATCCTGCATATCAGAGTGTGCAAGGAATCCTTATGAACAAGTATGGGTTTTTATCGCTGCTTATCAAATGGGAGGGATGGGCATGATGGACCTAGTGTTTCTTCTAACCTTAAACTACTTTGTTTCTATGTAATTTTCAATGACACATTCAAAAACAAGAGTTAAACTGGAACTGCATTAAACAAAGTAAACAAGTTGGTAAACATCCATGACCTCAAAAGTAATGATGCACATTTACAGTCTCTACATATAACTGATACACATGAATGTTCTGCACCAAATGGTAACTATAAGAAATTAGTACTGTAACTTTTGCAATAAATTTGAAAAAGAAGATCTGTTTGACTTTACATTTTGTGTTTCATGACTTTTTGTGGTCACGGCTTCTGCTGAAATATATTTTTATTATTTTTTTAACATTAATCAATGAGTATAAAGTAATAATTACCTGGACTTCCTTTCCCATAGGAAACCATGGTATAATTAATAGTTATAAAAGGAGCATTTATAACAGCAAACTTGTTATGAGTTTCCCTTGCACTGTGCAGGCGCCTCCCTCTGAAGCTCTTCTTCCTAGCCACTGTCTATCTCATCTCTTTCCTCTCTGGACTGCTACTCGAACTCTGCAGTAAGTGCCAGCAGACAGAAAGTAATTGAAATGAGGGAAGTACCCTAAAATGTTGGCTCCACACAAAACTGAATTTAAAAATGTAAACAAAAGCAACTGACCGACAGTAGAGCATGCACTCACACCTAAGCAGACCACAGTCGCCAAGAACATCTTTTATTTTATATACTTGCTGTGGCAAAAGAAATCCAGCAATTATATAAAATAAAATATGGTGTGTGTGTAAACTTGAACTTACATAGACCCTCTGGGTTAGATGCTACGATAAACCCCTTGGGTGTGTGTAAATTCTTTTCAATATACACCCAGACCCATACTTTATTTCTTTATGTCATTGCTTACTTAACTAATATCTGATGTTTTGCCTCATGTGTTATAGCGCTCGGAGAATGTTGTGTGGGCTATGAAATGATGTGCATGAGTCACCAATCTGATGCAAATATGAAGGATTAGTATATACCATTTTAATTCTCTGAAATGTGATTATGCAGTTTAAAGACATAATGTGATCAAATAGGAATTCTTAGCAAATCACTTGGATGCAGGTAGTACTTTGACTCTAATAGCACTATACAAACCTTAACGAATGCTATTAAGGTTACCAAGTCTGAAAAACAGAGCACAATTTCAAGTTTTGTATGTAAAGATCATTACAGTTTCTAAGGAATCTGAATTGGTACCCCAAATCAAAGGTTAAACTAGCTACTGGTAGGCATAACTGAGCTTTTCTAAAACCATCACTTATTAAGGACTACTTTAATCCATTATATCATGATATTTTGTGTAGTCTGAAAATTAGGCTCATATGTACTCACAAGAGAAAAGAGTTTTCTTTTTTAACTGTGACATTTTCAGCTCAATTAAGCTTCACCTTGAAAGCTGGGAAAATATCACTTACAGAAAGCAAACATGCAGAGAAGATTACATAGCATGTTTCTTATTGTAATTCATAGGCAGGAGGAGCATCCAGAGATATTGTTCTCATAACCAGATTTTAAACATTCAATAAGAAAATTGGAAACATTTATTTTATGTACTGTGTAGTTTCTATGTTATGTCACTATGGTTAGGTTTTAAGAAGAATATGTTTTGAACATTGCCATAATTTTGCCTGTAGTGAATAACAGCTTTTTTTTTTTCTCATGGGATCTAACTGACATCACCATTTTCTTTAATCTGTTTTACATCATAATGGCTAGCCAAATGCTCTGTAGTGACTAGGATTTTCAAATCTCTGTGCTTGTGCCTTTCAGATTTTATTGCATTTACAGTATTTAATAAACTATTTCCAAAGCACCATTTTTAGTGGCAAATTCCACAGTATCCGCAAAATACTGATGGAACTAACATTTACCAGTTGCTTCAGTTCTCTTGACTCAGGATATATATATATATATATATATATATATATATGGTAGTGGCACTCCAAACAAGATATGATGGCACATTAAACTGAGAAAGATTGACAGCTTTTCCCAGCTACATAAATGTGCAAGCTTTCCATCCGAGCTTTAGGTGTTACTTAAATTGAAGAAAGAGAAAAGTCACATCTCTATGAATCCAGCAATAACAAGACAGAAATACATCCTTAGCATAGGAATGGTGTAATATGATCCATGTAAAATATTTACAGGCTGGAAATCACAGAAAAAAAACATAAGACACTCAGAAACTGTTATGCCTGGTTAAACATCATCAGCACTGAAAAAGAAAACTGGCACCAGCAACAGATTTGCTAAATAACAAATAATTTATTAGAATCCCAAAGGGATAAAAGTAAAAGTTACCCACAGTTGCAGGATAAATACAAGCTGTAGATCCCCCAGAATGACTGAACACCTCAACAGTTGCATGGTACTGTGCTTCATCCATAGGAACCTACCTACTGCACTATGCATAACCACTATACATAACAAATAGTAAAGATCTGAAGTTGCCATCAACTTGTGCAACACACCACATAACAAGACTATACTGTCATAAAGTGCTAAAGATCATAAAAAGTTAACAATTCAAAATATTAGCACAGAGGTGTGAAACAGGGACTAAACCTGGAGAAAAACCTTTGATGTATACATGCATTAATTATTGTTATGCATTTAGCATACACACAGTAGTGGAGCTCATTGTGATGCAATGCAACATCACAGATTCTTGCATGACAAAAGGGATTACTGCAATTGAAATTGTTCTTTTATTGCATCAACTCTGCAGAATTATGCTGTATTCTGTGTTTCATCCTAACAGGCTCCACTGTACATCTAGATTTCATCAAGATTCCATCAAAATAATATAAGCCTGGATAATGCATCAGCATGTAAGGCCCTGGACACACTACAGAACTGTTTTTGAAAACTGTTTTAAAAACCAGTTCAGCTAAACCATTTCAGTGTATCTACACTACTCAGTAACCATTTTTGATAATGGTTTAGTGTAGCCACACTGCTAGTGTTAAACCTGTTCTCCTTGCAATTATTTTGTGTTAAGTCCAACACACAGGACTGTGCTTGCCTGGACACACTGCAGCTAGAACTGTCTTAGTTAAGCCATTACAGCTTAAAACATGTTTACTCCTGGCCAGACCTGTGAGTAAAACCATGCTAGTTCTAAAACATTTTTAAAATGCTTTTAAAACTAGGTATCTAGTAGGGTTTAAAAACATTTTGTTAAAATGTTTTAAGGGGCTTGTGGTCTGTCTGCAAATAGTGCTAGGGATTTAAAATGTTCTAAGGCACTTAAACCATTTTAAGTTTCCCAGTGTGTCCAGGGACCTAATGTCTAGGCTGCAGTGAGGATGGATCCCATTTTGGAGGGTCATAATCCCTTTAGACACCTAGCTCAAAATGTCTTCAACAGAATACTTTTTCATTACTGGAGATTATTTTATCTTCATTGGGAAAGCATATATTTAAATTTTATTTGTTTATTTAACATTTGTAACGGAAAGGCACACTGAGCCAGGGCTCATTTCCAGGTGTGACCCATGAAGGGAATGGATGTAGAAACATAAAAGCATTGCAAACGTACAAGGTGCATAAATACAAAATACCTGGGCAGTCCAACTGAGGAGATGAAGTGAGCAGACCCACATGAAATAATAACAGTAAGGCATCTTACATTGAATAAAATGACAGTGTGTGGATACATACATACATAGTTACAGTGAAATTAAGTTTCCTAGAGTGCATACATTGCATAATTACCTGGCTGCATTTAAAGTATTTAATAAAATTAAACTGTTCTGTCTCCATTAAGTGATAGTTGATCCTCTCTGAAGAACACCGCCCTTCATGGCTACAGTCCTTATCTCTGTACAAAATCATGGAGGACACAGCCTTCTTCATAAGAGGGATGGAACAACATGAAATGTCCTGTGACTTACTGTGAGGAGCTGTCCTCTCCTCATAGTGCTGAACAGATTCCCTGCATATACAGTACTGTAAAGTATAGTATTCAGCTGTTAGACTTCATATTTATTATAAGACTAGAGGAGGGAGAGACTGCAAAATCCTTACTGGAAAGGAAAATCCATTTCAGTATTAAACTCCAAGATAGTATAAGGTCCCCTGTTTGGATAAACTTGTAAATATTGCTTGAAAGCACATGCTGGGCCACATAGCCAGAAAACAATCAGAACAAAAGACTACTGAAAACCTAAAGAAAACTCTGTTCAGCTTCCTGTAGGTTCAGACTTTTTTCTGTCCAATTTACATAAATAGTGTGGTCACAGTGAAGATTCTAATTATTTACCCACTTACCCTATAGAGGGTGTTCATACAGGTCAGTGTTGAGGTACAGTGGCAGAAATTTGTAGCACAACCTGTACTGTAGCCAATTAGTGGAGAAACAGAAAGCTTTTTCTAGAGACAATTCCTCTCATGAGCCCTAATATTAGTTTGGAATGCAGTATAATGTCAGCTAGTTGAATAAATATTTAGATAACATTTAAAAAGAAATGTGGTGGAAAAATAACATTTAAAGGAAATGTAGTAGAAAATGAGCACATCAGGGATTAATAGATAAAATACCATAGAAAGGATGTGTCTTCCATTGATCAATAAAGCACACAGTCCAGGTAAAATGTTAAATCTAGTAGACTATGCCAGACATACTACTAAACAAATATAATACACATTCAGAATTCTGGGATTTTAAACTAAACAGTTCCCATGCTAAGTTAGTGGTTTCTAAATTGTTGACTCTTTTGCAGATAGCCTTTATTTGTGTTTGTTAAAAAATCAAGCCAAATGAGTCTTAGAGAAGTGCATTACCTATTTCTATTAGAAACTTAAGTAACCTATAGTCATTATGTATGGGTGTGTGGTATGTGTGTATTTATACAGTATGTGTGTGGAATATACACAATGCGTTTTGTGTGGAGTATACACAGTATGGGTGTGTGGGTGTATGTGTGTGTGTGTGTGTGTGTGTGTGTGTGTGTGCATCTGTCTGTCTGTCTACATATGTGCATTTGCCCGTGCATATGTGTGTGTGTTACTAAATTGTATTGGTTTGCCATATTATTGCCCCATTGATGACCATTCAGAGGCCTAGCTACATTCTGTTGACCCCTATTAAATTCCTCGGTGCCTACTTTTAAAATATAATTACATTAAATTTGTCAGTAATACCCTTGGGTCACTACTCACACATAATTCTCTAGCAATTAATATAGAACAGTGGTACAGGAAGGAGCTGAAGCTGTAAAGCAGATGCTTGACCTTAGCTAATTAATTAATACCTGCTCACACTTGGTTTTACCAGCACATGTATAGGTATATTTGTCAGTATTTTACTGCTAAATTGCTTCAGTCCAGCTCCGTGGGAGAAAAGTATTAGTTGCCTCTGCACTTGATTTTATTAGGCATGTATCTGTAAATGGCAACCCGGTTTGTATTGTCCTTAGAATGGATGAATTGCAGACACTTTCATTTAGACTTGATTCAAACAGAGGACCCTGTGGTAAAAGAAATGCAGAATATTTTGTTCTTTTTCAAAATTCTTAAGGTCCTAACATAATCTCTTGCAGTTCATAACGGTAATGCTGGAAGTTCAATATATCTGCTCAAACAAAGAAAATTGTAGAAATATTTACAAAAGATCTCAAGATGTTTGCAATTGACTCTGTGGAAGACAACTTTTATAAAACTTTACAGTGTCTGGCAGGTGCCATAAATTCTCAGAGGATTAACAATACTCAGATATTGCCTTTCATTTCATCTTCAAACACATTTTCCTAGAGACACCTTTTCTTAGCTTTTGAAATTAAACCTTTTGAGTCATACCTTCCATACCTTCTGAATTTCTATGAATGATACTAACTTGCAAACTATGGAAAATCAGATTATAATAATTCATAGTAATTGGGTTTTATAAGAAAACAAGTTCATGATATATAAAGATGCAAGACACACATGGTGATAGGAAAATAAACAGCCTTAACATTTACAAAACATTTGGCAAACTGAATAAAGATGACTCAGTTATATATGCACAGCATAGAGAGATAGATAGACAGACAGACCGATAGACAGATAGATAGATAGATAGATAGATAGATAGATAGATAGATAGATAGATAGATATAGTCATATCAATGTGTCATGGCTCCACTGAGAATATCAGTGACATTTTCCTTGAGTGCAGCCTGACCTTATGGTATCATGAATGCTGCATGAGGGGAACAGATCACTTGTATTCCCAGTGGGGTCATGACATGTTCCTTTATGCAACAATGGTTAGCATCAGCAGATGCCAGTGCCTGACAGCAACCACTCACTTTCCTATTGGTCATCAAAAAATAAAAACTTTTAAAAACATGTAAACTTAAAATGAAGCAAACTGAGTGCACCACTAAAAGTGTTGCATGAAAGAAATATGTAATGACCCACTGAGGAATACCAGTTATATTTTCCCATCATGCACTTTTACCTGAGTGATGTCATAAGGCCAAGCTGCACTTAAGGAAAAATATCATTGATATATCTAGTGGGGTCATGACATAACCCATATACATATAGATACATATATATGCGTATGTCTGTCTGTCTGTCTCATCTATCTATCTATCTCTGTCTGTTTGTCTAACTTTCTATCATGACTTTCAATCACAGAACAAATTCTAGAACCATTACTGGGAAATTCATCCTCCATGAGGTCAAGATGGCCGCTATGCTGGGCATGCTGTTGGCAGGAACTCTATGACTGCTTGTGGAGCCCTGTAAACTTTGAAACTTTGTGTCATTTTGTGCTGTTAATTGTCCTGCTGCTTTAGCATTTTAGTGTTGTTGTGTAGCATCATTTACTGCCGTTCAGTATCATTTTATCTGCCCTTTTGACTATTTTATTGTAGAGTAATGTAGAAGTAATGGAGGTTTTAGTAATAGGGAACTGAGTGAGGGAGAGTAGTAAACTAGCTTTCTTTATTTTTTAGCGTTAGGTACAGAATGTAAGTCGTCCTCTACAGCAAGCTAAACAAATTAATAAAATCCTACAGGCTGTTATTTTACTTAGAGTCCCCTCCACACTGTATTTTGGATTGCTGAGTTTCAGTTGGTCTGATCATTCCTGGAGTTATAACTTCTGTCTGAAGTCATTGTCATTGAGTTTCAGTAGGTCATTGTCTCGCTTACTGATAGCTGGCTCAGGTTTCCTGTGGAACACCTGAGAATTAGCAAGGTGATTGGTTGTAGCCTCAGTGGTCAGCAGTAATGGAAATGGCTGAAGTGAGGTGGTAATTTGACCCTTGATCTTTTTAAGACTGTCAGTGTTGAGTCAGCAGAGCATGCGTGGCGCTATCAGAGGAAGCAGGTCTGCATAAGCCTCTGGTGGTGAAAGAGTCAGACAGCTAATGTTAGTGCAGCTTAACAGTGTTGCTCTGGGAAGCTGTAGCAAAATCCTTCAGACTGACTTTTTGAACTGACTATTTCTTCTAGCTGTCTTTGCAGAAGAGTGGCTGGTGAGATTGGTACTTGTTTATGTAAAGGACCAATTGAACTGAGCTTTTCTGGCATTTACTTGAAGCGGGAGTGGTGACAGCAGTAGTGGTTTCTTGTAAAATGGTCTTTTGTCAGTCTGCATAAGAGATTAACAGTGACTCTCCTTGTGAGACTTTCTTTTATGAGAAAGAGACACTGTAACTGAGAACAATGGTTTACATTTGGCACCAGGTTTATTGGACTTCTTGTGGACTGTTGGCATTTATGTTTTATCTTAGTATTTTAGGTTGTGGGTGGGATGGCTGGTAGGGCTTTTCTTGAATAATGAATATATTTTATGTTTTGGATTATTAAGCACTGTATATGGTAGGTTTTGTGTGTTGGAGTATTAGATATTGTTTATTGTGTTAGTTAGGTGTGATTACTGAACCGTGTGTGTGTATTAGTCAGTATTACTTAGTATTAAAAGACAGAAGAAGGTACAAGTCCCATTGCAACTGTTTTCCACTTCCAGTGGGTAACATAACCTAGGACCCAACAGATATTAATCTAGTTGAGTCTTAAATTTGGTGAAAATAGACAGATCCACCAGATGCAGCAAATTTAATTTCCACCAGCGAAGTGGTGGCAAAGTAGCCAGTTTTGCCATGTGGAGTAATTCACGAAATTTTCTGCATTAGGTGGAATTTCACCAAGGCAAAATTTTGCCTAATGCGGGAAAAATTTTGCCTTCCACAGGTGAAATGTTACTGGGGAAGGCAGAATTTCACTGTGGAGGTGAAATTTCACCATGGAAGGTGAAGTTTCGCTGTTCCATCACGTGAAATCTTACATTTCGTCCCACGAAACGGGTGGAGTTTTGCAAATTACTTCACAAAGCACATTTTTCTCACTTTGCCCACCACTATCAGATACTATGGCAGACTGTTCCAAAATTTACAAGCTCTTACAGTGAAAAATGTATCGCTTTTATTGGTAAGTACCCTCTTGAGTCTCAACTGCTTATCATTTGATCTTAACAGAGTAGTCCTGACTACTGGAGTAATATAATATTTTAAGAGCTGTTCATCTTGCAGTATATTAAAAAGCAATAAAAGATCACCCTCTTCCTTCTGGTCTCTAGATCATAGAAATTTAATTGAGTTAGTCTATCTACATAAGACATGCTTCTTTATCTGGTAGTAAATGTGTCACCCTTCTCTAAATATTATCAAGTAGATTAATATTCTTCAGAGATAAGATGACCAAAAGGAAGCTGCATAGTCTAAGTGAGGCCTTATGTATGTGTTGTAAAATGGTAAATGCAAGTTTCATTTCTGGAAACAAGGCCTTTTGATTGATGGAATCAATCTCTAAGCGTCCAAGTAACCTTCCTGCAATGGTCACTAGAAGTAAAGTCTTCATTAATAATTACTCTCAGATCTCTTTCACTGCTGACATGTCTATATTCACTCAGTGTATGTTGTACAATCTCCTCTAATTATTCCTTCCCAGCTTAAGCACAGTACTTTTTCAGCATTAAATACCATGGTGTTGTTTTTTTTTGCCCATTTAACAATGTACTGTAGGTTTCTACCCAATAAAAGTGTTTTCTACACTGTCCACTTCTGTGCTTAGCTAGGTGTCATCAGCAAGTGTTAAGAGATATTTTTATATTGAAATGTAAGTCATTAATAAAGATTCCAAACAGAATGGGTCTGAGAACAGAGCCCTGTGGGACACCACTACTGACACTGACCTCTCAGATAAAGTGTTGCACACTGTGACCTGCTGAGTCCTATTCATTAGCCATTCTTCAACCCAGTTAACCAGATTTTAGGAAAAACTTAGGTTTTCCTTTTTTAACCAATTCATAGTGGGGACAGTGTCAATAGCCTTTTAAAAGTCAAGATAGATGACAGTCACAGGCTTCCCCTGTCAAGACTAGGGCTTATTTTGTCATAAAAGCAGATAAGGATGGTGATGTAGGATCTCCCCACAGTGAATCTGTGCTGTGTAATGTCTAATATTCCAGTTTCTCTAGATTCTTCCTCAAATCTAGCTTTCAATAACATTTCCATGATTTTGTACACAACTGCTATAAGGTTAATCATTTATTTATTTATTTAGCTTTTGTTGACCAGATAAGCACACTAGACAAACATATGCCTATTTTCGGGCAACCTGAAAGAATTACATGGAATATGCAGACAGAAGACAAGGTTTACACAGGATTGAACAAGATTTCAAGGGTTATACAACAATGCAGGGTATAACAAAAGAGCAAGCTTAGACAGTATAAGGTAAATATTTAGAGATTGTCTCAATATAATAGTGTATCAGTCAAATTCAGGATTTATGCTCAAAGTAAAGAAAACTCAGGCCAGCCTCAACCAGCAGCCATACAGGAACAGCAAAGTGCCATTGTGGTTAAAATGGAGGACACAATTGCTTCAGGTGCAGTTACAGGCCGTGGTTAGCCTTTAAATGGTTCCAGAGGGTGTTTTTAAAGCTATTGTGAGATGTGATGCTTCAAACAAGTGCAGGAAGGAATTCCAGATCCGAGGTGCACACGCAGCAAAGCCCTGATCACCCATGAGTGTTCTGGTTTTTGAGAAAGGAAAAGAGATGAGTCAGTTGACCTGAGTAGATAGCTGAGTTAGTAGGTTTAAGTAGTTCCACTAGAACTGGTGGAGTGGCAATTCTGAGAATTCGCTCAGTGAAACAGCCCACACATACATACAATGATTCCATGGAGAAGCCACTCCAGGTTGTCATACAACTCACAATGATGAGTGAGTCGGGGAGCAGAGAGGGCAAAATGGCAAATATTACTATAAGCTACATCCCATTTAAACAGACTGGTTTTGATGTGTGAATGAATGTAATGAGCCCATAGCAAAGCACAGGGAGAAGTATACCTTTAGCCAGGGCATGATGTGCTGCAAATGTGAGACAGCTAATTACCAGCGAAAGTTTTGTTTCCTTTTGTGAATGGGAATCACCACGCTCACTTCAATCCATGGAGATAACAACCTGAATTTATGATTTATTGAATAGTATGGCAAATGGGATAGACAGCTTGTAGCCACCTCCTTTAAAAATGTTGAGTTAATACCGTCAGGTCGAGGGATGAATGAGGTTTCAAAGATTTAATAGCTGATAAAACATCATTAGTGGAGAAATCCTGACATTCAGATACTACAGGTGCACAACCAACTTTATTGTTGTTTTTGAACTAAACACCAAGCAGAAAAACTTATTAGGATTGTCAGCAATCAAACGTGGTTCACTCAGTACAACACCATTATCTATAAGTGATCTTTTGTGTTATCTCGACACCTATTTTTATTAATACAGGAAGAAGGTTTTTGATGTTCCTTGATGTTGACTATTTTAAACTCTAGTTTTCATCTTTCTTGTTTAAATGGTTGTATGGGTTATTTATTTTTGAGGTTGGGGCTATGATGTTTAGTTTTAATCAAATAGTCCCAGGCTGTGCTGATGTTACTGACCTTTAGGCTTTGCTACCTCCTGTGCATGCTTAGAAACCTGTGCAATTCTGCCCCTTGCCAGCTGCTGTATATTGGGGGTGTGGGGAGTGGGGATTAGAAGGAGGAGAAGGAGGTCGAGGAGGGACAAGTTGAGGGCTGTTGGGAGGCACCTGTTGAGATCATGAGGACCAAGAGATGCCCTGAAGGAGAAGAGATGGACACAGAGGTCAGTCTGCATGGTCCCTTTACCTAGGAACCCACCAGACCTGAATGGGCAGGCAGCTGAGGGGTCAGTTTTCCTTAACCCACTTCAGATGGTATTATTTAATGCCAGGTTGATGAGAAATAAGTCTGATATTATAGCAGATCTTGTTTCTTCAGTTGACCTGGCTTACATCACCGAGACCTGGCTGGGAGCTGATTCTGGTCCAGTGCTGGAGTCAGCAGTCCCAGCGGAGTTCTGGTGGCCTACTGCCAGAGGAGGGATCTTAGGGGGGAGGCCATCTGTTTTAGATCTGACCTGAACCTGGTGGTGCACCCAGTAGGAATACCTCATAGCTGGAATGTGTGCCCATACATGAGGTCTAGGTGCAGGCTGAAGGATTCTCTCATGTACCATTGTCTGGGGCATGGGGGGTCCTGCAGAAAGAGTGGCTTTCTTCACTTACAGGGTGTTGGAGTTGCCAAGGTAGCTTATTCTTGATGACTTTAATGCCTGGGTTGATGATGAAGCTTGCACTTTGCTCAAGATTTCCTCAAGAATGGAAGCCCTGGGCCTTGCACAAGTGATTACTTCTGGAACCCACATACATGGCCACACCTTGCACCTGGTGTTCTTGCTGGAGCTTGAGATTAATAATCTCGAGACTGATCCAGTTGTTTGGTCAGATCATTGCACTATCAGGCTTAGTTTCATGATCCCTCCATAGTCTATCCCTTGTGGAAGTTGTTTGGTTCCACCTTTTGAAAGGAGCTCCACCAGAGGGAATGTTAGCACTGCTGGACAACTCAAAGTGTTGAAGGCTGGCACTGGGGGCTGGAGGCAACAGTGGCGGCCTATAATTTGGCCATCATAGGGCCTTTGACCTCTTAGCACCGCCATGTACTCCCAAATGGTGTCATGCCTTGGCTCACCATGGTTCGATGGGGAGATGAGGGTGATGAAAACCAAGGGATAAAGGTTGGAGCAATGTTGAAGAAAGTTCAGGATGCAAGAGAACACAGTAGTTCTATTGTCGCATTATGATGCGTATCAGAAAGCAATCACCTGTAAGAAGGTGACTTTTCTGTCTAGGGAGATTGCTGCTGGGAGGAACTGACTGACTCAGCTCTTCTGGACAGTAAGCCTGCTTTTACATCTGGCCTGTCTGGGGCCTGTTAGAGCTTTTACTTGCAAAGTGCTAGGTGTTTGCTCAGTTCTTTTCAGACAGGGTGTCCTCCATTATGGACGAGATGTTCCCATGTGTGTTGCTGCAGCCCAGCAGGGTGGAGCTAGAGAGTTGGGGTCTGTATCAGTGGTCCTGGGGAGAGTTTTGACCAGTGATGGTGAATGAGGTGTGTGAGGTGATCTCTAAGCTGCAGCCAACATTTTGCAACCTTGATCCAGCTCAACATGACTACTAGTGAGCTGCATGGGGCATCTGGGCCCGGTGTTCATTGAGATTGTCCTGTGCTCCTTATTGGAGGTTTTTCCAAAGTAACTGAAAAGCATTTTGGTGAAGCCTCTACTGAAAAAAGCCAGCGGGTGTGTATTTTATGTTCCTGACCAAAAGAGCGACTAAAAAACACCTAAAGAAAAAAACAGCGACCAACATCAGATTGACATTGCACAGACATTCCACTAACATTCCATATTCCTAGCAAAAATACACTTTTTGTATGGAGCTGCATCCCACACCCCCATTGTGGGACAACCCCCACCACCAACTAACAGATTGTTATCTCTGGGGATGGTGGACTTAGAAAAAATAAAACCCCAAAACAAAAACAATTTATCTTCAGGGACCCAAACCTGGTTCCTCGGGTTTCTGAAAGTGCCTGCCTCTAGTCACTCGCCAAATGGCCAGCTTGGCCTAACAAAGGACCAAATCCTCTTCAAGCTAATGCAGTTTACTGCTACATTAGCTCTGCATTACAGCTCAGCATTCTTTCACACTCTTGTTCTGAGTGGTTTTACTGAGTCACTCAAATTAAGATGCTCAATAAAACTCACTCAGAACACTGTACACTGTCCCATTACCCTTCTCCCCCCTCCCAGCATCCACAAAATCAACCAGAAGATAAAGGAAATTGTCCCTTGGTTGGTGCAGCCTGTCTCTGCTCCTTTCAGTACTGACTCCCATCATGTTATGGTACAAACAAATGAATGGTGATGTATTTGCTCCTAGTAAAATCTGACTGGTTACAAATTCAACCAATCAGCTTTTACTAGGAGTAAAAGACATCAGAGTTCATTCATTAAACCATCACAAGATGGGAGATGTCCTCAACAGACCAGACCCTCTGCTCCCGGGGACCATGTTGCTTTTATTTGGGAGTTAATTTTATGGGGTAGCCTGGTGAAGTGAGATAGTGGTGGGGACCAAAAGGTGGTTGGGTGGCGTATTAGGTGTAAGTCATAAAGACAGTAGAACTCAGGTGGAGGAGGTTAGTGGAGTGTATTTTGCATGCAGGTGGGGAAGAGATAATCTTTGCAACACCCATAGGTAGCAGTGTGATGTTCATTGGGGTGGGGGAGACTAGGTTGCCAGCAGTGGGGTTGGGGGTTTAACCATGATTTCCAACAAGTTTGTCTTGGGATTCACCTGCAAATTGAACAATCACCACAAATTTGGCATCTCTTCCTGGTGAATAACAACATGAATTGCAGTCCTGCTCCACAAATTTGCAGAAATTCATGGATGTTTTCACAGCATGCATTTCAACAACTTCACACACCTCTAGGCTTCATGGGGTATCTCACCACTTAAAAATATTTTTATTAGTTAATTGCATAAACAATGCAATCATATACAAGACAGACATAACACAGCTTTGAAACTTTGAATACTATATGATATAACTGATAATATAGTATTTATGCTAACATATTTGCTTCCTCTACCTAATAATTATAGCTGCTTGTTGACCATTACAACTGCATAAATAAGTATCACCACAAAATAAAATTATAGAAGAGCAAATTGATTTAGCAAGTAAACACAATTAACAGGTAGCAGCTCTGCTGGATCCACATAATCTGCACCTCATATGCCTACCGGTACATCAACACAACTACAGTACAGGGGTTGGTCAAAATAATACATGCCTCTCTGTCTCCCTGTATACTTATGTAGTAACTGCACTTAGTCCCAGTTACAGAGCCCACCTAGACACAGCAAGGTTGCCTCTTTGGGGAGGATGAATCAGTGAACATGCCCACACCCCTCTCGAGTAACTCTTCTCTATCTTTCAACGCATATGTGGTACACTCCAGAGGAAGTATTTTGGCAACCAGGTCTAACCATATACCCACTGTAGTGGGTTGGCATGTACCCACGTATTCTGTATACATTTCCTTGCCAAGAGCAATAGCATCCTAATGGCCCTTGGATAGAGAGTCAGGCAATGCCCTCAAGGCATCCACCCCAAGAAGGATAGACAGGGAACTGTAAGTTACATGCTTTCCCAGCTGCAGCACTATCTGTCCCCTAACCCCTTTTCAGAACTGCTAAATTACTGTACAGCCCAGAAGCAATGCAGGTAGGTGCCTCGCCCTTCTCACATCTCCCACATGAAGGGGATGCCCCAGGAAATCTACTAACTACAGCAGGTGTAGGTAGAATCCATGTCTACAATATCAATTGGGCCTTTTTACATTTATTACACCACAAAGCACCATTTGAGGCTTATGAATCAAGGTCCATTTATCTGCTGCAATATCCAACTACAAATCCTGTTCCCAAAGTAAATGTACCCTACTTGATTGATCCAGGAATGCATCTCATAAGCATAAATAAATGCTCACCATGGAGCCCTTCAGGTCTGCCCTGGCACTCAAAATCTTCCTTCTCCAGACCACTAATCTTAGCAGCCCCAGGTTCCATCTATTCATACTACAGAGGTGAACTGAAACCCTAAAGTATCTAAATCTCTGCAGTCCCTCACATCACAGTCCAACCTCTACCTCTGACTGAGTCCAATGTTCAACTAGTCCAAGCAGAGTCCCAAAGCAGACCACACCCTAGTATTCCATCTACAAAGCCCTGATCCTCCAGTCCCAGGAGAAAGTCTGAAGTACTATAGATAGGTGCAAGGAAGGTTTTTCCTGCCCACCTCCCACAGTTTTAATAGCTGCTGTCAATGCTTCCAAAGTATTTATTACTAGTAGATCCATCTCTCTGCATGCCTTGTACTTGGCCAGGCCACCTTTATCTAAGTAATGAAGAGGTATAATATGTCTGGTGCCCATCTTAAGCATAGTCCAACTCACCCTTCTTTCCCTAACATTCATTCATGTAGCAGCCAAGGTTGGGCTGCAATATGATGTTTTTAGATCTGAAAAGTGACACCCTACCTTAGTAGTGGTGCCTTCAGTCCATCAGTGCTGCTCAGGGTCTGTTACCCTACCACAGAAATTCAGTACATCTGGCCTCAAAAAATTAATATCTTTCTTACTCAGGCCTACTGACAGCATTTGGGTTGAGTATAACATACAAGGGAGGATGTTCATTTTAAGTAAGTTAATATGTCCCATCCAATATATTTGTAATGCCTTCCATCTGGCCAGATCTCTCACAGTTACTTATAACAGAGGAGCATAATTCTACCTTTAAAGGACAGAATGTTCAGGGCCCACTTTATGGGGTGTCTCCTAACCACTTTGATTGAATCCCCTACCTCCCTAGGTCTCCTTCGTTGAATTTTCAGGTTTCATACCCTGCCCCAGCCTTGCTTGAACCCATTTATAGTCTCTGCCACGCCACCCTCTGCTGGTAATCTGCTCTAGGGCTCAACCAGTTTCTAAGTGTAGTAGAACTTCCTCACATTACTCCTGAATTTTCTCCCTACCAGCATCCATTCATGCCCACATTACTTCCATCCTATTCCTGTTAAATTGATCCTCATTGTTCACTGTATTCCACTTAAGAACATGCAGGTCTTAATCTTGTCACCAGTGTCTCTTCTGGTCTCTAGCAAGTACATGTTCAGGGCCTACAACCTATGAAACAGTAGTTGTTATTAATGGTATATGACATAGCAAAACTTATGCTTGCTGTATCCATTTACTTAAAACCATTGTTCCTATAGTAACACAAAGTCTTGCTTTTAAAAGAAAAATTAACCAATTTAAAGGCAAATTTGAAAGAAAACAGTATATTGGTGACTTACAGTGCTGCATCATAGCAAAACTGAATTTGAAATAATATACTAAACTGATTCAATTATATTTTAAATAAGAAACAGTAATTGTCGAAGTGGTAAACAAACATCCTGAAACTCATTTTCAATACATTAACATAGCAACAATCAGTTTTAAAGTGTTGACATAAAGACATCTTTGTGTATTTGTTTTAGTAACCCAATTAAAAGTAATTTATCAAATAAGCATCATAGTCATATAGTTAGACTGTATCAACAGCATTATGGCATCTGTAACAATATCAGAATGATAATAAGGCGTATTTTAAGTAACTGAACAATAATTATCAGTTATGATGCAAGACATCAAAATTCAGTCTTGGTATATTAACATACTAAAATTACTTTCACCATATCAACATTAGGAAATTAAGCACAAATATATCAAACCATTTTTAAACTCTTCCAGTCTTTGATCCATTTTAGATATAAACTAATTACAGTACATTGGTATGATTCTTGTAAAGATACCACTTTTCCAAGCGCTCTAATCACTTTAGGAAAAGTCCTCATTTCCCCTTCATCCAAGCCCAAACTCTTTCATGTCTTTCTTTTCCTGGGTCATCCTGCAAAAGCATCAGAAGATAATAAACACTACGAACATTGTTGCACTGTAACTGGTTCAAAATCAAACAGCTGCAGTTTTATTTTTAATTGACAAAGAGGCAGGTAGTCAAATGCACAGCTGCATGGTTTTATTTCATGATTTTTGCCTCAGGGACCCAGAAGTATCCTAGTCAATAGCCCTCTCTTGAAATGCTTAGCATAGTTTAAGATTATTGCACACTTGGGGCTGGATTTTTAGGAGTTGTGTAGGATTTTCATCCACTTTTACTACTTTTGAATTGACTATTACAGCAGACAATAAGGTCATTTCAATGGGAATTTTTCCCTCTAGTCATGCAGGAAAGTACAGCATTGCACTTTATCCTGATGGGTTTCACTGGACAAATATGTGCATATCAAGGAAAGCCAACTATATTGCTTATTTGTCTTGACTTTGCCTTTGATAATATATGTCAACAATTATTATGCTACAGTTATGGGAACAGAAGACTGATCCTTGCTTTTAGATATTATAATGAAACTCCATGAGTGTACATGGACTCAAGTTCAATACAACTGGCAGGGACACTTATCTGATAGGAGTTTTATGAATTAGGGTATATAACCGTGTCCTTTATTGGTCAATTTATAACTTAATCCAATTGTGAATCAGCTCAATTACTTTTCCTTCCATTTGCTAAAGGTAGGATATGTTCCTATTAGTTTTCTGGCATATATGGATAACTAGTTTTGATCTTCTCTTCCTTTTTGGGTGTCAAAGGAAATTGGTCACCTTTTATAATCAAACCTATTTGATTGTAAATAAAAATAAAACACAATCAGTAATTCTTTGGACAAAATTCCAAACAAAAACTTTATACTGATAATGAACAAATAGATTGTCAGGGAGTTTGCATTTCATCAGACTCTAAATGGAATTGACATATACAATTTCTCAAAACCAAAATGACAAATGCTCCTAATGTCTTTGAATGATTTGCTTGTAGATTTGGTGGTGGCTCAGTTGAGGAATGTTTGAGGTTATTAATGCAAAATTAAAACCAGCTATTATATATGCAGCAGAAATATAGCATAATGCAAATTTATCAACTTTAGAAATTGTATTTAACAAGTTTCTTACGTACACACTTTGGTCTGGATATGCAGACTAAGCCTGCAATGGTGCAAGCATGGGCAGGCAGCCTTCTGGGATGTGATGGGGCCAGAACCAGGTGATTTTCAATGATGATACACCATGGCACAGCACCATTGAACATGGCATGGAATCGCATGGCACAGTGACAATGCACTGGTGCAAGCCACAGATAGGGAGCACTGGGGATGCACCAGCGCCAAATGCTGATTGTGCTGGGTGCAGCACCGAGATATTCAGAAGAGAGCATGCAAATGGGGCCATAATATATGCAAAGGTTCAAATGGGGCCATTTGCATGTCATCTCTTCATTTGCATGTGTTGTGCAGGACAGCCTGGCAAAATGCACCTGGTGCCCTGCATTGCAGCTGAAAGCCCCTGGCGGTCTAGTGCACCCCTCCTGCATGCCCAATTGTGGGCTGTAGAATATAACATTCCACACCTGGTGGTCCATTTGAATTCCCCTACCTCTCATTTCACCTGATCACGGGCATCCAAAATGAATACATCCCCAGTGGTCCATTGGTATCCACCTCCCTCCAGTTTCACCTGATCACGGACATCCAAAATAAATATATTACCCAGTGGGCCAGTGGTACCCCCCTCAATGTAAGCTGTCATTAGGTGGGTGACCAGGTGGTATGTGGGCAGAGTGCAGCCGATCACCAATGATGGGGAGCTGGGTGGAGGGTCCTCTGTGGAGTGGAAGGGAGGGGTTACCACTGGCTCACCAGGAATATATTTATTTTGGATGCCCACGATTGGGTGAAATGGAGGGAGGGATACCAATGGACCACCGAGGGATTTATTCATTTTGGATGCCCGTGATTAGGTGAAACAGGAGGGAGAGGGATACCAATGGACCACCAGGATTTATTCACTTTGGATGCTCACAATTGGGTGAAACAGGAGGGAGTGGAACACCACTGGAACACCAGGTGAGGGATTTGCCTACTCCACTGCCCATGATTGGGACTGCTGTAGAGAGGAAACCACTGGACCATTGGGGAGGTGTGGGTGCTTGTGGATGGTGTACCTGCAGGGTGGGTGGCCTCCCATGGCTAGCGGGAGCTGTGTTGCACCCTGCTCAGCAGCAGCCCACCTGTGGGTGGCCTGGGTTTTGTTCCTTGTTTTCTGGCTCAACTTTGATCCCCATATGCAGCGCCAAATCAGGCTTGTGCCAGCATATGCACACATCCTGGGCTGAATATTGGGCTGTGCTGCTATGCATGAGCACATCCCTGTATTTGCACTGCATATATTACCATTGCACCTGGCAGCCTTTTGAATATCCCACCAGGGCACATTGCGAGGTTGCACTGGTGCAACTCTGTTGCGCCCAGGCACAACCCTTTGAATATCTGGGCTGAAAACTGTGTTCTACAGCTATTTTTCATGCAGAATTTGGCCATCTCAGTATCATTAAATTAGTGAGAGAAAGAGACATGAGCTTCTTGGTGAATTTGTTTAGACTCTCAAATCAAGACTCTTCAGGCAGTGTGTAGAAGAACAAACCAATTACATCTTCAGGGATTTATTTTTGCCTCAATATCTCTTATAAGGGACATAGTTCTGAAGGTTTGGGAAATCTTTTATTCAAAGTAAATTTTCATCCCAGAGATAAATTAAGGCTGTGATTATAAAAGATGCAGATATACTCAAAGCAGGAAAAGATGACCTGGATCTCTTATCTTAAAAGTCACTTATAGTGTAGAATTCTTAAAACATGAGATTTGAAGAACTGTATACTTTTCACTTACATGATCCAAAGGAGCATAACATTATCACCAAATTACACTAGAATTATATTACATAAATTTATTACATTTTAGACAAAAACAAAAGGTGTTACTCTGAGTAACCACAAATGTGGCCTCAAAGTGCCATTTGATCTACAGCATGTCATATTAGTATACCTTCTACATAAGAAAATAGAGATTTCTATTTGGTATCTATTAAGAAATTATGTACCTCCCTCCAAATTTGATGTTGCAATACCCTTTAATTCCCCTACACGAGAGTTTTGAAGTGACTGGCAATGTTTCTTCTTGTACTTCAGGACTGGTAATAGGATACAATGTTGATTACTATGTCTTGCATTTCAGTACTTGGTAAATACAAGAGATTACCTGCTTTAAATTGGGGCTGTAGGTAACCAGACCCAACCCCTTAATCGGTATCATACTGGAGGTAATTCTGAAAGTATTAGCTGATGTTAATGATCATTGCTCCCATTTTTCACTTGTTGATTCAGCACCCATTGTATTATACTTATTGGGTTTACAGCTGTAATTGTTCAGTTCTCTACCAGGTCTTAATATTGCTGATGAAACTGCACACAGCAAGATCACGCTGCTAGTAGTGTGTGTGGCTTTACAGGCGATGGGAATTACAGCGATAGAAAGTATTGCTACCTCTGATGCTCACCAGCAACAATAAAGTGGGTGTAGCCACTGCCAGTCAGGTGCCTGGTTAAGCCACTCTCATAGTGGAGTGGCTAGAGCACTAACCCAGCAGTGGATGGGAAGTGGTTTGATTCCCTTCTACAGAATCTTTTTTTTCAATTTTATTTTTGCCCTGTGTCCACACCCCTCGGAGTTAATTATAATAGTTCTAGAAGGTGTGGGGAGCATGGGAGTGAACCTACAAAACATGTGAAAAAGCATCAGGTGTTGCCAAACACTGTATTGTGGCATGCAGTCTTGATGTGTAGTTTTGTCCATGACATTATGCCCTGTGCCAGTCAGTTCAGTTTATTGATCAGTCATTTGACCTTTACAAGATACAATACACAAGAATTACACTTGTAAATTGGCAAATAAATAAAAGAATAATATAAATAAAGTGCTTAGTGGAGTAAATTTGAAGCAAATAAGGTGTATCTATAATACATATATAAGTACAGCTGTATAAGTAAGTACATCAAACAGAAATTACTAGAGACAAAAGTCTTACAGGTTAGAACTCATTGCTCATCCCCAACTTAACAGCATTAACCACTTCAAGGAATGTTTGATAACTGAGAACATTGTTTTGATCTAGGGTATATTATTTTGTTTATCTGAATTCTTGAATAGCTTCTAAGTATCCTGCAACTACCTTAACTGTAATTTCATAATTTGTTGTAAAAGCTATTTTGGTAGTAGAGCTTGATTTTTGTCTGGGAAGTATCCCATAAAGGAAAAAGCCAATGGGCTCTGGGTTTACTGTACCACGGGCATATAAATATAACATGATATAAATTTTCCATATACTGTTGGGTACAAGAACAGTACCAGGACTGAGGTGTAGAATTCTTATGATATCTTGCGGCAAGGACATTGTTGGGAAACAATTTCAGCCTAAATTTAGTATATAGTTTCCTTTGATTGCAATCCGGCAAAATATCCAGATAATATTTGTAATAATGTGAAATCTCATTATGTGTTAAACATGGAGAATTATGCAGCCAGAAAATTAAAACAAAATTATGAGATTTATAATAATTAATTATCCTGTGTGTAACATATGTTTGATATTTTAAACAGATGGAAGAAATGCCTTTAGAAACTTAGCTTTTCAGAAATTTGAGATCAGTTTCATGTAAAACACTTTTAAGCCAACTAGATTGCAAGAAGACCAAGTTAGTCCATCCATATTTTTCTTTAGACAAAATGTGGCAGTCTATCTGGATCTAAGTGCAGTATTTTGATCCAGTAGTTTATTTTCCAGATATAAAAGTATGCCTTCAGTCTGAAACACCTAGTTCTGCCCTAACCAAGGGTGCGGCACAGAATTACTTAAACCCAGGCTTGATTTGAATAAGCTTGTTTAAGGGCACCTCTAAGGAATCATACTTGTCAGAGTCCCAAATTTCACCATTGTATAATGCTTGTGCATTATATTTGTATAGCTGCAGTAATAAGTGGTTTGATAGTGTTGCCACCATATTTCTGATTGAACAGGTTTAATGAACTAGCAGTTTGTTTAAGATTAATTTTTAAAGAACTAATATGTTTGACCATCTGCCATTTCCTGAAAGCTAAAGGCCCAAGTAAGAGTAGTGTTTCACAGTCTTCAGCTTTTGTCCCCAATCTGCAAACTTTTGTCATTAAGTTTTGTGCCAAATATCAGGACCTGACTTTTAGTCTCATTTATTTTTAGTTTGTATGTAGCTGTATAAGAGTTCAAAATATTAAAATTAGCTTGTAATCCAGACTGAGTAAGTGAAAATAATACCAGGTCATCTGCATATGTGAGTGCAGCACAGTTCCTGTAGAAATTTTGGGAGAATCAGTCCCAGAGTGTTCAAGCAGTATTAGTAACTTATTACTATAAATACAGAAGAGTAGGGGCAAATCAGCATCCTGCCTAACACCTGTATTTGTTGGAAAGCTGGGGAGCATTGTCCATTTATGCCTAATCTAACCTGAACCCAGGTGTCTGTGTATAGATCTCTTATGATGCCAGTAATTTTGTGTGACATTCCCCATTCCCTTATGAGATTCCACAACAAACCACAAGGAATAGTGCCAAAAGCTGAACTGAAATCAATAAATACAGGATATAATTTTTGTTTCCATAGTTTCTCATATTTTTCATAGAGATGTCTGATGATGAAACAGTTATTTGTTAGGCAATAACCTGCACGAACATCAGCTTGGTATTTTGAAAGGCCATCAAGTTGTGAAACTTGTTCTGTGAGACTTGATAGCATTATTTTGGCAAAAATTTCCTAAGTTATCTAATAGTGAAATGGGTTTGTACATTAACGGGTCATTTTATCACCCTTTTATAAATTGAAATGATTATTGCATGGATGGACAGTTGTAATTGTCAAAATAATCTGCATGTTCCATCTTTCCTATATTCTCTCCCCAACTCATCTCCTCATACACTAAGCATTTTAATTTGCTAGTAATTAGTGTCATGATGCTGTGAGGTCTTATGACCATTGTAACTGTTAAGTCAGCAATAAACTTATTTGTGTATTCCATTATATGGTATGCACTATCTTTATTAGGCATGTAATGTGTTATACAAGGTTACTCTTAGATTATGTATATTTATCTGTGTATATGTATTGTATCATAAAAGCTTTATAAACTGACTGATTAAATACATAATAAAATACTTTGAAACTCATTCAGTTACCTGAGATAAATGATATAATACTGTACTTATTTATTTTCAAATACTGTATTGACTATTTTCATATTGCTTTATTTTTATTTAATAAGACTTTTAAGTTGGCAACTTCATGGGCAGACAAGTACTGTATTTCAAAGTGCCTCTGTAGCAGTGAGATTTCACATATAAATTATCACATACTGTAGTGTAACAATGATGCAGCCTGGTAAAACAACAACATTAAAATTTTATGTATAATTTATACCAGAAAACAGAGGACATATACAAAATATGGATAGTAGTTGCTATATAGCTGACCGTTGCAATAAGATGATCCTGATGTCAAACATTATTAATAGATGTCTCTTTAAAGTGCTGTTTGAGCAGTCTTGTGTATGTAGCAGCTGCTGGCTTGACTGAGTTTGAGTTTAGTAAGTTCCATAGTATATTCCTGGGTACAGTAGATCAGAGATTTTCAAATTTGTTACTTGCATTACATTTAATTTTTGGGATTTAAAAGTTACCTCTGTAACTGGATCTGATAGCATGCTGTGGGTATTGCACACCTTGTTAAATTTGTTACATTAGTATGCAGGAAGAAAGAAATGGGAGATGTCTTATATTTTACATAAGAGTACACTTGTCATTCATCAAAAGCTGAAATAGCTGCATTATTTTGATCTTCAATAAATTTAGGTCCACATCTAATAATGATATATCCAGTCTTCTATTTGTTCTTAAAATGCAGTCCAAATGAAAGGAGCTGTGATCTAGGGTTGTATTGAATTTCCACAACACAGCTTTCTGTCACATACAACCTCAGACCTGCTGCATATCTGGTTATGAAATACCTATCATAGGAAGCAATGAGATGATTATCTTGGGTGACCTAAATCTAGATTAGGTTAACCCACACTCAAAACCTATGAATCGATGATTAGTAGAAAATCCCAACAAATCATCTCATACCCACCTATCTTTCTAATAATGGTGCATGTCACTCTACTAAATTAGATGCTTTCCGTCAGACCTGACAAGGATCCATTAGCTGGTGTTCTACAACATTCACCAAGTTATCAGTCACCCACCTTTTGCTGATACAAACCTTAGGTTCTGAAAGTTCCCAAAACCATTACTTTCAGAATTATCATGCCTTGACAGCTTCTTCTTTATACTTTGAACTCTTTCTGATTGACAGATCCTCCACCCTCTCTACCTCTGATGTCAACTCAGCCCTTGACCTCTTTCAGTCCTATATTACCAACTTACAGGACAGACACATCCAACAAACTAAGCAGAGAATGAAAGGATAACAACCCACTGGCTGCATAGTGACCTATTTTCCCTCTTCAAAACAGGAAAAATCTTCTGCAACCTACAAGACCTCCTCCCTTTTATGGGATTGGCTGTCTTACAGAACTTCCAAACTAATACACAAAGGCTACACACTCTACACAGAGATTCTTCTGTAAGGGCAGTTACTAGCTTCTGCAATAACCCCTGAAGTTTCTGAGAACATATAAAGGGTTCAGCAGATGTTCCTCTAAATTTACCCCAAATGACATGATCAATAATGTGTTTCACTGTAATAGCCATGTTACTATCAGAAATGCCTTCGGCTCTATGCTAGCTGACCTCTCAGCATATTCAACCATCCCTCCACTGCTCAGGTCTTTCCACATATCAGCTCCTGCCCTCTCCCTGTCCAACCCACCTTAATTCCTACTGAAAATAGTTATAAGAAGGAGGTGTATAACCTACTGAATTGTATCCCTCTTGATACCAGCCATTTCCCTGATTCATAGAACCCAGGAATTCTTTAACTAGGCACCTCAATGCTCCCACCTCATAGCTAACATTTTTAACCTTTCTAACACCACCTCCACTGTTCCCTTCTCCTTGAAATTTACCAACTTTTTGCCCATCAAAAATAGGTGGCCAAGTTTTCTCCAGTACTGCCCCATCACCTCCTCCTACCTACTCAGCCAACTACTAGAAAAGGTGGCTGTCTCCAGTAATTGAATATTTACAAAGTATAAACTTCTCACCCTACATCACCATGGCTTTCACATAGAGCATTGCACCACCACTGCAGTGGTCCAGCTAACAATATCAAGATGGCCATGGATAAAGGTTCCTCACAGATGCTGTCTTTATTGACCTTTCTAAAGCCTTCAACATTCATAGACCATTCCCTCCTCTGTTACAAATTAACTATTTTTTCCTTTCCTCTTAAGCTTCTGTCTGTTTTTCTTGCTATCTGGGACAGGTGGCAATTAATTAGATTAGAGACACCTCCTCCAGTCTTGTCCCTATTCACCTGGGGAGTTCCCCACAGCTTTATTCTAGGGCCACTTCTCTTCCCATTTTCAACAACGATGTTCCCACAGTCTCCACCTCCTGCTCAACTGTTATGTATACCAAATATAGTGCTCTTTTTTCAATTTAAAGTTTATTGATATATTTTCCACAATAAAAGGCAGTTTAAGTGACAGTGACAAAAGACACTCTGATACAATGTGAAGAATAACTGCCTAACCCCCTACCCTCCCTTACTGCAGTAACCCAACCTAGTACCGTCAATGCCAAGCTCACTACTTAAAGTCTTACATGACCATATAGCCTAAGATAGATTTAGACTTGAACCGGAGAAATTAATGAGTGAAGGGGATCCCAGATTTTATAATATGCTGCCAATCTATTATGGAGACTAGCAATCACCTTTTCTGTATGCAGATTGAACAAAATTTATTTTACCCATTCCTGGACAGAAGGGAGGACCTATCTTCCAGTGATGAAGAATAAGCTTATTAGCTGATAAAGCAATCATAGAAATGTAGAACTTTGTACCTTAACTCTAATAGATGATAGGTCCCCAATAGGCAAATCTTGGGGTGAAGTATTCATGAAGGCCCAGCAGAGGTCAAGAAAGTTTGATTGAATCCCATAAGGGGAAGATTTTAGGGCAGGACCAGAACATGTGGAAAAGTGTACCCTCTTCCTGCAAACATTTATTGCAATTTATTGCATATATTAGAAATTCAGGTAACCCCACTTCTGTAATTTAACTGGGGTGTAGTACAAGTTATGCAAGATATGATATTGCATGAGCGAATCTGTCTTGAGAAATAAATTTATGACATGATCTCCACAGAGTGCTAATCCAAATAATATTGAGAAAACATTATTCAGAATCTTGAAAGGCCGAATGGACCCCCATATTTTGTAAACAAAACCTGATATAATTTAGAATTACACCTGAAGAACCAGAGAGTTGGGAAACCTTGGGTATCAGAGAAGAGATGGTCTGGGAGGAGGAGTATTACCAAATGTAATTACAAGTAAATGCTTTAATTGTATAACTTTAAAATGGAAAGAAACTGGAATGAGAAATTTCTTAATAATATCTTCCACTGATAACCAATGCCCTCTCCATCGTAAAGAAAAAAGCTTCCCCTCTCCCAATTGGGGCAACCAATGATGGTGAATCTGGTTCTTATTAATAGTGAATGATAGAGTTCCAAATGGACTGGGCCAGGTCCTGATGAGGAATATTGTAAAAATGAACACATTTGAGAATAAATCTTTAAAGAGGTCATTATTATGGGACACTCTTGGTCCGCGTACCTGGAAAACTTAAGGAAAAATAATGCAAGAGGGTCCAAATTCTTGGCCTTAATTGCATCCAGTTCTATGTTGAGCCAAACTGGTTGCTGTTCTTCTGGGCTGGAAGATACCCATCTCAAACATTTCACAAGGTGACTAGCCCAGTGATATATGGCCAGATAGAAATTCATAAACCCCTCCAATTTCAGTGCTGCCAGTTTATGATAAGCCAAATGAGGATATCTGTTGGCCCAGATAAATCTAGTGAATACACCATGTATCCTTTTAAACCAGAGTAAAGGAATAAATGTGTTAAGGAGAGATAATGGATAGAAGATTCTAGGAAATATGTTCATCTCAATTATGTTGATCTGGGCCCATAGTGAAATAGGAAGTTTAGACTACCTCTCAAGGTCATGAGTAATCACCTGAGATAGGGAATCCAGATTTTCTTTAAACCATGTTAGAGGTTATGAAAAGTTTAATACCCAAGTACTTAAATGACCTAGAAGTCCAACATAAACCAAAGGGCTGATATCATTTTTAAAAACTTTGTGGTTTAGTGGGAAAAATAGGGATTTACTAGCATTCAGTTTGTAATTGGACAGGTCACTAAATCTTGCTATTTCCCTTAGCAAAGCGGAACTGAAGATACAGGATGAGACAAGTGTATCAACAGGTCATCCATATGCAGTGACTTTAATTTCATGTCACCCAACTCTCACACCTTGTATAGAAACATTGTTGAGAATGTTTTGAATAAGAGGTTCAGATATAAATTAAATAACATAGGAGATAGAGGGGCATCCTTGCCTAGTACCTGAATGAAGTGAAAAGGGCTTAGAAAATGCCCCATTCACAGAGATTCTTGCAGTGGGGTTTTATAAAGTGTGGCAATCCAGGAAATAGACAGAGAGGGAAAATAAAAGCCTCCAGAGCTCAGAACAGAAAGTTCCAGTTCACTCGATCAAATGCCTTCTCGGCGTCTAGGGAGACCAATCCTGCAGGGAACTCGGCATCCCTGGTAGCCGAGAAGACATGTGACAAGGTGCATAAGTGATCGGAGGATGAACGCCCTTTCATAAAACCTACCTGGTTTATACCTATTAACTCAGGAAGAACTACCGTTAGTCTATTGGCTAATATTTTGGAGAGAATTTTAATGTCCTGATTTAAAAGTGAGATAGGTCTATAACTTTGAACCAGCTTAAGATCTTTATCAGGTTTGGGGAGCAGAACAATCAAAGCCTCAAAAGGTGTGAATCAATCTCTGCCCCAGCTAAAATATGCTGAAATAAATGGCAAAGTACTGGTAATAGAAGGTCCGGAAGACTTTATAAAATAAGGAGGAGAACCCATCAGGCCGGGACCTTGTCTGCTGGTAATTCACTAATAACATTGGCAATTTCTTCCTGAGAAATAGGAACAACCAGAAAATCCCTGTGTCAATCAGAGAGAGAGGGCAAATGAGAATCTTTCAAGTAACTCTCTGTACTCTCAGGGCAAGGGGGTTCTCCATGTCACTGTACAAGTTTGTATAGTAACTGGCAAATTCTTGAACTATTTCAGTGGGAGATACTTTTAAAGATCCATCAGCCATTGCCCTGATAGGAGGGATAAATCTCATTGATTCTTGTTGCTTAATACACAGTGCCAGTAGACGCCCGCCTTTTCCCCTGATCGGTGTAACTAGCTCTTGTATGAATAATAGCTAATTCTGCTTTATCTTGAAGTAACTCCAAGTATCTATCTTTCAGCACTAAGTTTCCTCATATCCTCATCTAGAGGATCAATCAAGAAATTATTTTCAAGTGATCTAATTTGGGATAATAAAGATTTTAATTCCTTCTCCTGTGCCCTTTTCCTACCAACCACCATACTGATAAGGATCCCTCTCATGAAGGCCTTAAAGGCCCCCACAAAATATCTGGCTTTGCACTATCTAGCAGTTAGATGAAAAAAGATTCAATTTGTTCCTTATAAGTTTACAGTATTTAACATCCTTAAGAAGTTGTTCATTAAGTTTCCATCTAGTTTCCTGTTAGGTAAATTGAGCAGTACCAAATTGTCTAATACTAGTGAATGATCAGAGATTGGGCCAGGTTGAATGAGGAAGTCTTAACCCCAGGTAATAGACACAGAAATAAGTATGTAATCAATGCGGGACTGCAAACCGTGTGTCATAGACCTGAAGGTAAGCTCCCTAGAATCAGGATGCAAAAACACGAGACATCACAGAGCCCGCATTGGTCCAATATTTTTATTTATTTATTTAGTTTTTGTTAACCGGGTAAGTGCACTAGCCAACAGGTGACTATTTTCAGTGACCAGGAGAGTACAATACAGCATAACACATTGGAAGCATACAATACAACTTAGGCAAACAACCATACATAGTACATTCCTAGTCATAAAGAGACGGTTCCAGCTAGTCTAACATGGTTTAGTCTATACTAAGCATGACCAACAGGCCAGAGCAGCTTCAGGGAGTATTGGTACAGGTGGCAGGTAAGGAAGGGTATAGGACTCGAGGGACTGCTAGCTGCTTTACCAGGAAAGCATAGGGAGACTGCCGGGTTTGAGGATCCCAAGCGGGCAGGAAAAGATGGGGGAGGGGTAAAGGAAACCATGACCTGGCGGCCTTCGACAGTCAGCCAAGCAGAGTACCCAGGGAGATAGGGGAAGTAAGGGGATGCAAGAACATCCGGCAGCAGGCTAGAGGATGCCAGGTTCATGGCCCCACAGTGGGGGTAGAAAAAAAGGGGAGGGATGGGCCAGGTGAGAGGTGGCTAACGATACAGCTTTGGCGGTAGGGGCGGGTAGGTGCAGCCGGGCAGGTGGTTCCTAGACTAGGCATAAGGACCGGAGGCAGTCCCAGGCCATAACCGTCTATCGGCAGAGGTAGATAAGAGAAAGGGGAGGGAGGAGGTAAAGCCAACATGCACCTGTGGCAAGTATGGGCAGAGCCCCAGTAGCACAGAGGATAAGAGTAGGGGAAGGGTGAGAGGAGAATAGATCATTAAAAGCTTTCTGCCCCGGAATGACCAGTCCTAGACCTCTACCTAATCTGTCTAAATTAGGCTCAAGTACTTGGTTGAAATCTCCCCTAAAATAATCCTGATGGGAAGGATTGGAAGAATAATGGATATAAGTCTCATGAAGAATCCTGGGTCGTCTGTGTTAGGACCATAAATACATCCCAATAATATTGGAACAGACCAGAGAGTACCTTTAACAATGGTAAACCTTCCCTCAGGATCTTTAATAACCTGTGTAGAAATGAAAGGAATACCTTTGTTAATCATGAGCATGACCCCACAACTATTTGTAGATCCCTGGGTGCTGTAGATTGATCCCACCTGCTGCCTCCTTAACTGTAAAGCTTCCACTTCTAATAAATGGGTTTCCTGTAAAAAGTTATCTGAGAGCTAAGTAAGCTTAAATGTTTGAGAGCCTGATATTGTTTATGCTTCTTTCTGATCCTTAAGTTCCAAGTCACAAAGTTATCTCATTAGCCATCCAGTAATGGTAGTTAAATTTAATACATTCAACTCAGCACATGGGATACATAACCCTTGTAAACATACCCCCAGGGTTACTGCAGTAAAATCCACCCTCCTCCCTAACCCCCACATTTAAGTCCCTCCCATCCCCTACCCACCCCCACCCTCCAACATTACTCCCCATAACCTGCCCTCCTCCACCCTCTGAACTGTCACAAGAAATGTTCAGCACAGTACTGGTGCTTTTCCTTCCTCTCCGCCCCTGATAATGTCTCCCTATTACTAGAATTTTACATTCAATTATCTTCATATTGGAAACAAAACAGTGCTGATTATTCCCAAAAAGGAGAGAATGGTCCTGGGCTTTCACCAAAATCCCAACAAGTATAGACCTATTGAGAGCCTATTAGAAAAGGGCCATAGCGAGATCCATGCACAACCCAGGTGATTATGACAACCAAACAGAACCGAGAAAAAGCAGAAATCCTCCTTTCCTCATGAGGCAACCCTGGAGAAACCAAACCAGACCACCCAATGAGGGGAGTGACCTGCACCACAGATTGAGAATGGGAATCGAAAAGAAAGATTGTAATCACACACTTGGGACGGGAAGGCAGAAAAACACCTCTAACCAAAATAACCCGCCTCCAAGTGCACTGGCTCTCCATATGAGAGTTAACGATTCTGCACTCAGATCTAGTGAAAAATTTGGCTAAATCCCTCTCGAATTGGGGGCTGCATCCTGCGTGAATCACCTAGGCTTGTAGCCCTCTAGTGACCAGTTCCAGGTCATAACTGAGTGAGAGTTAATAATAGAGAAAGACCAAGACCGCCCTAATACCAATTCAAATGAGAAAACACCAACTCTAAATCTTAACAAAGCCAACTCCCTCTCTGTTATGTTTATCACACAGAAGATACTAAAGCTTGATATATTGTTCCCCCGTGATCAGGCCGAGATCCTAAGTGTCCTTTGCTTTTAACCAGCGTGCCCCTCTGCAAATGGAGCCAAGAAAACTGGTAGCCAGCACAGCCTCGCTGATCCCCAGTCCCAACAAAACAAGGTAAATTTCCCTCGCCTTCACACTGAATGATTTCCCACAAAAAAAAAAACAAGAGTTCCAGTTCTCCACTTCACATAGCTCTCTGTACTACAGCACAACATCTCAATGATCTAAATAGGTCTGGTAATGTAGACTTAAGGCTTATCAGTGCAGCTGCATGATCATCGTAGTTTGACGGGATCTGTTTATTAGGACCAGTAGCCTGGCAGGGTATCCCATCCTGAACTTCAAGCCTGCGCGATTATCTTGGAAACAATAGATTGTAGCACTTCGTTTCATACCAAACTAGTGAGAGCAAATCTTGTGAAATTCTCAGTTTCATGTTTTCCCAGTGAACCTCTTACAAAGCTCTTACTTTCTGCAGAAAATGCTGCCTCTCCAAGTAGTTCAAAACCAACAGATAATGGGGCTGGGGATCCTCCGAGAAGGTTTAGGCCATAGAGACCTGTGAGCTCACTCTATGATATAGCCAGGGCCAAAGGGAGATGGGCCAGCTACCCGCTCTACCAACTTTGGACAAATGACCACAACATGTTGGCCTTCTTCTCCCTCTGGTAGCCCAAGAATCACAGCGTTGTTTCTCGGCTGCGACCCTCTAGATCTTGAGCTTGGATTCAAGCGAGATAATTTCTGACACATAGAGACCAGATCAGGATCAAGACTTTAACTTTTTCTCTATTGAGACTATTCGAGCAGTATTATCGGAAACAGATAGCGAGACTTCATCCAATTTCCTAGAAAGAGACTTCAGATCCATTGCCATTTCTTTCATTTCCTCACGAAAGGACTTAAACTCTTCTAGGAACCTAGAAAGCGTTAAAGGTTCCTGCTCTCAAAATGACTCGGAGGATCAGACCCAGGTCCACCGAAGCCCTGGATTTTAGAGGCCTTTTAGGGTAGCTTGGGGTGTGTGCTTCTCGGGGCTTTCTTCATGTAAGCCTCCATCCATGAAATTACACTCAAACCAGACTTCCAAAGTGTTTAGACAGCACTGAATCTCGAAAACAGAAGAAACCAAGAAGTTTGACATCCAAAAGATGATTTAGTGATCGGGAGGCAGGAGCTTCTTGAAGGAGCTTCTACTCAGCACTCTGCATCACGTGATCTCCCAAATATAGTGCTCTTTACTATAACTCCCTCATCCACCCTGCCTAAATGCCCCACTCATCCTTGACTTCTCCCATATTCAGAACTATCTTGTTGACAAATTAATTGTTAATGTGTCCAAAGTCCTTTGACCCGATGGCTCACACACTCCCTTGTTGAGGATTGATGGCTTGATGGCTCACACTGCTCCCTTGTTGAGGACTTCATATACGTTGGCATCATCCACACCTCACTTGATTTCTTCACTCATGTCTACACCACCTGCAAATCCATTAATTACAAACTAGGTCTGATATAGTCCACCACTTCCTCAATCTCAAAGCCAGACTTGCCGTAATCCAGGTGTCCTTCCCCTGCCTTCAGTACAGTTGACTTATATACACCAACGATTTCCAAACCATCCTACACAAATTGAACATGGCCTGCAACACTTTCTGCCTGTCTGCAACATCTTACCCCAGCTAACTCACTAGTGCACATTCTATTCCTCCTGGATTGGTTCACCTCCTCTGCGTCATTTCTATTCTCTGGATGTTTTCTTCAAATCATTTAACTCTACCTCCCTGCCTCCCCAGTCTCCCTGTAACAACATGCTCACCTATCCAGCTATTTAGATTTGCCCAAGCATCCCCTACACAGTTCCTAAGTGTGGCACCAGAATGGAGATCATGTCTCCTCCTCTACTTCAAAGTTCTTGAACCCCTCCCCTCCTCAGTTCACCAATCACCCCTCATCTATCCTTCAAAGTTGCTCTGAGGAAACATCCCTTCATCTACTCAGCATGCAACTGCACCTAACCTCCTCACATTTCCTCAGTGGGTTAGTTCATGCTCCCTTTTCAAGAGATGTTCTGGGTCTACCTCCCCCATTATTGTCTCACACAACACTTTATTTTGTCTGCATCATCCTACAGTCCAGTTATCATTAATTTTGTGCACCTGTGTTAATCTGTATACATTGTTATATTTGCCTTGGAGTTATTTGTTATCAATGTTTTATTTTATGCTGTCACATTGTATTACACTGTACTTTTGCCTTCCTCCTTGTATTTACCCTACTATGTACTCTCCCAGGTCGTACCTGTAAATAAGCATTCAATTATCAAGTGACTTATCTGGATAACAAAACACAATGAAATAACTAAATAATAAATAAACAAGTACCCTCCTCAGGCCCATCCACAACCAGTACAGCACCGCAGATATGACCCAACAAGCCCTAACCATCACTCTGCACAGAACTAGCAAGGGACAATCCTCCTTTACAGATCAGGTGGTCCAGTGGTACAATGAGCTGCCAGCCAGCATAGCTAGCCCCTGCCTTCTCACAATTCAAACAGGCTCTCAAGTCTAATATTGCCCTGAATTCTGTCTGTCACTGCTTTGACCTGACCTGAACAACAATTACCCCTCAGCCACCTCTCTGCTCCCACACTAGTTTCCTCTCCACCTCACTGTAGTACCCTTCCACTGTAGCCAACTATGCTTGGATGCATGACCTATGGTTCCTCAATAAAACTAACTACTGCCCTGCTAACTAACTGCAACCACGCTGGGTCTCTACCTAATTTAGTCTGTTCCTTTATATCTTGTAATTAACTATACCATGTTTGACATGTTGCAATCCTTAATTTATTTATTTATTTGTTTATGATTTTGATAACTGGGTGAGCGAACTGATCCAAAGGACCATTTTCAGTTGCGACCCAGGCCGATACTTGGCAAGACAATAGGTACAAGTTATAATACAGTAGGTACATATAATATATTGAGTACAGTGGTATCAGAAACAGTGATACATAAACATCTTATCTTAAAAATAGTGTTTAAGGACATAAAAACAAGTTAATAACAAATAAAGTGATGCTTTTCTGCTTGCAGAGAACTAGGACATACACTTACAGCAAATCAAGACATTATTCAACCAATCCAAAGTTTACAAATAAAGTGCATAAGGGATTACACTATAGCAATCAACATTTTCATAATGAGTCATCCTAAATTGCTTGTACAATTTGTGAATACTCTGTACTGTACTATAACATGCCACCCCTATTTTCAGACTACTAAAACAGCACAATATGTTTAAATTACCCTGTAATATACTGTAACACAATATGCCTGTATGTACCTCCTAAAACTTATAATGCCTATTGGCAAGGTTCTACTTGAGCTGATTTAAACTGTTTTGTGTCCTCCAGTATACATCCTCAATCTGACATGGAACCTTTGCAAATGAGCAAGTTGTGCTCAAAAGTTGTTACCGATTATTTCAATAAATAAATAAAACAATTAAGTTAATCAGACTGAAGCTACCTGGACTTATTCTCAAAAGCAAGTCAGCTGTGCACAAAGAACAACATAGGGTTTAAAATGCCTTTTAGACACAAACTATGTGCTTGGTGCATTGTGCCCTACATCCCAAGTCATGACAAAATAAATGAGGGCATGGCAAGCTCATATCCTGGCCATCTACCTCTAATTCTACAATGAACCAAATACTCATCACAGTATTTATTCGTATGGTATTCCTTGAATTATGTCTGAGCCAGGATTAGAATTGTCCTATGGTTCTTTAGCAGAGCTAGTTAAAACAGTATTTTGTGAGATATTCAAATGTGCACAGTTAAGACAAAAGGAAATGGCATTTTGAAGTCCTCAGAGCTGTGAAGGAACCAGCTTGATGCTTCAGATATTTGTTAGCATAGCACTTGGATGCCAAACTGTTTGGTGTTGTCGGTTTTGAATCCAACCTGTTTTTCTGCAAGCATTTTCCTTCACCTTCAGCTTCAGCTGCTTGAGCATCATTTTCAGTGTCACTTTACTTGGTTGGCTGATTAGACTGATAGTGTGGTATTTCTTGCAAGTGTTCTTTGACAGCAAGATAATGACTGATCACATCCACCTTTCAGGCTAGATGCATTTTTGCTCATGCTTATTACAAGTCCTTGTCAGCACTGAAGTAGTTGCTGCTGTCTCCAGTATGCTCTAATAAAATATCACTAATTCAGACCACCATGCCCAGCCCAGAAAAAAAAAACAAAAAAAAAAAGACTGCTTAGATTTTGATTTGGTGTCAGTGCTGGAGGCATTTCTAATTTTGCATTCAGATCCTGGCAATAAAAGTAATCTCAGTGTTAGTAATTCATTAAATCGGACTGGGATTGCTCATCCGTGGTTGTGTTTTATCATGGTTGAAAACTTCTTATTTCTCATTTTATCTTTGTGTTACTTTGTGTTATAAGTGTTTCAAACCTGGTGTTCTTGCACCGTCTATCATGGATGTGTTCCTTCACTCTTACCATTTCAGAGCACTAAGAAACAGATTCTGTAGTACAAAAGCTGGTAGTAACTATTAAGTTGTTTCAAGGATCATTTAGCACCAGTTTGTACACATCTCCATGCTCAGTGGAGGTTACAGACCCTTCCTGTGGACCTGTAAAGCCATTGCAGGAACTTAGGACAGGGATCAGGCACAGATACTGTATATGGCACCCTCACAGGGTCATTTACATTCTGCTACACCTCTTCCTCTTTACATCCTGATATTAACAGGGATGCAGCTCTGCCCAAATGACATAGAGTCGAACCATGTAAATGGAGGAACCACATGACAACCAGGTATAAATGGTACTGGAGTGAGGAAAAGAAAAATGTTAAAGCATCAGAGATGTTGACATCTCAGTGAGTGGGAGAGGAGGTCCACTGGACCACTAAGGAGTGCAGTTATGGGGTATGAGGAAGGCGATAACCACTGGACAACCAGGAACATAAAAATATGTTCATATCAGATGGGGATGCATTTTAGCTTGATGTCTGTGTGCTCAGCACCATCAAAGCAGAGCGGCTATGGCCATCGTGATATAGGCTGGGTGCATACTGCAATGCATTCCATGCTGCAGTCACGGACACATTGCAGAGTGTTGGCAGGCGCAAACCCTATTTGCACCAGCCAACATTTGAACCAGTGATCTGCATTATGACACAATCATGGAGTGTGGGGACTTCATCATGCAGTGGATAACCCACCCCTTGTGAATCATAGTTTCATGTGATGACACAACATTGCAGGCACTAAATTCCCTCTCTGCATTTGAGAATCAGGTCCAGTGTCTTATCTTACTACACTCCCCAGACCTTTTTCCAGCTCAGGCGTTAACCAGAATAATAAATGAAAGTGAATCCTCACCTTAAGTGCTCCAGGACCCAATGGTTTAAATAAAGATGAAATTTAGCCCCTCCCCAATAATGTGTAGCTAGTAAAGTTTGTATGCTAGAACCCTTTGATGCCTCTTTGCCCCCCATGGTAGACATGCCATATTTATTACTCATGCCACTTGTACACCCCATATTGTATTTGCATACTAAAAGCCAAAAATGCATCACTACTTAGTTTTAAGCATTTAGCGTTATGTTTAATTCAAAGCACAACATTCATGCTATGACAACAGTAGGGGTAGATATCTTACAGTAGGAGTCATCACAATCATCACATGGCCAGTGCTCCAAATACAGCCCCTCTCAAATCAACTTGTAAGATGTGGCTTACTCAGCATATGCATTCCTATACCCATACCCCCTCCAACAGTATGGAGTAGTTGTTAAGAACACTGTGCTGCAAAGCTGGAGAATGGGGTTTGAATCCTACCACCACCACTAGCATTCTGTGCACTCATGAGCAAATCACTTAACTTGGAAGCAAGCCTCAGCTTAGTGTGTCTTTCCTGGTCATAAATTGGAAAAAAATAAATACTCATGTTACATCACATACATAAGTGTGTGGAGGGGCCCTAATCTTTTACATGTCTGCTCCTTTTAGCACTGTTGCGTGCCCTGTATTAGGTGACTGTACCTAATTTTCATCCTGTCAAAAAGACATAAAATAAAAATCCAAATGGTCAAAATCAGTTAGGCATTTTTATGGACAAACTAAATGGACGTTTGGCAAACAATTCAACATTTTCTTGCTTCAGCCGTCAGTGTACATAGATCCAGATTTTCAGAGGTCTGCACAGTTCATGTGCACAGACAGCTCAGTCTTCCTTAATCTTTACAAACTTGCTCGTCTATTGTACTGTAATTAAAAGTTTAACAATTTTATTTCCTTGTATATTATAGTTGCATGTTTTTCCCTTTTCATTTTCAAAGAAAACTTATTATTTTAAAAATTACATAATTTAGTGCATCACAAATGTCATCTCAAATTGCTAAAGCTGTAATTGTAGCCATAGTTATGTGACTCTCTGAGTTCTGAACATCTATTTTACTCCAGGAGTTAAAATCTGTTTCACTAAGTATAGCCTGAAAATATGGTAGTTCCGTTCTAAGACTATCAAAGTAATTCTGACAGCTCAAGCACTAGGTAGAAGCTATTAATGTTCAATTCAATATAATGTTAGCTTATGACTATATAACATTTCAGTACTTAATAGCTCCTATGCATAAGCATGGTGGGCTGGTGGGCAGTTAGCATCTAAATGAATCTGCATATCTTAAGACAGACTGTAACTCTGTAAGAGATATCATGTTTTCCATGATTGTTTGGTATTTTCACAAAAATAATTATTTTGGCATTCTTCGTGGAAAAGGTCAAGGAGGGACAGCAAAGACAATTATGAACCTAAAACAATTTAAAGTGATCTTTCACTAAGCCGGCTCCATGGGAAAAACAGTAGCATGGCTACAAGAGCTGGAGTACAGCAGATCTTCTGTCCCACTCAGGGACCACCAGGATCACTCTCAGTCTGCCAGAAGATAAACAGATTGGGAGGAGGGACTGCACTGGTGGGATCCATGAGGAAAGGGGTGGGGGTAAGTTGCCTGCTCCTTCACCAATGCCTCCGTGGAACTCCTTCACTACACTGGCAGAACAGGACAACCAAGTTCAGGTCCCTATCACAGTGGGGAAGGAGAAGGAGGGCATCCTCATGAGCAGAGGCCTCAAAGGAGAAGAACAAGATACCCTGACCAGGAAGAACCAGCTGCTGGTGGGGACTACAGTGAGGAACATAGAGTTGGGGCTGGGACAGGAGGGTGTGATAGGGAAGTCAGGTGCCTGAGGGTTGCCTCAGCAAGGAGAGATGCGGAATGGATCCTACAGCTCACTAGGACAATGGGAACTGGAGGGAGCTGCACATCATTGTCCATTTTGGGACAAGCGACCTATCAAGAGAAAGTAGGAGTAGTGCAGAGGAACTTCATGGCACTGGTGAGGGACTTCAAGCAGATAGCACACATGGTGGCATTCTCTGAGGTGCTACCTGTGAAGGGCAGGAAAGAGAATGCCACATCAGGACCTTTGATGACTAGCTGAAAGCATGGTGCATGGAGGCGCTTTAGCTATGTCGGTAACTGGTGACCAACCTGAGAAGATGGGGCCTCTTTAAGGAAAATGGACTTTATTCTTCTGGGAGGGGACTGCAGTGTTTGGAGGGAGGTTTAGATGCTATTTGGACATGCATTTAAACTAGCCTTTGGGAGGTGGAAAAACCAAGGGAACCAACACTTGCAGCCCCAGATGATAGCAAGACAGGAGGAAATTCTTGGGTGACACTGCCCCAGGGCAGAGTCACAGGGAATCAGTGACATAGAAAGGGAAAAAGGAAAGGACACCATTACAACAGACAAGGTAAGTGGAGTGAAGGATAGAAGGAACAGGGAAAGCAAAATGGGTAGATCAGCAGGAGCAGCGGGTGTTAGTATGGATAAGCAAGGATGGAAAGCAAAGGGCATAAGGTCGGAGACTGAGAAGGAGTGGCAATCCATGTGTGCTAACAGTAGGAGCTTCAGAAAACTCTGTGACCTGCAGGCTATCATGGCAGAGGCTCACCTGGATCTAGTGGCCATTACAGAGACATGGTAAACCATGCACCATGACTGGAACATTGACATACCTGACTACTCGATCTTTAGCAGAGACAGGGCGGGGCAGAAGAGAGGAAGGGTGGCACTGTATTAGTGCTGAGCAGAATTTTCAAATTCTGGCGAACAACTTTCTCGTGGATCTTTTGAAATTCTTCCAAATTCACTCAGAAATGGAATGGAGATCGTGGCAGAAAAATGCAGAATGAGTTTTTCTGAAACATTTCTGTGGAATTTTATTCTATGGATCTCAACATTTTCCTCAGAAATGGTTGTGGAGTTATTTCCATGAAAAATGCTGTTCTGCACAATATTATGCTGCAGATCACAGTAGGCTAATTCACAGAAGAACCAGTGAAATTCCAGTGGACATTCCACGGGCAAAATAGTCATTCCATGCTAATTCGCTGAAAGAATTCTGCATTCTGCACAGCACTACACTGTACATGAGGGAAGGAAGAAAATCCACTGAAGTGTGGCTACAACAAGGTCAGGAGCATCTACAGGTACTGTGGGTCACCTGGAGATGGACTGTGGGACAGCTATCTGGATGAGGGTAGTTTACAGGCCACCAACCAAAAGGAGATGGACAGGTCCCTAGTGGAGGCCATCATCAAGATGATAGGGAATGGTGAGGTGTTCATAGCTGGAAATGTCTACTAGAAGTGGAGTGGAACCAACCAACTGAGGCTTCAGCAAGGAGCAGAGCATCCTAGACTCCCACAGGGAGTTTTTCTCAGGCAGCTTGTGAAAGAACCTAGTATAGGCTGGTCAGTATTAGACATGGAACTCACAAACAGGGATAGCTTGCAGACATCCCAGTGGGATGCCCCTAAGGTACCTGTGATCATCGTCTGGTGGTTCATCATAAGACAAGGAGCTGAGGTGAGCTACACAAAGATGAGGGCCCTGCAGTTCAGGAGGGCAGCCTTTAAAGAAATGGATCACTGCCTCAGAATAATGCCTTGAGTGGGAGGAATAGCTAGGGAGTTATTGAGGCTAATGGAAGTGAATAAAGGAGGGCACCCTTAGGGAAATGAACCTCTGTGTGATGGAGGTAAAAGAAGGTATGAGGAAAAGGAGACCATTATGGTTCACCAAGGAGGTGGCAAAGACAGTGGAAAAAAAGGAAGATTTTAAAAGGTACAAGGAAACTCAAAGGGAAGAGGACAAGAAAGTGTACCAGACCCGCAAAAGGAAGCAGGAAAACAAGTAGGAGAGTTACAGTAAGGCATAGAAAGAGGAAAGGAATGCAAGGGAAGGAGATGGGGAGATAAGACTTTTTCTAATATGGCAGGGAAAAGAGAAAAGCAAGGGGTGGCAGAGTAATGATAAGCAGGATGGAAGGGGGAGACTGTGTGTGAAAATACAATTTTATATAGACACTGCTGCTTGATCTTCACAGTAGGGGGGGATGGGCCACCACAGAGAATTAAAAACAGAGGTGGGAAGGGAGTGAACATGGGGCCATTTTCAAAGGAAAGAGTAGTAAAAGGATCTGACACCCTGAAAGTGGATAAGGCTATGGGACTGAATGAGATACTTCCCAGGGTACTGAGGCAGTTCAGGAAAGTGCTAGCTGCCCCACTGACAGCTTTGTTCAGCAGCCAGCAAATTATTCAAAAGGACTGGAGAAGGGGCTGAGCTGGTCCCTCTGCATAAGAGTGGCAGTAGGGAGAAATTTAGTAACTACAGGCCAGTTAGCCTAAATTTAGTGGTGAGGAAACTAATGGAAACCCTACTAATGGAAAGACTGGTTGATTACATAGAAACCAATAAGCTGCAGGACCATGAGCAGCACAGTTTCATGAAGGAAGGTGATGCCAAATGAATCATATAGATTTCTTTGACTGGGTGACCACACAGAAATAGGTCTGGGAGGGCAGTGGACATATCCTATCTAGATGTCAGCAAGGCCTTCAACACTGTGCCATACAGAAGGCTGATTAAGATGCTGATCAATTTGATATTGGGGCCAAAAGGTTAAGTGGGTTTGTAACTGACTAATAGATAGGAGTCAAAAGGTATTGGTTAATGGCAGACACTATCTGAATGAGGGGATGACCAGCATGGTACCACAGTGTTCAATGCTGGGACCAGCCCTCTCGCAGTATCTTCATAGGAGAAATTATAGAGGAGTGGGAGGTGTGGTCTGTTTTTCTTTTCAGATGACCCCAAGATTTACAATCAGGTGGGCACCAAGAGTGAGTGGAGGATGTGCACAAGGATCTAGGGAAATTAGAGGTGGTTGAAGGTATGGCAGTTGGGGTTCAATGTCAAAAGTGCAAAGTCATGCACCTAGGATATAGAAACCTTGTGCTGAGTATAGGATGGGGATAGCATTTTTTTTTTTTTAGTTTTTTAACCAGGGTTAGCACACTAAGCTGAAAGCTTTTTACAGGTGTGACCTGGGAGCACAGGAAAGTTAAGTCACTTGCTCAGGGTCACACAGCATGTAAGTGGAAACTGTGGGATTCAAACCCAGGTCTGATCTGCTGGATGTCACCGATTTACAGCTCAGAGCCTTAAACCACTGTGCTATACTGCCTCCCCAAGCATTGTCAGTAACTAGGCAGGAAAGAGACCTTGGTTTTATTATTTCAGAAGACCTCAAGGTGGCAGCATAGTGTGACATGGCTATAGGCGCGGCTAGTGAGATGCTGGGGTACAAAGGGAGGCACTGGGTCATAACACCAAAACAAAGGTGACAGTCAAAACCGCACCCAAAATGGCGGACCAATGGCAGTGCTCAGGAAAACAGTGAGTGCTACCATGGCTAAAAAAACAAACAGCTGCAATGAGTGTTTATGGGGGCTCCACCCACTGCACCCTTTGCAGGGGCTTCTCACCCGCATGCCCCAAACTATTGATAATCACCTCCATGGGAGTGGCAACTCGGGGATGGGGAGGAACTTGGGGAATTGTATTTGTGGGGTGGGGGCAAAAGTTCAGGGTGGAGGGAGGACAAATGAAAAATAAATCTTGGGAGGAATAAAACCACAAAAGAAGCAAGACCGGGAATAGAACCCTGGTCTCCAGGGCATTCCACTGCCCTTGCTGCTCATGGCTCTAACCTATGCATGAAGGCAACAGCTCAGCAAAGCAGTGTGCATCTAGCATATTGTCCTCTCCTCCCAAATAATGACAGCTACAGGGGATATCAGTAATTTACTTGCACTATGCTATTCCTGTAGCTATTATGTCAGATCTACTTTTGCCGCATAGATTATACTATGCTATAATCTGCATGGCATATTGACCGGTACCCATATGAGGAAACTGGTGCTGCAATTGTACCATTCTCTGGTACACCCCACCTGAAATATTTTGTCCAATTATAGTGACCACAGCTCAAGAAAGACATAAACAGGTGGAGGTGGTCCAGAGAAGGGCAAGCAAGATGGTGCAGGGTTTACAAGGGAAACTGTATGAGGAGAAACTGTGGGATCTCAATATGTACACTCTGGAGGGCAAGAGGCAACTTGTGACATGATTGAGACCTTTAAACTCCTCACAGGGTGAACAGAATGCAGGAGGGAGCCTGTTCAATAACAGGACAAGCTCCAGGACTAGGACACATGCAAAAAAATTGAGAGGAATACAGAAAGAATGTGAGCAAATATGTCTTCACAAAAGGGTGGTAGAAGCACATAACAGGCTGCCACCTGAAAGTTGTGGAGGTTAGAATGTCGTGAGGCCTCAAGCGTGAATGGGATATGCACAGGCACATATTAGTATAGAAACAAGGAAGGAGAAGGGTCCTGAGACCAGTTAGGGTCTGCAGAGGTACAATAGGTAGGGAATCCTTGGGCTGACTTGCTGGGCCAAGCAGTCCTTTTCTGTCAGCATAGTCTATGCTGCTATATTTCTTGCTTTATATTATTGGCTCTGTAAGTAGTGAGCACCTGTTCACAGATGAGCAGGGCAGACAGGATCAGTAACCAATATAGATATAACCTTCAACTTCCATAGTGGAGTTTAATCACCTTATTGGTATGCATGAGATCCCTGCTCTTCTGTGTCTGTCTATGCCCCATTCCTCCCCCACTTCCTCCATCCAGATCTACTTTATTCATAATCTATGGATGTGGCACTTTGTTGCTGTTTTCTGTGCTACCTCTGCAGCTGGAAGAATGCTGCTGAATAACACAATACATAATATAGCAAGGGTAAGTGTCAGTGACTTAAAAATAATTCTATCATCAAATGATGTAGAGCTGATATAGTAGAAATAGTTTTTTATCTCTATAGTATGTACTGTACTGAGCCGAACAGTGGAAGAATGAGACAGGTAGTCACCAATTTACATAGGTTTGCAGAGCATGAAATCTGGCCTCTGGTTTCAGTATTTTCCACTGCTTATGTGATTACTAAGTAACTGTACCAATCTAAGACCATAATACAAGTAATTATACTACTTTGCATTAGAATATAGTAGGTGAAGAAAATATCATGTGAAATGTGTGACAAAATAACATCAACACATGATTAAAGTGAGGAACTTGGTGACTGCAGATACGGTGCCTTTTGCATCTGCAGGGGCTTCTCCCCAGCACCCCATTACTTAATATTCCAACTTCAGGGGTGCAACTCAGGGAGGGTGAATCCGGTCACCGTTCTCTAATCTCCCATTTCCATTACCGTTGTCCTTGCTCTGACCATCGCACTGTTATCACGGGTCACCAAAGGGAACAACATATAGTATGTCACAGGTGGGGAATACTTTTATTGGACTTTTAACTCTTGAAAGCTAGTCTCAAAATGGTGTCACTTTTTTTCTTCTACATATAGACTTGAATAACAAGGTTGCTGCATTTCTCCATCAGAATAGACCAAACTAGATCCACATTGTTATGCACAATGCCTCCTGCAGAACTCAGTGGTGCTGGGGAGGGTGAAGAAAGAATATAAAAGAGAGTGCAATAGATTTGTTGGGAAAATGCACTTCAGCACCTGATGCTTAAAAGAGAAAACCCCAGTTTAATGTGTTGGAAAATACTGTACAAATTCCTAATATTCTGAATCTTACTCTTACATTTACCTGTAGCTATATCATCTTGCTGGGGATAACAGTGAATGAGTGAGTGAGTGAGTGGCTCTAGTGGGATTTGAACCTGAATGTACTAGTTCCCAAGCTTGTGATCTAACCTCTAGACTCCAATACCATTCCTCTGTCACATTTTTATGACTGTTTAGGGAAAATTAAAGCAGACAGCAGTACTGTAGTAAAAATGGGAGGGAACCCATGGGAACTTAGTTCCAGGAGGAAAATTACAAGTCTGATACAGTTCCAGGAGTAAAGTAAGGAAAGATTGCTTCTATGTAAAATACACACCTAAAGGCATAATGCTGACCAAATAAAGTGTAAAATGCAACAGATAAAGAAGAAACATATACAGTACCGGACCCCTGGCAGATATGTTCCTACTGGATAAAGGTCATGGCTTTCCTCAGTGAATCCTTTCCATTTCCAACCCTGAAGACAGACTCTTTAGCATTCTGTTAGGAATGGCCAAACCAGAAAAGGAGAACTTTGCCATTTTAACTCCTCTGAGGAGAAAAGTCAGAGGGTGCCCACTACAGCAGGGTTCTAATGCAATGCTACAGATTGTGTAGTATTAAATATGTATTTGCATACAGGTGCTTGACCCCCCATTTCAAGTAGTTCATAGATGGTAGCAGAATTCATGCCCCATAAAGTTTCCATGTTGTTCAGTAAATGTGGGATTTTTATATCTCGATAATACAGCAAGTAAATTACAAAAGGCACATTATATCAGTTATCAGGCTAATGCTTTACCACCATATTGGATCTGACCAGAGTTTGTTTCTGACAGTTACATCCTGCATTTCAGCTCTGGTTTACATTGCTGTTTATCTTTAATGCAGCACTGTTTGTTAGCGGAAAAAAATTCAACATATTGAGTCTATACATGAATTAACGGTTTGCTTAAGCACCGTGGATCCATGGCATGTAGGCAAACCTAAGACAGAATGTCACAAACCCTGGATCCTTCTGGATACCTGCACACATTCACATAAGGGATGTGCTTCTCTTCCACGTTGGATCCCTGACTGGTCATTCACACACACACGTGAGCAGTCCAGAGGTGTGTCTGGTGGCATGCTCACACTCTGCATCATTCATGACAGCAGCGACTGGAGGACAGGGGTGTAGGATATGTCAGTAGGGACCCTGCCATATCCTCTGTGCTTCCCCATGTAAGTCACCCCTGGCCATGGCAGGAAGTGCACTGTCTATGTGTCTATGGTGCTACCCCAGCCCTCCAGTCAGGAAGAGATGGTGGGGGAAGTCTGTGAGGCACTCACCCATTCCCTTCCCAATTACAGTACTTCCATCAACCCACAATCCCCTGCTCGCATGGAGCAGAGGATCCACTATGGACCCAGGTCAGGCATCCGATTAGATGCCCACCTGAGTCCTCTGATCTTCCCCTGAGCACCAGTGTGCAGGGGTGGGCCCTGAATAGGTGCTCTGTGGAGGCATGAGTTAGTGCATGCCACACCCGTGTGCTTGTCAGCATGTGCGGGGTGTGCAGCCAGGGTAGTGCCTCTTGTGTACCCTGCACTGCTTACTGCATGGGCACCATTGTTTTGTTTTAATTATGTATCTCTAGCAAAACAACCTCAAGGGAAGGATTTTTTTAAATTGCTAGTGGCAACCTTCTTTAAAGACTGAGTCATTATTTATATAATTAGCAATAAAGGCTATTTTAAAAACTCGAGAGAAATAAAATATGCAGATGATGAATCTAATTGTGTCAGAAATATATTAATGCTTTAAAAATGTATGATGACATCTATTTGCTGACTTACATGCTGCTGCTTAAAGGACCCCTGATCTATCACAGGGAACATTGATAAAGCATAATTTTTAGCTGCATTTATTTAACTTTTCACATCAATATAAAACAAGATCACACAGAATGTATCTAAAGAGATATGACAAATACAACATTTATGTTTAATCACAAAATCAGGATCACTAATCTTTAGACACATCCTGCTTTGCTGACACCTGACATCACAGACCTATGTTTGTGATAAGAATATAAGAATATGCCGGCAGAAGGAGACGTGTGGTCCATCTAGCCTGCATGGGTTTTCTACCTGCCCCACTATCAATCTGTTTTTCTAAGGTGACTATACTGTCTAATCCAGGCCTGTTTGAATTCACTGATCATCTTGGCTGCCACTACATCTGGTGGCAGGCTGTTCAAGGTCCACCACCCTCTCTGTGAAAAAGTACTTCCTAACATTTGTTTTGAATTTACCTCCCACCAGGCGCATGTTGTGTCCTCTAATATGTGCAGCCCTGTTTTGCTAGAAATGGTTCCTGGTTTGTACTATGTTAATCCCTAATGTCTCAATCATGTCTCTTCTGTTCCTCCTCTGCTTGAGGGATAATAAATTTAGCTGGCTGAGCCTACCTTCATATGTTTCATGGTGCGGACCCTGCACCATTTTGGTGGTACCTCTCTGCATGGTTTCCAGATAGTCTATGTCCTTTTTAAGTGAGGTCTCCAGAACTGCACACAGTACTCCAAGTAAGGTCTCACCAGGGACCTGTAGAGTGGGAGGATTATATCACACCTCCTACTGGTAATACCTCTACCAATACATCTGAGGATGCTGCTTGCCTTTAGTGCTGGTTTTCACATTGCTTTCCTACCTTTAAATTGTTTGAGATCAGGACACCAAGATCCCATTCCAGCTTTGTTTCTTCTAGTAGCTGCTCCTCCTGGACATACTTCGTGCATGGGTTACTTCTATCCAAGTGCATGACTTTACATTTTTGGTGTTGAATCTCAACTGCCAGTTCCTGGACCATTCCTCTAACTTCCTGAGATCTGCCTCCATTTCTGCTATCCCTTCCTGTGTGTTCACCCTGTTGCAGAGCTTTGTATCATCTGCAAAGAGGCAGACTTTCCTTTCAGTTCTTCAGTGATATCACTGATGAATATGTTGAAAAGGATGGGGCCTAGTACTGACCTCTGTGGCACACCACTTGACACTTTCCCTCTTGGGACAAGGTGCCATGTACCATAACCCTCTGTGTCCTGCCTTGCAGCTATCTTGTGATCCATTTAACTACTTTGTAACCGATGGCAGCTTGCTCCAGTTTGTTAGCTAGCCTTCTGTATGGGACTATATCAAAGGCTTTACTAAAGTCCAGATACACAACATCATCTGCTGCCCCTGGTCGCTTCTCTTGTAACCAGCTGAAGAATTCTACCAAATTTTGTTTGGCACAAGCATTCTGATGTGAAGCCATGCTGCTTTGGGTCAAGTTGCCCACTTAGTTTCAGGTAGATCACTACCCTTTCCTTAAGCAATGTCTCCATTATTTTACCTACCACTAAGGTCAGACTTACTGGGCGATAGTTTCCTGCTACCTCCCTGCTACCACTCTTGTGCAATGGCACAACTGTGGCACTTTTCCAGTCCAGTGGTACAATCCCTGTTCCAGTGAACTGTTAAACAGTTCAGCAAGTGGGGCAGCAAGTTCATTCCAAGTTATTTTAGAACTTTTGGGTGTATTCCAACAGGGCCCATTGCCTTGCCCACCATTATTTTAGACAACTCCTCAAGGACCCTTTCTTTCACAAAGGGGATATGTCAGCTCCTCTGGAATGAGCAACTGTCCTGGCTGGTGCTGGACCATTACCAATCTCTTCCTGTGAAGACCAAGCAGAAGAATTTGTTGAGAACTTCTGCCTTGTCTTTGTCATTTTCACCAGGTGCCCTTTGTTTGCCAGCCGTGTTATTCCTCCTTTGCTCTTTCTTTTTCTTGAATGTATCGGTAAAATGTTTGCCCCCTACTTCTTGAGCCAGCTTTTCTTCAGTCTGGGCCTTTGCCACCCTAATAGCTTTCCTGGCTTCCTTGAGTTTCTCTCTGTAGACTTCTCTATCCTTTTCAGACTTGGTTTCCTTGTACTTCTGAAAAGCTTTTCCTTTCCCTAACTATAGTAGCTACCCATTTGGAGAACCAGAGGGGTTCCTTGCCTTTTGGACTTGCGATTTGTTTAGCGCATAGCCTGTGACTGACACTATAGCATCTTTCAGCTTTGTCAATTTGTCCTCCACATTCCATGTGGTATCTGTTGCAAGAAGCAGCTTGATCCTTTCCCTCATTTTGGGAAATCTGCTTTCCTAAAATTGAGCACCCTGATCCTGGAGTGGCAGGGGCCTCAGTCTTGCTAATGGAGAACCAGATTGCTCTGTGGTCACTGGTACCCAGACTGATCCCACTTGTACATCTGATACCCAGACACTGTTAGTGAGTACTAGGTCCAGGATAGCTGATTCTCTGGTTGGAGAAACCATAATTTGATTTAGTCCTGCTTCCCTCAAAGCCATGAGGAAGTCTCTACTCCTCTCAGAGAAGGCTATGAAGGTAGACCATTCTACATCTGGTAGATTGAAGTCCCTGACTAGCAATAGCTTGCCTTTGTCAGCCATCCTCATTATGTCTTCCAGGAGAACATTGTCCTTTTGATCTCCTGGTTTGGGGATCTATAGATAACTCCAACCCAGAAAGGGTTCCTGTTTCCAGCTTCAGAGTGATCAATAGGGTCTCTGTCTTGCCTTGTGTTCCCTGGGTCTTAGTAGCATTTATCCCATCCCAGAAATAAATAGTGACCCCCTCCTTTTTTCCCATGTGGTCTCTCCTGAAAAGAGTGTAACCAGGGATGGCAATTTCCAGGTATGGTTCTCTATGAACCAAGTCTCGCGTGACAACAACCCAGTTGAGGCTGGCCTCAGCCATCATTGCTGTGAGATCTGTGATTTTATTTGGAAGGCTACAGGCATTGATACACATTGCCTTCCAGTCTTGGATTATCCTGCTTGTTGCAAGATTTCTCTGCTTGTGCTTTTGTACCTAATGTTTTGAATGCCCTTATCATGTTTGGAATACCTGTGTGGAGTTGTGACACACGTGGTGCTTATGATGCCCTGTTTTGGTTCCAAATGATTTTCCTTAGATGGGAGTGGCATTCATGAGCTCATATGATGCAACTGTTGCTGATGCCCTTACCCTCCCTCTAGTTAAAATGGTTGATGAAGATGTCAAATGTTTGACCAAAAGCACGTGCTCCCTCTTTTGTAAGGTGTTGGCCATCGAATCTAAAGAACTTCCTCTCTCAGAATTTCTGCCAGTTTTCTACATAGCCATAACCTTTTCTTGATACCAGTTTTTGAGCCAGGTATTAAGTTCAATGATGTCCTTTCTCTGATCTTCTGCCTGTTAGCCCCTTGCCCCACCCAGGCAGAAGTTCTGAAAAGGAGACTTTAGATGAAAGGGAAGTGAGTTTTTCTCCTAGAGTCATTAGATGGGATTAGTCTCTTCAACTGACAGTCTGGCCAGGTCGTTTGTACCCATACAGATGAGAATGTGTGTGTCTCACTCGGTGTTAAGCACAATTCCCTCAATCCTGTTTGTGTCCCTCCATGCCAATGTTCCTGGGAGGCATTTAACCTCAATTTCTGTTTGGCTGCTTTGGTGGATGTGTGACACATCCCAAGGATCATAGAGTCACCTATTATTAAGACACACTTTTTGTTTCACTTGGAAGTTTTTGTTGTGGTTTGTGTGTCCAGGCATTGTGTGTGAGTCCTCTCCACTGTCATCCCTGCCCTGGCAGTAAGCTTGGATGAAAGTGGAATTAACCTATTTGTTAGTTTGATTGGTATTGGAGTTATTTTGTGAAAGTTATTTCGCTGTGCTTTCTGTTTTCCTACCAACAGCCAGCTCCTTGTCTGCTAGCTCTCTGGGGAGTGGTGTTGGTGGTTGATGCTGTAAATCTGAGTGCTGCACAACACGGTTGAGTTGCACCCTGAGAGAGTATATTTCGGCATGAGCAGTGTGTAGTTGAGTGCATAGATCATTTAGTGCAGAGCAAGTATGACAATGCCCCACCTGCCTTACATAATCTGTGATGACAAAGGTCTCACAATACCTGCAGCTGATGATGTCCATGTTGTTGTGTGGGTAATGGATGAAAAACAAAGTTGCAGTAAATCTAAGGATGGATGGTACACAAGGTGAACCCCTTGTGGGATACAACTACCTGAGCCTTCCTCAGACTGAGTTATCAGGAAGGCAAAGTGGAAATGTGGATGAAAATAAAAAGCACCTGTGCAAGTTGACTTTAGCAGAAATAGGGAGGATGTGTGGATAGAAATATAAATCCTGCTTAAGAGAAAAAGCTAAACCATTTTTATTGAAGAAGGTTACTAGAAAGGGAGCAGAGAGAAGTTCGGATGAAAATAGAAGTGCCTGTAGAAATAGTAATAGAATTATTTTTTATGCCCTAGGAAGAAGTTTTCTAGAAAGGAAGTAGAGACAGAGTTCGGACATAAATAGAAGCACCTGTGAAAAATTGTAATAGAGAGGATGTGTGGATGGAAATAGAAGTTATGTCCCAAAGAAGAAGAAGTCTTTTGTATGTACAGCACCCTCTAATGATGTATGAGGACTTGTGCTATAAAGAAAAAGGTAGTACTGTTTACTTGCTTCTGTAACTTTGCAGAAAATGGGAGGTGCTAGGAGGCTATAAATGTCAATGCTCTGGGGAAGGTGGGATTTGGGGAGGGAGGGTGAGTAATCGTGGCCGCCTAGCAGTGGATAGAAACAATAAGTGAACTATGCACACTAAGTCAAAATTAAAACCAATTGTGGTGCATAAGCTAAACATGCAAGGCAAAACAGAGAGGTACAGGCTGATCTGTGAGATGTTGCTCCTCCTTTCAAGCAAACCTAGAAGACAAAGAGCTCAGGTAAAGCTAGGTGCTTTCTTTCAGCAAACCCAGTCTTCTACCTCAATACATGAAGTAACCTGACTTTTAAATCTTCCCTCTGTTGGATGGTACTAAGCCTTTGTCAGCCCTCCCTCCCCACCCATTACACTCCTAATCCCTAGATTAGCTGTGGAAGAAAAACAAATTAGCTCATTCAGTGTGAGAAAGAGACTGCAAAACCTGTAAACCAAAATAAAACCTGTAAGTACAAAACAAAATAGTAACAAAACAGTAACTCTGCTTAGCTTAAGAGAGATCAAACTGTAAAACTTGTAAGCACAAAACAAAACAGTAACAAAACCTGTAAGCACAACCTGTAAGTACAAAAGAAAAACAGTAACTGAACATGTAAGCACAAATCACAATTGCGACAAGACAGTAACCCTGCTTAGCCAAGAGAAGCCTTAATGTTTCTCTTTGCTCTGTTAATGTTGCTCCTTGCTCTGTCTTTTCAAGCAAACATAGAAGACAAAGACCTCAGGTAAAGCTAGGTGCTTTCTATCAGCAAAACCTAGTCTGTTGCTGTTAAACAAATTATGCTGATAAGTTGACAGGATATGGCATTATGGTGTCACTAAATGGGGACTGTGATGTCAGGTATAGGCTAACAGCCAGAGCAGATTAATTGAATCTGTATTCATGGTAATGTGCCAATTATAATGAAAATGGGGAGCTAAAACAGACAAATATATGAAATAAAAACTGCAAAGTATCCACAAATATTTCCTTCCAAATGTTTCCCTGTGATATCAGAGATGCCCTGAAGTTACAATCTTTGATCTGAGTTTGTGACCTGAATTCTTAACACATGCCAGTCAGTGTTACATTAATTTTATACCACATAATGGCTGAACAAAAATAGATGTTTTTGTTGCTAAGGAAACTACAAAGATGAAAATAATGTTCCATGCAGACAGCTAAATAGCAAAAAGCACTGCTGGCTTCTAAAGATACTTCAAAGATCATAACTTTCTTCTTGTTTCTTTTCAGTCAATGATACGTGCCTAAAAGAAACACACACACACACACACACATACACACATACACATGCACATTACTGTGAGTCTGTAACAATGGTCAGACATACATTTTGACAATGATTGCTGTCATTTGTTGCAAAATGGTGTCTATGGTTACTTTCATACCAGTGCAATTTTAGGGTAGGCGGGGAGTAAAAATATTATAGAGCTGTATGGAATTTTCAAATAGGAATTTTGGAAAATTCTGAGTTATTCCACAGAATTCTGTAGGAAGCAAAATCATGTAATTCTGCTGCAGACTGTATTGAAACTGTACAAATGTGCCCCAGACTTCCTCAATTCCTTTTTTATGCAAAGCACAGTTCTATGACTATTATATGTGCATTCTGTAGAATGGCATGTGAATTTCATAAGAGATGACCCCACTGGCTTCCTGATAGCCATTAGATACCAGCCTTGGGGACCTTCTGAGGTTTTGATGGTCATGTATCTATTTAGAAATGGTACTCAAATTCCACAGTTTTGTAAACTGTAGGAAACTATTCCTTCATTAGAAACTGCATTTGGAATACAAATTCACAGCTTAAATATAAAACCTGCAATATGATTTTGGAATTCCCCATAATTTACAAGCAATTCCAAAGAACATTTTTATATGAAGTGCCATTACACCAGCATTCTGCCATCAGAATTCCCCTTCTGAACAACTCTGTGATATAACACAGAACATTGTGTATGGGCAACCATACCCTACAAGTATATGTATGAATCGAGAGGTATCCATAGCAACCAGGAACCTCAAGAGTGAAGCTCACAGAGATCTCCAGTTGCCATGGATACCTTGAGATTCATACACATGCTCTGTGTGTGGTTGCTGATACATAGTCTTTATGGGCAACCATAAATAAAAACTTTATAGTTTTGAAAAGTCCCAATTCTGGCAACCACAGTAATCGGTGGAACAAATATTGACTTTTTCAAATTTGCCACATTTCAGACTATGGCAGCTGGCAGAAACAATCTTCCTTTTGTGGAGGAGCCTCAGAGATTACAATCCCATTGTTGAGTTTGACAAGTACCCACAGCCTGTACAAAAAAACAGAGTACAATTTTCACTTTACCTCCCATGCCAATGGCCAACTCCAGGAAGTCAAAACAAGGCTATCCTAGCGCGCTTTGAAGGAGGCAGCTACACAGTAGCATTCCATGTTGCTGTGCTATAGTAGTGACATCTCTAGTGCAGCACAACAACATCCTGATGTCACTACTGCAGCACAACAATGCTGTTCTGGGCATGGATTTCCACGTGGAACCACGTTCCACCATACACTATAATTTTCTTAATTCTGGCTTACTTGTAGATACTAGTAAAATTCAGGAAATGCAACCAATAAGACACACCAGGGTATGGGTTGTGATGGGATACACGCATACCCAGGGGCATGGTGAGGTCAGATTCCATAGATGGAGGACCTTCTACTGTAGGTCCTGTATGTACAAATAACCAACCACAGTCCACACTTGAAGTCTCTTTGCCTTACAAACTTGGTTGGGTGTCACATTTTTTATTACAAAAAGGAAATATTTGAAAACATTTTAAAAGAAAGTTTCATATGCGAAATAGTCTTTCTGCTGGTAGGCTGACTCTAGGAACTCTTGTAAATGTGCAGCTGTGTGACATGCTTTGCTCAAGCTGGGAATCTATGAGAGATGGATGGTGTTTGCACTAAGGAGCTGAGTGACAGAATGATGGGATTAAGGAAAATGTTTTATTGTAAAAATCCTAATTTGTTACATTGGAGGTATTTTGCAGTGTGTATAACCACACAGGTACGTAAAGAAAAACACATGATTTGGGTGTGAGCAGGCAGTTGGAACCAGAAAGTTCATATTTTAAAATGTGCAAGGATGGAACCAAATCAGTCACCAAAGGACACCACTGGGGAAATGGACATTGTTAATGACAGTGAGTCAAGCAGTCAGAAGAGTAGTGCAGATGCAAAGACCTGGAAAAGTGAGGCTCCTGGGGGCACAGAGTTGGAACAAAATGTCAGTGATTTCCACTTGAAAATTGATAGGTGGCACATGGATAGTGTGGGTAAAAGGTGAAGCTTGCAACAGTTTATTTTAGATGGTGGGAGTTGGCACATAAACATATGCCTTTGGAATGGCATCAGTCAATCAGGAGTAAGTATTTTTCTAACCCATATCTTAATGCCAGTTATGACCTCTCCCTTCAACTGAAGTATGTTCTATTTTCACAGATAAATCTAGTCACAATAATTAACAGCCATTTATTTCTGAAATATTTTGCAGCCTCAATTTATAGTAATATTCCGAACAACTAAAGAGATTCACAATTCATTTCAATGGCATATTTAATAATCTCCACATGTTTTCTAAACTGAAGTGTGATATTCAGGAGGGCTTTATTTCTGGAAAATGTTCCTGCTGCTCAGCCCTTATGCTAGGATCCCTTATATTGAGAACCTTATTTAAGATTTTTTTCATTAAAGGCATTTGTTAATCTGCAGTTTGTGCTGCAATTTCATTCATTTCTGGAATGCAGTTAAACACTGCTGATGGCAGCATTGCATGTCATTCACATCTGTGAGGAACTGTGAGCAATAAGAGATGTTTCCTGTCTGTCATATTTGATGAAGAGATGAAATGCTTACGATGTCTAGCAACCTCAGGACATAAAATTAATGAGAACTGAACATATATATTTAAGATTTAAACTAAAATGTCTTATTGAAATAAATTGTGCCTGTCTTGGGTTTTTTCAATGGATCTGTAATATTCAATCAAAATAAAAATCCAACCATGAATAAGAATCACTCAAAGAAAGTCGGTCTGCCAAATGATCGTTATGTGTGGGGATATGATCACTTTTCAAGAAACAAAATGGTCAGTAAAAAGCTACTGTAATAGACATGGACAAATGATAATGGCTGTGGTGAGATGGAGTAAAGAAATAACAGTAAATGAAGGGTTTCCTTAAATGCAAACTGCTTTTAACCCTTGCTGTGCCATGAACTGATATATCAGTTCAGAAATCCTATCGTCCCCATTCTGTCAGCAACCCAGCATTTAACTTGTAAGTCATTCCTGAAAAGATGCTTTTAGATACTGGTTCCCATTCTGATGTTCAATGTTTACTGGCCTTTTAGTAAACTCAGTGAATGCTTCTCATTTATATGCTTTGGAAAGTTCATTTTCAGAACTGTATAATGTACAGTACATTGCCACTTCAACCACTTATTTCAGTAGCAGAACACAGATGCAGTGTGGCAACACAGTAAGAGCCCAATATTCAAAGCTTTCAGTTTGCTCACTACAAAGAAACTATCTTGGGCACAAATTAATGCAGTGCCCCAAAGTTGCAATATTTAAAGGTGTTTGTAGTTGAGCTGGGTGGAATGTAAAATTCTGCCAGCAGAACTCTGGCAAAAGTACAGTTCTAATTCAACGAAATTTTATGGAATTCCCACATAAATCCTGCAAAATTCCACCAGTTATTTACATATTATTTGAAAACCATTCATCCAAATGTTACTAAATTTGCAGCATGTGACATTCCTTCACACATATATACAGCTAATGTGATTCAGATACCTAATTATAAAGTGATCTGCATTATAGATAAAGAAACAATTCATCAACATTTCATTTTCAGTTATTTCCATTTAATTTTACAATTGTTTATACCAGTTTCTCTTCACTTGTTAGATTTGAATAATTCTAGAGCATGGATATGTGTGCAAAGATTCAAATCACAAGCTATTGAAGGGCTGAGTCATACATTGCAAAATACATTGTCAAAATGTAATTTCCATCTCATTTAAACAAAATCCAAATGACACTAAATCTGAAACATGTAAACTACTGTACCACATGGATATACTGTATGTGCCATGTTTCATGTTTTGAGTTTTGAAGGGGCCAAGTTATAAGTAGCAAACTTTCAGAAATATTTACATTTTCCAAGTATGAGAACTGTAGAATTATATTAGCCACTGTTACTTTAAATCAAGACAGCCCAATGCCAATAAGATTGGCAAGTTTATATACATTAAGAAAGAGGGATGTGTGTCAACATTTTTAATCTCTTGGCTACAGAATGTTTGTAAGCAGCCAAATAGCAAAATAACATCAATACTTTAAGTCAAATTCCATGAGGAATTGTAAAAGTTGTGGAATTGTGTGATAAAATTGTGGAAGTCATATCCATAAACATTTTCAACCATGCACCTGACCAGCCATGGGGATGAAAGGAAAAGGCTGATGGGATAAGTAATAAGATTGAAGTCATAGGAGATTCTACAGTAAAAGCAGCAGGAGATGGGGGTCACTGCAAGATCACAATGTTAACGTGGATAAGAGTTTACCTTTCTGCAGTACAGATCACATGAGTGTCATCTATGGTCAAGCACTGTAGCTAGAGGATTAACTGACCGTGTGAACATTGTGTTAGGAAATAAAGTATTTTGGACACAAGAAACTCCTTTACTAAATTAAACATATTACTAAAGGAAAGGTGACCAAAGGATATTCTCCAAGGCCCTTATTGCCCAGAGGCCTGTGAGCAATAAAAGTAACAGAAATTAAATAAGCTAATTGTTTGCTAATCTTCTGCTGAAAGAAGTTGGGACTCCTTTTCTGGCAAATTAGAGAGCAGTCCAGGGAAAGGGATGCTTGCATGCTAAAGATTTGCTGCAGCTGTGTCAAAAGTTGCAAATGGATAAGGTTGGGGAGGCTACTAGTGCAGGGGTCACTGGTGGCAGGAGTTAAATGCATGTGTTTGTCAACAGAAGGACAGCTGAGCTGGGCAGCATAAGAATAGTACAACCCCAGCAGAAGCAAGAAGCCTAAAGGGACAATAGTTCAACTTTAATTCAGGACATACTGTATACATCACACCAACAAGCTAGACTAGCTTGAGAGCCTGATGTACTGTGCGTTCGAGGGAATCAGAGACACCCACAGTCAGATGCAGTGGGAGAAGAAAATGACTGGGTTATCAGCAAGGAGGAATTCTGGCTATTCTAATTAAATGTCTGACACAAAAGAGTAGGGACTCGTTTTAAGAGTGTGTCACTGTGAAGAATAAGGTGGGCATCAGGGGACAAGCAGTTCCACTGGATTTATCTGGTCCAGCTAATTGTGAAAAAGGGAGGGGATACAATAAATATCTAGCAAAAGTACAGGACTACAAAGAACTCACCTCAGCTTATTAGACACAGTGGTGATAAGTGTTTTTCAAGCAATAAATTTCACAAATAGACTTCTGGAAGCATTACCTAATATCCTACCATGAATATCTGAGTACATTTAGTCAATATTAATCTGAGTATTTCATTATGCATTTAAAACGACTGAACCACATTTCTCCAAATATTTTAGATACCAGGATCCATTGACACTGGATATGCATGCCAAACTAAGTCCTACACCTGCAGCAGAATAGAGTTACAAACATTCATATTTTTAGAATGTTTGCACAAAATGTCACAATAATTTTTTGGTGAAATTATGAACTACTGTAACATAAAAATGACTAAACCAAATTTCTCCATAGTTCCCAGTTTCTGTGACCCTTACAGACATTAAATGCATGCCAGTTTGCACATATGTAGCTCAAATTGTAGTTGGGTTGTAACTAAGCAGATAAATCCCCTCCCCAAAAAAAACAATTGCCAGGCTTTGATATTATGATATCTGATATGTTTGAGGACACCAACAAGTAGTTGAGCTGCATTTCAGGTATTTTGCTCAATAGATGGGTGAGTTATGACCCAATAATCATTTCTAAGATTCTGTAAAATTCTGTAGAATTCTGTGAAATTTCATGGAATTTTGTGTAATTACCTAAACTTGGAATGTTTTATTCCACACAGTCCTAATCTGCAATAAACTGTAAGTGGTCAGCCCATGTTTAAATATAGCTTTTTAACAATGCCCAAACAAAGGCACTGGATGGTGTGCTCAGCACAAAGCACAGGCCCCTATTAGCCACTAAGAGGCATGGTCACATTTTCAGATAGGGTTTGCAAGGAGCAAGCTGAGCTAGGGCACCACAGACCAGTTAGGGCTCATGCACTATCTCACTATATTCAGATGTTCCTATGCAGATTACCTCTTTGGCCATGCAGGCTGCTAAGAGTACATTTCCATCTCATTATAACCTCATTAAAATATGAGGAGCAATCATTTGCCTTGGATTGTGTGATGGCTGTGCGTTTCATGCTGTAGCCAATAGTTATTAGTGGTGTGATTAAGAAAAACAGCATACGGTCTCCTTCTTCCTCCCTTTGGCAAATATAATTCCTGGTGTCCAGTGTTACAACCCACCTTCATCCAATTCTGGTTGGTATTATACTAATATTCTCTATAATACTGGAAAAGATTCTTCTTAGCCAATCAGAATGCAGAATTGCAGTCTGTTCATTCTGCAGTAACCAGACAGTAGACTGAATAATGGACATTTCTTGCTTTCTCACAGTTGAGCAGTAGCACTACAAACAAATTTGGCAGTTCAACTTTTTTCATTTTCCAGTATAATAGTGATAATACCAATAGCGGTTTGGGTTTCCTCAAGAATCACTGGACCAAGATTAAATACCTTAGTTTTAGCCTTGGGGTTTATTACCCCAGGTCTGATTATTATTAATGAAACCCAAGCCACTATCGTATTATTGCTTTAGTGTCCAGTGGTACCGCCCTCCCCACCCTTGTACTATCCCCATATATAAGACTTCCCTGTTGTCCATTACTACCCTCTCCATCACTCAATCCCCATTGGCATTATAATACAGTTCCCAAGTGTAAAATTGTCCCTCCCTTCCTGGTAGCCTGCTGTACCCCAATGCCAACCATACACCCTGGGATGATGGCCAGTACTTACCTACTGCTTACTTCTCTGGCCAGATACTGTCTGCCCAACAAGTCCTGCATCAATATACACTAGGACTGTATCAGGTCCAAATATTATATCTGAATATTCAAGACTGAATAACAAATAGCTTACTATTCATATTCAGGAACTATTTTCTTGGAGGAAAGGGAAGAAAAAATGAATTTAAGCAATCCCCCCACCACCACCTTCCTCAGCCGCACAACTGTTAAGAAAAACAATGTTGGCTTCTGGCTGACATAGTATACACTGTGCTGTAGTCAGCTGAGCACCCCTTTTCCAACCCAAACCTCCCCATGTGGCTTCAAAACATATTATCACAGGACAAAACTGCCAGAAATCCAGACTTCACCCGATCCTTACTGATGGTTTCCCTTCCTCCCTCAATCCTGGCTAAATCAGTTGCTCCCTCCCAAGAAAGCTGTTCTCATGATTCCAATTCCCTCAGTTGTAGTTTCAGGAAAGCAGAAGGCTAGCACAGAGGGGCAGTCAGAACAGAAGCCCATGGAGAGGCAAGCCGGTAAACATAGTAGATCAGGTGCATGACAGGAGAGAAGGGGCAAAGAAAAACATAATTGATGATGCTAAGCAAACTGATTGGTCTCAGTATGCTGAACATTCTCAGATGCATTTTGCACTACCCCATCTTCCACCTGATCTATACTATGTTTACTAGCTTACCTCCATGTGCTTCTACTCTGTCGCTGTGCTAATCTTCTGCTTTTCTGAAACTGTAGCTGAGGGAGTTGGGACTGGGAGGACAGTTTTCTTGGGAGGCAACTGACTAACCAGGATGGAGTGCCCCCAGCAAGGATCAGAATCATATGTTATTTTTCCCCACACCTCCTGTTCCTGTTTCACTATTTTCCCTGGAGCTGTCAATCATGCATTTTAATTCTCAGACTCTTCACCAGCTTCACTCCTTGGGATCACTGGCAGAAGCATGAAAGTCGGTGTCATTGTCTTACTAAGGAAACCACTCACTCACAGGAGTACACAGAAACCCCGACAAAATAAATCTCTTGATTGTACATGTTCAAAGTATAACAGCTATGGAACAAGCAACCTTAAACAATCTTTCAAGACACAACAATGTTAATGTCTGAATCCCATGGTATCAACAGAATATCCCATCGGTCACACAAAAATAAGGTTTTATTCTGAACACTCAGAAATTATACCCAAATGCCACCACAGCACTCAGGGATTCACTTTACTGAGCTCCTCATTGCTAGGCAATATTGTTGGCAGCATTCCTGAGTGACAAAAATGCTTAGTCTTATGGAATATTTCATATATATATATATATATGAGATATATATCAGGGAGGGAGAGGTGGTGAAACAGGCGTGCATCCCTCAGTTGTACCTCTCCACAATTCATATGCCATTCTGGCAGAGTGTAGTTCCTCTACAGAGGCACCCTCAGTGGAGACCATGGAGGATGCTGAGAGCCTCTACAAAGGAGACCCACAGGAGGTGGCATGGGACCACAGAGGGGAAGAAACAACTCCTGGTGGGGACTCCATTATTAGGAGGTGAGAACTGGGGAGGTAGGGAGAGGAGGTAAGGTGCCTGACTGGCACCATGGCTTAGAAGGATAGGGAGCGAATCCTCAGGACTGTAGGAGAAGCTGCACTGGGAGGAAGCTGGATGTCATTGTCCACGTGAGGGACAAATGACCTGGCTGAAAAAGGGATCAGAGCAGTGCAGGAAGAGTTTGTGGAGTTGGGGAGGGCCTTAGATAAGTAGCATGCATGGTAACCTTCTTAGAGGTGCTGCCTGTATATGGTATGGGTGAAGCTAGAGTACTCCACAGCATTGGATTCAATCAGTGGTTGAAAACTGGTGCAGAGCTCAGGGTTTCAGCTTCATCGAGGACTGGGGCTCTACCTGAGAGACACAGACCTATACTGACAAGATGGTCTACATCTTTATTTTTATTTATTTATTTAGTTTTGTTGACCGGGTAAGTGCACTAGAAAAATCCTGCCTATTTTCAGGCATGACCCAGGGAGGGATACAGATGAATGCCAACTGACCTTGAACCAGATTAAGCTGTTGGTGGTATTTATAGTGAATGAGGAAAGTTTGGCCAGGACACGGGTAAATTCCCCTACTCTGTAGGAGGTTCCCTGACATTCTGGCATTCTGTCAGGATGGCCATCAATGGAGGAGCTGTGGAGGACATAGAAGTGTTGGAGGCAGTGGAGTTGGTCTCCTCCCTGTCTCTGTTCTGAGAGAGACCACGTCTTCTATAGATATTGTGCTGCATCCTGCAGGAAGTATTCCTTCTAAGTCTTTGGCTACTTCTCCTGCTACTACTGTGGATAACTGTGTGATGATTTCAACAACGGATCCTTTATCTATTTCCCTGGATATACCTGCAGTGTCTACTAGCCCTGCTACTACGGCTATATGTGAGTCTTCTGCTATTTCAATGGATGTGGATGTATTGCTTCGAGCTGAAGAGCAACACTATTTTGCTGCTAGACAGCGCTTGCTAGTATAAGACTCAGTCTGGTTATTTGCCTGCTATTCATGACTCACCATCTGAGACTGCAATTTCTGATGCCTCCTCGCCGATTCTGATACTTCGCATTCTTTATCTGTTTCAGTGGACCCTCCTCACTCCCGACCGCCTGCACAGACTGCACCTCTTACTCTGCTCCTTCAGGAATTTCTTCTGTACAGGTATTTCCTGCTTCATTACCTCCCTCTGCTCTCCTGAAACCTCACAATCAACAGACTGGTCCGTTGAGTCAGCTCTGGAAGTGGCGGGGTGGGAGAAGGACCCAACTGTCGGGCTTGGCGTTCTGGTTCTTCCTTGATCTGTACTAGGCCACCTGAATCTGATACCTTACTGACCTTTCCTGCTTTGCAAGTATCTGATGATTCTATTGACCTTTCTTTGCCTGCTGAACTCCTTTGACTCAGAACCTGACTTTGCGTTTTGGTCCTTCTACCTCAACACTTCATGACCACCTGACTCCTCGGGACACTGGGTCTCGCCCTGCTCCTACTGTTTCCACTGTTACTACTCTAAGTCATATGCTGCATGTTTTCAACCCCTGTACATCAAGCGAAGAACAACACTGTTTGGCTGCAGTATTTGGGGGCTTGTTTGACTTCCTTGACCTTTTTGTAGGTCGCACCTTTTGAAAGATTCCATGCAATTTGCTTCTTTTGAAATACACGCTTTAATTCATGTTTCTTGAGTCCCATTTTGATGTCAGTTTTAAAACTGTAACTGGTTTAGAAAAGTTTTGGAGAAAATATCAGGAGCTTAAAACTTCTCCTTTATGGGCACCCTTAATGCCATTCCCTTAACTAAGCCTACACAGAAAACTGTTACTATTCTATTTTGTAATAAAGGTGTGAGTCTCAATGATATTACTGTATGGCTGAAGCAAACATGTACCGTCTTTCTGACCCTGAGGCTATTTCTGAGAACTTTTGGACAGGTGAGTGGAAGCGAGGGTTATGCTTTGCACATTAGATACTGGGATCCAACATCTACCAAATAGCTTTATGCTAGGGAAAGACAGGGAGTTCTTTTACCCCGGTCAGCCTAAAGCATGCTACAAATGTGGCTCTCAGAACCATATTAGCAGTGTTTGTGACAGGGTTAAATGCTCTGTCTGAGGAACCATTGGCCACACGGTTCTCAATGTGTGGATGAACCCCTTTACGTCCTTTGTGACAATTGGGACACACCTTCCAAACATGTACTTGGGCAGCTCATAACTCCCGACTCTTGCTGATGGGGTAGAACAACGATTAATTATTACTGTTGCACAACGCTTCCGTTTGTCTAACACTCTTTCTAAACCTCAACGCATACCCCCTCGCCTCTCTTGTACCTGCTATTGACCCATCTTCTATATTGCAAGGACAGCCTGTTCCAATTTCTTCATCGAAGCTACAGACCCCTACTGTTACTCTCCCTTCTCCTGCCACTCGGAAGAGTATCTGTTCCTGTACTTCCTAGCACTTCTGGGACTTCCATGGACCCCTCCTCCAAGCCTCTTATTAGAGTAACACGGTGATCAAGAGAGGACTTCTCCTTCCTCTAAGGCGCTAAAATCTTTATTGTGACTCATGTAAATAAATTTGAGGTTTCTGACACCCTCAGGACAATATGGACTCTGATACGTCCTCTGTTCTCTCTTCCCACCCTGATGTAACTACTGACATGGAGGTAAACATTGACAATATTGGTTCTCAAAGAGAAAGCTAAGGCAAAACTGAAACATAGGGAAGGTATCCCTAGGAAAGGCAGGCCCAGGTGAATTCTGTTTTTCTTTTTGCTTTTTGCTTTTACGTCTTCTGCTTTCTCAGTGCATATTGTTAATGTTAACAGTATTAAGAAGCACACTAAGAGGGATGCAGTTTTTCCTTTTTGTATGGCTGGACAGCTGGCTTCATCCTTTTCAGGATGTACATTTCAAACTGATGTTAAAATAAAATAAAAATAAAAATACTCTTCCATAAATTTCCAAGGCCACACATGCTTGGACCTCTGGACTTTCTTTTGGACCTTTGGAAAGGACTCTTGTTCTGGTTCGGTGTTTTGTTTAGTGTATACCTGATGTTACTGTCATAAAACTGTTGGATGTACACCCTGGCCGGCTTCTTTTATTAGATGTTTTGATTTCTTCTGTCCCTTTACGGATAATCAATATCTATACCCCCAAATAAAAACCCATAGGATTGAACTACTGAAACTTATTCAGCCTTATTTATACACATCAATGCATGTGATTTTTGGGGTGATTTCAATTGTGGGTTGTCCACCAAAGATAAGACTTCTACTTCTAGGACTACTAAGTTGTTTTGTGACACACATTTTCTCAAACAATTGCTTCTTTCCACAGGTTTACAGGATGCATATTTATCTTTTATGGGTCAGTATACTCCTACTTTCACAAGGGCCCCTTGCGACCGGTATCAATTTTTCTTTATTTCTTCCATCTCCCACTGTCTGATGTTGTTATTCAGGTTGCAGAATTTTCGGACCATAATTTATTGTCTATTCTTTAGGCCTTCCCTAAATCCATTTGGGTCCTGGCATTGGAAACTGAATGCTTCCCTGTTATCTGATTCACATTTGTTATGCCACTTGACTAATTACATTCAGGATCGAAGTCTGTATTTTTTTATATGATACCCCTGGATCTGGTGGCAGGCAATGAAGTCTGGACTCGGGCTTTATTTAAAAACTATATTAAACACCACCATGATTCTCTATATTTTCTTTATCACATGAATAGACGGCAAATTCAGAAATTGCTTACTTTGTCTCGTGAAACTGGCCATGATTTCTTCACCCAAATTGGTAATCTTAGGAAACACCTGTTGGACTATCACCTTCTGAAGGCTACTTCTGTCCGGCACCAACAGCATTTTGGGACCTCTGGTACCAATGACACTGTATGTCCATATGCTTCTATTTGGAAAAAGTGGAATGCAAAACCTTTGATACACTATTTGATGACACTTTCTCCGAACTTACTGCTATTTGGATATCAGACACCGTGTTACTTGTTACACACAACAGCTATTTGGTCCCATGCCCCCGGTATCCATTCAGACTACCTTTCCTTTTAGAAATTCCTGATATCGCTCCTCTGTTGTGGACATGTTAATTGCTGAGATACACGCACATGAAATAGAAGCAGTAATCAGGTTTTATGTCCCGGAGTGACACTGGGCCTGGATGGTCTCTCCAGTGAGCTGTATAAAACCTTTTCTACTGACCTGAGTTTTGAATTGGCTGCAGTTTATAATTCCATACTGCTGTATGATAATCTTCCTTTAGATTTTAACATGGGCTGTTTGTTTTACTTACATTAAAACGGTGATAGGAGACTGCTGTCCAATTGGAGACCTTTTCGCCTCTTAAATACTGATTTTAAAATATTGACTAAAATCTTAGCACTCAGATTTTCCAAATTAGCCACTTGTGATCTCCACACACAATCTAGCAGTGTCCCTGGGAGATGCATTCAGGACCATTTTAGTTTACTTAGGAAATGCTTGAATGTGGCAACTCTAATGTTATTCATGGTTTCATTTTTCATTGGACCAGCAACAAGCTTTTGATTCTGTACATCATGACTTTTTATGGTATACTCTTCACCATTATAAAGTCCCCGATTATACCTTGCCAGACTTCAGTTGCTATACCGCTCTGCAACTATTGTTCCCCTAGTTAATGGATGGAGAGCCCTATGCTTCCTCTACACAGAGGAGTTAGACAAGGCCCCTTAGTCCGCTTTATAGGTTTCTTTTTAGATCCCTTACTTGCTCCATTAACTCGGCCCCAACAGTTATGCCACTTCCTCTGCCCCCTATTCTGTTTTGGCTAATGCAGACAATATGAGTTTGATGGTGGCCAATGCTGCTTCTGTATGTTCTGCATTATGGCATTGTTCCAGGTTTGGGGCTGTTTCTGTGTGGCCCTTAATCTTGCTAAATGCGTACACCATAGGCTGGGTCCCCTAATTCCAGGTGAGTTTGCTGTTTACCTTAAGATTTGTGAAGAGCCTATTAGAATTTTGGGCATTTGTATGGCAATGGTCCTCTGGACATCCTTAACTGGACACCCAAAATGGAATATGATCAAACTATGGTTTCACGTTGGAATTCATGGCAGATGAGTAACAAAAGAGGATTTATATGATTAAGACCTATTTACTTCCCCTATTTCTCTTTCTACCTTATGTTCCACCCCAAAGACAATTTGAAACCAGATTGCTTAGTCTTTTTTTTCCAGGCCCTATGGGGTAGCCGCCTGAACCCCATTAAACGCCCGATTACATATCTACCTGTTCAGGACAGAGGTTTAGCCATGGTCCAACCTGTTTCTTTTTTTATACTAGTTTATTTTTGTTCCATAGTGTTAGACCCTACTAGTTAACCAGGATCGAGGGTGGGAACCTTGGTTTCTTGAGTCCTGTGGTCCTTGGTTTCACAAATGGGAACTCAACAAATTGGCAGTTTTAGCGCATTCCCCCAGATTCCAGCATACATTAGGGACATTTTTTTCATCTGAAACAGTAGCAGATTGCCAGCCGTATGCTAGTGACTGTTTCTAGGAAAACATATATAAATATTTAGTGGACCGAGGTCTGTTTTGGATATTGTTTTTCCAAATGTCCTACCCAAGATCGCCCTGCTTTACTCACATTACTCCTTAACTCTAAGATTCCCCAAAATATGTGGGACTTAGATTGGCTTAGTTGCCATGAACGTATCAATGTTAAATACAACCATAAACACAAAATGCTACAAGATAGATTTTGTTCTAGACCTGACTGTCAGCAACAGGAAGACACTATTTCACACCTTTTTTTCTTGTACCTTTATAGCTACCTTTTGGACTTTATTAGCTGCCAGATGGGTGAACCTTTGTTTGCTTTAATTAATTATGAAATATTGACATATGGTTTTCCCCGTCTTGGTCTCGTTGGAGCGTAAACACTTTGAATCTGCTTTTGTGATCATCAAATGGCATATATGGCATGCTCAATGTTTATTTAATTTGCAGAATCAGGATGTGCCTCTTTGTATCATTATTCAGAGAATTGAACATGATTTGAAAGACATATATTTCTCTGATGCAGAACGTTTACCATCTGAATCCTTGTTGGAATTATGGACATTATTGCCTTGAATTACTGATTCTGATTTTCTGTTCAGTTGATTTTCAATAAAACTTTCCTACTCTTATTGATAAGTGCCATGGGATTTTTAACATCCACCTGAACTACCACCAATCCAGGCAGATGGGACCTCGGTTTAATATCTCATCCAAAAGACGACACCTCAGAAGTGCAGCACCCTCTCATGCTACACTACAGTGTCAGTACTGGGATAGTAACCCAAGTGCCAGATGTGGAACTGAACCCACAGCCCTTTGATCTGCCAGCCTTAGAACAAGGGTGCTACTTACTGAGCCACTGACACAGGTAGGAGAACTAATGCACAGAAACCAAATGACTTTCTCAGGATAACACCAGTTCCTAGTGACTGTGATGGGACTCAGACCTGGGATCTCTTATTTCACAGTGATGTAACCAAACTACTGGTCCAGTCTATCTGAATACTGTGATTAACCAGCAGACTGGAATATATACAGGATACATTATGGGCAGGAGGTGATATGGGAAATAATCTTACTCCTGCAGAGTGAACTCTATTTCGCTGCGTCAAGGCACGCGAGAATGCTCAGCTCACTCTGTAGTAGTGAGAATATTTCCCATAGCACACCATGCGTATATTTTATACACTGGGGTAGGAGGTTAAGTAGTGTTGTTATGTTGTGTTGTGTTTTTCTGTTTCTATGTAGTTTTATTTTAATTATTTGGTAACTAAGTGAGTTTTAGGAGTGATCTGGGAAACACTGGGCAATTAAGTGATTTGTTCAGAATCATACAGCATGCAAGTGGAGATTGTGAGAATCAAACCCAGGTCTGGTCTGCTGAATTTAGAACGCTTGTTCATAGCTCATTATTCTAACCTCAAGGCTATACTGACAGCACTGTTTGTGTGTGATCTGAAGGTGTGGGAGTATTTCTGAAAGGGCTGGGATTGTTAGGAACACAACGGGAAACAGGTGATTGTGTTTTGCAATGCTAATTGAGTTAGTTGCAGCTTGCACTGAGATAGAAAACTGCTTTGTAAACAAGTTTCCTTTAGAATTCAGGTTGTTTTGAAGCTGAAATTAACACAGTAATGGGCTAGGAGTGTGAGAAACTATGGGACACAGGTAAGAGTGTTTTCAATACTAATTGAGTAAATTGCAGGCTTCAGTGAGAAACATAAACTGATTTCTAAAGCACTTTCATTTAGAATGCTAGCTTGAGTGAGTGAGGGAGTGAGTGAGTGGTGACATCAGCAGAGTATGGATAAACAGAATATATCTCACTCCACCGATGTAATCAGCATGTATCTCACTGCAGTGAGAATATGTCCATTTATTCCACTGGAATAGCTCTAACCCCATTGCATAAATAAACATATATATATATATATATATATATATATGAACATATATTCATTGCAAAAACACTCTGTTACTGCATCAGTTAGGGTTCATATTACGAGTGACAAACATATGGAAATTCAGTGTTGGGTTCAACCCTATCCTCCACCACCCTCCATACACCAACAGGCATTGGGGTGTGTCTTGGGGATTATCAGGCCAAACTCTCACCTCATTTCATGTGTAAGGAAGCTGAGATGGTACAGTATAGAAATGGGGTGAGAGTTGGCTCAACAACTCAAGGCACACCCAGACACCTGTTTGTGTGGTGGAGGGTGGGTAGGAATGACAGGGTTGTGAACCCAACACCGATTTCCATACTTTTTAACTGTAATAGGAACCCTAACTGATGCATTAATGGGAGTTTTTCAATGAATTTCCTTACTTTTGAGATAGTATAATAATATCCTTATTTTACTGTGGAGCACAGGATCCTTGGACCCTACACTCTAGTCCCTCCATATATGTACATATGTATCAGGGTGTGGAAGTCAGGAAACATCTGGGCCCTATGCTTCTATGTGTTGAACAACAGTGACCAAATTGTCAGCATAGCCATCTTATTACCCCACCTCATGTCCCCTGGTACAGAGAAATTGTGAAATGCAAGACAAAATGTAATTCTGCACAACTGCAATGCCATTCTGTGCCACAGGTGCAAAAACACATTTCTGGCAGGATGTGAAAAGGACAGCTGTACTGTTCATGGGGTGGTGTGAAAAAATGGCTATGTTGAAAATTTGACAACAAAACGATTGAAAAGTACCAAAGTTATATGCGTGCATATTGTAAATTCAATGGACACATGTACCTCGAGCATTTTAGGAATTTTTCACAAAATTTTCAACATAGCCTTTTGGCACCCACTGGATGGGCACTGGCACAGTCATTCAATTAATCAGTCCCAAAAGGCAATTTACTTCCAGCAAACACACCATTCCACGCCACAGATGTGGAAACATGTTTCAGGCAGGATGTGAAAAATGGCAGCTCTGTTGTTCATGAGATGGTGTGAAAAACTGGCTGTTGAATATTTGACAGCAAAATCTTTAAAATTGTCAAAGTTACACATAGCGTAGGACAATTTTAATGACTGTCTTAACTCTGGTGTTTTGCAGTATTTTTACACAAATTTTCAACATGCACTTTCTGGAACTATACACCTCATGAACATTGGCATTGTTGTTTTGTTATTCGGTACAGAAAGGTGATTTTGCCAATGACCATGAAATCACCTTATGTGTTCGATTAATGAAACGACAGTGACATTGTTCAAGAGGTGGGGTCCCAAGAAGCTCTATGTTGACAATTTGTTGCACAAATACCTAAAAATGTCTGAAATATCAGCATAAGTTTAAAATGCCATTGACAGCCATTATACAGAACTTACCTGGATTCTTCAGTTTACAGTTTGGCTTTGAAGATTGCAGACATGTCCCAGTCCACAGAAGAAGACAGAAGACAACCTCCAGTGGTTAAGTATATGTCAAGGTGGTGTTTGGGTGGTGGGTTGCTCAGTGGAAGGGTTAGGATAGGTTAGGGGGATGGGGAGATGATGGCGACCATTTTATTTTTCAGGATGACAAAAAAGATATTGGGGACTGTTTTCTTTTTCACGGGTACTGGAAGCAATGGGACACTGGTGGTGGGACCCTAGTGTCTCACAGCACTGGGGGACATTACTTGGGACACTGGGAGTGAGCTATGCAGTGTCCCACACTGTTGGGAGGGTTGTAGGTTGTAGTGCCAACATGTGGATTGGTACCCCAATGTCGGCAGAGACATTTTAAAAATAGAATATTTTGGGACACTGGGGTGGGTTCCCAAGTGTCCGACACTGGTGAGGGATTTCTACCCCCAACATGGAGATTGGGTACCCTAATGTCAGCAGAAACTTTTTGTATCTATTAAACATGCCTCGGCCCCTTGGTGACAATAAAAGGATAACATATCCTTTTATTAGATAAACACCAACAGGTGTTTATGTAAACGGAGGCTGAGGAGTACATCTGGGCTTATTTTTGAAAAAAGTCCAGAAAAGATTTGGACATTTACAGGACTGAGTTTTTTTTGTCATTAAAGTAGTGCCACACATTTGCAGCTGTTTTTGTGAAAAGTGCCACAAATTTGCAGCAGTTTGCACACAATAGTGCCATTACTTGTGCAAAAATGCGGCAAATTTGTGGTAGTTTCATAAATATAGTGCTACAAATGTGTGACACTACTAAGGGCCACTAATTTAAAACACTAGGGCAGAATCATGTTCCTCAAGTCCCAATTAGGTAAATACAACTGTTGGTGTTTACCAAGGGGCAGTATTTTTTGAATTACGGTGTTTTTTCCCATGGCTAACTGAAAACAAGACAGCAGCAACACAGCACTAACTTTTCCATTTGAGGCAGCAAAAGTGCTTTTATGAAAGCAGAAACTGCTTTTCCACAGCACATAAATTTTTACCCATAGGCTATAATGGGAAACATTAAAGCTTTATGACTTTGAATGGATTAACATTTTTCCAACAAACCTTCAAAAGGCACATCTGCAGCCCAGACCCCATATGCCCAAACAATTTCAGACCAGAACCCCAAGACCTTTCAGGATATATGGATGAGAACTTGCACCTAAATGGTAAATTACACAGTTTTGGCACTCCACAGCTTTGCAATCGTACCACTGACTGGAACAACCAAATCCAGAGATCTATGTTACCAGATGGTGCATGAAATATTTTGGGCACATCAGTTGTATATGGTTGCAAAATTATTAAAAGGCAAAATTTAGGGTTTAATTAGAAGTGTTGGGCATCCCTAACTATACTGGTACCGACTGTGCAAGTATAATGGCTATAATACTGGTGAAGTAGCACCAGTACAGTTAGGGTTCACTGAGAGTTTCTATGGTAAACCCCAAAATGTGCACCTTAATAGCTTTGTGTATGCTCAATGAAATTGACCTAATTTGCCATGTGTTGTCTAAAGGCAAGAAAGTCTCAATATTTGGAAACTATTGAGATGGAAGCTTATGCAGTTTCTGAGATCCCTATGTAGGTTTTACATTAATAGCTAAATGTTTTCCTATACTTAACATTTTTTGTTGTTGTTGTTACTTTTTGTTCTCACAGCCCACTCAGAACAGAATTTTTCCACAACTTTTGAGTAAGAAGTGGCCTACACAAAGGTCACGCCATGTCAAGGTTTTGTGAAAAATATTCAACAGTTCCATAGTTATAAGGATGTAACTCTTTCTGATCATGTTAATTAAGGATTTTTGACAATCTTCTGATACTACATGAAAAATTATGGGTAATGAGAGCTTTTCGCTTTCTCACTACTTACTTCTCACAACCTGAAAAATAGTTTTGTGTTGTGATGGCCATCATCTTATTTTCCTAAAACTAAAAAAATACATGGAAATACATAAAATAATTTATTCACAAAAAAGAAAAAGAATACACCTGAACCTAGCTAAACAAGGCCTGTTTAGCTTGGATCTGGTGTTTGCTTTAAAAATAAGCACAGAAATTCCTTTTCTGTGAACCCTAAAATCAAGTTGCACAGCTTAGTGAGAACAGCTGTTAACCCACGTTCACTATATAGGAACAGTGAGACTTTCTTGACATCTGCAGTCACAGAAGAAGACTTACTGCCAGCTTGTGTGGCAGCAGTGAGACAGTGATCTTTCTTTCTTTCTTTCTTTCTTTCTTTCTTTCTTTCTTTCTTTCTTTCTTTCTTTCTTTCTTTCTTTCTTTCTTTCTTTCTTTCTTTCTTCCTTCCTTGAATCTATCTATCTATCTATCTATCTATCTATCTATCTATCCATCCATCCATCTACTTCTTTATTGTTTTCATTCCCTCCCTGTCCCAACTCAGCCAGTTCTCCCTCATGTGTCCCCAGTTCAGCACAATATTATATTTTACAAAAGCAGACTGGGATGTCCACCTTTGTACTGCTTGCCCAAGTCCCTCCATTCCAGGTCACCCATCCTCCCAAAATCCTTAGGTGGCAACACCAGGTCACCCACCTTCCCAAAATCCTTAGGTGGCAACACTGAGTGCCCACCATGGATGCTATGATACTGTTATGCCAACAATGGAGTTCTCAGTCCCCAGTGTTGGATCCAATAGCTATTTTAATTAAACCTGCAAATCAGAAAAGAGTCCCTCAATTTCTTTTTTTTAGAATAACCTGTAAAACAGAAAACTTACTCAGTACCTACCACCCACACATACTCTCAAACACCTGAACATGTCCAATGATATAGATGTACTCTCCAATCAAAGACACATCTTACTGCTGGAACCAGTGACTACGATAATAAAAAAATAAAGGAAGTCTAGTTTAATGTATTTCAATAAGGTTTGAACTTTTATTCATAACTTTTCCTTTTTTAATATTTGTGCACCACATTTTCTACATCCTTTTTGAGATGCCATCTCATTTTTCAAAGCTGACCCAAAAATTTATTTCACGGTCACTGCACAAAATCACCTTTTGGCAGGATTTGAACATTTTCACCTACCAGTTCATGAGGTGGGTGTTATAAGACGGTTATGTTGGAAATTTGGTGTGCTAATATGTTAAAACAACCAATTTATGAGTGAATATTGAAATATTTCAATGTTCCTCATAACTTCATAAATTTTAATTTTTTCCACCAAATGTTCAACATGATCTTTTTGGATCCTAACTCATGAACAAGGCAGTTGAAATGTTTTTAAATCCTGCCTGAGAGGTGATTTTGCAGTCACTCTATGAAATCACATTCTAGGTGGGACTTGAAAATGTTCATCTACCGTGTTCATGAGGTGATGTCATCAGAAGACTATCTAAAGATTTGGTGTCTGGTATGGAAATGACTAAAGTTAAGGTGAACATTGAAATATTTCAATGTTCTACTATAACTCACTAATTTTGATAGTTTGACTTCAGCTGTTCATCGAGTCTTTTTTCACAAGACCTCATAATGTGACAGCTGTCATTTATCAAATTCTGACAAAATGTGGTTTAGCACTTGTGGTGCAAAATGGCATTTCAACCAGTATTCAATAAATTCCACATGTCATGTTTATAAGGAGACTCATAAAATGACTATCCTGAAAATTTGGGGACAAAATTAAAAATATATATTATTATTAAGAAACATTATGTGCAGTGCCAGCCTTTACCTGTGGGTGGTGCTTTATGATCCCATGCCAGTGAGCTGAGTTTGGGGGCAATCTTAATGACCCAGCAGGATGGGCTGAGGCTGGGGGACCATGCTGCCATGAAACACCACCCACCAGCCTGGGAAGGGAAGAAGCAGGGTTGTCACACAGGCCAAGTACCATATAATGAAGAGAACTCATCTCTTGGCATAGGGCTCTGCACCTCTGCATCCATGGGTGCCAGAAAGCCTTTTCTTCAGCTGATGGATTATTTGTCCTGAGTTTCTGTGTCTGTGACCACACTGAAGTGCAGGACTCAGAGGAACCTGCATTTCTGCAGTCCACCAGATAGCCCCATTAATTCTTGACATCCATTGCTGCATGTAAGTGCAGGGTCCACAGGCAGACAGAGTCTTGCCTTGGCACAGAGCCAAGGGGCCTGCACATCTTCATCTGTTCACACAGGTCCAAAGGGTTCTGCATGAATGAGGATATGATTTCACTATATCAAAAGAAAGGACCACCTTTGCAAAAAAAAATATGTATAATGTAGTATTTAGGGTTCCCAACTTAATGCCACAAAGTGGGAAAATGTGGCACAGGGTTTCTAACCCAAACTTTCCACTCGATTCCAAAAGCAGTAAAAGGAAAGATCATTAGGGTTTTGGGTCTCCAGAGTCTTGACAAATCAGTGGTGGCCTCTTCCTTGGTGTTATTAACCCTAATGCCCTCCCCGAGCAAACAAGGTCAGACATGATCTATTTTCTTAACACAGGGTCAACAGAAGCTATAGCAGATTATGTTGGCAACATACTTCAACTTTGAAGAGTGTATCATTGTGTGGTACTGTTCTTGGAGCTGTACCTTGTGCTTTGGACATGGGGCTACAGCTGGGGAGGTTGAGCATTGGGATTGATAAATCAAAGAAGATCCACCACTAATTTGTCAACACTCAGAGACCCAAAACCTTTTTGTTTTTCTTTTGTTGCTGGGGAGTGGGATGGGGAGATATGGTTGGAAACCCTAACGCCACATTTCCCTATTTTATGACAGTAATCTGAACCCTATGTGCAATATTTGTCTATGTCTGTCTGTCTGTCTGTCTGTCTATCTATCTATCTATCTATCTATCTATCTATCTATCTATCTATCTATCTATCCTGAATTTAGTAAAAGCTTGTTCTTTCTTAACAGGTTCATGAAAGCTAAATATAGTTACCTTTTGCATAAAACAGCATTACATGTTCATGGGGAGAATCCACTATAATTTTTCTTTAGTTTTTAAGATTTCAGATGTCTTCCATCTTTCATTACACTGATGGTCTTCCTATTCTATTGGTGACTGAGAATTATAAAATGAAATGCTCCTTTATGGATTTCTCCTCATATCCTCTGCCTGCCATATTGGCTGTTCCTGGAGCATACCATAATACCTGGCCTCAGCCATGGCCATGAGGGATGTTGGAGGTAATCTTCTCCATGACCTGCCATATCCCACTCTATACAAGTCCTGTGAGAATGCATTTCAGCCCTTCCTTCCCAGAGAGCATGCACATTGCCTCCAAGATGATGTCATCTGACAGCCCCATCCCAATTGGTGTTTCTTGAATGTGGAGCATTAGAGATTGCTGCCACCAAGCCACTGGACCAAACTAAGTATCTTGTATTTTTAATTTTGAAAAATTCCAAGAAAAACATACATCACTCCTTGGTGTATCTTTCTCTGTGCTTCAGCCTCCAAGCCATTGGATGCTGTACAGTCTGTACAGTCTGTGCAGTGTCCTATCAAGACAATGCTCTTCAAAAGCAGCTGTGCTTACTCCAACTTGTGTAGAAATGCCTTAGTAAGATTAGTGAGGGAGCTGACTGAGAAAATGAAGAAAATGTTTGGATTCTAGCAAACACTTAGAAACAACTGTTGTAGTATGCTAGAGTTTTTATTATTATTTTAGCTTGCAGCATGTACTTCATGCATTTATTTGAGTGGCCCTGCTGCTTTAACTACAGAGAATGGTCTACTACATTATCCAAACACTCTGAGATTTTCTTTTCATAGCCACTGAATATGAATCATATTACCTTGTATAGCCAGTGTATTGCTTTGTGTATGTATTAAGATAAATTACATGTGCACGATGAAAATGAAGATCATAAATCAGAGCAGCTCATTATAAGTCCTGTGTTTTACAGTAATCTATCAAGTTTATTCTATTTTATTCTATTCACATTTCCACTTTCTTCTCATCTTGGGTCCCTCATGTCTATGCAGAAAACCAATTTTAAAACAAGTTGACAGGCAGCTCAGACCTTTCTGCCAGGTGGCTGTTCATATTCATCCAGCTTATTAACAAATAGAACACATTAATGCAGCCCTTGAAGTATCAGTAACTACAGTACCTGCAGTTCAAGTGCTCTCACTACTAGAGGGAGCTGATGCCAACAGTTTTCCTTTCAAACAAGCACACTACAGGTTGGATTTTTCAGCCAGCATACATCATACAATTTCATACCAATAGTGTGCTTCTTATTACCTTACAGTATATTTTCATTTTCCTTTCATTTACTGTATGGTGCCCACCCCTTCCCCACCCAAGACAGACCCTCTCTTCCACCATCATTTACACTAAGAGCTGTTTGTTACAGGAATCCCTACACTACCAGCAACAGTGGAGTAGGGATGGCTGAACTACATTCAATGGCAAGTTACTTCTAGTATTGGCAGGTAGAGGACAGCTTCTAGCTCACGCCTGGTGTTTACCAGTTTGTCAACTCCAAATAAAATGTAAGCTAGAAGTAAAACTCTAGAAGTGGAGTTTCAACTTTAGATGTAATGTTTTAAGCTTTAGTGACCCTTTAATTTTAAATCACAATCAACTCCTAACAATGCGTCTTATTATTATGAATAATTAACATGGATTCAACTATTCTTTTAATAAAGTAGTAATTTAAGGTTGGAAGGGATGCTAGGCCCATCATGACCGCTCCTATTTCAAAAGTACAGAACAAATAAATATGATGTGCAAATCCCTACCAGTGCTTAACATACAGAATAATGTATGGACAACCATACACAATAAGGCTGTGTTCCCATCACTGTGTTGAAATGACAGCATATGAACCTTGGGAGAAAGCTCAAAGGTCCATAGAAACACAGAATTTGATGGCAGATAAGGACCGCTTGGCCCCTCCAGTTTGCACATTCCTCCCTACCTACAATATTACTGCCAACCATACCCAACCTATAGCACTTTCTCCCTCCCCATTCCTTTCCACTATGATTTTCTTGTGCTTATCCCATGCATTCTTGAACCCCACCACTGTTGTCGCCTGCACCACATCTACTTGAAAGTTGTTCCAGGAATCCACCACTCTTTCTGTGAAGAAGTACTTCACCACATCTCTCCTGAATCCAGCTTCATGGCATGTCCACTTGTTCTTGAGCACCTTTTCTGTCATTTCAACCCGAGATGGAAACCCATGCCGAGCTGTGATTGGTTGCCATATTTTATTTTATATGGTATATGCTTTTTCACACAGGAGTCACAGGCACCCTCCCCAAATGAAAATGAAAACTTTGTCATTTCTTTGATCTGTTCTATGATCAAAATCAAATTTGCAGGCTTTGCAAGTTAAAGGTGCAACTTTGAGTGCTGGGTGATTAGTAAGCAGGTGGATGTGGGGTAAATGAGGAATGTAAATTGTATGACCTTTTAACTCTGCAGAACAACTGTCTGGACTGTCCAAACCACACTTTGGAATGTGTTCAGTGGTTTAGAATGTGCACAAGAATTTTGAGCAGGCTGTTTTTTTGTGTACAGAACAAAGGCTAACCATATACTATAATTTCCTACAATCTCTACCCAGGGTACCCAGTGATTCCCTTTGGTAAGCAGAAATATGTTAATGTTCCCAGTCTTATTGTAAAGGCCTTTGTTGACTTTATGGACACTGTTTCTGGTGGGTGTTACTTATATTTACCACTCACTGGGAAAAACTGTCCCTGCTGAAGTTACCAAGAATTTCCACCCCTGAGCTTCAGACCTTGTAACCACATCCTGCTGTAGAACAGCAGATTAAATATCTCCAACTGTTCAATCTTTTTTATACCTTTAAATGTGTAAAAGTCCGAGACCATGTCCCTTCTCAGCTTCCTTTTCTCAGTGGTGAACTTGGTAAGAGTCTTCAGACTCTCCTCATAGCTTTATACCCTCCATACTGCTTATCACATTGTTGACCCTGCATTGTACCCTCTCAACTGCCTCAATGCCCCTTTTGTATTGAGGAGACCAAAACTGCTCAGTACAGTTCTTCAGGTGGGAACTGAGCTTTGTAAAGTGGCAGAATTTCTTCCTCTCTTCTGCTGGCTGCCTCCTTGTGATGCTCCTACAACATTCTGCTGGAGCTCTTGAAAGTAGCCACATACTGACTGTCTGTTTCCTTCCGCTTATCTCATATGGTGACCCCAGGCTCTTTGTCTCTTTGACTCAGGTGGGTCCTATCTCTGTTTTTTTTTTACTGCTCCCCATGTGTAGCCTCACATTAAAATAGATTGAATTTGAAGCTACAGAAGCCAGATCATTTCCCCAGCTTGTTCAGGACTTCCTTATGATTTATCCCAGCCTCATGAAGTCCCCTCGGCTAGTGTAGTGTCATTTGTAAACTTAAAGCAGCAGTGAATGTTATTGTGACCATTTTTACTTATATATTTTTTCTTACAGTTGCATAGTGAGTGTTACGCAACATATTACTAGCAAGAATAGAGGAACAGGGCACACAGGAACAGGAAATTATGCATATTGCCTTCTACTTCCATAGCAGAATCATTGGTATGCATGTGATCCCTGCTCTTCTATATCTGTTTGTGCCCCTATTACACTCTCCCAACCCTTCTGCCTGCCAGATCTACTTTATTCATGAAACTATGTTTGTGGCAGTTTTTGCTGTTTTCTGTGCCACCTCTGCAGCTGTAAGAATGTTCCTGACTACACAAAATACTTGGCATAGAAGTGGTAGGTGCTGATGACTGAAGAACAATTCTATCATCAACTAATATAGCTATGACATAGCAGAAACTATTTTTTCACTTCTGCAGTATGTACTGAGAGAACAGATAAATGGTGGAGAGAATGAGACAAGCACGGGCAGTCATTATGCTAATAATAGCTCCAGTTTGCATAGGTTTGCAGACAGTGGTAATGTAAACTAAAACCTGAGCATTAATTTAGACTACTCCACTGCTGCCTCTAGCCATATCTCTCAGCAAAAATCTCATTACCTAGTCCAGTTGGTTAAAAGTGTGGCTGCAGCTTATCAAATGGGTTGAGAAAATACTGCATTCTGATTGCTCAGCAGCCATGTATGGTGACACCACTACCACTGGCTGTAAAAAAAGCACTGGCAATCAGAACACCGCATAGAAATTAAATCATTGTGGCAATTAGGACTTTGAATTGGTAATATGTGCTATTTTGTTTAACCATATCAGCTTACATGCTTAGTGTTTTACTAATTATGTTACCCTTCCTTCTGTCACTTACTTATCTAGCACAGACATGGAGTAAAAAATACATTCTTGCTTTTTTCAGTTCACAAGTTATGTGACTTACCCAGTCTGCTCATTCAATGCTAACCTCTGCCCGCTCTCTTGATCCTGATTCTAGTCTTGGTTTCAATGCTGCCACTCTGATGCCACTCAATTTCTTGGCCTAACTACAAATCCCAGAGGAACTTGCACTCTCTTCATTAATATTGATACAGTGTGTGCAAGTGCCTATGGAAGACTTGGGATTTGTAGTAACTGACTGTTCCTCCCAGTCTTGTTTCCCATGATCACCCTCTTTCTGATGGCAGGGAGGGAATTGGACAACAGTGCTGACAGGGGCAAACAGACTTAAAAAAGATCCAAGGGGTAGAGATATGACTGTCCTTTTAGTCTTTCTTGTCCTTGACCACTGTCTCTCTCTGACCATTGGGAGGAACCAGGCAACAGTGCTGATGGAGGGACACACAGACCCTAAGAAAAGAGCAATGTGGTAGAGATATGGCCAGTCTTTCTCACCTGTAACCCTCTCTCTCTCTCTCTCTCTCTCTGACAGCAGGAGAAACTGGACAGCAGTGCTGACTGGGGACAAAGACCCCCCAAAATAGCAAGGGTTAGAGAATAATTATAACAACATGAGAGGGAGGGAGCTGACCTAGTAGTGGAAGAACTACCTAACATAAATGTATTGCTGTCTTCTTATATGTTATGTTTTTAAACTTTATTTCTATTTGTTTTGGCAATTACTTCTATGGGGAACTATTTGATTAATGCAATAAGACTCTTCAGGGTGTGGGTGGTAGAGTGATCACCACACTTTCAGGGGAATAATGCACTTGACCTTCAGCATCATGCCTCAATACACCCCTGAGCATGTGCAGATCACACTACTACTCACACCCTGGCATGTCTTATTACTGTACTTTCATGTATCATGCCCAATTAACAAGCATCTCCATTATTGACTTTTACAATGACTGTAAGGCTGGTCAGTTAGAATTGTGATTGCAGCATGTCAGATCCCTGTCAAGGAACTGTACCATATCAAGTTCATAATATAAGTAATTACACTGCTTTATATCAGAATAGATAAAAGAAGCAGAGCAAAACCAGTTTAACCTGTTGCAAATACCATACTATTTCCTGATATCTCATGAACCTTATTCTTGCACTTGAGCTACTGCAGCTTGCTCAGGGTAACAGTGAGCAAGCAGCTATGGTGGGAACTGACCCTGACCTTACTGGTTCCCAAGTCTGTGATCTAATCTCTAGAACCCAATACTATCCCTCTGTCACATCTGTAAGGTTGCTTAATGATGCTCAAAGCAGACAGTACTGGAAATGGAGGAACCCAGTGAAATGGGATTGAAATTCAAAATTTGACTCTGGTCGAGCATAAAATGAGGAAGAACTGTTCCAATGTAAAATGCACAGCATGAAAAATAAGATGTATTGTTAAAGTCACTGAAGCACAGTGGGTGTGATCCTGGTGTACCTGCTACCACTGACTGATGGACCAATACTAGCAGTAACAGAGGTCCCCTAGCAGGTGCACACAGTACTGTTCTCAGCTGCCATACAATTTCTCAAACCCAAACAGAGTTCCATTCATGAGATCAGAGGCTCCATTCCCAAAGTTTATACTTTGTAATACATATCCCAAACAATAAAATGTAATTAACTGTAAGTCCAGTTTCCCTGTTGATGAAGGGACTCTTGAAACAGCCCATTGCCTTTGATGGCTTTAGGAGACCTAAGATGTAGATCCATCTAAGACCTACTGCACTAGTTTAAGACTCCATGACCTTTCCGCATTCTGGCCAAGGCCTGGCTAAAGGGCTCCCCAGAGACACTTTGTATAACAGTCAGGGTAGCCTGTGTGCCATCCTGGCTGAGCAACCACTCCTCCTGAACCCTAAACCTCCATCGCTCCACTCCTCCTTTATGTATTATGCTGCACCCACAATTTATACCCTGGCAAGAGGTAATCTTCATCCCTGACTCTCCCCAGCCAGGAAAGACCTGTGCATGCCCAAACATGTAGCCCCAAAATTTGGCCTGGGCTACACCATAAACATTAGCATCTCCTATTAGACATGCATAGGGAGGGTGTGAGATTGAGGGAAAAAGCAAAACATGGTTAAACACCAAAGGAGGGAAAGAGGCAGGCAGCAGAAGCAAATGAGAAGAGAAAGGAAGTTATGCATAACATTAAGTGACATGCTGAAAGCACACATTAAATGACAGTGGTAGGGTTCATATTTGGGTTTTCAAGTTCATTGCACTGCACCCTAACCACTAGGCTATACTGTCTCTAAAAACATTTTATGATTCCAGGTTTTTTACCAAGAATTTGGGAGATGAAGGCTTTTAAACTGGACCTCTTTGGCTTTCCACTGAGTTGCTGTTTCAAAGAAAGAATTGCACTATGTGCCTAAAGTATATGGACCTAATATTCAAAAGTATCTTGTCTGAGTTGTACCAGAAACCCACTTTTAAATGATCTGATGGGCTTGTTTTTCCTTTGTCTGGTGCCTGATGGCAAACCTTCCTGACAGCTTCTATACAATGCACACTCCCTGGTAATCCAGTGGTACCCCTTCAAGCCCACATTCCTGCTGTCATGAAATCTTCTGCAGGAGTTCCTCTGATTGCCCTCCTCCACTTGGCCCATGTCTTGGTTACAATACTGCAACTCTGCCCCCTTACCACATGTCTGCACAATTTCTATAGGTAGGATGTAACAGGAGGCTACAACCAGTGGTGTGAGTGCAATTATGTTCTGAGTTTAGTCCTGCAGGCCATTTGCATGGTGACAGCCCCTGCCTTCTTTCCTGCAAGTCTGCTTACAAATAATCTCTACATATATGCAGAAAAGAGTTACAACCCTCCCCAAGTATCACCTGAAGTGGTTGCAATGGTGGTGCTAACTGGTTGAAGTCACTACCTAGTACCACTTTGAATATGATCCATATGCACTCAAGAATGTGTACAAAACAAATTGACTATCCATTTCCTGAAGCCAAGAATTCTGCATAGCTACTGTACTACTATGCCTCACAGTTTCCATAAAAACAATTATTGTATCTGCTGTAGGTCCACGTACAGTTACATGTATAGTGTAAAAGGAAAATGCAACGGTAATCAGGGCCCTAGTAGGCTTTCATTATATAGTGTTTCTGAAATGCATTCTTATCATTTGAGTTCTTAAAATGCTGAAGTGGGAATTTTATTGGTGAATAGAAACTAAGGAAATATGAATGATTATGACTCCTGGAGAACACACATACACCTGTCTGCACTGATTTTATAAAATAACTGAAAATACAAACTAAATGATACTTTATAAACTGGAAGTATGTATCACAAATGAGTAAATATGCACTTTCTGGCATATTTGACAATTCTATTTTTAAAGTCAGGGCTCAATTGTTTTCCTCTCCAGAAATAATTCATCGCTGTGACTATGATGGCTGACCTAGAAGATTAAGGTCAATAGCCAAGTTGCTTTTTTGAAACAACACTGAGCTGATTTCATTTCTAAAGTGCAGCAGACATAAATCTGGAGGGTAACTATGATAAGATATAAAAAATATAATGAAACCAAGTGAGGCTGATGTCCAAAATTCCCTTCCCTAGTCCAGGATTCGAGTTTTTAAAGCTCCACTTAGCTTCAGTACTGTTTATTTATATCTCATCAAAGCCTACAGCTGCACACTTTGGCTGGAGAGATATAAACATATGATTTAATAGCAATGCCTGGGGAGGGGAAGCATTAAGATGTTTTATGGTGTTTCTTATTTAAAGTGAAATGCAACTCCTAGAGAAACCTGAAAAGCCTTTATAAATTATATCAACCCTATTGTGGAGCAACTGTTCTCACTCGGCAATTGCAACAGGTTGGAAAAATCAGTCTTTTAGTGGACATCAAAGACAGAACTCTTTGAACTGATGTAAGGAGAATTAAAACTCAACCATTTCAAGCATCTTAATTACATTTATGGTTCTGAATTAACATTTAAATTGTCCATAAAAATCTTCTGTGAGTATCAAACTTCAGCACCCACAAACATATCAATGCTGTTGTCCTTGTGGTCTCGATTTATTGCTGTCAAGAGGCTGAAATTCATGGGGAGAATCTTTCTGAGACTGACTGATATCTTAAAAATGGTGCAGTTTACCATCCATTCTCATTATTGCAGCTGTTAATTCAAAACTCACACGTGGGTCTTTCTGGGACCAGAGCAGTAATAGCAGGAGTGGGCGGCATGCATTCACAGTACTGCCACCTCCTGCTGCCTCTTGCCTCAATGAGTGTCATGGTAAGGAAACTTTGCCTTCAAGTGCAGTAACATTAATAACACTTACAAAGAAGTCATATTATGAAGCTGTGAGTCTGTTATGTATGAATAAGTGGAATCGTAAAGAGCAAGCCATCAAGTGCATACTTTAAATTAGGAAGAGTCAAAACTTGAAGATTCGTGTTCGATAATACTTTTCTAAGGTTTCTCAGAGCACCTAGACTAAGTAAGTAGCAAAATATTTGGGCTGCAGAAAACACTTGACTTTAATATATCAAACTAATATGGGAGGGTATTTAAGAATGGGCAACTAACTTTATTTGTGCTCAAAACCCCATATACTCAGCTGTTTATTATCTGGTATTCAGGTTTCAGCTTTATTTCAAGAAAATACAAAAATTAAAACAAAACCCTCTCCCATATGTCCGGGCTAGTCCCAAGGGCCTCTGTAGTCAATCCTAGTTAATTCCTCTCCACCTTCCCCACCCTATTCTCCACACATATTTAAAAAAAATGCTGGGCTTCTTGCACTGTTCAAGGAGCCATCCCTATTATTATAAATAGTGCTCTTCCTTACCTAACCCCAGTCCTCAAATGAACTTATCTGAAGCTTGTTCCCTTCAGACCTTTGATCCATGATTGTTGCTTGTTTGTTGTTTAAAATGTTATTCAGATTTCATGAAATTGCATAGTTATTTATACTCCATTGAGCAGATGCTTGGAAGGGCACCAGTAATTTCAAATTCCAGCTACATCTGTCACCCCCCATTACCTATGCATGCCATCCCCACTAGCCTATAACACTCATCTACAAGTATATGCCCACCAGATACACACCTAGGAGTGAGGAGGCTGAGGGTCTGCATCACTGATGACACCCGACAGACTGATAGGCAGACTGAACAATCTGTCAGCCCAGCATCCTCACTGATGAAGATCATCCGCCCGGTCCATTCTGAGTGAGCACACTGCACACCTATGCTTTCAGATGACTGTATATGATAAATGGGGTTGGATGCTCCAGGTTGGGGGTGACTAAGTTAACCATGATTTGGGACTACTCATTGCCTCCCAAAATATGGTTATGGGTCAGGGGATATTACTTTTAAGCAATGATACTCTGTGGATGGTGGGTTAGTTTAGAGAGTAGGTTGTATAAAAACAATGTGGAGAGCTGCTAGTGGAGTGCCTGAGCTCATCATTGTTTTTACTGCAATGCATGTGGGAGAATAGGCTAGAGGGAAGGGTGGCAATTAGACTAGCCTGGCGAGTTGGTAAGGAATTAAGTTGTTTTAAACTTTTTTTAATCCCCTTATATTTTTCCTCAAAACCGAGTAATGATTATCATTACTCTAAGCAGAATAATGAATAACATATTAGTTGTGGTATTCAGGAATTATTATTGGGTTGTGCAATATCCCAGGGCAGTTTCATACATTTCAGAATTAAAAGGGCACTAATAGGAAAAGGGTGTGTTCAAACACCTTCTCTAAGATGTATCCTGGGTGATTCAAATGTAGCACTCATTTGAGTTTAGAAACATTTTAGATTTATCACTTTCTGTTAGCGACAATAAAGAGTCTGTTTGCACAGCCTGTGATCACACACTGATATTTAACCTCAATACATAACAACTGCATCAGTGACACAGAGACTGAACTACCAGAGGACTAAAACAGTCAATCTCTAGCTCAAAGCCTTAGACAGTAATAAAAACAGAATTTCCATGTAGTTACTAAATTTTAACTCACCAATGTCTTTTACTCATTACTCACGGGAACACTTTCCACTCATTAATTTGGCTTCGACCCTGGTTCTAATGCCCTAGACAGTCAATCAAGCCTTTTATTACTGTTTCTGTTATAGTCAAGATATCCAAGCTCAGCACAACCATGATTTTAAACTGCAAAATGAAGTGAAGAATAATTCACTGTACTATTAGCCTGATTCATGAATGATACTGTTCTCTACTGCTGCATATAGGTTTTACAATACTGCATACTACATGGAAATTCCATGTAAGGGCACTCCAAGTACAAATAATCTGTTAGCTGTTTATTGGTGCCCCTAATAACCCATTTACTTGCCTTAGATGCTGCTGTGGCCATGCCAGTCTTCAAGACAAAGGGATAAGGGTGGTCATCTTCCCTCTATAGCTGCTGCAATTACCAGTCACTTACTGGCTAGCAGGTGTTGGTTTTAAATGAGAAAGCTGACACATATCTTGGGAAACTGCACATATTGCATCTGGGAAACTGAGCATGTCGCCTTTATATATACCATTACTCTCTTCACTACCCTTTAACTGCACAAACAACTATGGGATAGGAATGGTTACCCCTACCATAGTTTCCAATTTGGAGTGTCCTTTCCCCACTTATAAAATACAGTATCATCAATCTTGCTCCTGAGAGGCCACAAGCTGATAATGTGGGGCTATAGCTCCATAGCCTAAAACCTAGCAAGAGATATGTAACAGAAAATATAACCATTTAGGATCAAACGGTCATTGGGACAATTCCATCACGCCCACATGACAAATCCCAATGCAGGCATCCCTCCCCAACCTAAAGTAAAGCTCCCACCCCTGTGGGCAGAAACAAAAGTGTATCATAAATCTAACAAAATGAAATATTGCAAACCCACACACAAGAAATACAAGTGGAAACAGAAACATCCTTCCACCCAAAGAACTAAGATACTCCCAAAACCTACCGAACAGAGAGAAAAATAATTTAACAATGCAAAATAACCAAATGTATAAGTATTGCACCCAGAATTAACACAGAAACAGAAATGTATCCCCAAATGTCCACATGAATCAGATATTGCAAACTCTCACAAACACAGAAAGTCCTCAAAAGCAACACAAACAGACCCTACTGAACAGTATTAATATCAGCAACAATTCTACATATCCTGCACCAATGCTCCAAATGCTATAAATGCCACTAAATGCCTGACATAAACATTTGCCCCTCTGCCATCCTGCATGAAGCAGAATTATATCATCTGCCATAGGCTTCACTCCAGGAAGCAGAATGATTTCATCAAGCATAGCCACACCCTTAAAAGAGCCATAACACAATTAAAAGGACTACAGTACTAGACAGTGGCTAGTTCCTCCAACCAAACAGGTCAGAAACATGTCACTGCTGCATCAAGTACTCACTTTGTCTCAGACATAGGATGTCAGAATGTCAGAACAATGCAATACCTCACCTTAAAGGCACCACTGGCTGTCCCAGTCTGGTAGTGCAATGAACTGGTATCCTGGCTGGTGTGCACAGAATGCTACAAGATAGAGGATTATTTCCAGATTGCTGCAAATTATATTTTTACAGAATTGCCTGCCATCTCAGATGTAACTTACTGTGAGGGATCTGTGTTAGAGTTAGAATAATAAATATTTACTGACTTGGCTGTATTATAAGGGTCATCCACTATGGTTTGACGTGAAAATGTTGCTTTACATTAGGGAAACAGCACAATGCTGACTGCAATCATGGTGTCAGACATTGTGCCGACACTCCAAGTGAGTGGAATGCACTGGGGCACATCTGTGGTCTTTGCAGAGGCTGTGCCCCCACATCCTCTGAAAGTTATTATAATCACCTCCACAACAGATGTTTACTGGAAAGTGGGCACAACACCCATGTGGTGCTCTCTCCTGCAGGGCTCTGATAACCAGTTCATAACCGTGACAGATGAACTGGTTGCAGTGCCCTGATCCTATCACCCTCATTATGTTAACGTAATGACGGGATATGCGTATTATAACAGGATAGCCAGTTGATTTTTTCATTATAACCAACTGGTTATAATAGGATTCAAAGACAGTGCTTAGCTCTCACTGAAGCAGAGAACAGTGCAAGCCACACTATAATGGTCTTCCTCCTGTGAGGTGCCGAAAAACACGTTTAACCTGGGCCCAGTCAGACTCATGGCTCGCTAAAGACGATGCAGATTTAAGTACAGTAAATATTTAACAAAAAAACAAAACTTAGCAAATAAAACAAGCTGATGTAAAGTAAACATGTGTTCTGTGGCAGTCTGAAATCACCAAAATTTTCAAGTCCTTCTTGATGGTTTTGGTAGTCAGCTGTGGAGCATACCTCTGACAAAAAATTAAAATAAAAGTGAAGTGAAGTGAAAGTTCTGCAGTTAGGCAGGATGGCATCATGTTTCTCAGTGACATGCCAAACCCTACTAGCAGATAACAGTTCTCACTGAAAAGAACAGCAACACAAATAGGAAAACTGAAAGTGACATCAGTCGTTTTAAGCATTTTCTGTCTAAAGCAAGTACTGTCTGACCCACATATAATGGACACATTCATTTAGATGTAGTTTGTCCAGTATATCAGGTGTCCACTATAACGTACAAGTATTGTTTTGCAACTCCGATTAAAGCACGCTTTGGCATGTATTGGTGCTTGATGTGCCCTTGTTGCTTATTTGTAACTTTATTCTGCAATTTTTGTTATTGTTTTGTTACTTTAGACTTCTTTTTATTTTTCTATATTTTTCAGGCAGAAGGGGATAGGGAGAAGTACCAGGAGAAGCAAAGGAGGCAGGGAGGTCAGTAAGGAAGCCAAAGCTCAGACAGAAGAACACATTGCAAAATCAGTGGGTAGAGGGACAAAACCTTTACAGGTACATGAGTGAAAAAGAAAGGCAAAGGGAGGGATAGTGAGACTGAAGGGGAGGATGGGGGCCACATGGAGGATGACAACAGTAAAGCTGACATATTGAACAGGTATTTCTGCTCAGTCTTCACTGAGGAAGAGGAGGGTAATGGCTCTGAAGGAGTACAAGTGGTGAGAATGGTGCAGAAATGGACAGAAGTCCCTTTACACAAAAAGGGTCCTGAAGGAACTGAAAGTAATAAGAGTTGATAAAGCAATGGGACAGATGGAGTCCCAGGGTCCTTAAAGAACTAAGAGAGGTGGTGGCTGAACCTCTGGCTATCCTGTTTAGCCGATCACTGGAAACAGGGAGGTACCCAAAGACTGGAGGACAGCAGATGTAGTCCCTTATACAAAAGTGGGAACAAAGAGGAAGTAGGGAACTACAGACCAGTCAGCCTCACCTCAGTAGTGGGAAGATCATGGAAGCATTACTGAAGGAGAGACTGGTGGAACATCTGGTTGTCAATGGACTACAGGACGCAGGCAGCATGGTTTCTGGGGAGGTCATATCAGACCAACCTTGTTGAATTTTTGACTGGGTGACTAGGAGGTGGATCGGGAGGGCAGTGGACATGGCCTATCTGGACTTCAGCAAGGCCTTTGACACTGTGCCACATAGAAGACTATTACATAAACTGGGGAATATGGGTGTGGGCAGGACAGTAGTGTGGTGGGTAGGTAACTGGCTGGGTGGCAGGACACAGAAGGTGGTGGTAAATGGCTGTCACTCCACAGAGGGAAGAGTGACCAGTGGGTACCACAGGGATCAGTGCTGGGTCCGTCCTATTCAACATCTTCATCAGTGACATTGCGAGGGCCTCGAAGACAGAATTTCACTGTTCGCTGCTGACACAAAGCTCTGTAACAGAGTAGACACACCAGAGGGTGTAGACAGAATGAGAAGGGACCTGCAGAAACTTGAAGAATGGTCAGGGGTTTGGCAGTTGAAATTCAATGCAAAGAAGTGCAAAGATAATGCATATGGAGCACAAAATCCTGGCACAATATATCAGTTGGGGAGTGAGATATAGCATGCACCAAGCAGGAAAGGGATCTTGGGGTTATCATCTCTGATGACCTCAAGGTAGGAAACAGTGTGACAAGGCAGTAAGTAAAGCAATAGGATGCTGGGATGGCTAGGCAGGGGCATCACCAGCAGGAAAAGGAGGTCATAATTCCACTATACAAGACACTAGTGAGGCCCCCCACCTGGAGTACAGTGTACAGTTCTGGAGACCTTACCTACGTAAGGACATAGACAGGGTAGAGAAGGTTCAGAGGAGGGCAACAGAGATGGTACATGGATTGCATTACAAGTCCTATGAGGACAGGTTGAAGGAACTGAATATGTGCTCCCTGGAGGAGAGGAGGGAGAGAGGGATATGATAGAGACATACAAGTATCTTACAGGGAGGAACAGGGTGCAGGAATACACTATTTTAAGCAAAAAGATGTTCCAGGACTAGAGGCCATGGGATGAAGTTGGAGGAAAGACGATTCAGAGGAAACATGAGGAAGAATTTCTTCACAGAACGGGTGATGGACAAGTGGAACACCCTGCCAGAGGAAGTGGTGGGGCTGAAACAATCATGGCATTTAAGAATGCATGGGATAGACATAAAGGAATTCTGGAGGTCAGGGTAAGGGCAACAGACTTCTAGGAAAGCATAAACTGAACTTACAAGCTCAAATGGGCAGACTGGGTGGGCCATAGGCCTATATCTGCGACACTGTCTATGTATCTATGTATCTATGTATATCCTGTGCAGATTTAGATGGGTGTGTGGGTGGTTTCAAGGGTCTTAGGGAGGATTTGCTGTGCTTACTGTTCAGTATCATCTCCTTTATCAGCAGGTAATCTTTTATTGTGACTTGGTGGGGTTTATTTGCATTTAAGAGCTTCACATTTTCTAAGGAGCCAGATCATTTTCCTGTTGCTCCACTGCCCACCTGAGCAGATCTGTTATCTGTCAAACAGATAGCATTTTATAGAAACTGGCTGGTCATGTACTCAAACAATGTTGGCCAGATGCAGGGAAGTAACTGATGGCAACATAGGAAGCAAAAGTGATTGCCATGATCGTTAAAAAAAAGAGTAATTATTAAAAACAATGTACAGGTAGGGTGTGTAATTGTTTTACACACACTCTTAGTGTGATGCTTCACCGGAGTTTATCTGACATCACACACCTTGGGTGAGTATAAAAAAATGTTAAACAATCCTACCTCTACATTATTTTCTATAATACTGACAACGAACTTCAATGAGAAAGTGTGTGCTGATGAAGACTTGACATATTTGGTCGGAGAAACTAACCCCAAGCTGCTAGGTACCTGTTTTTAAAAGGGCAATATCACTGAGTGAAAAGCAAATGTAAATGTAAGTGGGATACTGTTAAAATTCTAACTTTGTAGGTGAAGAAACTGTCATCTCTAGATGATAAAGCTTTTCCACATATTTAATAGAGAAAGATGACAGAGGTGCAGGAACTCTTAGACAATTGTGTAAGATTTGGGAGAACTGACTTCATGTGTATCCCTGCCAGTTTAAACCCAAACTGAGAGTGTTTTAAAAACACTCTGGCTCTTTATCAATAAACCAGTTGTTTTGAAAATTTAAATAATGCAAGATCCAAGACTTCAGATAACCTGTTTGACAAATGAATGAACTATCCAAGCCATCAGAGATCCTTTTGGATGAAATAGTACCCATTTAAGCCCTCAGACACCCTGTTGGGCCAAATAGTGCCCTTCCAAGTCTTCATATACCCTGCTGAATCAAATAGTGAACTATTCAAGCCTTCAGACATCTGGTTGGATCAAATAGTTCACCATCTAAACTTTGGACATCCTACTGGATCAAATAGTGCACTATCAAAGCCATCAGACATGTGTAAGTGGGGATATTGTCAGTTCCAATATTGTAAATGAAGACTCTGTCATCTCTAGATAGTAAGACTCTCCAATAGTATGCAACAGAGAAGATGACAGGGGTGCATAACTCTTACACAATTGTGTAAGATTTGGGAATACTGATTTACTATGGATTCCTGCCAGTTTAAACATGGACCGAGAGTGCCTTTAAAAACACTCTGAGTATTTTATTAATAAAACATTTTTTATCATTTTAAATATAGCCCTATCCAGCCTTGGAGAACATATTGGATCAAAAGTGTACTATCAAGCCTTTGGACATCCTAATGTATCAAACAGTGCTCTGTCCAATCCTTCTGATACATTATTGTATGAAATAGTGCCCCAGGCACATTGTTGGATCAAATAGTACACAGTTCAAGCCTTCAGATATCTTGTTGGATTATATGGTGTCCTAACCAAGCATTCAGATATCTTGTTTCTTGAAACAGTACCCTACTGTGCTTTCAAATATCTTGTTGAATCAAATAGTGCTCTATTCAACCCAAGGGCACCTGCTGGATCACATAGTGTACTATCCAAGTCTTCAGATAGCCTGTTGGATCAAGTAGTTCCCTATCCATACCTTCAGATATCTTGCTGGGTTACATAGTTCCCTATTCAAGCCTTTAGATATCCTTATGGATTAAACAGTGCTCTAGCCAAACCATCAGACACCCTGCTGGATCAAATATTGTGTTTCCACCCTCAGAACTTGCCAGCATTATGGCACCATGCCATTAGGGTGCCAATCAGGAATGTGCCCTCACACCCCCTAACTATAGTAACTGACTCCAGGGTGGACAGACCTCTGGGAGGGTGGCAAATCCCAATTTTGGTGCTCTAATGGCTCAGCACCCTAATTTCAGTGCTCTGAATACCTGCAGTAAAATAGTGCCCCATCCAAATCTTCAGTGATCCTGTTGGATCCAAGAGTGCCATATCCATGACTTTAGAAATCCTGTTGGATCAAATTATGCACTATTCAATCTTTGGCATCCTGTTGGATACAATAGTACCCTATCTAAGTCTTCAGACATCCTGTTTGATCAAATAGTGCAGCATCCAAACCATCAGACATCATGTTGTATGAAATAGTCCAATTGAAACCTACAGACATCCTGCTGGCTCAAATCACAGAAGGGAATAGGTAAATATGAGTCCATTTACAGAGAAAGTGTCTTGAAGGGACTTACAAATCAAAAGTGGAAAAGGCCATCAGACCAGATGAGATATATGCAAGGATGCTAATGGAACTCAGGGAGTATATTGCTGCACCAGTGGCGTCCATATTTGACATATCTCTGGAAACTGGAGAGATTTAGGGAGTGAAAAGAGCTGATGTAGTTCAACTCCTTAAGTGGCAGCACGGAGGAGGCTAGCAACTGTAGAATGGTCAGTCTCACTTTGGTGATGGGTAAATTAATGGAAAACCTGTTAAAAGAAAGGCTACTAAAATATCTTAATTCCAGGGGCTTGCAAGACCAAAGCAGCATGGACTCATGAGGAGAAGGTCATGTCAGACTAATCTGATAGATTTCTTGGACTGGGTGACCAGAGAAATAAATCAGGGAAGGAAGTAGATGTAGTCTATTTGGACTTCAGCAAAGCCTTCAACACTGTACCAACAGCAAACTGATACTGAAGCTGGATGGTCTAGGGTGGGAGCCAAAGCTGTAAGGGTTAATGAATGGGTTAGCACAGGCTGGTGGTAAATGGTGCTCACTCTAATGAGGCAAAGTGACCAGTTGGGTGCTACAGAGTTCAGTATTGGGCAGGTCCTGTTTGACATCTTCATAAGTGTCATAGCAGAAGACCTTAAAGGGAAGGTATGTATTTTTGTAGACAGCACCAACTTCTGCAACAGGATGGATACTCAGGAGGGGTGGATAAAATTAGAATGGACCTCAAGAAACTTGAGGAAAGGTCAGGGTATGGCAGCTAGAGTCCAATGCCAAAAGTGTAAAATCATGCACCTAGGCACAGAAATCCAGAAGATGAATATAAAATGGGAGCGAGAGGGGGATATTGTTGGTCACTAAGAAAGAAAGGGACCTAGGGCTTATAATATCTGATGACCTCAATGTCACACATCAGTGTGACAAGGCAGTGAGGCAGGACCAGTGGAATGCTGGGGTGCATAAAGAAGGTACCACAAGCAGGAGGAGGAAGGTGATATCACCACTGAATATAGATCATTGCTGAGACTATACCTTGAATATTGTGTGCCATTCTAGAGGTTGTAGCTCCAAAAGGCAGAGAGGGGTAGAGGCAGTTCAGTGGAGGGCACCTAAAATGATACATAGGTTGCATGAGAAGTCATGCAATGAGACACTATGGGATCTCTATGTGACCACCTAAAAGAGGAGGAGAGAGAACCATAGATACTTACAAGTAACAAGGGAGTGAACAGGGTACAGGTGGAGAGTTTGCAATGTAAAAGTGCAAAGAACAAGAGGGCATGCAATGAAGCTAGAAGGGGGACTGTAAGAGGGAGGTGAGGAAATGTTGCTTCACAGAAAGAGTGGAGGATGCCTGGAATGACATGCCACAAGAGGTAGTAGGGGAAAAACTAGGGTATTTCTAACATGCATGGAATAACCATAGGGAATACTAGTGAATAAAAAGAGTCACTGAAGACCAGTTAGGGTCTCCTGGGACAGAAAAGAAGGGAAAATGAGCAGACTGGTGGGCCAAGTGGTACATTTCTACTGACAAATTCTAGGTTTATATGTACATAAATACACTATCCAAGCCATTGGATAACATTTGGATCACAGGGTCCTATCCAAGTATTCAGATATCCTGTTGGTTGGATCAAATAGAGCACTATACAAGCCTTTGGAGATCCTGTTGGATCAAATATTACCCTATCCAAGACATTAGACTTTCTGTTAGATCACTGACCCCTTGTCATTCCTTAAAAGATGCATTGAATCAGTGTACTTATCCCATCAACGGATCAATAAATACTGCTTTATCCAAGCTTCGGATAGCTTGTTGCATCAAATAGATACTAGCCAAGCATTCTAACACCCTATTGGATAAAATAACATCTTATGCAAGCCTTTAGATATCCTCTTGGATCATATAGTGCACAATCCAAACCTTGAGACATCCTGTTGAAATAAACAATGCCTACTCAAGTCTTCAGACATTCTGTGGGATCAAATAGTGCTCTATCCTTTCAGTCCTTTAGTAGTTAATACTTCCTGATTCATATAGATGTAGAATAGAGAATAATTTATGAGGAGGGTTGTTTAATAAGATTTTACACGCACCTCAGTGTATGATGCTATGTAAACCTTCAGAGTGAAGCTAATAGAATTTATTCAATATGCCTGGACCCAAGTCCAATGTTATAAAAGTGTTTCTCCACATATGCATGAAAACTTTTCGAACCAGAATTTATCATTTATATTTTGGGAAAACACTACCTGTCAAAAAAAATCAGACTACTGCATTTAGTAAGACATGAAACTGGGACCTGTGTGATGCATTGTTTATCTACACCCAAGCAGATTGACTTGAGCACATGTATCATACAGGTTCCATTGCATATTTCTTATTTATTACAGAATCATAAATTGAGGGTGTGTGCAAAATCTCATTACACAATTCCTCCCATACATTTTTCTCTAACTGCTGATTGTCCTTTTTCTGTGGAAAGTAAATGGCAATAAGAAGATGAATTTATGCAGTGCTTTTCATTCATATTGTATCTCAAAGTGCTTTACAAGTGACAAAACACTGGTAGTGAAGTGACTGTAAATATGCAGTGCCAGTCATCTGACACATCGACACCCACAAAATCTTGGAGCTAACTATTAAGAGGAGAGTTCAAGAAGAAACAAGAGTTGAATTTATTTTTAGGCAGCAGGAATAACTTTTCATTTAACATTCTGAGGTAATGAAGAATAAAAGAGTTGCAAATATTTCAGTGCTTTTGAAATTGTTTTCGTGCATCTGAAATGCTTTTTTTAAATGCACCTGCAAATGACAGCTAAGCAGTTTATAGATAAAAAGTGAATAACATCCATGAAAGTCTGAGTAAGTAAAAGCAATTTATTAGCTCAGGAAACTGTAGAAGAATACCATTTTGTAATTTGCTTGAAGATTTTATTATTAATTTTCATCCATCAAGCTTGCCAGATGAACTTAAGGAACTGAACGTTGATATGGTGATCATCCAGGTTGCAGTCATACTCTGGAGGAAAAAACTGACTGCTCTAAAACTTAAGCTTTAAAGTAAACTAAGTAATCATTGTATATTATTCTACTTCTATTGAGGTACAACTCATAATTTTTTTCTATCTAATCCAACAGAAAGAAAGAAGGATGCCAGTGAATTAGCACTCTCTGTGCCAGGGCACTTAAATGTGTACTCACGCTACTAATTTTGAGTGACAACTCTCAGTTATCTTGCACTTATGGTTACACACAACCATGTGAAATGGTGGATTACAACATGGTTTGTCCATGTGTAATTTGGCCAAGTAATACATTTGAATTACTTTGTTTTGGGAAAGGTTTTCTGTTTAAATGTTAATATAGAAAATGGCTTCACCATCTAGTTGTTTGTTTTTTGTTTACTGGTAGGTACACTAGACAAGAGTATTGCCTATATTCAGTCATGACCTGGGAGAGTACAATCAGGAGAGAACAAAGTACCAACAAAGTACACACATCAGTTGCAATAGTTCATGGTGCATCATGAAGTGAGTACAAAACATTGTGCAGTTTACTGATGAAAGCAAGCCATTTCTGTGGAACTGAGAGGAAACAAATAACCTTACATTAACTACTTGCACTAGATGATACAACAATATTAACTAAGGACCTACTACAACAGCTATGAAATAAATAACAGTTATAACTAAAAGAATTTGTGATGGAAGATGGAACATACAGATTTCAGAAAGTGGAGGAAACAGTAAGTACCATGTAGGTAAGGAAGGCTGTTAGGAGTCAGTCTCAAATTACTGCACAGGAGCAGCCATCAGAGTCAGTTAGGTGGGTGCGAGACCCAGTTTAAAGGCTTGGTGGGATTTAGAGAGTTTAATGTGAGGGGAGGGAGTTACAGATGCTGGGGCAGATATAGTGAAGGATAGTTCCCCTTTTGTGAGATATCTGGAAATTTCAAGTTGGTTTGTACGGATGACTTAAGGAGATATGCTTGGTAGGATGAGATGGCAGCCTTGACAGGTACTCAGGGGTCCCTTCTGCTAATATTATCAATCAAGCAGCCAGCAGAATAGAGTCTGTGCAAAGTCAGGAGAGCCAATCAGTTTGGAGTAGAGTTGACAACGATGAGTAATCCTGTGTGCAGAGAGGGCAAATCGGCATATGCTGTTTTAACAGGTGCTCCATTTTCAGAGGGCTCCTTTGCTAGCATTAAGGTATACCTGTGAGCAGTATGTAGAGAGGGAAGGAGGAGGAAACTTGTGCAATAGCAAGCTAAGCAGCATCATTCAGGTGGACCTAATTTTATAGGCAAGAACCAGTTTGGAGTTAACCGCGCGTTACGGTAGCCACAAGGTGGAGGTTAAAATCCAGAGATGGGTCAAGTGTGACTCCTAGGTACCTAGAGGAGTTAACAGATTCCAATGGGGAGCCATCAAGACATAGGAATCATAGGAAAGAATTCAAGAATTTAGGACTACACATCCTTATAGCTTGATTATCCCAATATTTAATACTTAAATTCATATACCCTGTCTCTAAACTTGACAGCCAATCTAGCTTTAAAAGTATTCATACTGGGACTCTCCACAATTGATACAAGTAGATCATTCCAAGATGACACAACCCTTTGGCTAAACCAATGTTTTCTTAATTTTAAATTCCATCTCAGCTGAAAACATTGTTTGGAATGCTTTCTAGAGCTTACACAATCAACACTGAATTTAATTCCCAGCACCTCCCACAGTAAAGAATCTCCTAAAGCTCTAAAAGCATACACATATCTCCTCTAAATCTATGCTAGAACAGTGAATATATGCCCAGGATTTCCATCCTTTCCCTATAAGATCCATTTGCTAGACCTGTTATAGCTTTAGTCATTCTTCTTTGAATACCCTCTAGCCTAACAATGTCTTCCTCTTATATGGTGACCACACCTGAGCACAATACTCAGGTGGGGTCTAACCAGGGTGCTATACAACGGGATCAAAACTTTGGCATCCCTACTGGATATATGCCTAAGTATATTGTTTAAATTCTGATTTGCCCTTCTCATCTGAGATGAACAGTGGTGACTAAATTTAAAATCGGGTGATCATTATACCCAAGTCCCTTTCTTATATGGTGTCAGTAATATGTCATGACCAATTTTATAAATCGTGACATGCTATTTTTCCCCAAATGCATAATCTTACACTTAGCAGAGTTTAATTCCAGTATATTTAACTCAGTCCATGTTGCTATGTTACTAATAGCTGTTTGTAAGGCTAATACATCAGTCAAATTATTTACAATAGCTCCTAATCTGCAGTCATTAGCAAATTTAGATAGCCAAACATTGGAGGTATTTATTTTATAGTAGAGATATGCACATTAAACAAGCAGGGCCCCAACACCAAACCCTGGGGAACACCACTTGTCACCGGGCCTAATCTGAATAAGTTCCCTTAACTACCACCCTTTGTCACCTGTCCTTCAACCAATCAGTAATCCAACCTATTACATTAGTCTCTCATTTAAATTTCTTTAGGACAGCTATCAATTCTCTGTGTGTCAATTTATCAAAATCTTTTAGAAGTCCATGAAAACAATATCGACCGAATTACCTAAGTCCAGTTCTCAATTAACATTCTCATAGAAAGTCAAAAGATTCATCTGACAAGATCTAGACCTGGTAAACCCAAGCTGTGATAGATCCGTAGATAGTACAGAAACATTTGGAGCACAGGATTTGATTCTAGAGGGGAGCTAAAAGCATAGCCACTTCTTAATATTAAGTATGAGTTTGTTTTGTAGAAGCCAAACTTGTAAGCAGTCAAAGTCAGCTTGAAGATTTGCCTTTACTGATGTGGGGTCTTACCACTAACGAGAAGCACCATGTCATCAGCATAAAGAATCAATGAGGAGACACAGGGAAGTGAGGGCAGGTTATTAATAAAAGAGAGAAATGAGAGGACCAAGTATAGATCCTTAGGGTACTCCAACAGAGGTTGGGGAAGGGTCAGAGACAGCAGTTCAATTTGTACATATTGCATCCTCCCAGTGAGGTAGCTATCAAACCAAGAGATGGCAGACTGGGAAAACCCAGGATGGACAGTTTGGAGAGTAGTAGGGGTGATTCACAAGATCAAAGGCCTTAGTGAGGTCAATAAATATGGCCCCATGAGCAGGCCCTTATCCATTGCTGTTACAACTTCATTAGATACCTGAAGTAGCGCAGTTGTGGTGTTGTGGTCTGTTCATAATCCATGTTGAGCAGGGAATAGAAGATTGTGGAGGTGCAGATATTTTGAGACCTGGTGGCAGCAGCCTTCTGAGTAGTTTATTTAAGGTAGAGAATGGCAATCGGTCTGTAGTTTGCCATGTTTTGGTATCCCTTTTTGTGTACAGGAACAACTCGGCAGTTTTCCATAGTATATGCACTGTATGGGTTAGTATAGATAGGTTGAAAATTCTCCATAATAGGGACAGCAAGAGCTGGAGCTGCCATTTTGATAAAATAGGGCAGTAATCCATCTGGACCAGCAGATCCATGAGGGAGATAGATTTAAGGAGATGCAGCACCTCAGTAGTGAGACTGATCTGAGCAGAAAGGAGGGTCCTGAAGGACGGTGCATATCAGGAGGGGTGCAGTGGACTGGTTAAATTTCACCAGGTATTCATAGCAATCAGAGAATTGCGCATTCAGAGCATTGCAATCATAGGTAATTTGTTACAGTTGGCGTCATTTAGTGTCATTTCACCTATGGCTGTCTTGGCCTTTGGCCTATGAAATTTTGATGTGGTTCCAAAACCCACGGTATCACCCACTGAGGATTGGAGAAGCTTAAGACAATAGTTCCTTTTAGCCCTCCAAATATCTTTTTGCAGGCATTCCTCATTTTTCTATAATTAGCCCAGTCTTCTGTCCATAGGGATTTCTTAGCCAAGACCCAGGCCTTGTCCTTTCTTCTCATAGTCTGAAGGAGACCTTGTCCCTTCTTCTCATAGTCTGAAGGAGGTTTTATGTAACCATGTTTTTACTGGTTCTATGTCAAAATAGCACTAGCATAACAGCAATGACCAAACAACAAGTGCACATAGCCGAAAAGTAAAACAGTGATGTGCACTACTGCACCACTCATTAAAAGATACTTGCACTGAATTTGACCATCAGGAACACTATACACTTAACTTGTATGCAGGCGGCTAAGGCCCCCATCCCCTTTGTGTGGGCTTTGACCCCGCACTCCACCATATTTAATAGAATCAGCTCTGGGGGTTGATAATGGGGAGAGGGTAAACTCAGAAGGGGGCTATATCAGGAGATGGGTGTCAGCTGGGGAGAATGTTGGGAGGGACAACCTACAGGCAGGGGAAACAATGTCCAGAGGGTGGAGCAATGGGAGGTCAAATCCAAAACATAATGCAACACAGTTAAAAAAACAAAAACAGTATGCCCACAGCCAGTCCCAAATCCGGGTCACCTTACTCAAAGGTGGTGACTATTGCCACCACACCAGATAGCCAGCTTGGAACTGGCCTGACTAATGAACCTTCACACCCTCTGCCAAATATGTCCAGAATATGGTTGCTGAATTACCCTGTGCTATTAATAGCATATACTGTAGTTATTAACTCATTGAGGCCTCAGGAGCTCTTTGAGAGTTTCACCACTTGTGGCTTATATACTTTTAACAGTGTATCCTGGAGCTTTCTGAGCAAAATCAAGCCATAATAAGCATGCCAAAACAAATGTGAATACCTTTATGAATTGTAAGTGCTACACACAAAGTATGAATAGCAAATTTGTTCAGCACAACATTACCTTTCTAACAAAGCTATGCAATTAATTATAAGAAATTCCTATTTTTTCTATATTAGTTGAAATAGCAAAAACATTTTTTTCATAAAAAGGCAACGTAAACCATTTTTTGTGGGAAAATATGTAATATAACACCAAATTAAGCATACATACATTAGATGGAGGTACAAAATTAATTTTGTACTAAAAGGTATTTTTCTAATATGATACATGTATTTTTTTCTGTTTTATTCAAGGTGGCTAGGTGAGGTTCGAGAAACAGAGATCAGCCATACACACAATAGCATACAAAATGTGAATATCTTCTAAAGTATACATGACAGACATAAAGTATCTGCAGTAAAGTTGCTCAGCACATAATTACCTTTACAACAGTGCCATGTAAGTAATTCTGCTCATTTTGGTTTGTGAAATATTTAAGTTTTATGCTCTGGTGCCCTCAGACATCCTAAGGCCTCAGTAGCACAAAGTGCAGGACATCTGGAGATATTAAAGACCTCCAGAAACTCTTTTCTGCTGCCACCTACAGGCATCTTGGGGCCTAAATTAGTTAATCACACATAGTCCACTTTACTTTCACTGTTTTGACTTTGCCCAAATTACTGCACTCCAAAAGACTTGCTATTTTAATGGGCTACTGTGTTTACCAGATCAGTTGCATTCTGGGTTGAAGTTTGTGACTTTAAAGTAAAACAGTTAATGTTTTCATAATCCCACCCTCCATTTGCATTAGCAAACCTTTGTCCATTGCAATATGCATAAACAGAATGGCATTCACGTGGAAATTCTGAGGCAGTGTAACCTATGGACTGGATTGCAGAAGTGAGACACAAGTTTAAATCCCACTAAAGCCACATACCCACAGTATCACTTTAAGCAAATCACTTAAAGAGGACAGGAAATCATTTATAATTGGCAATTGTTTACGAAGTTACTCTCAGAAATTATATACAGTCCCTAAATTATCCATATTTAACTGTACCTGAAAGAAAAGTGAAAAGAAAAATTGTATTTTCATTGTTTTATTTTTATGGGCAGCATTCTGTTGTAGTTCTTTTCATGGAACCAATAATTTGGAGTTTATCTATGTCACAGTTTGTCCACAGAACTCTAAGCATAATTCTGATAGGTTAACAGCTCAAAATTAACGTTCTGTACACAAACTGTGACATAGTAAAAACTCCAATTATTGGTTCCATGAAGAGAATTGTAACAGAATGCTGCCCATAAAACAAAACAATGCAAAATGCAATTTTGTATCACTTTAATTCAGGTACAATTAAATATGGATAATTTAGAGGAATGTATATTATTTCTGAGAATAAGAACTTTATAAACAGCTGCCAATTGGAAATGGTTTCCTGTCCCTTAAGCTTCCAGTAGTGCAGCCCATCCAAATGTAAACTGGATTGAAGTTGGAGCCTGCTGGAAACAGAAGGTTATATCCCTGCTTGACATTCCTGTGTAAATAAATCAAAACATACCCACAAAGGCAACCTACATATAAATGAAAGTACATTGCTTCCCAAATATCTCAGACTACACAGAAAAACATTTATAAAAGAAACCTTGAGGATGTATTCATTGGTCCTGGGGTTTCTATTCTATTGTAATAATGTGTAGTGTGTAATATAGATAGTACATACTGTCCATGCCAGTTTGGAAGATTGCCTCCCTTGGTGGTGAAGTAAGTGATATTCATCTAGCAATGAAAAAAAAACAGTGGTACTGACTTAGGTTATTAATCCAGGTGGCTTGGTGATGATCCAAATATTATAGGGCAATGACTACAAATAGCTTTTCTTGGCAGGAGCTTCTGCATGTAATGGTGCAGAAGTACTCAAATGGGATTCAGGGATTAAATAAATTTAAGTAACAAGGATGCCTTTAGTAATTCATAGGCATTCGATTTTTCCTTTCTGTAATTAAATAATGCTGCAGTTTTACTTGTCAAATGGAATATATTTTACTGTATTTGCATGTCTGACATTGAAACCTGATTATTTTGAACCATAGTAATAAATTACAAATAGTTTTAATTTTTGTAGCAAATCTATAGCATAAAACTGTTAAAAATAATATAAGAGAAGAATTCAACCAAGCACCATGTGCATGTTACTAGTGAATTAAAAGCTAAACTGAGAAGCACATTTTGGAAGGAGATTCATTGGCACTTCCGTTGGTGTGACTAAGGCAACGCATTCCATACAAAATAGGATATAGCAGTCAAATGGTCTTTAGCAATGTATTTTTTTATTATTGAATGCAGGCCTACATACTAGATAAATTATGAAGAATTCTGAAATGTTATTGTCATCTGATGCATTTTCTGAGTTATGTGCAATTCAGAATCACTGCATTATGAAATACATTTAACATTGAGCTAGAACTTAATGGAGAGGCAAGGATATATATATATATATATATATATATATATATATATATTTATATATGTGTGTGTGTGTGTGTATATATATATATATATATATACATATATATAGTTATAGCTATAGCTATAGATATATAGATATATCATGTATACATAGTTAAATGACAAAGAACCTCAGCACAAAAGCATCAAAAACACTGAGGCAGTATAGTGTATTGGGTTAAGGCTCTGAGCTGCAGATCTGGAGACCTGGGTTTGAATCCCACAGCCACCTAGGTGCATACTGTGTGATCCTGAGCAAGGTACTTAACTTCCTTGTGCTCCCTGGTCACATCTGGAAACAAGCTTCAGCTTAGTGTGCTACTCCTGATTAAACAATGTTCCCCTTATTTGAAAAGGGGCACTGGCAACAAAGCCAAGTTTCAAAGAAATACAAAATCCCACATACCCCAATGATGCAAATCTTCATGGGATGTACATGCAAATTACCATGAAATGTTAGACTGGTTCTGCTTTAAGCAGGGGTGCCTGTGTCAAACTACCAATCATACAATCTGTGAAGGCTAACAGAAGACACAGACATATGTTACTAGGACAAAAGAGTGATAATAGGCAAGTTAACAATGGAAGCTGGATTACAAAAGATGATGCGGAGGGAGTGGCATAATAGGAATAATTACGCTGAAGAGTCCTCAAGTAGGATCTAATTAACTAGTCATAATAAAAAGGATGAATGATGACAAAGGTATGGGAAAGAGACAGGGACACCAGGAGAAATTGAAAATGGATATGGAACCCGGTTGTACAGAATTTTCAAATTTCTACAGAACAGAATTTCACTGCCGTTTTAAGACAGAATAGTGTTAAATTTTGCATGCCCTTTCTGAGACCAAGGCTGTCTTTATGAGCAGTTAAGCAGCGTAAAGGTTTGAGAGGGTTGAAAATACATAAAGATTGCCTTGTGTTTTGCTCAGATGTAGCAGAAAAACAGCTGACAGTTGAAACATGGAAATATTTTGTTTTTAATTTTTTGCTCAGATGTAACAGAAAAACAGCTGGCAGTTGAAACTTGGAACATATTTCATTTTTAAATTGTTAACATTTTAAAATACCATTGTCAGGCACATGGAGAATATTTTCTGAACATTCTCTTCTAAAGCCTTTTTGGCAATAATGTTGAATTTATGAGTCATGAAGCAAAACAAAAACAGTTTATGTTTTGTAACATTTGGCCATAATATGACCATTTGGGGTCAGAGTGACCCCAATTTTCAAGGGTGCCTATTATCACCCCATCTCATGGATACATAATATTGATTGTGCTAATGCACAGTAACATGGGTTTTGAGGGTGAACTCCCCAAAATACATTTCAGGGTGTATAACAAAAACTAAACTTATGTGTCCATGAGGAGAAGTGACAATACCCTGAACATTTAGCATCAGTAAAAAGGAACAACTGTTTCTGTGCCTGGTAACATGAAAACAATACCACCCCACCCATAATTTCATCTTGTGCTTAGCCACCAGGGTGCCAAAATCAGGTGCCATTAAGCACCCCTCTTTGAGATAGTGTGTCCCTTATCTTTATTTGGTCAATGGGGTGCTCAAGTCTTGTGACTAATGTTGTTTATATTCAGCTATCAGGGTGACCAAGCCCAATGGCCATTATGATAATTGATTTAGCCACTGGGTTGTCCAAGTCCAGTGGCTATCCCTGACACCTGTGACCACTGGGTTGCCTAAGCCTGGTGGTCATTTACTTTATGTAAATACTCCATCTTCTCCTACCTTCTTAGCAACCATACCAACTACTCCCACTCCCTACATCAAGGTACTGTAACAAAGAAAGCCATCCCACATAGTCATTTTATTAATATTGTCATACTGTGAAAAGAAAATGGTCCATTGCCATCTCCCCAATTTACTTGTAAAAATAATGGTCCATTGTCACTTCCCCAATCCATTCCTACCCATACCCTGATCCTCCCTAGTACTCTACCAACCTCACCCCTAGTCACTTATTTATTTCTGTAGGGGTGACCATTGTAATCCTATAAGTGACTGAAGTTGCACACTACTGCTTCTAAGATCCAACAGAACTGAATACAGTTTTCAGTCTATACTTTGGGTAAATAGAAGTGCCCTTGACACCTGCAGTTGGTGCAGAATACAATGGCAAGGTTGCTGCTGGGCTTCCAGGTAATGTCATATAACCCTGGTCCTTTCATGAACTGCACTGACTGCTGGTGAAATGGCAAATCACCTTCAGGTTGTGTTACTCACCTATAAACCCTAAATGCAATGGGCCCAGGTTACCTGGTTGAACATATGTCTATCATCCTCTCTGCTACACTGATGTGGACCTCCTGGACATTCCTAGGGAAAATTTGAGATCCTGAAGTGACCAGGCCTTTGAGGTGGCTGCACCAATGATTTGGAACTCTTTACTTAGGGCCCTGAAGGAGGACCCATCAGCAGAAACCTTTAAGAAGAGCATGAAACTCCATCTCTGTAAGGAGGCATTTGAGATCTGAGAATCTTCCTGGTTCTGTTTTCTATTGCTGATGGCTATATGTGTATTTGTACAATGTATTGACTAAATTTTATTAGGTATTATTTCATATTTGTATTCGTAAGACTGTTCTTTGTACTAGTGGTGTATATTGTAAGATTCCCTCTAGGAAAAGTGCCATATTTAAATAAACTCTACTACTTCTAATAATTTATGGTGAAGCAAGTTAAACTTACTGCCTGATTTCAACAGGGTCCAAGTGCTCTAAACAAAGCAAGTTAAGACTTAGCTCACAAAGGTTCATGCATGAAGCAGCTACAGACTTAACTCCACTTTGGGGATTTGTACCAGGTTGCCTTTCACAGGTCCCACAGGCCCTGTGCATTGCATCCAGCAAGGAACTCTGGCTATCTAAACAAGATCTGACAGAGCCACTATGACTGTGAATGCATTAACTAGATAAGAGCGTTTCATGGGCTTAAACATAAACATTTATTTATTTCAAAATTTCAGATTTACAAACCTTGCATTAGAGATTCATTTACAAAGGCACCTCATCGAAACTAATACAAAGACAGCACAGTTAACAAGTTCAAAACAATGGCTCAGAGAGCAGACGGTTATAACAATGCGTTCACTGGAGATATATGGGTAGCAGTAGATAAACAGATTACATAGCTTAGGCACACAGGCACCATGTCAAAAAGACCAAAACAGTTCAAACAATAAGCAATAGCTAAAGCAAATAGACATCAGGAGTCAAAGAGAAGCCCAGAGTGTTCACATGAAGGCTGTTGCATACATTAACTGAATCAAAGTATAGTACATTGAGAAAGGGCATTTTAAGCAATAAGGCATGACAGGGGTGTGTTATCATGTAATAACATCACTCCTGGGGTGGGTTGAAGCACGAGGCAAAGCAGTATTTATTTATTTGCATATATTAATTTGATCCACTGGATCAGCAATATTTGCATAAGCTGTGCCAGTGCAGGTTTTAGCACTGGTCCTGGTCTGTAATCTGGGTTTTACCCATACCACACTGCATATGGCTTAGTAATATACTACAGATGGCTGCAGAGTCTAACCCATTGAAGGTTGAAGTTTCAGAAAACCATTATGCTACAAATATCAAGACTCACTCCTTCCTCACTCCCTGACACAATTAATCCTCTACCAAAGCCATGCTTAAATACTGGTGCCTCTACATCCACACCACTAAGCTTTTAATGCCAACATACTTCTTCTGCTGCTGTGAGTTAAACTCTTTATTTAAAAACATTTTGTTGAGAAATGTTTGTTTTAGTATATCCATGGTCAGGAAAAATGAATTTGTGAAAGAAACTAAAATCCCCATTTATCAGTTCATTGAATAACAATACAGCATGTTATGAATTTTTCAGATTCTATGTGTAACCTACAGTAAGTCAAACAGAAATTAGACACAAATGCCTACCTGTTTGCAAGTGAAGCAAATGTGGTTATCATCATTCAGTTGTAAACACCTATAGTCACAGCCAGATTCAATAAAACAGATGACTGCCATAACCAGTGAGGCAGTATAGCACAGTGGTTTAAGGATCTTCTCTGCAAATCTGGAGATCTAGGTTTGAATCCTACAGCCCCACACAAATGTGGAGTATCTTTTAAGAAAGTATAAAATACTATGAAATGATTTTAAAGCAGTGCATATGCTAAATCCTACTATCACATTCAAAACATCATACCCTACCTACTTACCACATATAAACTCAACTATATTAAAAAATAATTCTAGGCACTTTTTTTACCAGGAGAGACACACTAGCTGAAAGCTTGTTTACAGGTGTGACCTGGGAGCACAAGGAAGTTAAGTGATTGGTGCAGGTCACACAGTATGCAAGTGGGGACTGTGGGAGTCAAACCCAGGTCTCCGGTTTGTAGCTCAGAGCCTTAAACCACTGCCTACTTAACCATTTATAACATGGTTACACTTATATATAATACATAATTCTCAAATGTGAAATGCTTTATTTTCTCTGTGCACCAGGTCTAGCTAGCAGGAGTGTTTTAACATCAAAAACACAAATAATGAATTAGAGCTATTTAGCAGCTGTTTTCTTACAAAACCCCTAGTTAGATAGTTTTCAGGTATCTGCTAAACTAACTGTCGACATTTGTGCTCCTGGATAAGAACAATTACAAGGTTCTGCTGTTGCTAAACTAATTTTAAAGTAGTACACATGCTAAATCTAAGGGCATGGCTACATCACTGTCACATGAGACAGAGGGCATCGTAGGAAAAAGAAAGCCAATAAAACTATTTGTTATGGAGATCCCCATGGGTCGTAAAACTACTATACAGCTGGCAGGCAATTTAGGAAAATGCAAATAGCAAAGTGAAGGACACACTAGGACTTAACATACATATCAAAACACTCTACATAACATATGTTTTTGCACGTTCTGGGTAGACTACTCCTTTAAAACAATTTCAACCCCTCCCCATGGACGTATTGCATTCTGGGAAGATTACCTTGCAAGATGTTATAAAAACCTGAAAACAGGTTTAACGGAGTGAATGCTGACATCCTATTTCTAGTGTCCATGATAAAATAAAAATAGTTAAGATTTTTTTATGTCAGCTCTGATCAGAATAGCTTTTAAAATCACCAATTGTTTTCTTGTTCAATGTTTTCTAATACATCTCAAACTTAAAAGAAAAAACACACTTTATCATCAAAGTCTGTTTTCAGCTTCCTACCATACATTTCATTTGTGAAAAAATTATCTTGTCACAGACCACAATCAGCACTAACTACTAACAGAATGCTGATACCTACATTTACAATTTAGCAAATACTTGAAATCTAACTGAGTAGGGTTTCTGTAAGAAAAACAGCTAGAGTCTGTTAATTATAGCAGTGTATAGCATTGATGATCTGGGCAGTTAGATCTGGGTTTGAATCCCACAGTCCCCCAATGAAAATTTTCTCACAGAGCTAGATGTGTGTCTAGGTCTCCTTCTGAGGCCTCAGGTGGCTCTGACAATCATTTGTTCCTAAGGATTTTAAGTCAATTGGAAGGCATTAAATATCTTTTTTCTGTTCTCCACTGCACAGACATGTCTGTTGGTTGATAAGGTCCCAAACTAGCATATCTCATTACAGCATGCTAGAGCTATCTCATGCCTATCCCATGAATCAGAAAAAGTTTGGGGTGGAGACTAAGGTGGATCTTACTCCAAAAAACCTAATGCTGCCTCCCACTACTCAGGTTCCAGTTCTTGTGCCATCCATTTAAGAAAGAAAATAATACCCTGCAACCATTGACTAACATGAAAGCATATTTATTTGAGGGCGGAAAACATTGCTTGGAGGAGGGTAAGGAGGAGGAGGAGGCTATTTACACCTTCAGTCAGTTCCACAGACAGAAAACATGACATCACTCCTTTGTGAAGCAATACTCCTGTAGGCTCCACCCACAGTCATAAAAAGACATGAAATTCATGACAAAAAGCTATGTTCATGTGTCAGTTGGGTTCTGAAACACTGCAAGTAGAGAAATCTGATGTTAGTGACTTTTGAACCCTAACTTCACCACCCTCATGCACCATCCCTGTGAACTCCACTGAAATGAATTCCAAAGCATAATCCTGAATTGATCTGTACAATACAACTTAAGACTTGGGTCCTATTTTCTGCCAGGCCATGTGCAGGGAAAGTTGAAAGTCAAGCCTGTGCATCCTGCTTTCTGAACCTCATGAAAGCAAGTTACTACTCAGATTTTGTTTTGCCCAGGGCCTTAGGGCTCTGTATAAAGCAACTGAAGACTCAGCTTCTGCTTTATGCAAGGTCCAAGGTCCCTGCATGAAGCAAGCTAGTAGTCCATTCCTGTTTCACAAAGGGCATGTGTGTTGCCTGCTGTGAAGAGGGTCCTGAGGGCCCTGTGTGAAGCAAGTTAGCATTCAGCTGTTATGTGCCAAGTTGTATCATGCAGGTCCCTAAAGGTACCATGGATAGCTAAATTATCTAAATCAAAGTACCAATGGTATCAAATAAGGTCTGTAAAGTGTAAAATAATTATGTATTAAAATGCAGTATACTACACCTGGATTCAAACCACTGCTCCTTTGCATTCTTAGCAAACACACATTTAGTGTATCACTGAGTTGCAGGTAATTGAATTGCAGTTACTGGGGTGTAGATGTTAAGTCACAACCTGCAAAACAGATAAATGAGGATACCAGTAGGTGATTTACCTTTATAAGTTGTTGTTCTCTGATAAATTTACTTTTCTCATAATTTACTATTCCACTCCACATTACCATGATTCACCACTATAATGAGTTTCTATATTACAAAAAATTTGAAAGAAATATATAAGTCACTGCCAGGATTTGAACCATTGATTCTCTATCTGTCAAGCAAACACACATTCAGTGTGCCCTGAACTACAGGTAAGTGAGTTGCAGTTCCTATGGTGTAGAGGTATGTCACAACCTGTAAAACAGTTGAAGGGTATATAATCCTAGCAGGTGATGTATCTTCACAAAATGTTGCTCTTAGGTAAATGTACTTCATATAATTTACTATTACAATGCTGTACCACCATAAAGTGTTACTCAAGTGAGTTTCCATTTTATGAAAACAGTTGAATCAAATGTTGAAGTCCCTGCCAGGATTTGAACTGCTGATGCTTTGTCTACTAAGCAAACACACATTCAGTGTGCCACTAAGCTGAAAGTATGCATGTTGCAGTTCCTATGGTGTAAATGGTATATTTCAACCTGCAAAACAGACAATGAATCTAATCCCAGCAGACATAATTTAATATTCCAACTCCACACCATTCAAGTGAGTTTCCATTTTACAAAAAAATTGAAAAACATATTTAAGTCCCTGCCCTGATTTAACTGTGTCTGCTTGCATTTGAACCACTGATTCTTTGTCTGCTAAGCAAACATATACATTCAGTGTGTCACTGAGCTGCAGGTGAGTCCATTTCCAATAGTTTAGAGATTATATCACAACCTGCAAAACAAGTGACTGATGATTTAATCCCAGCAAATGATTTACCTTCACAAATTGTTCTTAGCTAAATTTACTTCTCTTATAATTTACTATTCCACCACATGACCATGAATAGCTACTCAAGTGAGTTTCCATCTTTAAAAAATTGAGAAAAATGCTTAAGTCCTCCACAGATTTGAACCACTCGATCTTTTGCTTGCTATGCAAACGCACATTCAGTGTTCCAATGAACTGCAAATAAGGCAGTTTCAGTTCCTGTGATAAAGTGGTATGTCACCCTGCAAAACAGGTGACAGAGGATCTAATCCCAGCAGCTGATTTACCTCCACAAATTGTTCTTAGCTAAATTTACTTCTGATATAATTTACTATTCCAGTCCACACCACCATAAATCGCTGTGCAACTAAGTGTCCACCTTATAATAAAAGTTGAAAACATGTTTAAGTCCCTGCAAAGATTCAAACATTTTACCTGAATTTGAACAACTGATTCTTTGCCAGTTAAGCAGCATACATTCAGTGTGCCATTAAGCTTTCATAAGATTCATAAGATGCCAAACAGGGCATAGAGCATTAGACTTTTCTCAACCTGCACCAAATTTAAAACTGTACTTCAAAACGATGTGCTGTATAATAATTATCTAGTGCCTGTTTGAAATGATTTATGGTGTTACTAGATGCAATAGATGTTGGCAATGACTTCCATTGGGACACAGTCCTCTGGGAGAACCAAGTCCTCTCTGATTTTTTTATAATGCTCACCTCTTAACTGCATATGGTGTCCCCTGACCTTTATTAATTCTTTGTCTCAAACTCGGCTCCACACGCTGCTAAAGATCATGGTTGGCAAATGCCTTATAAACAAGGCTCATGTCCCCTAAATCTCTTATACTGGAGTGAATACATCCCCAAGTCCTGGAGTCTCTCCTCATAAGTCCTGTCCTCGTACTGGCTACCAACTTAATGGCTTGCCTTTGGACCCCTCAAGCCTTTTAAGATCTTTCTTCTGGTGTGGCGTCCAGAATTGTCCACAGTATTCCAGGTGCAGCTGCACCAGAGATACAAAAAGCAGCATCACTACCTCCCTAGCCCTACTCCTAGGTTCTTTTGATAGATGCTAGGATACCATATCCTTTTGACTACACCAGAGCATTGGTCTGCAAAGCTCAGATTTTTAATTGGGACTCCATGTCTTTCTTGGACTCTGTGATTTTAAGTTCACTACAATTTATATTATATTTGAAATTGCAGTTTTTCTACTAAGTGCATTAATTCGGACTTATGCATATTGAATCTTAACTTCTTTTACTAGCATTGTCAGCCATAGCATTGATGTTCTCCTGGAATGATTTTGCATTGATTTCATTTGCAACCAGTGCCCCATTTTGGTATCATATGTTATTTTGTCATCCAGGCCTTGTTCATACAAGTAATGGATGCAACTAGGATGTTAAATAAGGCTGGTCCCAGCACTAAGCCCTGGGGACCCCATTTGTCACTCTTGTCCAACTAGAGAAGTGACCTTTTACAGACACTCGTTGTTTCCTTCTAGTCAGCCAAGTTGTAATCCAGTGTATAATACCTACATCCAGATTGATCTCCCCAAAGGTATTGATTAACTCTGCATCAAATCAAATCAAATCATTCTTTATTTGTTAAAAGCTGCCTTTCCAATGATCAAGTTGCCTGTACAGTACATAAGTTAAATCCATCAGCATTTTTTTTTTTATTTTTTTATTTTTTAGTCTTTGGTAACCAGGTAAGGCCCACTAGGCACAAGTGTCTGTTTTCAGGGCAACCTGGGAGCACTGGGTGGTTACATTACTTGCTCAGGGTCACAAAGTATGCAAGTGGAGGCAGTGAGAATCAAACCAAGGTCTGGTCTGCTGGATGTACCAAGCTCATTCACAGTGCATTACTCTAACTTCTAGGCTATACTGCTGGCATTTAACACACTAAAACATAAACATTTAAAATAACAGTTAATTCATAAAAGAAGATGGTCCACACTAATCTTAAACTTCATCTGAAAATGCCAGGTTTAAAAGATATGTCTTGAGTTCCATCTTAAAATGTTGGACAGTCAGGCAGTCTCATATTCAATGAGGTAGAGAATTCCACAGGGTTGGGCCATAAATGCAAAGGAATGGGCCCAAAAGTTTGAAGTTGCACCTGGGAATCTCTAGCAATCTCTCATCGATGGATCAGAGTGGTCAGAAGGGGCAATAGGGAGAAAGGAGATCTTGAAGGTAATGGGGTCCCTGATCATGTAGGGCTTTATAGGTCAGCAAACTGACCTTGAAGGTGATATGCCATTATATTGGCAGCCAATGCAGTCTGCGGAGCACCGGCATTATATGACAGGCCTTAGATGTACCAGTCAAAAGTCTGGCAGCCACATCCTGCACCAGCTGTAGGTGATGGATATCAACCCTGGTAGCCCTAGGTACAGGGCATTGCAGTAGTCAAGGTAAGTGGTCACAGAGGCATGGACCAATGTAGAAAGATCATCCAGAAGGAACAGGTGTTTCACCCGGGGATATTCCTCAGGTGGTAAAAAGAGGTCTTGACACGGCTGACACCTGTAGACTTTAGGGACAAAATGTTATCAGAAATAACATCCAGGTTCTGCACATGGTCTGAGGGGTAAGCTGGGCACCCCGAAGCTGTCCTGCCAACACATCTGCCTTCCTCCAATCAGGGTTCACTACTAACACCTCAGTCTTGTCCTAATTCGACCTCAGCCAACTAGCACTGATCCAGTCTTGGATCTCAAATAGGCAGTTGTTAAACACCAAGAGAACATTTCCCTGTTCAGGTACAAAGGGCATGTACAGCCGAGTATCATCTGCATAGCAGTGAAAACTCAGACCATACCACCCAATAATGTCTCCTAATGGCAGCATATACACAGCTAACAACATGGGTGCCAAAATGGAGCCCTGTGGCACCTCACAGGATAGGAGAGAGGATCAAAGGAATAAATTCCTGAGACCACTGTCTGTGTCCTACCCTGGAGGTAAGATCAAACCACCTGAGGACAGTACCTGACAGTCCACAGATGAACCACAGGCTCTCCAATAGCACACCATGGTCCACCATGTCAAATGCTGCCAAGAGATCAAGGAGGACCAAGATGGAATGGGTCCACCTGTTTCTCGCTATTAGAGATCATTAAACACCCGAACAAGGGCCGTCTCAGTGCTATGACTGTTCCTAAATCCAGACTGAGAGAATCACAGACATTATGGATAAATAATGATCATCCAGCTGCAGCACAGTCACCTTCTCAATAACCTTATGCACAAAAGGCAGGTTAGAGACCAGTCTATAGTTAGCAAGGGATATGCTGTCAAATGCCTTTTCAAAGTTGATGTATAAGACGCCAACGGTGACATCATTATCAATAGCTGCACTTATGGGATAAAAAAGGTGAATTAAATTGGTAAGATATGACCTTCCTTTCTGAACCCATGTTGGTGTGGATCTATTAGACCCTGCCTTGTAGGTAGTCTTCTTTTGCCTCCTTTATTAATGCCTCCATTGTTTTACCCATTACCGGTGAGGCTAATTGGTCTATAGTTAGAACAAGATGATTTAGATCCCTTCTTATGGGATGGGTATAACATGAGCTGATATCCAGTCCTCGGCACCACTCCTTCCTGCATGGATTTCTGAAAAATAACCTGAAGGGAGTCATAGTACCACAGCCAACTCTTTTAAGAGCCTGGAGTGCAAGTCATCCAGTCCTGCTGATTTAGTGGGATCTAGGTTTTGTAGATCTTTTATCATGTTTGGAGTTATCTCCAATTTACATTCTTGAACTCTGATTGTCAGTTTTGAATACTTCACTCTTTTGGTACACACTTTCAAAATAAGTGTTAAACTCCTCAGTCATCTCCTAACACTCCGTATCAGTGTGTTACCTTGTTTTAATTGCCATATAGTTGTTATTCTTTTTTAGGCTTCCTCAGTTTTATAGAATGCCTTCTTATCCTCCACTTTATTGGCTAGTTTCAATTCCAAGTCCTTAGCTTATTTAATTGCCATCTTTAGCTGTGTCAGCTTGGCCTTATATCTATCTTTGTATTTACTTGTTCCCACCTCTATAGCTCTTTTGTAGGCCCTTTTTTGGCCATGATTAGTGTCTGTATCTTATGATTAAACCAGTGAGAGATCCTACCTCTTGTATTATATTTTTCTTAGTAGGTACTGTATGTAGGTTTCAACTAACTCAAGGAGGATGATTTAACTCCACCCACATTTAATGGACTCCAAGACCATCAAATTTCTTATCTTACTACCAGTCTATGCTGGTCTCTTCACTTTGTTGTAGTCTGCCAGGTCATAGTGCTTTACTTCTGTGATTCCTGTTGTCCTTCTATCTTTGATGTTAATTGCAAATTCCACCATATTATTGTTGCTTCCAAGAGTGGTTCCCCGGTCTTACAATAATCAATGGATTCACCCATTGCTGATAACTAAATCTAGCATGTGGTTATCTCTGTTTTTTCTGTCACATGATTTTCAACAATTAAACTCTCAATACTTCCAGAAACTCAGACTCAGTGGATGTAGCCAGAGACCATTTTCCCAATCAATTGAAGGAAATTAAACACCTATGATCAACAATCTTTACTGGGTCTTGAACTCTAATATGCTTTATAAATACAGCTGTTTTTGCACTTGTCAGGGAAGGAGGTCTATAGCATACCCCACTATGAGTTTATCCTTCTTAGATGGCAAAAGTTGTACCCATAACTGCTCAGGTTCTATTGTTGTTTGTAACTCAAATGCCCTAATGTTATTTCTGATATATAGTGCAACACCTCCTCCATTTCTGTCTATTCTATCCCTGTTAAATAGCTGATAGCCTCTTATTTCAGTCCTCCAACTTTCATTGTGCCACCATGTCTTGGTCTAGCACATGAGAGCTATGTCTTCATTGTTAAGAATATGCTTGAGTTCCTGCATTGTATTTCTCAAACATCTAGTGTTTATTAAGAGGGGTTTCCATGTATTTGAGTTGTTATACTTATTAGGAAAAATAAATGTGACAACTCTCTCCTCTGCTCCACTTCATTTAGTTTAAATGGTGTCTAATAACTCCATTTATTCTCCACTAAAACTCGAGTACCTACTTCTTAGGTGGAGTCCATTAGAAGTGAAAAGCCTATGGGCATTGTCAAACCACTGCCAATGTTCTAGGAAAGTAATATCTTCCTGCTGCATCACCTTTATCCATCCATTTAGCCTTTTTATTTCAGTGGTTCTCCGTCACCCACTCTTGGGACTAGAATGATCTCAGAGATTATTAATGAGCATTTCCTTTTTAATTGGTTTTCTACAATCTCAAATGCTCTTTAATTGTCAAGTACTCTTTCTTCTACCATCATTTATTCCAATATGTAGTACCACTAGTGGCTCTTTAGAGTTCTCCAAGAAACCTGAAGTAAGTTTTGATATCATGGATCCCGATCCCCGATAAAGTAGAGACCAATACTTGTTCTTTCTTATCTTTACATATTATCCTATCGGTAAATTTAAGCAGTGAATCTCCTATAACCACAACATTTTTGTTTGCCAAACTGGAATGATCTCGATTTCTTTGTGCATTTAAATTATAACTCTGCCCATCTGTGTTATCTACTTCACTATTTCCAGGGCTTCTTGTCCTTACATTTAAATCAAACTACTGCCCACATTCTGTAGCTACCACTCATCTCCATCGGTTGTGCTGTGGGTGGAATCCTGCTAACATTTTTGGTAGTACATAGACCTAGCAGATGGCTTGGTCCTGACTTAGATTACTAGTTTGGACATCCTGATGATGGGTTACACTTCTTCCTTCCTTGTAAGTATACCTATTTTTGTGCCAGTTTCTGCTTGCACCTCATCCTCCTGGTTATTTTAAAACCTTGTATCAATTTCATCATCTATACCAAGGCTATCATATCTGTTTGTAGTTTCAGTCTGCGTATTTACGTCCTTCTGCACTTCCTTGATTCCTTAGTAACTAGACACCATTTATCTCAAGTGGGACATCAACATCACAATCTACTTTGTCTGTCCTGGCCTTCCTCTTATCCATCGGTACTCTATTTACTTCTGTCCTAAGTAAATTGCCTTCCTTATCTTGTAATAAGGTCCTAGTATTGTGGACAAAAAAATCAATTTCTTTTATCCCTCACTGGCTATCCAGTTTATTTTCTAAATACTTTACTTAAGATTCCAGTTCATTTATATACATGCACTTCTTGCATGCATGTTGCCCCATCCTCTCTACCGGTCCTCTCATCTCACAGAACTCACATTGTAACCATTTTGTGCTGAACTCCTCAGATATCTCTATTTCCACTGTACCAATCCCATTTAATCCTACCTTATGTTGATATTGTTTCCTCCTCTTCCCGGCTGATGGGTGGACACAGCTAAGCTGTTTGCCTTAGCTGTATCAGCTTTGCTGGGCTCACTAATGGCTCACCACCCTGTTTAAATGTGGTAGAGAGTGGAAGTAGCATTATTCCTGCCAAGAGTGTTGACACTTCTTGTGCTCCAGCTAACCAGATCCCCCGTGATGTACCATTGGTATGTCTGAGGTGCTCCAATGTTTAAAATATATAAAAGAAACCTGACTCCAGTCCCCAGAGTCCAAGTATTGCAGTGCTATTCAGGTCCCTGACTGGCAGAAATGAACAGTGTGGTGTTATTTTGGTTTTTGTAGCATGGAATGGAAGTTGCTGGAGGCTCAGTTCCAGTGTCCTTGTCACAAGCTAGTTCAAATAGCTTTATAAAACTTTTAAACTCCTTTGAGTGCCTTAAAAGATCACACAATGGAAAATGGAGACGTAATATTGAAAATACACCACCATTTTAGTAGCGCTGTTCCTCTGCCTAATAGTGCTAGCACTTCCTGTGCTCCAGCTAACTGGACTCCTGGGATATACCCCAGTGCATCCAAGGTGCTACAATATTTAAATGTATAAAGAAACCTCACCCAGTTCAACAGAGCTCAAATATTGCAGTGTTATTCAGCTTCCTGCACTGGCAGATGTATGAGTTACATTTCCTATGGTGTAGAGGTTATGACACAACCTGCAAAACAGGTGACTAGTGGTCTAATCCCAGCAGAAGATTTACTGTCACAAATTGTTTTTCTTAAGCTAAATTTACTTCTCATATAATTTACTATTCCAACTCCACACACCATGAATCACCACTCAAGTGAGTATCTATCTTACATAAAAAGTTTAAACATTTTTAAGTTCCTTCCAGGATTCAGACTATTGTATCTAAATGTAAATCACTGATGCTTTTGCAGCTAAGCAAACACACATTCAGTGTGCCACTGAATGGCAGGTAAGGAGTTGTACTTCCTATGATGTAGAAGTTATTCTCCTCATAGATGTAATTTTGGTTAGCAAGCTCACATCTGTTCTCCATGTTGGAACATTTTTCTCAGACATTAGCGATCATTGTATAATCACCACCCTTAGATCTGTGCACAACCCACAGTTTGTGACAAGTTCTCTATCCAGAGGTGCAAACACAACTTTGATTTTGTTTGCTTATGTCCACGACTGAAACATTCACTGTGATGGCAGAATTCTTTCTAGCCAAACGGTTAATAGGGCATATACTATTTTTTTACGATATTTTAAGTGAGGCTTTAAATAAGCATGCACCCTTGTTAGGAGGGTCAGAGCAGTAGCTGCCATTGCTTCTCACCTGAGTGCAAAGCTTCCCTGTTAGAAAGGGATATTTTATAGAAAAAAGTCTGAAGAAGCAAGAACGACTGGATTGGTGTCTTTTTAAGAGAGCACATAACAAATGCACTAGTTGGTCAGAGCAGCCAAGGCCGCCTTCTATCGCTCGGAGCTAGCCTCTGCCTCAAGAAATCCTATAAAGCTCTGGAAAACATTAAAGACATGTCTGGACATGCACCTGGTAATTCCATTCCAGCAAAAATTAAGTCCGGTGGCAGGCGTTATCGCTAACCCGATCGGAGATATTGAAGCCCTCAATAACCATTTTGCAACAGCAGGGCTAGCCTTTGATACTTCTCCTGCCATGACCTCCACTCAGCTCAGGACCCACCAACCCATGAGTCTCCCTCATCGAGAAGGCCTTCTCCCTCCTGTCAGTTCTCTAAAAGAGGTGGAAGACCTACTGCTGCAACTGGACACCAGGGAGGAGCAGACTCCGACTCCATAGAGCCATACTATCTGAAATGTGCCTATCATGTGCTTGCAGTGCCAATCACCCACCTATTCAACATGTCACTCTCCCAGGGTAGCCTCCCCTCAGTGGAAAATAGCCCATGTCATCCCTCTATTAAAAGCAGGTGACCCTGCAGATCTAAATAATTACAGACCGATCTCCCTCCTCCCATCCTGTCTAAATTACTAGAAAAAATAGTGTGTGGCCAGCTAGGGGTATACTCAGAATCCAGAAGCCTATTAAACCCACTTCAGTCTGGATTCAGAGCAAAGCACAGCACCATAACAGCCCTAGCTAAGGTGACCAATGATTGGCTCCTAGACCTTGACAAGAAGAAGCATGTCTGTGCTGTTTTCTTGGATCTTAGTAAGACATTTGACACAGTCAATCACAGCCTGCTTCTTTCCTCCCTAAGCACCTTAGACCTGGACCATAAATCTATGTGCTGGTTTGCAGACTACCTCGGAGAATGGAAAACAGCAGGTTAAAGTTGAAGGTGATCTTTCTTCAGTAAAACCTATGCTAAGGGGCATGCCCCAGGACTGTATCCTGGTCCCTCCTCTTTGCAGCCTACATTAACAACATCAATGACCCCATCAAAAGCCAACATCCATTTATTCATGGATCTACACTGTACTTGTACTTGAGTCGTTCCTACGCAGAAGCAGCATGTGAAGACCTCCAAGCTGAATTTAACCTTTACAATACCAGCTCATAAACAAAAGCTTTTGCTCAATGTGAAAAGACAAAAGCCATGCTCTTCTCCCCTCCCTGCATCCGGTAATTCCTGCTGGGCGAGGGCTATCCCTAAATTACCACTGTTCTTGGAGAAACATTAGAGTGTGTAGCTAAATTCAAATATCTAGGAGTTTGGCTCGATCATAAACTTTCTTCACCAACCATCTCGAAAACTACAGAAGAAACTAAAGCAAAGATTAGGACTATTCTACAGAATTAACCACCTGCTCACAAATGAGGCTAAGATTCAACTGGTTCAAGCTCCCTTCCTATCTTTAATAGATTACGTGGACCTGCTCTACAGCCATTGCACTGCCTCTGCACTGGCTAAGTTGGACACCCTCTACCACAGAGCTATCAGATTAATTACTGGCCTTCCACTTCCACACACCACTGCTCCTGTACTCATCATTATGCTGGACTTCCCTTCACTATAGAAGGAATAGAAACACCGCCCTATGGGCCTTCAGAGCGGTGACCAACAAGCTCCCTCATATGTCTTAGATTGTATTCCCTGAGTGTATTAGGCACCTACACTCTAAGGAGCTATTCCCAATTGCCCTCCAAGTTTCAAGAGTCAAAACTCATTTCGGCAAAGCTGCTCTGAGCTTCTCTTTACCCACATTGTGGAACGGTTTACAAAGGAACTTGAAGCTGAGCTGCCCTGTTAGCCTGAATATCTTCAAGGTGCTCTCGATCGCTAAATAAAAGCACCTTGCAAATGTTTCTACCTCTGGCTCTCACTGTTTCCTATTAACTCTTCCTGCTGCACCCACACTTCCATGTCCACTCCAGCCTGGCTAAAGTCCCACCCCATCCATAGTAGTGTCCTAATTATCTACCCCTCCTCCATCATTATCATAATAAACAAGTACATGACAGCCATCATCATTTTCTGTGGTTTTAGCTCAATTTTCCCACTCATCTGTAATATATCCTCCTCTTCTTTACCTCTTAACCTGCCACCCCATACATGGCCTCTTTCCCTATATGTGAGTTGCCAGCTGCCTCTACCAAAAGATCTCTGCTTATAACCCCTGTATGCCTATGGTTGATTGTACATCTGCTGACTTCTTCAATTGTAAAATAATGCTGTTTTTTTATTTATTTCAACCTTGTATTGTACTGTATACACTTTTTCTTCCTTTTATATTATTGCTTTTTGTATACCTGCTTCTGTATTGTACTTTGATGTATTCATGACCAGGTCCACCTTGCAAATGAGCCTTGCTCAATGGTGCCCACCTGGACAAATACAGATTTTGACTGACTGATTGATGTCACAACCTGCAAAACATGCAACCAGGGATCTAATCACAGCAGGTAGTTTACCTTCACCTAACGATTGTTCTTAGCTAAATTTACTAATATAATTACCTAGTCCAACTCACACCACCATGAATTACTAGTCAAGTGAGTTTCCATCTTACAAAGAGATGGTTGAGTCTCTACCAGGAACTGAACCACTGATCCTTTGCCTCCTAAACAAAGACACATTTGATGGGCCACTGCTTTACAGGTAAGTGAGCTACAGTTCTTATGGGTGAGGTTATGTCACAACCTTCAAAACGGGTGACCTGAATTGTATTCAAACTTAGTCAAGTGCAGCCAGGACTATTGTAATGGACTGCAACATATTATAGAACTTAGTTCAATTATCTGAAAGTCTGTTATTCAGCTGTGTTGAAACTCTTCACTATATCAGCGAATGACATTTAACAATTGCCTTCATAGAGTAAAAGAAAAGTTATAGTGAGAAAAAAATGTTCATCATAGGGAATCAAACCTGAGCTGTGTAGGTCTAAACCCTAGCCTATACCTCAAAGACCTATCACTGACATTATCAATGACATTAAAGCAGCCAAATCCTCACACTATGAATGTGACCTTAAACTTGACTAAATGCTCAAAACAGTATGCATGACCACAATAGATGCTAACAGCTTTGCTACTGGCACCTAAAATAACAGGAAGGTTATAGAAAACAATGTTAATGTATCAGGATTTTGAAACAAAAAGTAAAGAAATCTGATGTTAGGAATTTTCTAAACCCTAACTCTTCCTGCTCTCATGTACCACTGCTCTGAACTTGATCAAACTGAATACCAAAGCACAATCCAGATCCCAATCCCAAATTGCCCTGTGCAAATTGAGACTTAGGTCCTGTTTGTGCAAGAGCTTTACACAAAGCAAGTTGAAAGTCAGGTTCTGTTTAACACAGGACCTGAATGTCCTTATGCATCAGCCTTCTGAACCTACAATGAGGATTAGGAAGGACGGAGGGTGGTGGAAAAGGGGTGGATCAGGTAGAGGCATTAAATGAATACTTTGCTCTGTGTTCATGAAGGAGAAAGTGGTGGTGATACCCCAGGAGGGTGGAATTGGGTAATGGGGAGGGGTGGCTATGTAGGGATTACAGAGGACAGGGTTCTGGAAAGATTAAGGGCATGGAGGATTGACAAGGCACTGGGACTGGACAGCATTCACCGTAGTGTACTCAGGAGCTGGCAGAACCACTGACTGACCTGTTCAATACCTCCTGGACACAGGACATATACTATAAGACTGGAGGATGGCCTATGTATTGTCCATTCACAAAGTGGCTTCTAAGCTGAACACAGGCAACTTCAGACCAGTGAATTCACATGAATTGTGGGGAAGCTCATGGAGACAATCCTAAAGAGAGCTAGTGACCTTTTGGAGGACAGTGGTCTCCAGGATGGCCAACAACATGGGTTTGTCTTGGGCAGGTCCTGACAGAAAAATCTAATTGAGTATTATGACTGGGTGACCAGGAGCTGGACAGGGGCCATGTGGTGGATGTCCTGCATTTGGACTTCAGCAAGGCCTTTAATTCTGTGCTGCATGGGAGGCTGGGAGAGAAGCTGGAATACATAAGGGTGGGAATGAAGAAGGTCAAATGGATCATCAACTGGCTGAATGGAAGGCAGCAGAGGTGGTGGGAAACTCTCATCATCGAGGGAAGTGATGAGTGGGGTGCCACAGGGATCAGTACTGGGACCAGTGCTGTTTGGGATATACATATCTGATATCTTACACAGGATACAGAGTAGGAGCAGTCTGTTTGCTGATGATACAAAGATGGGAGCTGTTGTAGATGACATTAAAGAGTGGAAGGGGCTGCAGGAGGACCCAACAAACTAAAAGAGTGGTTGGAAACATGGCAGCTGGAGTTCAATGCCAAGAACTGCAAGGTACTGAATTTTGGAGCTAGAAATCAGGGAGAAGCTATCAGCTGGGAGTGGTGCAGCTGGAAAGCACCATGGAGGAAAAGGATCTGGGGGTAATTATAATGGGCAGCATGAACAACTCAGCTCAGTGCAGGAATGCAGCAGCAAAGCCAACAGGATGCTGGGGTATATAGCAAGGGAATCTCCTCCAGAAATAGGGAGCTGATCCTTCCTTGTACAGATCTCTGGTTAGGCTGCACCTGGAGTGGTGCATGCAGTACTGGCACCCATTCCTGAAGAAGGATATCAAATTGTTGGAGGGCGGTACAACATAGGGTGACCAAGATTATCCAAGGATTGGAAGTCCTATGAGGACAGACTGAGTGAGCTGAACTGTACCCTGGAGGAGAGGAGGGATGAGGGAATGTGATTGAAACCATTAAATACCTTAAGGGATAAATAAGGCTAATACAGAAGGGATTTTCCAGCTTAGAAGAGGGAGAGATATGAGAGAGAATCAGCTGAGATTAGAAGGGGAGATTCAAAGGAAATGAGGAGACATCTCTTCATTGAATGGGAGGTGGACAGTTGGAATGCTCTGCCGAGGAGGTGGTATCCTGTAGAATGGTGGATGGCTTTAAGAGGTTGGGACAGGGTAGGGGTTGTGATGAAGAGGGTGGACAGGGGAAGCTGCAAGTTGAGGGCTAGCTGCACAATTGAGCAGACTTGATAGACTGTAAGGCCTGCTTCTGCTGGCATTTTCTTATTTTCGTAAGTTTGGACTCGGGTCCTGTTTTGCACACAGATGAAAACACACAGCAAATGATAAAGATAATGGAGTACCATTTAATCCAACTGCATCAACCTATACTGTTTCAAAACATTAACGGAATGCCATTGAGTCCAATGGTGCTGGCACATCTTGTGTCATACAGTCATCCTTCAGTGAATGTGCTGCCATCAAGCAAACCACTGTTTTTTGTTCTTTTATTTTGTTATTGTTACAAAATAGAGCTACTGCAGCACTGCTATGACTGAATACAGTGCTCACCTTCAGATAATAGCACCAACAGCACTTGCACACATTCCTTCTGCTCTCAATCTGTCAGCTGTGCTCAGCCATATGTATCACACCCATTTATAAAATAAAAAATCCAAGACACATAAAAACAATATACCACAAGCACTGGGAGGGCTCTTTGCTACGGTGGTGGGGAACAAGCAGGATCTCAAAACACCAGTGCCTCTATTGCTAATGTTACCATTAGAGGAACTACTTTAAAATAAACCTGTCAATTTAAATGATTTTCTATTTTACCTTTTAAAACATTTTCTTAAAAATACTGAACATATACCCATTTTCTAAGCACAATAATACCCTCCAGGGTGGATGGAAGTGGATTAACCTAAACCTTCCAAGTGCTTTCCCATGGGCAGTTTGGTACAGCCTAATACCACCCACCCTGTCAGGTAATATTGCTTACCTAAACAAAATGAAACACAGCAAATGCATGGCAAAATAAAAGTTAATGCATAGTTTAGGGTTTTGAAACATCAAAACTGGTAAATCAAATGTTAAGATTTTTAAACCCTAACTCCCACACTGTCACATGAACTACATGGATCTGAATGCCAAAGCACATTCCAGACCCTAAGCCTGACTTGCCCTGTGCAATGTGACTTAAGAGTTGGGTCCTGTTTTGTTTAGTGGCCCAGTGCAAAGCAAGATAGAAGTTAGGTCCCTTTTAGAACATGATCTGAAGTCCCTGGACATCCTGCATTCCATATCTGCATGTAGTAAGTTAGGACTCAGGTCCTGTTTGTACAGGGCCCTAAAGGTTCTGTATGAAGCAACTTAGGCTCAGCTCCTGCTCTGTGCAGGGCCCAAGGAGCCGTGTGTGATGCAAGTTAGTAGTCAGCTCCTGTTGTGAAAAGGGCCCTGTGGGTCTCCTAGTTTGAACAGAGGCCAAAGTGTTCTGTGTAAGCAAGTTAGAAGTTAGGTCCTGTTTAGTACATGGCCTGAAGGCACCTGCACATTCTGCTTTCTGAACTTGCATGAAGCAGGCTAGACCTTAGGTCCCATTTTGTGCAGTGCTCTAAGGGTTCTGCATGAAGAAATGTAGGGCTCATCTTCAGCTTTGCCAGGGCCTGAAGGGACTGTGCAAGTCAGGTTAATAGCCAGGTTCTGTTTCAAAAGGTCAATGTGTATGTCCTGCTTCTAACTAGAGGTGTGAGAAATTGGACAATTTGCCTAGCAAAATATTTTGCATAATCACCACATTATGTAGAAATTTTCACCTAGGAAAATGTAATTTTGCCTTGGATGGTGATTTCATGTAATGTGAAATTTACAATTCGCAAAATGTTTTCAATTTTGCCTGCAAATTTGCAATGCATTGTGGATAAATAGCTGACATATCATATGCAGGCTGTTTTCTGCACAGTATATTGTCTGTTGAGTTGAGAGCAGTTCAGTGTGGTGCATCACAGTCAATAAACCCTTCAAAATCTCTTTGTTATTTTTGAGAGCTAATTGATTCCAAAATCTAAATTTTGTTCTAGTGCTTCTAGTGAACATTTTTGTTTTGGAATCTTTGGATAATAATTAGTTAAACTTAGGTAGTGTTTTCAGTGCTCTCTGTGTCTGCGAGGGAGTTGAGTAGGAAAGGGTTGACCATGTGTGTGTGTGTGTGTATGTGAAAGCAAAGCTGTCTAGTTCTTAATGTTTGACAGATTTCTCACAAGTTGTGAAGTGTGTTTCAGTTATTTTATAAGTCTTAATATTTTTGTTGGTGTGCTTCTTATTTGTAAAATTTTCTTACATATTGATCCGTTTTTGGGTAACTTTATCTAAACAGTTACTCATTCTGAGTAGTTCGGTTCCTGTTTCCTTTGTTTTAATTACGTTTCTGCTTTATTTTGTATTGGAAACCATTGGAAGTGGTGCAGAAAACAGCAGATTTCAGTCCTGGTGGTGGAGGTGAACCATATAGCAGCATGACTGACATCAGATTTCTGTCTCAATTTACTGTATCATTTTGAGGAAACATTTCTGGACTTCTGGGGCATTTTAGGCAGTGGCAGCACCAAGATTAGGCCTGAAAACTGTTGTAAATGGTGCAGAAAACAGCAGATTTTGGTCCTGGTGGTGGATGTAACCCTATAACAGCATGATTGACATCAGAGTTCTGTCTCAATTTACTGTAACTTTTTTGGGAAACATTTCTGGATTTCTGGGGCATGTTCGACGGTGGCAGCACCAAGATTAGGCCTGAAAACTGTTGTAAATGAGGCAGAAAACAGCAGATTTTGGTTCTGGTGGTGGATGTGAACCATCTAACAGCATGACTGACACCAGATTTCTGTCTCACTTTACTGTAACATTTTTGGAGAATCATTTCTGGACTTCTGAGGCATGTTAGGCAGTGGCAACACCAAGATTAGGCCTGAAAACTGTTGTAAATGGTGCAGAAAACAGCAGATTTTGGTTCTTGTGGTGGATGTGAACCATATAACAGCATGACTGACACCAGATTTCTATCTCAATTTACTTTAACATTTTTTGGGAAACATTTCTGGACAGCTGGGAAATCTTCGGCAGTGGCAGCACCAGATGTGTTACATCTTGGGATGTTGCACGCAACAATAACTAACGTAACATCACATAGCATTATGAAGCAATTTTTAATAGGCACAATACTTGACATTTGTGGCTAAGAGGAGAAACATGTTAAGAGCAGGTGACACCTTCAACATCATTTTCATGAACCATAACACTGACCAACAGTTAAGTTGCATCCACGTATATAGTTTGCAGCGGAGCGGCCAGCACCTGTCGAGGCTGTCAGCTGTCAGTGCCCTGTGCACAAGAGTCTGTATTTTTTAATTCAAATACCTTGTTTGATTGCTTTAACTCAAAGTAAGAATTACTCACCACAGCACATATCCATAAAGTGCTCTTTCTTTATTCAGTGTGGCAAATAAACAATGTAAAAAATGCTTCCATATAACTAAGATAAAACACCCGCTCCCTAAGGCACGTACTTCATGATGCATTAAAGTTATCACACCTAATGCATTTCACACATCATGCTTTCTCACACACAAAGCATGCATGTGAAAACACATGCATCAGGTGTGACATAATGGTAACATATAAGGAATGATGGTGCCTTGGGTGAGCGGGCATTTTATCTTAGTTATATGTAAAGCACTTTTACATTTTTACTTGCACACTCAATTAAAGAATGAGCACTTTATGGACATGTGCTGTGGTGAGTACTTCTAACTGTGTGTTGAAGCAACTCACACCGAGATATTTGAATTCAAACAAATATGCCTGTGCACAAGGCCCAGACAACTGACAGCCTTCAGCAGGAGCCGGCCTTTCATTTAAAAACTCCATGGAGAGGTCACTGATGCAGTGGTGCTGAGAAGCTGCTTGCTGTGGAGCTCCTGCCTCCTCCTCCTAAACTACCTATTTTACCTCTTAAAATATATATATCAAGCTCTAAGTGAGTGGTACAGCCTTTCTAGCAGTGGAAGATCCCTTGTGGACGAGATTGGTGATCCGACTGCTTTTCTTTATTGATCACAATGGCGAACACCGATATGAAGGCCACAGGAGTCAGACACGCTCCGCCCTCAGAAAAAGCCTCTAAAAAGCCAGAAATACCAACACTAATATTGCTTGATGGCTAAACACTCTTCTACTGGGGATCAAGTGTCTCAACTGGCACCATATTGACAGAAGACGCTTTCTTGAGGAGCTATCTCCCTTTAAAGAAACGCTGCAAGAAATTTCTAAAGAAATCAGATCAATAAGGCAGGACTTCACCAACCTCTCGAGGATAGTAGGCGACTCAGAGACCAGAATATCCTCCATTGAGAAGTGGCAACAGAAAACTGACCCTGAGATCATCAGGCTTGACAGCATATCCAGAAACTCCAGCTGAAAGCTGAAGACCTGGAGGGACGGGTCGCGGAACAATGTGCTGATCCTTGGACTCCGGAGTTAGAGGGGAGTGACACCCTGCGTTTTATTCAGCAATTTCTCAACAAGGTTGTGGGGCCCTCACCTATTCACCAGCAATATCATATCGAGAGGCCCACAGATCTCTCAGGCCCAGGCCTCCTCCAAATTCCCCAGGCCTGTGATTGTCAGATTTCTAAGTTATCTGGAGCGTCAACATGTTCTTACAAAAGTTAAAGATCTTGAGGCTATCCTCTGAATAACACCAAGCTTAGGATTACCCAAGATCTCCCTATGAAGTTTGCCAGAGAAGATCTGCCTTTCACCCAGTAGTTAAAAGCTTATTGCTGCGAGGAAGGCCTTCAGGATGAACTATCCTGCTAAATTACTTGTGCAGGTGGATGGTACATGGCACACTTATGAAAATCCGGGGAGGCACTGTCTGAGTTGGCGAAATTGCTCCCGGACTTGTTTTAAATGACTCTCATAACCATACCTACTCAGCTGGTCTCTCATTGCTTGACTTCTATTTTGGTATCTAGTTTTGGTATTGCTGATCCTGTAACTAGTCTCTCCTTTTTATTCTGTTTCCCCTTTATGCTCCTTGCCACTATTGCCTAGCGCAACTTCGATGAAGTAGTACCTGTGGTTTTCTTGAGGTCCTCCCTGGGGTCCCGCATGGTGGTAGGCCTTGGAGGAGTTGAGGCGTGAGGCCTACTCGGCCTGTACTCTGTCCCCAATGCGTCTCGCCTTCCCATTGGTTTTCTGGGTACTAGCATGCATGGGGTCTGTTTCCGGAGGGGCCGTTTGCGGTCAGACCGTTTAGTCCGTCGGCAAACCCTCTCTCACGCTTCTTCCCCTTGGTCTTCGGTTTGTCTCACAGTGAGTCGTACCACGAGAGTGGGTTCCCCTTCACCAAGGGATCTCTCTCAGGTACCTTCATAATTATTTTTATGGGCTGGTTGATTGAGCTAGGTTGATGTGCAGCTCCTTTGTTTTCACTTTCGCTTGGGGGGGGGCTCGTATGGTATAGTCGCCTCGGAGCCCTGTCTTGCGACCTGATTGGGTCTGTGTGGGTACCTATCACGTTGTTTTTGAAAGGGACTATTTTTTTTCTTGGGGTTTGGCTGTTGGACAAATGGTTGAAGGTTATATTTATTGTTGGGATCAGTTTTGGAACTTGAGGAGGTTTTGTGGTACCTGAGGGGTGGGGGGTTTGGTTGTATCTGGCATGTTTGTTATTCTGGATGTTCAAAACCTGGACTGCAAGAGGGATATGTTTCGTATTGTTATAGTTGGGTATTGATATGGGGGGCCTATTATCATTTTATTGGGATTTGTGGGGTTCTATACCTACTCTGGTTCAGTTTATGATGCAATGGAACTTCTCTGTTCCCCAGCGGATAGTTGTTCATTTTGTAACTACAGAAGGCAGTTTAGGGGTGTTGGGGGCAAGAAAGTGTCACCGCTGTTTGGACTAAGTTGGGAGTTCCCTATGCAGCCTATCTTAATCGTATCATTCCTCCTTGAGGATGGCTCTGGATTATGTTAAACTGGCCAGTTGGAATATAAGAGGCATTGGGAGACTAAGAAAAGGGCCATATATTGTTTAATTGTTCTCTGCTGGGATTGATATTTTGTTCCTACAAGAGACCCATATAACAGTCGAGAAACCAATATGCTAAAGGTTAAAGGCTTTTCTCAAGTTTTGTTGCTGGTGCCTCTTCGAAGCAAGGGAGTAGCCATCATGGTCAAAAAGCATACCTTTATTCGGAGAAAGTTATCCAAGACCCTGAGGGCAGATATATTTTGGTGCAGGGTTCCTTTATAACTCCGCTATAGTATTAGGTTCCATTTATGGCCGGTTGGGAAGATGCCAGTTTTTAATGCATCTAATAGATAAATTAAGTGCATTTTGCCAACTCCTTGTTCTGGGAGGATTGGAATATAGCCCATCGCAAGAACTAGATAAAACTTATAGGCCTCTGAAGCCTCCATCCCCAGTGCAGCTGGCGCTGGGACTTGGGCAGCATGTTAGGATTGGCAGACCCATGGAGGATTCTATATCCCTTAGCAAGAGTTACACCTTCTTTCCCACTCCATAACTCTTGGTCCAGGTTGGACTACTTTTTAGTAAGCACCTCCCTCATGGCTAACATAACCCTAGTAGGCATTGAGCCCATTATAATTTCTGATCACGCTTTAGTATGGGTTCGATTCATCCCTTCCTCTCTGGCACAGCTGACACAATTTGGAAGCTCAATACTCAGGTTTTAAAGATGAGCATTCCTGTGCTCAGATTAGATCCCTAATCAGAGAATACCTGGATATTAATCGCTCAGTGACCAGGTTCGATATCCTATGGTGTTCTCTAAAATGTTTTTGAGGGAGAGTTCATTAAACTTTCCTCCAGGAGGAAAAACTCAGGACTCAAAATTTCTTCTCTTATCTGACCAGATTAAAGTGCAGAAAATTCCTTTGCCTCCTCTAAGTCCCTTAAGTGTTTGAAGCAGCTACATAAACTCAAAAATGAATATGAGGGACTGGTTGGGGAAAAGACTGAACTTGCGTTGTTGAGAACCAAAGCTAAATATTTAGATCAAGGGAGAAGCCGAGCAGGCTCCTGGCACTAAAACTTAAGGAAGTAGAAAATTCAAGGTCGGTCCGGCTTTGGAAGCACAAGATGGCTCTATCAAGACAAGGCCCAGGGATATTGTGGAGGTTTCAGATTATTTACCAAAATCTCTATGGTGCTGCACCAGTCCCTCCCTCAGGTCTTCCATTGAGTCCTTCTTTAAGCAATTTGCCCACCTTGTCTTTCCAAGGATCAGGCCGCTTTTCTCTCTACTCCTCTATCCCTGAAGGAGATTGAGAAGCCATTCTACAATCTTCCACCTGATAAAGCCCCGTCCTGATGGCCTACCCTCTAACTTTTATAAGGTTTTGTAGGAATTAGCCCTCCACTTTTGGAATTTTATAACTATCTTCTCTCCTCTGACTCACTGGATCCAACCTTATTGGAAGCAATTATAATCCTGATTCCTAAAACAGATAAACCCTCTCTGGATCCAGCTAATTATAGACATATCTCGCTGCTCAACTGTGATATCAAAATACTGTCAAAATTTTGGCTCTACGCATTAAACAAGTTTGGCAATCACTTTTGAGCAGTAAGCAAGTAGCTTCATGCAGGGCAGGTCAGCTGCCGATCACATGAGAGTTCTTTCCTATGTTTTCCAAGCAGCCCATGCTTCTCAGGCCCCATGGCATTGGTGGCTTTAGATGCCAATAAGGCATTCGATCGTGTCAACTGGGACTTCTTATGGAGTGCTATGGCTAAGTTTGGCTTTCCGGAGAAGTTCATCCAGTGGGCGAAGGTTCTCTACAAAGATCCCTCGGCAAAAATATACTGCAATGGGGTCTTCTTATCCCGCATCCGTTATTCTCGGGCACCCGTCAGGCTGCCCTCTCGCCATATCTTTTCAACCTTTATTTGGAACCCTTGTTGCTCAATCTCAAGGCAGCTCCTGGGATCCAGGGTTGTGCCATTCTCAACAAACCTCCACAATATCCGTCTTTGCAGGCGATATCCTGCTACAGTTAACTAATCCGGCAGATTCCTTGTGAGTGGTACTGAATATAATAGAGCAATTTGGGGCTGTTTCAAATTACAAACTCAATCTGGCCAAGTCCGAGATTTTTCCTCTCAATGTACATGTATCTCAATCTTGTATGTCTCATTTTGGTATGAAATGGACCTCATCTCATCTTAAATATCTTGGTATCTATTTGGCTCGGGATTCAAATTTGGTTAGGAAACTAAATCTGGACGACCTAGTGGACAAAATTTACTCTGACCTGCAAAGATGGGGCAAGCTTCCACTATCAGTAGGTGCCCATATCAGCATTATTTAAATGAATATTCTGCCTCTCTTTTCTATCCCCTGAACCTTCTGGATATTTGATTACCCAAACCTTCTTTAAGAGAATCCATTCGATCCTGACTGGTTTATCTGGAATCATAAATCTCCCAGGCGAGCCTTTTATAAACTTTGCTTACCTAAAGATATGGAGGCCTTCGTCTCCCTAACTTTGAATACTACTACTGGGCTAGCCATCTAATTAAAGCTGGCAAATGGCTTGGAGGAAAGGATGCAACATCCTCTCCTCTCCTTTATGGTTAAGTTTGGATCTCGATCTCATCAAGCAATGCAATATAGACCCCTCTAGTCTGTTTTATTGTCTTTTCAACTCTACCCTGTTGTATTCAAGACTCGGCAGTGGGCACCTGGTGAGGTTCTGAACCAATTTTATGCTACCGCCAAAATTAGACACGTTAAGGACCCTGGGCAACCCCTGATTTCCAACCCTAATATTAGAATGGGAACAAATTATTATCTCGAGTGGCTGCCCCAAATTCAGGGACTCTTAGTGGAAGATTTGTTTGTGCAAGGAGGTCCTGGGTCAATAGACGATCTTCTACTAGTCCTTAATATCCCCCTGAATGATTTCAAGGTATATCAACTAAAACACCTTGTCAGTAAAGAATTTGGAGACACTGTGCCGGGGTCGGTGATAAAGCCCCTACTCAAGTGGTTAGAAATCTAGAGCTAAAAGCTCACAGTGTATCCAAGTTATATTTACATCTTTTGAAGGTTATTATTCCCCCTTAGCTGGTTCCAAATCTTGGCCTCTACTCTCCTCGGATCCTTTGTTCACATGGAGCCAAGTTTGGAGAGATTTGCATACATATAATACTCTCGATAAGAATAGGCTATTCAATATTTTGTTGTCAACAATATGTATATTCGCCTGTTAAAAATCAAAATTGATCATTCCAGCTCCCTAATTGTCTCAGATGTGGTAAAGACCTGGGTAGTCCCCTCATATTTTCTGGTATTGTTCCAAGGTAGCTCCATTATGGAGAGCTATTCGGGACAACTTAGACCCATTCTGGGTCTGCAAGATTTCTTTACACTAGAGATTTTTATTCTAGGAGATTACTCAGGTATTAACGTCAGAGAGAAGATATCACATGGCTCTTATCTCAATGGCGGTTAAGAGAGTAGTGCTTCGTCACTGGTCAGATAATTTAGAACTCTCGTATATGGATTGGGTTGAAGAAATGTCTTTGTGTTTTAAAGTCGAGAAGCTGATAGCCAGCTCCAGACTCTCTCCTTAGCTTTTCAGAAAAAGTGGGGTAAAGCGTTATGCTTGTACCTGCACTGAGGCCCAGGTTCATTTGACCCATCTGATTATTGATGGCATCTTCCCTTTTATGGTCTCCCTGGTGCTTTCCCTTCTACTCAGAACCAGTTCTCAGTAGAGCTGCGTCCCCCTCCAGGTTCTAAGGACCGGCTGCTATCTTGCTCTCCTTTCTAGACTCATCAATTTCCTACTCTCTTACTTATGAATTTTTGTGTATCCTTCTCCTTTCAGCTGTGACACTCTTCTTCGGGGAGGATTTTATTTTTCCATGCTTATTATTCTGTATTTTACTGCTAGTAATTGTCACAATGTTGTCTTTTCACCTGTATTTACCAGTTCGATGTTATTGTTATTGAAACTGAATAAAAGAGAATTTCAAAAAAAAAAAAAACTCCATATATATGGAATGCAATTGCATTACACATCATTATACTGTTAAAAGGAATCTTGTAAGTGTAACCAGCTCTAAAGTAACACACACACCACAAACAATAAGGGAATAAGGTGTTTATTAGGGAGGGTACAGGACACGGTACAGAATAAGTATAACAAATGACAGGCAGGATCAGGAGGACAAGGTAATACAACAATAAGCGGGAGAAATAATAGAGACAGAGCAAGAAAAGGGATTGAATTATGTAGGGAGCATAAGACAGTAACAAACACAACAGCAATGGTCAAACAAATTATTTTACATACAAAATAAAGAAACAAGAGGACTTAAGTATGTAGATTAAAGAGGACAGAACAGATTTGTTTTTTTTTTTATTTTTGGGGAACATACAAACAACAGAATAGAGGATAGAAAAATAAAACAAACAAAAGACTAATTAATTATTGCTGCACATTAGCTGTCAGTGGGGCCACCATGCAATTCAAACAGGATACCTATAATTTTGTCAACATCATCCTGAAGTTTAACAATCTCCTCTCCAGCATCATTAAATTCTTGTCTGAAATCATTTAACTCCTGTTGAATCTGATGGACTTCTGACAGGACAGCTGATAAGTCCACATGAGTCACTGCTCGTGGAGTGAGGCTGCCTATGCTGCTGCTGGCTCTGGACAAGGGGGCAATGGTGGGTCTTGATGTTACTGCAGACTTCTGCTGTTGTCTGGTCTCACAAGCCCAGCAAGGATGCTTAACAGGTCCAGCTCGCCTCCCTCCTGCTCACCCCTTCAGTGCTTATACCGCACTGCTCCCCACAACTGCAGTTGATTGCCACCACCTCTTGCATTTGAGGTCCCATTGAAGTGGGTGGTGGTGCAGACTGTGTTCTGCTGGCCACTTGTCCCGAAGTGGGAAACAGACTTACCACAACACACTTTCTGCCCACTTAGATTGCAGGTGACCACTGGGTCACTTGCCAAACTTACATCAAAAACTCCTAGGCAGGAGAACTTTGGGGATGATGGGGACATGGGAGGGTGGCAGGTGATGCCCCAGGTATTGACTCCTCCTGCTGCTTAGAAGGGGCATGGTCTCCCTGCTGCTTGGGCAGAGGAACACGTATCCTGGTGCCGGGAGGGGCACTGTCTCCTGCTGCTGCTGCAGTGGAAGAGCTCACTTCTTGCCTGTTTAGACTCAACTATGTAACCACCAACGAGAGAAAAGTCCAATTTTGCCTAATTTCACCTTATAGAAGCACAAGGCAAAATTCAAGATGATATTGGGTGGTGAAATTTCCCGAAAGGCCATAATTTCATGAATTGTTTACGCTAGGTGAAACTGGCAATTTTATGAATAAATAAAATCTTGCTGCACCTCTACTTCTAACAGGAATCTGCACAAAGCAAATGATGGATCATGTCCCTTTCATGCAGGACACAAAGGGACATTTATTTATTATTTATGTATTGGAATTTTGGTAACCAGGTGAGCCCACTGGAACCAGAGGTTGCTTTTCAGGCTAACCTAAATTACTTACAGGCAATATATTCAGACAATTGACAGCTACAAAGACGATATTAGTTACAGGAAGAATAGAGAGACAGTAGGTTTACATGGTATGGGAGTACAGTAACAGTTCTAATCTACAAACATGAGACATACATGGCCAGAAAAGTATACTGAAGGAACCAAAGTGCATACTGAAATCACACAGCACCATACAGATTAAGGCACATATAAACATTATGACAGAACATCTCTATGGTCAAAATGTAAGAGGACATCAAGTTAAGAGCATCACCAATGACAACATGAGCAGCAACATCTTTCTAGTAGCAGACCTTCAATCATTTTTTAAAACCCAGGGAAGATGAGTCTTGCAGTTCTGCTAGTAGAAAATTCCAGTGATATGGTGCAGAGTATGCATAGGACCTCTTGCCTGTTCTTGTTTTATCCTGGGGACTTCAAGCAAGTAGAAGTTTGAAGATCAAGGTCAGCACTTTTCAGGTTTGGGCACTAGTACTGTATACCTACTAGATTTTTGAAGTATAAACTTTCATAAGCTTCAGTGTGAGGCATAGCAGGGGTACAACAATATTTCTAACAGGGAGGGTTGTTGGTGAGAAGACTTCACATGGGCGGGCACCAGCTGCAAAACAACTGGTCTTATTTACAGAACCTTGAGCCTGTTGATCTCAGAGTTTCTAAGAAACTGGAACATAGGGCACCATATAGCAATGTGGGAAGCAAGACACTGTTTGTAATGTCTTGTCTCCAGCAAGTTCTGAATCAGGTCCTGCATCACTCAGGGCCCATAGGGCCCTGAAGTTTTGAATCAGGTCCTGCTTCACAGGAAGCAAATTACAATCAATGTTTCATATATTAAGGATATTAACTTGGTCCGTGTAGGGGCCCTCGGGATCAGGATCTGGATTGTTCTCTGGCATTCTGTTCAGTGGCATTCATGGAGAGGTGCATGGGGCAAGTTAGGGTTCAAGAAATATTCAAGACATAAAGGCATCTTCATAATTTCTTTATGAAAATTTGTCTTGTAGTCTTATTCTCCTATTGTTGAGGTGTTACTGGATCTATAAAATTCCTGTGCATTTAGCAGAACAATTAACTATTCACAAGTTTTGAGACACTGGAGTAGCTAAAATCAACTAGAATCCACCTCTGAGTGAACATTTTCAGATGAAAATGTAAAATCTAGAAGGTGTGTGTTCTATCAAAGTCAGAAAAAAACATATTGGAAGCTACCGAGTATAATGTTTAAATGAGCAAGGAACATGCAGTACATGAAACAGTGGTTTCTAATTTCAGAAATGCCCTTTAAGAGCAAATACTTTTTCCTCTCTTGAAAGGTCAGAAAAAACATAGAATTTGTGGTCATTCCATGTCAGACCTTTATTATTCTTTGCAAGATATCAGACTTTGTTTATGTCACCTAGATCTGTAAAATTGCTGTAATAGTAGTTTTCCTCATTAAGGCCAACTGCAGAAATGCTTGAAGACTGATTTTGATGACACGACACTATATTGGTTTTCCTGAGGATTACAAACATTGTTTCATGGGAAATGGGGCTTACAACTCAGTTAACTCAGGCAAATTGGACTAGGAAAATACAGTGCAAAGACTTGTAAAGCCATCTTTGGGACACCAAGTAAACCAAAATTATTTCCCTATCTTGACTCTCAAGCTGTTTTGTCTTTGTATTTCTGTATATCATGTCTCTAAGTCCCAGTGAGATCCTTTGCTCTCCTTAATCCTAATGTCTTTTAATAGAGTAGTGTTCATAATTGGTAGTCTGAAAGTACAATTGATTTTATATACCTGCACTCTAACTGCCAACCCAGCATTTTCAACTGCTGTATCTCATCATTGAACCAGAGGTCCTTCAGCAAGAAGTCACTAGGTGAGAACAGACAGGTTCAAGGAGTCTACTGCCTCTGCCAGAGCCATGTTGTAGGCCTTCATGCCAACAGAGATCCCCCGCAGGAGGTGTCAATTAAACAGGAAGTGACCAAAGACACAAAATTATTATGGATCCAGGTCCCATCAGCAGTAGGACTGTATCCTTCCACATTAAAGGTTACATTTTTGGGTTGTGATACTGAAATCCATGCTGCAAAGGTCAAACAAAATGACAGGATTCTTCTATATTTCTCCAATCTCCATTTCTAAAGAAAACCAGTTCCAGTATGTCACGCTTTCCATTAATTGTTGGATAAATCTCTTGTCTGAGCTATGATTCCATGATTTGGAGGAGTTTGAGAAGAAACATATGTATATAATGGAGTCACCAAGAAAACATGTTTTTGCAATTTCAATGCAACAGCAGAAGGCTCTCAGCAACTGTTTTCTGTCTCATTATAGGAGTTATAGAGAAGGACTGCTCAAGAACTCAAACCTGCCTTATATGATTGGGTCGGTCACACAAAGGAATTGGTCTGCTCTAGATAGCAAAACAAAACAAAATTCCTATGTGCTGGAAAACTGCTCACATAACCGCCTCTTCAAATCTGGTGATAAGACCTCCTTAAACTATTACAGGCTCTTTTCTATTCTCCTTTTCTGGCCAACTTTTAGAAAAGGCACTAGGTCAGGACCGCATAAACAAGAAAACACGGTCAACAACAGCGAAGGCAAAATGGTGCTGTCAATAACCGTGTTTGACCAAAACAGCAACTGCAATAACAACACCAATGGTAGCAGTCACACAAACACAGCAACCACTACTATGACTCTTAACAAAACCTGAAATTTAAGTTTTTATGAGGGTTTCATTCACCCCCAAACTTATAATAATCAAATCCATGGGGGTTGGAACCGGGACAGGAGAAACTTAGGAGTGGTGTTACATCGAGTGAGGGGATAGAAAAAATAAAACTTGGTGGGAGGAACTGGGGTTACATCGGGCAGGGGACATAAAAAAATAAAACTTAGGGGAGAGGGAAATGTAAAATACAGAATGTGGGAAATCAGGAACAGAACCCTGATCTTCCAGATGATTTCCTGTTCTAGCTGCTTAGAGCCTTAGGACCCTCCACCATGGGAGCAGCTCAGTAGAATGCCACACTCCCAGATTCTTCTCTTTTCCTCCACTGTGCCGAGACAGCTGGGGTCACGGTACCTGCCTTACGCTACACTATCCCTGTAGCTGTTCAGGCAGACGCTATTCTGGAAGCGTGATTTTGACAGTGCTATAGTGGAATCACTATTTTCACCTGATAGGTTAGAAAAACTAGTGAACAAACAGCTTTGAGAATACCTCAATAACTTCATTATTATTACTCAGCTTAATTTCAGCCTTCAGATCACAACATAGTACCTCAGCTGCTCTGATTAAAGTTCTTGTCCACAAACATACAAATGTATCCATATTCTTAAGTCTTAGTAAAGCATTCAACACAGTTGACCACATTATTTAACTGAGTAAGCTTGTAATACAAAGTTTTAGTCCTTTTGCTGTGTCCTGGTTTACAGAGTATCTTTCCAAGCATCAGAAGCAGATAAAGCAGGAATGCTACTCTTCTTCCTGTGTTCCTATCTGTAAAGGGGTGCTATAAGGATCCATATTAGGGCCATTCATAGTTATGATTTATACCAATGATCCAGGGGCAGACATTCTAAATGCCAAACTGCACTTTTATGTGGATCATACTGTCCTAAATGCTACCAGATCCAGCCTGGTTGCTGCAGTTATTGTTTAGCAATTTACATCTGGTCAGCTCCAGAATAATCTATGTTCCTCTATCTTCTAAATACATCAGAAACTAAGTATATGATATTTTCCCTATGTGTAAGTAAAATATGAATACTCCCACTTCTAGCATCACCATCTTGGGTGACAAACTGTGCATGTCAAGACCTTTCAGGTACCTTGGCATTTGCCTAGATAACAAGCTATCTTTTAATACGTATACTGATAGTCTTTCTAAGATGTTACACTCCAGGCTAAGCTTTACTCAGTAATAAATTCTGTCTTACAAGGGACACAAGAAAAGATTTGTTCATGTGACTTTTTAACACCACCATAGTCTAGTATTGTTAAAAATTAATTCAGGTGACTTTTTAATGCTACTAGGCTACAGTGACATATAAACATAAGATCCATCAGCAGAAACAGGCCTCTGGTCTATCAAGTCTTCTCAGTGTGCAGCTAACACCCTTACTGGAAGTGATTCTGAAACACAGCTAGCAAAACTAGATGTGCTTTATCATAGAGCACTGCACTTTATCACCTGTCTGCCTTCTACACCACATCATTTTACACTCCTTAGCTGTAGGCTGGCACTGACTTGCTACTAGAAGGCTTAGAAATATGCAGCCAAGGTCCTATAAGGCCCTCCAGAATTTATTGCCAATTTATATTACAACCTTCTTTTGAGGTGTATTACACTTTATAATCTAAGAAAAACATTATCATTCTTCTTAATGTCCCAGGGCTTTGTACCCATTTTGAAAACTGTATTTTAGTTGGCTTGCCCCACTCTGTGAAACAAGCTGCAGGCCATGCTTAATCTGAGCTCACTATTCACTTTTAATTCTTTCAGTGCTCTTCTTGACTGTCACCATGTAGAAAAATGTGAATGTTGCTAATAGTCTTGTTTTTATCTTTAATTGTTTAAGATAGCTCTTTGTATGTTCTCCCTTTTTTCTTTTGCTGTGTAACATCCATTGAATCAGTTTATATTAGAACCAGACCCTTTATAGTATCATGTTATAATTTCACTTATCTTTACTGTTGACTGCTGTAATATTTTACTGCTCTGACTCTTTGCATTGTTGCCAGGCCTAACCAGGATTTCCTTGTAAATGAGCATTGCTCAATGGAGCATATTTTCTGGTACTACAAATAAATGCAAATACAAATCTCAGATATAAATAATAAGACCCCCCACCCCTTAACTGCTATGTTCTAGCCTTGAATGGCGTATCATTGAGAAACTTGTGAATGATCTCAGGAAAACTGGCCACCAGATATATGCCAGGCATCCATGACACACACCAGGTCCATTCCAGAATGCAAGCTTCTGCAATGAAAACTAACCATAAGGCACTGATGGTAAACACCAGGGTCTGGATTTTGAGCAGGATGAGATTGCCACAACCTCTGTCTGCACCAAAGATACGATGCGCCGGGCTTAAGGCAGTCTAATGGGATTTGCTATCTCATGCAGCAACTGATGCAAGTTAGACCATCTTTTCATGGTTCAGCTTGTGTCAATCCCAGGGACTAGTTTACTAAGCTTGCACCCAAATTTAGCTCAAGCTGCCATAAAGTCAGAAAACTGTTGCAACTGCATCTGACCTTTAAAATTGGGTGCAGTCATGGGATTGACACAAGCCCTGTGCTAACCTTTTGAAAATCTGGCCCCAGATGTGTGACCAGTATTATAGATTATAGAAGTAACTAAGGAGTTACTAAAGGACATAAAGTGTGTACAACACTCAAAACACTGATTTAAGTGTATGGTGAATTCAATCTGGATTACAGTATTACAGTGGAGGAACCATGAGTAAAACCATGTCCAAGTGGAACATTTTGGTATGTGTTAGCCTCCGGAAGAAAGTAGACAGATGTTGCAGTTCCTCAACTGGTTGAAAGCAATGATAACCTATTCACACTTATGGTATGTCCATCACCTGAGTTTAGATTGAATTGTGGAACAGAAAATGTATCATACATGTGATTTCCTGCATGTGAAATGTTTTGAAACAATTTCTATCCAACAGATCTCAGAGTGCTAATAAGAACCATGCCAAAACTTCTCCTCATCCAGTGATTATACAATTGATAACTCTAGCATATGCAATGAGTTTTTAAATAGTATACAGAATATAGATCTAGATCTAGATATAGACATACATATATTCCTCCTGATGGCATATACATATTTTTTAATAGAATACTTACTATAGCAGCATGATAAACACTGCTATTCCTTTAAACTGAGCATCTGATTTTTCACTCAGTTTGATCTTTGCACATATGAATTCAGGACTTGTTTCTTTGAGGAATCTTGTGAAGTAGCAGGTTGATCTAAAGCACATATTTAATTAGGAGGTAAGAACAAAGTCGGCCCTGTGGCAAGGAGGTCTGAGGCATCCATGCCTTACCTCCTGCATGCCAGTGACCTGTGTTTGTGGTGCAAGCAGGTCACAGAGGTTGGTTGGATAGGCATGGATTGGCCATTCCAATTAATGATCGTTCCCCAGGTGGAGGCCTGGGGATAGCATGGGTTGGGGATGCTAATAGACAGCAGGGTGCCATGGGACCTATAACGTGTATGGACCTTCACTTGTGCACGCTAACATCTGTGCCCTGGCAACAGGGAGGAGGGAGGGAGCAAAATCAGGAAAACAGTGGGGATGCTGGAGGCACCATGATGCCCGAGCCACACTCTTGGCAACTAGCACAAACGGCCAAACTGGATTCATGCACTGGGGAGGATGGCCCTCCTCTCCTGGCCCACCATGGGGGGACCTGTGGGAGATTTGCTGGCACCAGGCTGGGAATCAGGAGATAGCTACACAGTTAGAGGAAAGAAGAGAGCTGTCTTGAAGAGAAGAGTCAAAGCCGCCTGCACCAAGAGCCCCAGGAGATAAACAGAAACAAAAAGGAAAAAAGAAGGTAAGAACAAAAAATAAATGCTTTGTCAACATGCGGGCTGAAAACAAAACAAAATGTAATTTGTTAGATGCTGAAAATAGAGTTAGAATCATGATTTTGACCATAGAGGGCTTGTTTTCTCTTTATAGATACAACACCATACACTCCCTGAAAAGACATATGGTGGTGCATCTATAAAGGGAATATAAGCAAAATTAGCACCTCTATGGTAGGAGTACTGATTCTAACTCTACTTTCTATTTTCAGCATGTTTGCTTAACACTGTCTTTTTTTTCTTTAAATGGTGACATAACCTCAGAAATGGTTCAGCTTCCAATGATAGTTTCACTTGTTGACACCCAGAAGAACATGCAGATTATTGAATTACATCATATAATTCCTTAGCAGAAAATATTGTTTTGTCTGGGGAAGGCAGTCATCTTATGTTTTCCATTTTGAACTGATTGTCTAAAAGTTTTAGCCTAGATGATTGTTTCTTCTGTAGTCATGCACAGTCATATTCCATCATGATAAGGATGGTAGATATTTTCATAACTAACTTAAATATACGTTTGATGTTAGCACATTAGCAGAATAAGCACACAGCATAAACACAAAGACAATGTTATGAATTACCTGTCATGTGAAAGTCTCTGCTTGTTTGCTGGAAAGCACTTAACCCGAGGAGCAGCAGAGTACATAAGATGGATTTTCAGTTCCTCGCAAAGACCTTCTTGCAGTGTAAGAAAGAGACAGTCATGCTGATAAATAGAAAAAAGAAACATAAAGCATGCAAATGTAAAGTCCATTGATAGACTACTGCTGATTACAATGCAAAGAGACAATCACTTCCATTTCCTTCATGGATTCCTGAAAAGTAGCGCAATGCTGTATTCCTTGGCTTGTTTTTAATCTTGCCATTTTAATTATCATACTTTTATTTTTATTACTTGTTTCTGCTGTGCATCATCCTAGCACATTCTAGCATATCTGTTGCTTGTAAATTCCTTGTTCAACTTTGTAATGATTTATAATGCAATGCTGTTGAACTATATGCTGTTACCTGTCATAACCAGGACCCTCTTGCAATTGAGCACTACTCAGTAAAGCTTTTTCCAGGTAAAACAAATACAAAAAAATATTCTCACACTCTAAGTACTGTACACCTCAGATTGTTTTCTCAGACTGCTATGGATTGTGAACTAATATGATTCTTGTCAAATGAATATCAACGTAATCCATATAAATAAATGTGAAAATGTGTGGAAAACAAATGGAAGTAAAGGAAAGGAATTTGGTTTTGTTTAGCTCCTGTGTGGTCCTGACTTGGTGCACATCTGGTCTCCACAACATGTCACCCAAGCGCCAGGTGCCACCAACCCTCCTCTCTGGAGGTGGAGACTTGTCCCAGGGATGATCATCCTACCAGCCCCAGCTGGTCCTCTGGCACTCCTGGCTCACTCAAGATCCCAGTTCACCAACATCACAAGCAGCTGCACTGACAGGCTGGCTTCAGATGATACAGTTTATGATATGTATAACAATTTGTCATTATCAATGCTCAAAATTATTTCATGTGGTATGATTTAAAAAAACTGGGGAGGGAATTTATTGAGATATTAGGCCCTGTGCACTATGCCAGCATGCTGTAAACACTGGGCACATAGGCATAGATATGCAAGAATGCCATGCAGTGGGGGTCCCATGGATTCCCGGTGTTATTCGCCATTGGTGCGTTGGCCTGGTGCACACCCGATTCACCAACCACAAGGTCAGCTACACACCAGGGCAGTCCTGGGAGAGGAACAGAGGTGTACCCGCACATCTATGCACCATGTAATAGAGGGGTGCATAGTGCTGCACACAGGGGCATAGTAAAGTGTTAAACAAGGCAGAGAGAACCCTGTCATAGCTACTGCTTGCACTGTGCAGACACAGAACCCTGCCTGGTCCAGGCAGCTGGTTTAGACCCCCCAACAGAACCCCTGCCCCTGTTCTATATGCCAGCCCACCCACCCCTGCACACATCCATTGCTCTGTCCCCATAAATGCAGACCCCCGCACCATCCATGCCCCATCCCCATATTTGTACACACCCCAACAGAGCACCCTCACAGAGGACCCAGCCAGTACATCACATTCTGCCTGCCCTGCCTCATGATCCAGCTCCTCTGTTCCTCATTGGTGATCAGCGGCACCCGCATGGCACCAACACCACCTTGTGTCCCCTGTACCTGCAAGTCGGTTGCCACGGCTATGGTCAGTGGTGGCAGCGCCCACTGCCCTTTTTGCGCTGGCCAGCCAACTGGCTGGGAGCATGCTGCTATAAATAGCAGCATGCTCACATCAGTTGGATGGTCAGCATCCAAGGAGGTGTGTGGAGGGTTGTGCCACTGGCCATCCATAGCCGAGGCACTGACTTGCAGGTACAGGGGATGGGGGTGTTTTTGGTGCCGTGGGAGTTGGGGGAGCCACTGACCACCAATGAGGGGGGCTGAGGAGCCAGGATCAGGGGTAGGGGTGGTGGAATGTTATGTACTGGGCTGGGTCCTGTATGAAGGGCTCTGGTTGGAAGGGTCTGCACAAACACAGGACGGGACATGGATATGTGCAGCATGCATATCATATAGGTAGTTTGGGTATCCCATGTAGAAGGCAACCGTGATTTAGCACTTTCAAAAGGGTGACTCAATCATGGCACCTGTGCACAGGCTACCTGGCAGGGTGGCAACTGGATGGGGGGTAGGTGAATATAGTGGTGGGATGTCACTTATGTATACACACGCAGTGGGGTGGGAAGAGGGACCACACCGTGTGATGGGCAGCAGATGAGGGAGTGAGGGTTTGTGGGGTGTAGTGCAGCAGTGGACTGTTGAGCTGGCCATGTGGCATGGCGAGTAGATGGCAGGCTGGGGTTGGGATGGTGCCGGGTTTGGTTCTGGGTACGATACTGTTTTTAAGGCTATTTAAAAGATTTTTTTTTTTCAAGTTTTACACACACCCCCAACATGCACCCCCTGGAGTTAAGAACTTTAGTAGGTAGTGCAGGGGTATAGCCTCACATAATATAGAGATTGGCACCTTCTGCAGTTTGCCGCGAGTATACATCGCTTCTAATTCATTTTCAGCAATGTACACTGCCCAAATGGCGGCGCTTATTCCACAATTGCCGTTATCACATGGAATCGGTAGTTTTATGTGCACAGCATTAAAACATTCATATAATTATTTCTGTAAGGGTATGTAGTTAAGCACAGCTTGTCCAAACAGTGACATCACTTTCTGTCTCAAGATTATGTGAAATGGCTGCTCTCTCGACTTAATTTAAGAATGATTTAGATATTTTTATCTCTGGACTTCTGACACCTATGGGTAATCCTAATACATCATTTAAAAATCTTTTCATGTGTTTTCACTCAACTTGCAAGAAAGACAAAGCCCCAAATCAATGCAACATGCATCCATTTTGTTATAAAGGAATTGTGGAACAGAATGAATTACATCTTTACTGCTATACATGAAAGTTCATTAATTTCAGATAAGACTCTAGAGGAGGGATATAGTGTATAAATACTATATTGGCCAGTTGTGGGGAAATCAATATAAAAAACATTTTTATAATATGAATATCTTCAGAAGCACTACTTGATTAGAGAAAAGCAGAACAGTTTTCCAAAGAGTCATTGAAGGCTTATGGTCGAGCACCAACCCTAAAACTGAGATATCACAGTATCACAGGTTGAAACCCCACTAGAGCCAAATGAGCCAAATACTGTGTGACTCTGAAAAGAAGCCTGTCAGTTAGAGTGTGCAATGACAGGGAACTTCACTTCATGAAGTACTTTACATTTGTCTTTGCATCACCCATAGACACAGTTTGTATAATTTTCACTTGGTGAAGTGCCGGCATTTGCCAGGCAAAGTCTATAGACTGACACTTCACTAGGAAAGTAACAGCAAAGAGTCACTGTACTTAGTTTCACATGGCAAAGTAGCATTTGCAGGCAAGACTATACAAAGTGTTAAATTTTTAAAAAGTATTTTTTAGTTGAACTCCAGCCCTACCTAAGATACAAACAGGTCCAATAAAAAGCTTTATCCTAAATTCTCCACCTCTAACACCCACTTACAGCCTCCCTCCCCACATTCCAGATGAGTACTGACACTGACAGTATATTTCACATCCCTATGGATATGTGATGGTCCTCATGATACCTGCAAAAAAATCCAGCACTGGAGGAAGATGCCTTCCTTCTTTCTAGTCAGTGTACTGCAACAGAATGAATGAACTATGAAGTCCTCTTATATCAGCACCTAATTGGCTGGCAGACTAATGAAGATGGCATCTTGCTCCAGCGCAGGGCACTTTTCTTTATTACAGGTACCACAACCCTCCAGCAAAGCCATGCCTTGATATGACTTTCTTATTAGGACTTGATATAAGCAATATCAAGATTGATCCAATTGTATGGTCTAATCATCATGCCAAGTAGTTCCTTTTCAGGGTCCTCTGGAATATCACTTCACTTGTGAGTGACCTGGTACCACCAAAGTACAGCCTGGAGCATAGCAAACTCCTAGCAGAACTGGACATCTTGGGCATGATGTCAGCTTGTGCCACGTGAGCCGAGAAGGCCGTGGAGTGCTATAATATGGTACTTATGACTGCCTTGGACTCCCTGGCACATTATCATGCTCATTCCTTGACATTTCATCTCAGCTTACCTTGGCACAGTGATGAGCTGTGGAGCCTGAAGACTGAGTGATGGAAGTTGAGAGTTTGTGGTAGAGATCCTGCTCAGAGGAGGACAGATTGTGCGTGGGATACATTATGGTGTCTATAGGTGGCAATCACCCTGAAAAGACATTGTTCCTGTCAAGATGATTGCTGCAGAAAATTAGTACCTCAGCTCTTCCACACCATGGGCAGATTGATAAATCTCTCTGTCCATGATCTTGAATTAGCTTTTTCTGCAGAAAGTTCAAGGAGTTCAACCAAATCTTTATGAAAAGGTATCCTCCAAAGGGCTGGGATTTCCTCAAGGGCCTGTCATGGGCTGGCATGGTTAGCCAGCTATGGAATTAGGCACTTTGCCATCCTGAGTTGAGTTTCTGCCAGTTTTAGAAGAGGAGATGGTCTTTATGGTCTTTGGGATATGCACCACCTGCTGGATTTTGGACCCTGGCTTACATGGCTGCTAATTGGTTATCAGGAATCCCTGGGGACCATTGTCACCAAGATTAACAGATGCTCCCTTTCGGAGAAGGTTTTCCCACATAACTGAAAGGGCTGTGGTGAGACCTCTTCTGAATAAAACATCTTTGGACCCTGTTTCATGAATTACAGACCTGTCTTAAACCTTCCCTTTCTAGGGAAGGTGATCATTGAGGTGGTGGTGCAGCTTGAAGCTCATTTGGTTCAGTATGACATCTATGAGTCTCTCCAGTCAGGCTTCAGGCCTCATCACAGTGCCAAGACTGCTCTCCTCAAGGTACTCCATGACCTCCTCTTTGTGAGAGATATAGGGTGTATATCCATATTGGTCCTTCTAGATCGCTCACTGGCATTTGACACAGTGGGCCCTAGAGTGCTATTGGATCACATGAGGTACTATGTGGGACTCACTGGCACAGCTTTGGGCTGGTCTGACTCCTATATGACTGGGAGAGTACAGCAGGTGGTAATAAGTAATTTCATCTTGAGTGCTGCTGCACTGAACTGTGAAAGCTCAAGGTTCCATCCTGGCTCCCATATCATTTGCTGTGTACATCTTACCATTGGGTGAGATCCTCAGGTTGACATGGTGTGGGTTTCACCACTATGCAGATTATACTCAACTATACCTATCCTGTGCACCTGATGAGGAGGAATAACATGGTCTTGGTGATGGAGTGATGCTTTGGTCATATCAACAACTGGATAGCATCAACTTGTCTGAATCTTAACCCAGGTAAGACAGAGATAATGTTTATCGAACCCAGTTCCTATAAGTCAACAACAAGAAGTGTAAATGTCATCATGTCAGCATTAAGTGCAATACACTTTGAGCTGTGGATGAGGTTAAGAATTGGGGTGTCACCCTGAACTGCAACCAGACTCTGAAATGTCAGGTGTTAGCTGTAGTTCAGAGTGGCTTTGCCATACCATAATACTGCCTGGACCAAACCACATCTTGTGCCTGGTAACATGGTGATAATAGTACATGTCTTTGCCACCACATGACTGAATTACTGCTGTGCTCTATACTTAGGGTTATCTTGAAGTTTGATACAGCATTTGCAATTGGCCCAAAATGCTGCAGCTTGGCTAGGGGCCGGAACACTTCAAAATGAGCACATAACGCGGTGGTGTACAGTCTCACACTGGCTGCCAATTTGGTGGCCTATCAACTTCAAGAGATATGGAGGGATTAACCCACAATAGGGCATGGGTTTACTAAGCATTAATCAACATTTGGGGGTGAGGGACGAGGCTGCAGGCTGAGTGACTTGAACCACCCAGGCATGGATTAATGCTCAATTAAACCTATGCCCTGGAGTTGATTAATCCTCTTATAACATGGACAATGTAATGTTAGAGGTTTATCTAAAGAAATATTAAAATAAATATTTGTGAACATGCATTTGTAATAAAATAGACCTTCCGCCTAATGGGTTTGTCCTTCTGAGGATGCCGTAGTTGTAGTTCTCCACTAGGTGGATTTGTCCCAATGAGGGTGCCATAATTGTACTTTTTTTTGCTTCTCTGGTGGATTGATCTGAAAGGTCACTTTACAGTGCTGTCAATCAGGATTTTGTGGTCTGGCAAGGCAACTATGGGTATAATGGGATTAATCAATGGTCAGGTGACCTGTTTGGATGAATCAGAATACAGGACTTTTGTACCCATTTTATAAGCTTGATTATATACAGTGGTGGTCACACACACACACACACACACACACACACACCATGTCCAATTGCCTTGAAATGCTGCAGTCAGTGAAGTAATCATGCTGCTGCAAATCCATTGCTTTCAAGGGTAGTATGATCCAGTTGCCTTGGGATATCTTAAGGTCATACAGTACTGCAGTAGAAGGTAACTTTTTCATTACTACTCACTGTATAGGCACCAAACAATTTGGGTTCTGACTTCCTGGAAAGCTGCTGCTTCCTGCCCTCCACCCCATATCTCTTTGCTCCATTGATGCCATCCTTTTGGAAGTTATTTATTCTTGACTAAAATTTTAGGACAGCAGAGCATTTGGGTAGCCACTCCATGTTATGACCTCCTTCGACCAAGCATTCACTTGGCCCACACAGTGGATGCCTTTTCAAGGGAGCCCTAAAACTGATGACTTCAAGCTTGCCTATGGTTTTAGTTTTATGTATTTATTGTTTGATAGAAACATAGAAACATTGGCAATGGCAGAAAAAGATTAAAGGTCCATCTGGTCTGCTCAGAGTTCCCTCCATAATGCTTCCAACCTGAGCAACCACAAAACCTCCACTCTGTCTAAGCCATGCTTGAAAACATTTATGGTCTTGGCAGCCACCACCTCCACCACTGCAGACTGTTCCAGGGCTCCACCACTCTTTCTGTAAATAGAACTTCCTCATATCCCTCTTAAACTCTCCCTCCCTGCCAGTCTCCACTCATAACCTTAGGTTCTTGACGCTGTACTCCTGCTAAATAGTTCCTGCAGTTCACCTTGTTTATTCCCCTTCAGGAACTTGAAGGTCTCTATCATATCTCCCTTCTCTTGTCTGGACTCCAGTGAGTATATGTGCAGTGCCTCCAGACAATCTCTGAAAAAATCTGCCCTGTTGCCCATGAATTTTCTTGGTCACCTGCATTGGACATCTCCAGCCTGTCTCTGTCCTTTCTTAGGTGAGGATTCCAGAACTGAGCACAGTATTCCAGATGAGACCTCACCAGTGACTTATACAGAGGTAGTAATACCTCCATTTTTCCTGCTGTCAGTAGCCCTTATGATACACCCCAGCATTCTATTACCCTTACTATTGGCCTTATTACATTGGCTCAGTTGTTTGAGGGTGTCACTAATGATGACTCCCAGGTCTCTTTCCTCTGAGGTAGTGCTCAGTTTAATCCCTCCCATGCAGGACTCTGGATTTTTTCCTCAGATGGATAACTTTTGCATATTTTGGCATTGAGTTTGAACTGCCAAACCTTAGAACACCTCTCTAGCCTTTGTAGATCTCTCTGCATCTCCCGATCCCTTCATCACTATCTACCGTATTGCAGAGTTTTGTGTTATCAACAAAGAGACACAACTTGCCACAGATGCCTTCTAGTGTTGCTGATGAACAAATTGAAGAGAACAGGAGGTAGCCTGTGATTATGGTGACCGTGATTGAGTGCTCTCAAAAAGGGTGACTCAATCACGGCACCTGTGCACACTGCTACCAGGCAGGAAGGACCGGATGAGGGGTCTGCAAATATAGCGACAGGATGTCGCTATATGTACTACAGGCATGGAGGGAATAAGCATGCCATGCGATGGACAGAAGGGGAGGGAGGGTTTGTGGAGGCGTACTGCAGTGGTGGGCTGCCGAGCTGGCCCCTGTGGCATGGTGGGTTGGTGGCAGGCTAGGGTGCGAGGGTGCTGGGTTGGTTCTGGGTGTGCATTCGCTTTGTTGCCCCCACCGTGATTTTGTTTCCTGCTTTTGTACCCCCTGGAGTTGAGAATCCTTTAGTAGGGGATGGGGGCAAAGCTCCTGCATAAAAAGTCTCCAGTGCCCTTTGCTGTGCACTGGGAGTATACACAGCCAAAATTGATTTTTGGTGATGTACACTTGCCTTAATGCCGATCACCTTTCCATAATCACCATTATGACATGGAACCGATCAGGACCCAGAACAGATCCCTGTGGCAACCCACTCATGATCTCCCTCCTTCTGATCTGACCTTGTTTACACCACCCTCTGCTGTCTCTCCTTCAACCAGTTTCCTATCCATTTAGCTATGCCATGCTCACACCAAGGTCCTCCAGTTTTTTCAGCAATCTTCTGTGTGGCCTGAGTCAAGAGCCTTGCTGAAATCAAAGTAGAGTAAACCCACATCATGGCCCATATCTACTAGCTTTGTTACCCAGTCAAAGAAACAGACTGGTCTGACAAGACCTAGAAGCACCAGGTAGTTGGCTATTTAGTCATCAGTAATGGATTTGTAATAAAACTGTTCAATGTTGCTCATACACAGTGTGTACTGTTTTGTTGTTTTCGAAGTCTGCTCCTTGCCCTGAAGCATGCGACACCTGTTGGAACGATGTGGCATGGTATTTTTTTGTTATGGTCTTACAAGACATCCCTGCAACAAATACATGCAGTTTGCTACCCATAGACTGTTGCTGTCTAGATAGCCCACAAGGGTCCACTTAGATAAATGACACCGTCAGTTTACCCACTATAGAGGTAAGGCTGACAGGTCTGTAATTGCCAGGTTGCTCTTTGTCCCTACCACTATGTCTAGGAGGATTAAATCCACTACCATCCATTCTTTCAGAACTATCCCTGTCTGAATTATGCTACTGAATAGCACTACTGGGGTTAAGACAATTCCATAAGCACCCTTGGATGCATCCCATCCAGTTTCGGTGCTTTATCTACCTTTGTGACTTCAAGCCCCTTCTGGACCCTTTCCTGGTAAATACTAGCTGCCTCATTTCAGGAATGCCCTGACAAGCACCATGATGCCACTTTATGACAGGGTCCGTTGTCTTCTTCTTGTGAAGATATAGCAGACGTAATCATTAAGGGCAGCTGTTTTTGTTGCTTTTGCTCTAGTAACCTCTTTATTTATTTTGCTTTGTATTTTATTAACTTATTTTCCTGTAAGGTGCTCTGAGCCAGATGGAATGGGTGCCATATGAATAAAAGTTATCTTGCCTTAATACATTTGGGCCTGGAGAGGAAGAAGGTTAAATGCTAGTGTGTGGGTAGAGCTGGGGTCACTTTGATATTTTCACTTGGGGCTGGGGCTTGAGCACAGAGTCAGGAGGTGAAGGGTGTGATTATGTGGCTTGGCACAGCACAGCACAGTTGGGGAAGGGATGTGAGATATACTGGCAGCATTTATTATTTTTATTATAGAAGACTGCTGGGACTGTGGGGAGGAGGAGGGAGGTGGATACTATTATTATATTCAAGGTCTTCTTCCATGTCTCTTCTTTGAACAATTCCTTTAAGACACTGCAGCTGTAGTTGGAGGGCAGCAAGTTTGTTGCTCAAATAAAAAAGACCAGAACTGTATTTTTAGATCAAAATCTAGGTAATTTTGTACTATGTGACTTAGAAGGTAATATCCTAAGACATGTTGCTTCATTTAATTATTTGGATGTTATTCTGAATTATAATTGGTCTTATCTGGTATTATTAACTCTGCTTGTAAAACAACTCCTCAATGATTGAAAGGCTTGTATAAACTGAAATATTTTCTATCTTATGATGCTAGGCTTGTGGTTGTCAGGGGATATTATTGCCACCCTTTGATTTTGTTCCCCAGTCTATTGTAATGCCCCAATCTTCAATTTGAAATAGCTGAATATGGCATACAGTATAATAATATTTGTTGATTTGTCCCACTTTCTCTCATCACAGAAGGCATACTTGTGAATTGGTAAATAGTTACTAACATAAAACTTCAAACACTGTATAACATTAAGTTAACACACAAAACTGATAGCCCGTACAGAGTAGCTGAAGGAGTTGCTCCAAGTTAAGGTGCTCTGTCTGCTTCATGTATGCTGTTAATCTACATATCTTCAGAAAAATGCATTTTGTTTGCTGGTTGGGATCAGCTAGGTTCTCTTCTCAATTTTTCAGCTCCAACCTATTCAGGTGGGTTACATTTCCTTCCTGGAAATCCTGGATCTAGACCACCAAGAATTAGGAAATTAAGTGTTGCTTAGCATAGCATGTTCAATATACCTGTGACTGTATTCTGTTAACTTCTTGTTTGCTACATTTCCTACCTTACTTGCCACCATCTATAATATCTGCCCATGCTTCATTTTCTGTTTAATGGGCCTTTCTGTAGTTTATAGTGTTCATGCCTGTAGTCCATATATGTTCATATTACCATACTGTATCCCATTCATGCCTGTAGTCCACATGTAGTCCACACTCATTGGCCGTAGTCCATACTGTATTTACTCAGAGCAACTTTTCATAATCCATTCATGCCTGTAGTCGGTATTGTGGCCTCCTCATTAATTAACAACTGTACTTCCTCCTAATCAGCCATGCCACCAGCTTGTCCTGCTGTTTGTTTTCTCTCTCTCTCTTCCAGGGTCTGTGCTCACATATTGCCTTATAGTCATACTTAGGGCTTTGTTCTCATTAGATAGTCCTTTATTCTTAAGGGCATCTATGCCCCAGCAACATCAAGGGCATCAGTACTCACTAATATCTATGGAGTACAGCCCTCAGGGGTTTAAAGCTTCAACTAACATCAGAAGCCTAATGTCCCACAAGGGCTTGCTACCCTTTTGATATTCAAACCGAACAGTAATTTGAAGAACAGGATGGGACCACCATGCATCATTCTTTATGTGGTTTTCTCTTAGCAGTCATTCATTTAGACATACTCACGATAGTACACTTTTTCTTTAGCCATTCAGCCCAAGTTTCTTTGGCACTCCCAAGTCGGAGTCTTCAGTGTGCTGGAGGTTCCTTTAGATTCTGAGCCATTCTCTGCAGCACCATCATAAGGACTGTAGTCTCAGCAGACAAAGGCACAGGACATATTCTATTCCTTATCAACTTGATGCCGTGTATCGTGATGTTTTCATTCATGCTGTTCTTGCCTTCAGCATAGTATTTTGCAGTTTTACTATGAATGTATTTAGAGAAATCCATCCTGAGGTGGGCCTGGATAGTGTCTTGTCTAGTATGCCATGACATTTCTGCTTATAGGAAATTCACCATACTTCCCTAAGGTACCTTTAGCCAAAGTGGGCTTTGTCCCTGCAGCACCTCTAGATGTGGAACTCTCCTCGAGATGGTTCCTGTGCTCTCATGACAGGTACCTTAAAGGAGTGTAGTCTGTTTCTATGGGAACAGAGTGTCAAAATATTTATGGGCATAGGCCCTCAACTCCACATTCCAAGCATTCGATCTCAGCTGCACAACCATTCCTACACCTGCAGTATTTAGTTGCTTTAGTTGCCTACTAACCAGTGAACCACAACTGTAATTTGATATTGACCAATGTTTTTTTTTTTCAACAACACATTAGAGAATTGTTTTTTCTGTGCCTTTAGACTAATAGTTGCAGTCATGGGAGTTTGGTAAGCCATGGGTCTCATTTCCTATAGTGATAGCATAAGATTATGGAACTGGGCAATATGATTTCAAGTTTCAATTGATGAGAGGCTAACTAAACTTTCCAGTGGAGTTAGAAAAGTCAGAACCAAACTATGGTCCTGACCCAGAAGTAAAAATTGACATGGGACCACATTGCATGCTGCTTTAGATTCTTACCTTGCATGAGAGATTGCTACTTAAATGGCGACATCATGAAGGAGCAAATGATAGACTGCATTTAAATGTGTGTCTGCATGTGCAGTAAAATTAATACTGGAACTATATGGCTATTCATTGTCAGTTCTCTCCTGTCACTGGAGATGCTCCATCCCACATTAAATGAGCAGCTGGCAGAGGGGCACTGATTCAATCATGTTGTGTTTTCAGACAGAATAATTGTTCTGATTTATGGTTATCACCTGTATTTCATGGTGCATGATCACAGTACAAATTAGGCTAATTTTCAACTGCTGAATTTCTAGTTGTCCTACTGTTTTCAATAAGTGGAAAGATTCACAGATCCTTTTAGCATAGTTAGGCCCTGCTATGTCTGCAACCTTTATTTTATGAGTTTAATGGCCTCTAAGAAAATGTAAATGACCCAACTGCTGAAAGAGCACCAATTTAGCAAAGCTATGGAAAAGGATTCATAACAGTTTTATGTAAAATATAACTATAGTTATGTGGCATTGATTTGAGGTCCTTAAAATTGTTGCTCTGTCTGTCTGTCTGTCAATCTGTCTTTATCCAACATATGTGGAGTAGTTAACCTTCAAACAAATATATTATCGCAGTCACACACATAAACTTATAGATGTCATGTTGTTATCTTCTAATGCTTTCACAGACATCACCTGTGAATGCAAGGAAGATATGTTGCTAGAACAGACACCAAAATGTCTGCAGCATGACTAAAGATGTCACGTGAAAGTACAGAAAGGTAAAACTTACTCAATTCCTTATGAAATGGCCTGAAATGGAACCAACATTCATAAAAGTTTAAAATTAATTTCTAACAAATTGTTTATTTAAATCCATCAGAGTACTTATGCGGAGGCAGACATGACAGAGGCCGATCTGATTGTGGCACCAAAAACCTCTTGAAATCTCTTTAACTATCTTTTGTACCTTTCAAAACAAGCATTTGTCAATGCCTACTGTTCGCTTGCAGGTATTTGCAGTGGTGTTTGGCATGTGTGGTGCTTTACCCTAATGCCCTGTGCGATTGCTGGTATTTGCACAATAAATTGTCAGCATGATCTTTTGTTACCCCCCATTGTGCGCTACATAGGCGGAAACACATTTTGGGCAGGATGTGAAAGATGACAGCTGTACTGCTCATAAGGAAGTGTGGTAAAATGCCAATGTTGAAAATCTGGAGTGGAAATATTGAAAATTCGTGAAACCTACGAGCTGCATGGAACTGTGAACGACGTCATAAACAGTCATTTTTAGGAATTTTTCACCAAATTTTCAACATTGCCATTTTAAAACCTGTGCTAATGAACAGTGTCACTGTGATTTTCTTACTGTGTCCCATATTGATTTTCGACACCGACCGCGCCCATTGTGCACTACATGGGGAAAGACATTTTGGGCAGGATGTGAAAATGACAGCTGCACTGCTCATAAGGAGGTGTGGTAAAATGGCAATGTTGAAAATCTGGAGTGAAAATATTGGAAATTCGCGAACTTACGAGGCGTGCATAGGAACTGCGAGACGACGCTTAGTAAAACAGTTAAATGTAGGAATTTTTCTCCAAATTTTCAACATAGCCATTTTAAGATCTCTGCTCATGAACAGTGTCACTGTGATTTTCTTAATGAGTTCTATACATTGATTTCAAGACATCGACCGCGCCATTGTGCGCCATATGGCCGGGAAACATGTTTTGGGTGAGATGTGAAAATGACAGCTGCAGTGCTCATAAGGAGGTGTGTGGTAAATGGCAATGTTGAAAAATCTGGAGTGAAAATATTGAAAATTGGTGAAACTTACTTAGCGCATGTGAGGAACTGCGCAAATTTAGACTCATAAAACAGTCATTTTAGAATTATTTCACCAAATTTTCAGCACAGCCATTTTAAGACCTCTGCTCATGATTAGTGTCACTGTGATTTTCTTAATGTGTCCCATATGATTGAGTTCGCATTACCCGACTGAGCCATTGTGCGCTACATGGGCAGAAACACATTTTGGGCAGGATGTGAAAAATGACAGCTGTACTGCTCATGAGGAGGTGTGGTAAAATGGCAATGTTGAAAATCTGGAGTGCAAATATTGAAAATTCGTAAACGCATAAGCGCATGAACTGCCCAACGATGTCAGAAACAGTCATTTTAGGAATTTTTCACCATATTTTCAACATAGCCATTTAAGACCTCTGCTCATGAACAGCATCACTGTGATTTTCTTAATGTGTCCCATACAGTGATTTCACACACCCATCTACGCCATTCTGGCGCTACATGGGTGAAACACATTTTGGGTGAGATGAAAAATGACAGCTGTACAACTCATAAGAAGGTGTGATAAAATGGCAATGTTGAAAATCTGGAGTGAAAATATTGAAAATTTGCGAACTTACAAGCCTCCGTAGGAACTGCGCAATGCAATGCTCAGAAACAGTCATTTTTTGAATTTCTGCACTAAATTCTCAACATGGGGTTTTGGGACCTTTCATGAATCGATGTCACTGTCATGGTGTTATTTAAGGCCAAAGGGTGATTTCATGCAGTGACTGCGCAGTGCCCGGTGAAATCACCCTTCTGGCCTAAATAATGCTATGACAGTGACATCATTCATGAGAAGGGGTCCCAAAACCCATGTTGAAAATTTGGTGCAAAAATTCCAAAAATGACTGAGATATGCACAAAGTTGAAACAACCCCATGTAGCCCATTATACAGCTTACCAGCATTTCCTCAGTTCGTGGTCGGCTTTGAAGAGGCAGACGTGTTCCCGTCCACTGAAGATCATCGCTACCGGAGTCCAGAGGTGCGTATGGGGTGGAGGGATGTGGGAGGCAGGGTGCGCAGTGGGTGGGTGCAGGCTGTGGGAGGGGTTGGAGATGCGCCACAGGACCGCTTTTTGTTTTACAGGAAAAAAAAAAGACAACGAGGGATGTTTGCCACGCTGGGGTGGGCTCCAGCGCGGCAGAAGATGTGGGGGCCGAGAGCCGACGGGGATTGGGCACCCCATCGGCAACCACGTGGGGGCGCCAAGGGAGCTGACGGGGATTGGGCACCCCGCCGGCAAAACAAACAATGGTTTGCCACACTGGGTGGGCTCCCAGCATGGCGGCAGGATGGCTTGGGGGCCGTGGAGCTGACGGGGATTGGGCACCCCTTCAGCAAAACAATAACTTTTGCCATGCTGGGGTGGGCCTCAGCGGGCAGGAAAGCTTTGGGGTGGGCGGACGCGCGCTGGGGAGCGCATGATGGAGGGGACAGCGGTGACGCTCTGCATGGCAGTGGTGTTTTCCTTTGAAGCAGAGGAACACCGTAAATCTACCCTACTTCCATCTTTATTCTGATCAAGCTAAGGTCATTGGGAGTTGTAGTTCACTCAGGCTGGGTGAACTACTCAGAACTAAGGAGGGGCCTTGCAAAACATTTTGAGCTTGCAAACTTTCTTTTAAACTAATGGCTGAGTCACAGTAGGACTCAGACAGGACTTAGGCTAAGCATTAAACATTCTATTTTAACATGGATTTGTTTTGGAGTATTTGGTGCATGACTTCATAAAGAGCTGTTCTGGGTCACATACTATAAGCTGAGCTGCCCTACGAGCAGTTGGTGAGCATGGATGGAGGCAGGCATGGCAGATGCCCCATGTCAGCAGGAAAGGAGGGTAGGAAGTGGTGTTCCATATGCGACCATGCATATAGCAGCAGTGCTACAAGAAATGAATGAAACCTTGTAAGTAACAACAAAATTATATTATTTTGGAACCCAGGTCAGTATAATAATAACCAGGAGAGTAGTAGTAGCAGACAAACTCAGAAAAGTTACCTCTAAGGGACAGTCGTAACAGTAACTGATACTGGTATAGTTTGTAAATATCAAAACTAAACTGTGTTTTGTGGAAGTCACGTGATGAGCCGATCTGGTAAGATGCGCCCGCGCCTCTCTGAGACCCAAGTGGCTGATTTTTGTTTTAAAATACGCAATAGCGGTATTTAGTTCCTTTCCTCGCTCAGAGTTCTGTTGGGTGCTTCTAGCTGTTCCGCTGCCTGGCAGAACTGGGTTTGTGGCGGTCGGAAGGAGTGAGACTGAGTGCTTCAGAGGGATTTCGGTAGGCCGGGCCTGAGCCTCGAAAGGCATGGAAGCCAAACCAGTGGAACGCTGCGGCTCTACACCAACGGTCCAAGCCCCACCCGTCCGTTGATGCAGATCAGGGAGAGGACTCTGATAAGGAAGGGGGTGTGGGTGGCACTCACTGAGGACATCAAGGAGATTAAGTCCTTGCTGCAGGGTTTGGTGATGGATTTCTCTGAGGTGAAGCTGCCCTACACTCACTGGCCCTAAGAATGAGTGATGCTGAGGCCAGAATTTCCTCACAGGAAAGAAAAGTCTCTACGCTGGATCAAGAAGTAGTGATGATTCGGAAAAAGTCAAGAGACTGGAAGAGAGGTTGGAGGATCAAGAAGCTAGAAATCGCAGGAACAACCTTATTTTAGCAGGGATCCCAGAGAGGGCTGAAGGCCTGGACTGCATCTCCTTTATCCAGGATCTGCTATTAAAATGTTTGGCCCTTCACCTTTGGGAAGAGTATAACTTGGAGAGGCTCATCGAGCACTACGGGAGGACTCCCCACTGCCGGGGCCCGCCCAGAGTTATAATTATGAGGTTTCTCAATTATATGGAGAAATCTTATGTTCTTCAGGTGTTCAGACAGAAGAAAGGAGTATACGGACATTAAGAAGAAGCTTTACTTAGCAGGGATAAAGTTTCGATCCTCTATCCTGCTACTCTTATGGTGCGACTGCCATCTGGAGAAAAGAGTTTCTAACAGCTAAGGATGCAATGGAGGGCTCTGCTCTGATTTTCCAGATCTTTTCAAATCTCCAACCTGATTGTGTTCTCCTATATGAGGATTACTTTTTTCAGGAAGAGGACTTCTGGGAGTTAAGGAGTCCTTAACATGAGCTACTGAGTAAGCTTTTCTTTGGCATAAACTGAGACATTGAACAGCAAGTTTTGGATTTGATTTTGAGGGTTTCCTCCTTTCCTTTTTTTTTTTTTTGCTTTAGTCTTGTGCTCTTTCCCCAGGAGGGGAGGAGGGAAACGAAAGGAAAAGGACGGGTACATGAAAAGAAGATTAAGGAAAGACTGGGGTGACTAAGGCCCTTTGTTCAATGGATTTCTACGCCACCAATTAGGTGGATTGGACTCTCTGTGGGACTAGGCTTAACCCGGGGGTGGGGTGTCTATATCAGCAATTAATGGGGTTTGTTATGATGGAATAATATAGTCTCTAGTTGGAGGCGCTTATTGGATGAGTTTCTGCCTGCTTAGACAATATGGGGAGCGCCTCGCTTGAGGTTTAGAGGGGTTTTTTCCTGTTGGGCATCATGTATATTTGGAATTGTATGAGGCACCGCTTATTTATTCAATGGGGTTTGGTTTAACCAGGTCTGAGGGGATGTAAAGCTAGTTTTTCGGTAAAGAAGCCAATGACTGGGTTTTGGGGGTCAGGAAACGGATTCATCCATGACTCAACAGGAAGCTGGAGGTCGGTCTTGGGACCGGGGATGGGGAGGGTTTGGGGAAAGACAGAGAGTCCTCGATTGGGATGCTTGGAGTAGACCTCAAGAATGGATTTGTCTTGATCCTTTTCTTAATTTGCTATTAGCTAGATGGTATTATACACTGTGATTTCTTGGAATGTTAAAGGTTTGAGGGGACTAAATAAAAGACTGACAATCCTACGGCAATGTGGAGCAGTGGGGCTCATATTGTGGCTTTTCAGGAAACACACTTATTATCGGATGAACTAGATTGTTTAAAGAAACGCTGTGGGTCAGGTATATGGAGGAGGGAGGGAGAGGCGCCCATGGGGTTGTGATTATAATTAACAAGTCTTGTCCCTTTGAGGTGACCCAGGTTTTGACCCGACAGGATGGTAGGGGATTTATGTGATGGGCACTTTACATGGTAAGGCAGTAGTGGTGGCTCTCTATATATGGACCAACCCCACCACAACCTGAATTTTTTGCCTCAATAGAGGAGAATATTGCCCTGCCTCTGCCACTCTTTGATATTAGCGGTGATTGGAATTTATGTTTAGACAACAAGGAGGATAGGATGCCTATGTTTAAAGGCCCCAGGTCTAGGGCCCAATTAGCTCTGGCTAAGTTTTAGAGGTTACAGGTTTGACAGATCCATCTAAGCTTTTTCCTAATGGGGTTCTAAAATGACATTTTACTCAAGTGCTCATAAAAGTCATACTAGGATAGATTTTTTTTTTTAGTAAATAGAGTGGCATTGGGGAGGTTAGAGCATTCTCGATCGAGGGTAGAACTCTTTCAGACCACTCTCTGATTCAGATGCAATGGGAACCTAAGTCCCTACCTCCCAGACCTTATAGGTGGAGGCTTCATGACTGGCTTTTTTGGTGAAGGAGAGAAGGGATGAGTTAGAGGGCTCTCAAGGAATTTATTAGTGTACAATTGCTCTACATTGATGGATAAGAGGCTAGCTTGGCTTTACTTGTAAATTTTTATACTCTATGGCTGCTAAAAATTTAAGCTGCTAAAGAGAGGCTAATTAGGATGGCTTAAAGAGGAATTTCTAGAGGGGGCTATAAGCACTCTGTCGCAGCAGGAGGGGTCGCCAGAAGAAATAGATAGGAAGCTTAAAAGCTTAAGGGAGGAGCTGTCAGGGATTTTGTATGGGAAGACTGAATTTTGTTAAATAAGATCAAGGCCCAATATCTCCTGCAGGGATGTTCGGGGCATCTCCTGGCAGCGAAATTAAGGAGTGGAGGCCAGTCAGACTGTTACTTCGCTTTCATATGAAGGGAGGCTAGTGACGGACCCTCAAGATATGGTTAGGCATTTGTCTCATTTTTGAAAAGATATACCAGGAAAGTGCTCGGGGACGGAGGAGGTTAGGGAATATTTGAGGGAATTCAACCTCCGTTAGTGGACCTGCTTTTGATAGGGAGTTGGAAGGTCCTATAACATCCTCCGAGATTATTGAGGTGGTTAGATCCTTCCATCAGGTAAATCGCCAGGGCCTGATGTATCTTAACGCTAAATTTTACCAAACACACATTCAAACTATACTTCCTGTTCTAAAATAATTTTTCATACTATAATGCAGGATGGTATTGATCATTCACCCATCTATCAAGCATATGTCACATTAATACCCAAACCAGATAAGCCAAGGATGTTTTGGGAAGCTATAGCCTATAGCTTTAATAAATCAAGACATCAAGATACTTGCAAAGATCTTGGCTAATAGGATCTTGACTGTGGCTCCAAGCCTAATTAGTCAGCAACAAGTAGGCTTTTATGCCGGAAGAGGAGCAAAGACGTGTTTAGGAAAATACACCATATTTTAAATTCTGCCTGACTCCGGGCCCCTTAGCCTTGATCTCCTAGATGCTGAAAAGGCATTTGATTGTGTTCTCATCTATTTTTATTTACTACAATGGAGAAGATGGATTCCCGGAGGGGTTAATTAGGGGTATCAAGAATCTATTGTGCACCTACGGCTAGAATTTTATGTAATGGTTATTTGTCGAGGGAATTCTGGCTAAAGAATGGTACTGCAGGGTGCCCTCTTTCACCGATACTGTTTAATATTTACTTGAAGCCTTTGTTAAGATACATTAAGAGGAGGTCGGGTTCAGGGAATCGGGTCGATGATTTGGTTTTGAAAATCTCAGTCTTCATGATTTATATATTGCTCCACCTTTGAGATCCAGCAACTGGCTTTGAAATGGTTAGAGAGCTAATAGATCGGTACTCTAGGGTTTCAATTACAAACTGAATCTCACTAAAACCCAAATTTTACCTCTGACTCCACATGTTTTAAAGTGGATTTTGCACCCTGGGGATACAATGGAATGATGATAAGTTGAAGTACTTGGGAATTTGGATTACAGCAAACCAAACATCTGGTGCAGATGCCAACCTGGGGAATTATTTCGAGATCTCGGGATATTTTAAGATGGAACAAACTCCTTTGAACTTTACGGCACGCTTGGGCATCATTAAGATGAACATCTTGCCGAGGGTGCTATATCCGATCTATTTGGCTCCTTATAATATCCCGTTAAGTGGTTTAAGCTAATTAGGAAAATGTTGACAGGTTTCCTTTGGAGGTAAGCCTCCCAGGATTAAACACAATGTGTTGTGTAGGCCGTATTTAGAGGGGGGGTATTAGGCTACCTGATCTTCAGGCTTACTATGTGGCGGGTCAGTTGGGCTTTATGGCCCAGTGGGCGTGGACTTGTATAAGGGAGAATATTGTCCTGCTTGGTTACAAATTGAGAGGAAAGTGCTGAGAGGTATGGGTTATTCCTGATTCATTGTTATACGTTGGGCCCAAAAAGGAATGGGCAAGGTAGGGGTGGGGAATCCAATTAGGAAATCATTGGAAGCCTGGTGGTCACTTTCACTCCAACCCAAAAAATGTCTGGTGAGGCCTAGGGATCAGCCTATTCTGGGTAACCCTAACCTGACCATAGGAGGCTTGGTGCTGGGGCAAAGGTGGGGCGGTATATTTGAAAGGTCTCAGTCTGAGGGATATGCAAAGGGGGGGAATACTCCTACCACCTCAATGTGATGGCCTGCCCTTCTTCCAAAGGTTACAGCTTAAGCAATTGATTATGGGAGTTTGGGGGGATGGGGGATTATTCAGACAGTTTTCTCTCATGGGAAAGTTTGAAGGAGGCCATGCATAGATCTAGTTCGCTCTCCCGGTGTATAAACTTCTCCTGAATGCCCGATGTTCCAGTGCCTCACTGCTGTCCCTTATTGGGATAAGGTGTTGACTTCTAGATTAATGTGGGACAGTATCTGGGAAGCCACTAGATATAATGTTATTCCTAAATATAGAAATATGCAGATCTTTGTGGTTCACAATATCTATTATACACCCACTAAGCTATATTCTAAGTCCTTGAGACAGACAGATCTGTGTTTCCGTGTGGGACAGCAACAGAGGTTGCTTCATATTCTATGGAGTTGTGATAAGATTTCTCCGTTATGGAATAAGATTAGACAGGGCTTGGACCCCAGTTTAGATTACTCAGGTTATTTAACCCAGAAATTTGTGTGTTAGGTGATTACTCTATGGTCAGGAGGGTCACATCAAGATTTCACCTTGCTTTAATGGGGTCTATTGTTAAAGCATTCATTCTGAAACACTGGAAAGATGACCAGGCTCTCTTTCATACTTAACAATGGGTGAAGGATTTTATGGGGGCTTTAGCCAGGATTAAAAACACCTAACATCTGAGGGTAGACAGGAGGTCTATAGTAAAGGTGGGTAAGTTTGGAGGCAGCTACTCATAATAGGAAATAACTGATAGTATACCGATCTGCCTGCTGGGTGGCATTAATAGAGGGATATGAGCTGGGAAGGTGGTTCTCTCAAGAGGTAGGTACCATGGGTTTTAGGTCTTTTCTTTCTTTTGTGAAGATCCCCTATAGAATGGGTGGTTATATTTGTTAACTAGTGCTGGAATCAATATGGATCTGACTGGGATATGGGTTTGGCGAGGATGAACTTGAGGTCGTTGGGACTTTATCGGATTGGGACTCTCTTTTCTTTCAGGGACACACTGGATATCCACTCGAGATGACCAGGTCAACCAGGATTATTGGATGTTAAATGTTGTAAGTTTCATTTTGGGAAGCTCGAATATGGGAGAAGGAGTTGTCTCAATTTATGTGGGACATGAGGCTTCCATATGATGTTCAACTTTTGATGGGGTGGTATCCTTGTGTGTATAAAATAGGGGATGTACATAGTTTGCACAGCCAGTTTTGGGGTGTGCTCTGGTTTTCCAGGTTTTGGTTTATGTTTGTATGTCTTGTTGGTATTGAAAAGAAATAAACTTTTTCTTAAAAAAAAAAAACTGTGTTTTGTGTATTGTTATCCTGGTGAAGGCATTCAACTCTTTATATGGTTTCTAAAAAATTTTGAAACAATTCAAACAGCAGTATATTATCAGCGATAGCTTTCTCTCTGTCTCTTGCTGTGAGAACTACATTTACAGTTGCAAAAGCACTCCTTTATAAGATAAACAAAACAAGGTTACAAATACTGTGAGTACACCTCAGTGAATAAGCATAAATGTATGTCCTTAATAGATCAGGGATCAAAACCTATTTTAAAGATGTATGTGGAATTCAAGGATGGAAGCAGGGGGGTCAGATGTGTGGGATGTAACTTTATTAAGGTGCAAGAGGAAACTGAGGAGATGTGGAATTTACATGTGCAAACTATTAAAATTAAACTTTTGGAGGAAACATAAGGACCTTAACCACAGAGATTACAAACATAAAAGAAAACAGAAGTTTGGAGGCATTAGTGGGCAACATGCTAAGGGAAATGGGACTAAGCACCATGGCCATGACCACTATGGAAATGGGTCAGTCCCAGATTAGTGTCTAGGGAGAAAAAGGGCAGGAAGAGGTAGAGAAAAAATTTAATTTTTCTAGACAGTGGCTGATGCTTGTCAAACCAATAATAGAGGCCAAAAGGGAAGGAGGGCAAATATCTATCAATCTAACACATATATAAGCATATGTTCTGTAATAGATTTGATCCACTGTCATGCTTAGGGATAGAAACAAGGACACAGAAGATGAAACATATCTAGAGGTTACCAAGAAGGTAGTAACTGGGGACTCAATAATCAGATTCATGGATTGGATGGTATGTGAAGGGACAAAGGTAAACAATATGGTCACATGTTTTCCAGGTGCTAAAATAAATGATATAAGGAGGAACATTAATGGGTTACTGAGAAACAGAGGAGCATACCTTAGGGTGCTGATACATGTAGGTAACAGTGTTACTGGAACAACATCTGAAATTCAAATCAATCAAGATTTCACTAAACTTAGGGAAGAACTCTTTAAAACTAAATGTATACTAATATTTTAGCAATCTTACCCATCCCAAAGGGAACATGGAGAAAATAATGGGAGGTAATAAAAATCAACAAGTGGCTGGACGACTGGCCTTATAAAGCTAATTTATTTTTTCATAAAACATTGGGGCATATTATTTGAGAAGCAGCATCTATACTCTAAGGATGGCTTACATATCAATACTAAAGGGTAAACATTCTGAGTAGCAGATTTAATGGATATCTTTAATAGTGATGTAAACTTAAAACAAGGGCAATAGGAACATAAAATAACTAAGAAAGGAGTTAAGTTCCATGGGGATCAAAATATACAGTCAAGCTTATTTAAGCACATACCACTTAAACGAAAATCCCATTTAAACAAATAACTTTTCTCTGACCCGATTCATTTCCTATTCAAGCCATGTATCTGAGCCCATTTAAGCGCATTATTGCTGCCAGTATAATTGCATATTTATGGTTCACCTCAGATGCCTCTCAGTGCCTTCTAATGACTTTTGCCTTCTAATGATGCAGCTCTGTCAATTCAGCTTCTCAGCTTTTCCTCTTAACTCCAAATTAGCTAAGCTCTTGATCTACTCTGTAGCCCGGCACCTCACAAACTGATGTGGCTAAACATATAGGTGTATCACAATCCCAAATATGTAGACTGGCAAAAATGAGAGCCAAATTGTCAGGAGTACTAGGCAATGGCAACCTTCAACAAAAATGGAAGCATGATGGTAAAGATACCACTGTTGAAGAAATCTTGCTCAATGGTTTGAGCATGCTAGGGCTGCAGACATGCTGGATTCCAGTTTCCTGCTTTAGGTGAGAGTAAAGAAACTTGTGGAGGCAATGGCAGGCAGATTTTGAACCAAATAACAGCTGGCTATGCTGCTTCAAAATACAGCAGAACACTCATCTTTAAATGGAGTCATGGCGAGAAAAGATGTGGCCAGTGGCTCAGCTGACCACTGAATTCAGTCTGTCCTCCCACAGATCCAGGCAGAATGCCCACTAGATTGAGTCTACAATGCTGATGAGACTGAGATTTTCTACTGGTGACCCCAGATGGCACTTTAACATTCAAGGCTGACAGCATATCAGATTGTAAGAAGTCCAAAGAGTGATTAACAGTAATGTGCAAATATGGATGTCTCACACAAATGTAAGCTACTATCATAGGCAAGAGCCAATACTCTCAGTGTTTTCATGGTATTGATGTTAAGTCCCTACCCATAACTTACAAGACTAATAGAAATGTGTGGATAACCACTGAGTTGTTTATGGAGTAAGTAAAGGATTTTAACAAAGACGGCACAGAAAAAGGAAAAGATAGTCCTTCTCATTGATAACTGTACAGCCCTCCCCATCTCAACCAATTAAATGTGCAGCTTGTCTTCTTTCCCCAAACACAATGTCCTTGATCAAGGAATCACATAAAATCTTAAGTGTCTGTGCAGAAAATGGATGCCAACCCATGGTATGCTGCCTTTGACAACAGTTAGCCTGTATCTTTCCTGACTTGGCTAGAAAGCTAACAGTTCTAAATGCTGTGAGCATGCTTCTCCAGGCTTGTTCAGAAGTTAAACAAATGACCATTGAAAATTGCTTTCAAAAGCCGGTTCTACATGGATGGGGTTGGTGATGGTGAGAAATCTCCTGAGAGAGTGGCAGCACCAGGAATCATACTGCAAGATGTCTTTGAGAGTTTTGTGCCATCAGATGTCAATCTACAGTGTACCAGGCTACTAACCCATGAGTAGATTGCCACCACAGCAGTTGCAGAAACTGACCAGCCAGATAAGGATGGCAAGACAGATAAGGCTTCTCCTGCTCCACTGTCAGAAAACATTCTATCACAAATGCAGTGCTTTTAGTTCCTGTGGAACAGAAATTTCAAAAAGAAGATATAAGTAAAGTAATGTGCTACTGACTGCACATTCCTAAGCAACAAATTTCACATATTCTTTTCCATAAAAACTATCACATGCTACACTGAAACTGTAGTTGCACATTAAACCAGAAATTAAATAAAATATATATATAGATCTATCTATCTATCTATCTATCTATCTATCTATCTATCTATCTATCTATCTATCTATTTATCTATCTCTTTTCCATAAACAACTTTCACATGCTACACTGAATCTGTTGTTGCACTTAAACCAGAAATTTAAAAAAAAGTATAATGATAAATATCTCAATAAATGTCAAATGAGTTTATTGTTGGATCAAATATTGTTATGCTGAAGAAAATAATGTCAACAACTTTGTGGGGGGGGGCTTCAAAGGCAACCTACTCTGATGTATAATTGGTAGCATTTAAACATTGAAGGGCATCATTCTGTGGGAGTGGTTCTGTAGGTTCAAATGGTTGAGGTAGACTGTATTTATTTTTCACACTTGCTATTTTCACACTATCTATGGCCATGTTATTGCCGCAAATGAGAAATTCTTCATTCAAACATTGATTAGCCTGACAGTATACTGGCTGATTTTACAACCTCTTTTCTTTCACTCTCGGTACCAGTGTCATGTTGAGATACTGTCCTTTTGTTCAACAGAGTTCAGGAGATTCAGTGTCTATTTTGATTTCTTATGAAGACTGCTCATTTCTATCTAAATCAGCACTTTTACTGACAGGCGGCTGCTCACAAACAAGTATCAGTGTGATGTCATCACTGCCACTGCCAAGGTGAAGTATTTGTTAATTTCATCTTTCAACAATTCAGGAATGGTGCTGACAAGAGCCATGTCAGGATTTTAAGTATTTAAGGCACTAGAAACAGACTTGGCAATCACTAAGTGAGGGCTACTAAGGAGTCAACTTTGATCAGTCAGTTAATTTAGTGCAGATTATTACTGTGCAAGTTACTCATGGGACTTCTGTCCTCTTGTCAATGTGGCTTTCTGGAAAATTTACACCTCTCTCACCTTGTTTGCAGTTATGTACTCATTAATGTAGAGTGTCATCACTTGAACTGGGCATCAGCCTGTTCATACTGTGTCAAGCTGAATTTCATTAGTTATAGCTGGCATGTCAGACATTGCAGTGGAAATTTTGAAAGCTGGTAAGCAGTGAAAACAATGACAGGCTTTAAAATCTAAAACACAGTGGGTGGTGCAGTGATCCTGTGCCCATGTAAATGGGCAAATTAATTATTACTACTTCATGCACCTTTGTAGTAGGGTCATCTACCAAGAGAACCATTGAATTTGCTGGCAGATAAAGACCACTTGGCCCACCTAGTCTACCCATTTTCTATACCTATAGTATCACCGCAGATCCTACTTGATCTCTGGTCCATTATCCCTCCCTTCTTCCTTACACCCTAGATTCCCTTGTGCCTGTCCCATGCATTCTTGAACCCCAGCACTATTTTCACCCCACTACCTCTGCTGGAAGGATATTCCAGGAATCCACCACTCTTTCTGGTAAAGAAGTATTTCCTCACATCTCTCTGAATTTACCCTCCTCCTGCTTCATATCATGCCCCATTGCTCTTGAGCACCATTTTCTGAAAAAAATACTCCTCCTCATCTTATTTACTCGCGGGTATTTAAAGGTCTCTATTATATACCCCTTTCCATTGTCTCTTCCAGTGTGTACATATTCATGTCCTTAGTTGCTCCTCATAGGGCTTCTGATGCAGACCCTGCACTGTTTTATTTGCCAAACTCTGGACTGCCTCCACTCTGCCTATATCCTTTTGGAGATATGAAGGCTGATTCTTAAAGCCCTTGGAATGACACAAGGTGCCTGTATCAAACATAAATGATGCAAGTGGCATCTTGCATCAAAAATGCACCCCAAGCTATTCCCAGAAGCAGCCTGCAGCAGCGCAGGCTGCTTGCAGCAAAGAGGGCTTGTGCCAGCTCTGCACCAGAAATTGGCTGTGGCATGGTGCTAGGTAACCTGTGGCAGATGCAAGCTGACACATCCCCAATTCAGTATTCTAAAACTCCCACAGAGGACAGCTGGTAAGATCATTAGACCAGCCAGAGGCTGGTCTGAGTGCACTTTGTTGTCCTCAAGGGTTGCGCCAATGTGCTGCCAGGGTCCCAATCCCTCTTAGAACATGCCACCCTGGTAGTCTAGGGCACCCCCAAGCCCCAACTTCCAATCCCCTTGTAAAAATAATGTACATTGCCCTGTAAGTCCAGGGCACCCCCTCCCCAACAGCCCCAATCCCCTTTAAATATAAATGTACATTGCCCTATAAGTCTAGGGAACCCCACCCCCAATAGCCCAGATCCTGGATCCTTTGGAAAAATAAATGTACATTGCCCCTGGTAATCAGGGAATCCTCAGCCTCCCCAACAGCCCCAATCCCCTAGTAAAATAAATGTACATTGCCCTGTAAGTCTAGGGCAACCCCACTCCTAACAGCCGCTATCACCAATCCCCTTGTAAAATAAATGTACATTGCTCTGTAAATCTAGGGCACCCCACCCCCAACAGCTAAGATCCCCATCCCCTGAAATATATGCCAAACAGTCATTGGTAGTCTAGTGGTCCCCACACTCCCACCCCAGTTGGCAGCGCCACATCACCCCACACCCCACACCCCCATCCCTGAGCCAGCAACCAGCACAGCCCTCCTCACACCTCCACAGCTGGTGATAAGCTGTCTTCATGCAGAGCCTCAGTGTATCAATTTTTTTTTCATCTCAGAGTCTTACATGAACAAAATGTGAAAGCACTGTATTAAACACACAAACTGCTTACCAGTACCTGTTAAGACTTATGTAGTCATGCTATAAGGATTAATAAAACATCTGGCTTTATTTTTAGCAAAGTGTTTAATTAATATTATTTTAAAAATCCTGAATTTGTCTGGCAAGACTAAAACCATCAAGTACAAGGTGAAAATTGAACAATGCGTAACTTTTTTTGCCTTCGTGAATTCCTTCCTGAGTACTAAGTATTGTTGAGGACATGGAAGTCTTTCTCAGGTATTAAAAGTGTTCTGCACATGAGATTAAAAACACACGATTTCTTGTCATATTAAAATTATACATGAAGAAATAGTTAAGTACTAAAACATGATAATTACTTTACAGTAACAATTAATAGTTATGTAGTCATTGCAAAAGGGTTTAACCATACCTCTGTTTTTTTAAATAAATGTATAATTACTGGTAATATTTTGTTTATTAAAACAGAAGTTGAATGGGAATTCCTTCATTAGCTTTTACAATCATTGTATGGTATGTTGTTTTAGGCCCTCTGGGAATAAAGGTACAGGTCCAGCCCTGTGCCTCATGGCTCTGTTGCTTTGTGCAGGCCCTTTGGGAAGAAAACTAATTGTGCTAGTTGTTTAAAAGCTCTCTCAGAAAGTAAGTAACTGCAAAAACTATGTTCTTGGCATTTGTTAGGACTGATGGACAAAACTTAAAAAGCAAGGCAGTACAAAGTGAACGACCACGTAGTACAGCATTGACATTATTCTAAGCAGCACTGGCTTGTCAGACAAAGTAAAATACTGACATGGTAATGCTTGGATAGAGGGTGCAGAAATTAGGTAATTTCAACACTGTGTTGCATGATTGATTAAACCAGAGGATCAGCGCTCCACAGATACACCAAAGCTCCACTTTTTCCCAAATGTTGTATTGTTCACATTTTATGTTTTGCACATCAGCCTTAACAAATGCAAGAACCTTTTTTTGCTATTTATTTTATGTTTTAAGAAAACTATAAAAAAAAATAACATACACAAGCAGACATTAGGGTTGCAAAATCACAAACAGACCAAGTACGAAAATGAAGATCTTCAGGGGTTAAAATCTCATGAGGCTGTGCACATTGGTGATGTAGTGTTCCTCTGGATTTCAACCTCATTCTCACCCCATCCATCAGCCCTTAGCCTTATGACACAAAGACAAGCTACTGTATGGGTCTGAGCCCATGCCCGTGGGTCTGGTACTTGAACATAGACAACTATAAATCTCCTCCTTGGGGCCCACAGAATCTGTCATAACTTTTTTAGCAGGGATATGTGTGAAGCTGGAGATTTTATATAACTTTTTTTTGCAGTGCCCTCAGGGTCCTGTGTAAAGCAAGAAATAGCCGTTGTCCTTTTGTTGCTTTTATTTTGTTTGCAGTTCCAACCACCTTATGCAAAGAAATAATTTCTCAAACAGAGAACCTACCATAGTTGCTAGCCATGGTAAATTATATAATAACAGAAAAACAGACAAAAATAAAGATAGAACAAATGCTTAAATAAATGCTCATCATGTATAATCCCTGCATGGATGACTGATGGAATTGTATGGTCTAACTGTTTGTTGCATTGTAATATTTGTATCTTTGTATTTTGTACTTCCCAGGTCATGCCTGAAAATAGGCAGGGCTATTGCCTAATGCACTTACCGGTAACCATAAGCTAATAAATAAATAAATCCTGAACAAAGCATTATGAGCTACTTCATATTTTGTTCATCTGGAACTAGGCGAATATATTGTGTTCCACTTAAATAAGGTACTGGGAGGCTAAAGAAGCACAGAAAGAACAATGTTTAAAGCTTCACACTCACAATTTTTCTATCAGAACCATGGAAATTAGTGAGGAATAGTGCTATTGTTACAAAATCGTGGATTTACCAAAACAGTTCAGCATCAGTTGGGAGAGTTAAATTCAGGGCTTGCAACAGTGCTCAGCATTGCTGAAAAATCCTCAAACGTAAGGCCACAGCCTTCAGTTTATGTGAGCTTGAGACTTTTCTCCCGCAGCATGACTTCCATTCCGCTGGCACGGATGGTGCTAAACATTGCTAGATGCAACGAAAAAATTATTTCATTAAAAAATTGTTTTTCAGAATATGAATCTCACTTGACAAATTTTGAACTGACGGAATGACAAACTGGTTTACATCAAGGGTTTAAAACAGTAAAACAATACACCAGGATTCACAAAACATTGCCTGGGTGCAAACCTACTTTTGAGCAAGCAGATCAAGTTTTGCATTGACTTGATATTCACAGAAGGCCAGTTGCATACTCAAACTGGGTTTTGCTCGAGACAAATGTGGAGAGGGTGCAATGCAAATGAGGGAGGACCTGAATATCAGCACAGTCCAATTTACAAAGCATTTCCTCCATGCAAGAGGGCCTTTTGTGGGATCTCCTTGCATGGAGCAAATACTGCTAACTGAGACCTTGCCTTAATCCTCAAGGCAACCCTAGTGGTTTGCAGAAGTACTGCGGCACCCTGCCAATTGCTGGCCTAACTGTAAAAATATTAGTTTTCCCCGGCAATAGTGGTCCCCAATGATGCCCTGACAGATGTAGCAAATCTGTTTCCTGGAGGTCAGTGGTCCCTCCCTCACCTGATCCCTTGCCAGATACATGCCAAGTATTTCTGTAGTGTCCAATGGTCCCTCTCCTCACCTGATCCCTCACCCAATGAAGACAAGACTGTTTACCCTAGTATCTAGTGGACCCACCCTCATCCAATCCACTATGACTATCCCCTTTCGATGATTGCTCGACTGCCACTGCCATCCAGAACATCCCCATCATATAAGCCATGGCAGTCATTCATTTCATAGTCGTCATATAAGTCTTCCCCACAAAACACAGCCTAGGCCCCATTCCGTACATCGATGTTTCACCCCGCTATCCTCATTGGTGGATAGTGGCCCCTCCCGATCCCTTGAATTGTAAACATAAACCACATCCCTTGTAGCCAGTGGCCCCCATCCCTGATCTACCCATATAAAGATGTACTTCCTTGTGTTTAAAGCAACCCTTGAATGTATGATCTGTTAACCTTGGCTAGTTAAATCAGTTAAAACAGAATTTTATGGTCCTCCTGATAAGTGGTAAATAAGAATTGTTCCCCAGATCCCCACCATTAAAGACACAGACAAATCTTGTGTGGGTGCTCAGATTTGCCAATTAATTAATTCTTTCCTTAAACATTCCACTTTTCACTTGTTTGGGTATACATAATCATAAATCACATCTATCACCTTTATATACATTTTGTGTATCATGCCATTCCAAACCACTTTCTCCCATAACCTTTTCTTTACAATTTATACTTGTCTTCTTTCTTTTATTTCTTCTCTTCTCCCCAGATGTACATCATGGGGGCCAACCTCTTCATCCTCCTCTATTGGAAGGAGTATGAGTGTATGCACCATACCCCTGCTTCCTGTTGGGCTGACCTATGTCCTATTTATTATCCTCCCTTTTACCCCTTTATCTTACATCCTCCCCATTTCCTCTTTTCTTGTGCAGCTGCCTGCCCACCTCCGGCAGTCCCCCTGCGACTGGCTGCACACCACCTACCGCAGTACCGCTCTCATCAGAACCACATCCTCTTCAGGGAGGGTGGTGGGAAAATCTCCCCAGTGCAAATTATGTGAGCTCCCTGGCCTGTGCAGACCCTTAAATACCCCTTGCTTACCCTTTCTTGCCTTAGCCAATTCTCTTCCCACATCACCCAAGCTCTGATCTCACAAACCCTTCCTTTCATGACCTCACTATTCCCTCCCTCCTCTCCCCCTTCCCTCAGCTTACCTTTCCTTGCCAAACCTGTCTCTGGCCCCTCCCCTCTCACACAACCTGTCTGGGCCTGAGGACAATGGGGTCTGCCCCTTAATTGGGCAACCCTCTTTGTCCCCCAGATCACCGCCATTAAAGACACAGACAAATCTTGTGTGGGTGCTCAGATTTGGCAATTAATTTATTTAATTATTTCCTTAAACATTCCACTTTACACATTTACATAATTATCAATCACATCCATCACCTTTATATACATTTTATATTTCATACTATTTCAAACCACTTTCTCCCATAACCATTCCTATACAATTTATACTTGTTTTCTTTTCTTTTATTTCTTCTCTTCTCCCCCAGATGTACATCATGGGGCCAACCTTCTTCATCCTCCTCCATTGGAAGGGGATACGACCCACGCACCATAAGCACCATATACACTACCTCCTTCCTGTTGGGTTGGCCTATGTCCTATTTATTATCCACCCATTTTGCTCCCCTTATCCTACCCCTCCCCTATTTTCCACTAGTCCATCTCCCGCCAGGATGTACGGTGGACTTCCCCACTTAATTCAAATGCTTCTCTCATGCATTCAGGGCACTATGACATCAATAATCTCAGAGTTAAACATTGCCAGATCCAAACCAAATAGGCGCACCTCATCTCCCTGTAGTACTCATCGACGTGCTCAAGAACCCCCGATGAATAACCCTGCTACCCATACTCACACAGCCTGCCCATCCTCACAGTCATCAATTTTAAGGCCCTATCCATAGCCTTGTGGTTGCTTGCATGTCTCCACATCCTCCATGGAGTAATATAGCACCACACCAGAGTAACCTCTGACCACCCCTCTTTTATTTTTTTGCGTCTTCTTTGATCTGATAAAATATGTCCAGCCAAGGCCTGGTCCCAAGTCATTTCCTCCCAAATGAATCACAATCAGATCCAGGCAGCTATGTTCCTTTTCATTTCCTAATGATGGCAGCAGCTGTCCCCACTTCATACCTCGCAAGTTTGCCAGGCCAGCTTGATTGCATCGATGTCCAAGTACAGCTGCCTCCCCAAGCCTCCTGATGCCCACTTTTCCACCCAGTGGATAAAGGAATGCCCTACTATCCACACTTCCAACCTCCTGGACCATCCTAAAGGAACCATAATAAAGACAAAATTAATGCTATGAATTCCACTGTGTTCCCACCCCCACCTCCCTCCCCATCAAACCCTTCTTTTCTGTAGTATCATTTTGCCGTCCAGCCTGCTATAGGGAAGAAAGAATACAACATTAATACTACTGCTTCAAGTTGCACACATATCTTTTATAGCAGTTTGAAACCCACCTTCCCTTCTGACTGATGTCCCTGGTGTGCTTCCTTGTGCTGCCATTTCAGAGGCAGCCCCAATCCTAAATGAATGGGATGAATACCCTTCTGGGTTTTCTCTAAAATGCCAATTCTTTCTTTAGGACTGCCACCACTTGTGGGCTCATCACCAAGGACCCATTCCCATGTAGAAACATAAGGGGGTTCTCGTCCTTTGGTTATTTAAAATAAAGCTATTTAAAATGCAATTCCTTTGTTAAATTTTCTTTAAGGCAGGAACCAAAGTATCCACTTTATAATACCCTCCGAGATCCTTTGACTTGCAATAGTTGCCAGGAAGAACCTGTGTTGGGAGGGTGTCGCAGGGAGCCATTGAATTACATCAGAAAGACCTTTGATGTGTAGATAACAAGGATCCAGATGAATTTGGAAGGTCCAATATACATTCCCAGGCTTCTTTGGAAGGACATCACAGAAACTGTTTGTGTGTGGGTGTGTGTGTGTGTGGCAGAACAAAAAACAGTTAACCTGAGGAGAGAAATTGAGTATGTTACTTATTTTTTTTTAAATCTTGTTGGGACATCCTGTGCTGTACAATATAACTTTAATACTCCAAGGTGGAGTTTAATGACCTCAGAGAGGAGGCCAGCTCAGGACTGCTTTTATCCAACTGAGCAAGCCTTAGAGAGAGACATTTTATTTTATTCCTGACTGAGAGAAGAAGGACAACATCAGCACTGTAGGAGATAAGTATTATGTGGATAAGGGAGCTTAGTTTGTACTTTAAAAACCTGTTTTGTTTTTAAGATTGTATGTGTTTGGGATATTTGTTCCGATTTATTGTTCTGTTTTGGTATTTTAAAGTAAAGATATATTTTATAACAGAAACTACCTGGAGTGCCTTGACATTTTTTTTTATTTAAGTGGAGCTTTTAAAGGTTACAGCTAACACTGTGTATGAGCTTATTGATATACCAAACTGGGAAATGGATAAAGTTCTCTAAAGTCTTGCATAGAGTTCTAAGGGTTCATTTGAAAGACCTGGTTGGGTGCCCATAGGCAAAGATATCTGGCCCCTGAAGACAGAATTATCTGAGCCTGATAATTGGGTATGCTAACAAGAGGTTATCAGTTTGAATCCTCCAGAACTTGTGTCTAAGATGACTTGAACCCACAAAACAAACAAGAGGGTTACCTTGTTCTGTTCACTGTCCACAAATCCCACGCTCAGAGGTTGGCACTTTGGGAGTAGAGGGCTGACCAAGTTTGTGACACCCAGTACTAGAAATTGTGCTACCTGTTTCCCCATTACGGCCCCACCTATCTGGCAACCATTTCACTTGCAAAATGTCTAGAAAACTCACAAAGAGGTTTCACATGCTCTCAAGGTCCTCTGGGGACCTGGAGTTGTGGAACAACTGTTTAGCTCCCCAATTCAATTCTGCAGATGTAGTCCAGAATAGCCATCTGTCTGGGTTCTGCCGCTAGTGCGATGGTCCAAAACTTTCCATCTGCAGGCTGGAGAGGCTGTCAGCTATCACATTGTCTACACCATCAATGTGCCTGGCCCCAAATGACAGATTCAAAGTCAAACCCCTTAACACCAGCTGTCTCAAGACCCACATGACACTCTCCGACATCACCCCTTTTGTTACAGATGTCTACCACCACCTTGCTCCTGCTACAAAATGTAACTTTCTGATTACTGAGCTCCTCTCCCCATGTTTCCATGGCCACCCAAAAGTACGATCTCCAGAAAAGTGATATCCCGTGTTACACCTTTCTGAAACCAAGCACTGGCCATGCCACTGCAAACCATTTTCCCTTAAAATAAGCTCCTATTCCAACACCCCTGCCACATCTGTGTAGAGCTGCAGGTCAGTGTTAAAAACATTCCTCCTGCCAGAACATCATACCATTGTAACCACTGAGAAATGTCCCCATACTGCTAAATCCTCTCTGGTCCCCTTGTTGATGTCTACCCAATGGTATAGCCTTGAAACACCTTGAGCTGCACTAGCCAGGCACCGAGAGTAAATGTGCGACCCAGTGCAATGGCTCTGCAAGCAAAGTTCAAATGCCCTAATAGCTGCTGCACTTGCTGCAGCTGCATCCTCTGTCTTGTCTTAACTGCCTCTAATAATGGTTTTAGCTTTTGAACTTTAGTCTCTGATAACCAGAATAATTCCCTTATTGTATCTATCTCTAAGCTCAAAAATTTAATTGTTTGGCTAGGCCCTTCCTTCTTATCCAGAGACAAAGGTACCCCAACTCCTTACACATGGCCTCAAAATCCCTTAACATCCTTTCTGTGTGCGGTTACCCTTCCCGATTAACAGGAAGTCATCTAGATAATGGACCACTGCCCAGTACCCATACCTATCCTGAAACGCCATTGTAGCACGCATTAAACAATTTGAATGGTGCACAAGCCACGGAGCAGCCCATGGGCATGACTTTATCAAAATAATAATCAAAATCTCTTAGTGCAAATTTTGTGAGCTCCTAGCCTGTGCATGCCCTTAAATACCACCTTGCTTACCCTCTCTCTCTCTTGTCTTAGTCAATCCCCTCTTCCCACATCACCCAAGCTCTGACCTCATAAAACCCTCCCTTTCATGGCCTCACTATTCCTCCCCTCTCCCCTTCCCTTCCTCCTTCCCTCAGCTCTCCCTGCTTGCCAAGCCTGTCTCTGGCCCCTCCCCTCTCACACAACATGTCTGAGCCTGAGGACAATGGGATCTGCCCCTTAATTGGGCAACTCTCTTTATCAAATAAAGTCCAGTGTGTCCTCCTCTCCAATGCAGCCCTGACTCACCTGTACTCAAAGTATTTTTTTCTAACTTATTACTTCTTCTCTAGTCTCTGTCTGCCCTCTCAGCCTTCCCTTCCTCCCTCTGATAACTCCTTAATATCGATCCCACTTTCTTGACCCTGATATTGTCTTTGCCTCCACAACCTTGTCAGGAAGTTTGCTTCAGTAATCCAACATCTTTTCATGTAGCAGTATTTCCTAATGTCCATTTTGATCCTGATCCCCCTCCAGCTTGAGCTCCCCCCCTTGAGTGGACATACTGTTTTTCAATTTAGATTTGCTGTGTCTACTCTGTTAAAACCTTTTCATAAACGTCAAAGTCTCTTGTCACATCCCCTCACCATTCTGACCTCTAGTGAGTAAATGTTAAGACATTTCAAGTCCCTTCTCATACTGTTCATCTTGCCTTGTTGACCGAGTTCTTTGGCAGAGCTCTGTTGACAATTGATTCCCCAGTGTAACAAACCAGATTTACTGTAAGCTGGGCTTCCTGTATAGACTGCATGGTGTGCTGTTGGATGACACAAGAAAAACAATAGCTATAAACATTTTATTACCTTTATTAGAACATGGAAGTCTGATTTGGAGTGTGTCTTTGACAGGGCTTACAAACAAGCATACAATTTTGTATAATTATGTCTGCAGACTTTAACTAACTTCATCTAAGCAGGAACACCATTGCAGTATTCACAGCAAGCTCATCTGGCTTCCACTCCATAATATGTGTTTTTGAACCTGCCATTATTTTTTATAAAGTTGTTACATCTGGTCCTAAAAGTCCCAGATCCAAGCTACTTAATTGTCATAACATAGATACTTAAGGTCATCTAAATAATATATTTGGCTTTTTTGTTCTTTGGTAAGGCCCACTAGGCACAAGTGCCTGTTTTCAGGGTGACCCAGGAGCACTGGAGTGGTTAAGTGATTGGCTTAGAGTCACACAGTATGCAGGTGGAGGTTGTTGAATCAAACCAGTTCTGCTGAATGTACCAAGCTCATTCACAGCTTGTTATTCTAACCTCTAGGCTATACTGTCAGTCTCCAACCAGGCAAAAGGTCTTTCATACTCTGCTCCTAAACACATTGGAACAAAATTTGATACATTATAAGAGCATGCTTGACATATTTGTATTTAAACAACAACTAAGAAACCATCTGTTTTCCAGTTTGGAGTCTAACTACAATTGCTTTCATATTTTCTACAAGCATGTATGGCAGTTTATGTCTATATGCAGTTTTGTTTCCAGTGCTTGTACAAAGTATTTATATCCTGTGTGTCTGTTTGTTTTTGTAATACATTTTCATGTACCTAGGCCATACCTGTAAACAGTACTCTGAACTGGTGTAATTACCCGTAACCAGAACAAAATAAATACATTTTCTTAAGAATAAATGTTGTAGCTCTGATAGCTCAGTAAGTAAGGAAATTCCGCAGCAGTTATACCTGATCCATTGTACAAGAAGATGAACTATGTACTGTTACTGCAGTTAAACAAATGCTAGCATTTTGACAGTAATAAGGATCTTACAATGCCTCGCAGTTGACCCCAATGTTTACTTTCTTGGTAATCTTTAAATAGACAGTCTTTAGAGTTACTTCTGGGCAAAAGCCAACATCCGCATTTGAAGACACTACAGTATTTAAAATAAGCTTAAGAAGTAGAAAGTCTGGTATAATTTTTTGTCTGACTATGAAGGTATAATTAATTCAACGTAGACAAGTCTATGCTGGAAAAGAATGCATTTGCATAGTGAGTGTTCACATACTTCGGATACAGTATCTTGGTTTTTATGCTTGTTTCATCCATCTCTTACCAGGCTGTATTTCTCAGTAAAACCTTGATGTATGGTCTTTGGCAGTTAAATACTTTTAAAACTGTTTGCTATTTCTTTATAATAACTGGTTAGCATTTTTCCCATAGTAAGCCAATTATAACTTGCAGTTATAACCAGCTGGTTATAATGGCAAACGCGTTGGTTTTCACTGTCAGAAAGGCACACGCCGCAGTTGCTTTGTGCAATTTAACTCTCGGCGGCTTTGTAACAACTCCACTACGCACTCTCCGCTCCCACTCCTTAAGCTCAACTCATGGACATTTCTCTCCTTATGGTAACTGAGCTGGCAGCCACATGTTAAAAAAAAGAAAGAAAGATCAAGTCGCAATTTCTTTTGCCTCCTCCAGATGCCTTTCAAATGTCCCGCTCTGTCTCTTTCTTTGGCCAGACATCACGATCTTCTGGAAAGTAATCCTGTTGCCATAGAAACCTGGTTCGTGCCATTGTAAAAGTTAAGTCAGTACATCTTCAAATCAGAAACAAAAATTAATTTTAGGTACTCTAATGCTCATGGCGGTGTCAGCAGTTATAAACTATTTCTCTCACTCAAAGTTGTTGTTACTTCTGCTGTTCTGTGACTCACGCAAAGACTCCGACTAAACAGCGATGTATGTATATTTTATATAACTGCTGTGGTGAAGAAATGCTCCCAGCAATTATATAAAATAAAAGATGAGTTGTGTGTAAATCTCGATTTTACACACACTCGTATGTAGCCTCCACACCACGGGAGTGTGTAAAATCTCATTACACACACACCCCATCCTTTATTCTCCATATAATAAATTTGTCTTAATGTTATGTTAAAGAAATAAAATAATATATTAATATGGCTATTGTGAATTTCATATGAAATTAACCATTTTATGTTTGAAAGTTAATCTCTGGTTAACCTTTACTATGAACACAAATGTTTATGCTCTCCAATCCAACCCAGTTGTCAAAGTTCATAACAGTTTGCTATATGCCAAACAGTTAAATTAAGTTTATAGGAGATAGTTTCAAATTTCCAAGTGGAACTGTCCCAAGCTCAAACACTGTTGCCTCAAGTCATAATTTAAATCAGTCAGTAAAACACAGTTTGAAATTACACACTATAGCATAATGCCTGATATTGCATTGTGCCAGGATGCAATATGTTATATCTAATGTTGGCTGGAGGCGCTTGAGTAAGTGTTTTGCCCTGAATGCAGACCTCTGCAGCATTGCCCCCGGGCAGCACCCTGTATCTCTCCTACCTCCTATGCCTATTGGGGTATTTTGTCCCCTGCCCCGGGCAGCACCCTGTAACTCTTACTAGCTACAAATCCTTTTGGGGGCAAATCCATGCAATGCTATTGGCTATCAAGACACTGCCCTAGGGGTAACAACAGTAACCAACCATCATGGCACTGCCCCAGGGGCAGACAACTGGAACAAATTACCCAAGCACTGCCCAAGGCAGTCCATGGGAACCAATTACACAAGCATTGACCTAGGGGCAGCACAACTAATCAAATATTAAGGCAATGCCCCAGGGGCAGCTCACTGGAACCAACTACCCAGACACTGCCCCAAGAGCAGCCCAAGGGAATAAACCATATAGCCACTGCCCCAGGGGAAGTGCTAGTAACCAACCACCATGGCACTGCCCCAGGGCAGTACACGGGAACCAACTACAGGCACTGCTCCAGGAGCAGCCAACAGAGCAAAACCATCATGGCACCACCCCGGGCAGCCAAAGGGAACCAACTACACAGGCACTGCCCCAGGGGCAGTCCATGGAACCATTACACAGGCATTGCCCCAGGGAAGTGCCACTAACCAAAAATTAAGGTAGTGCCCAGGGCAGCCACAGAACCAACTTCCAAGGCACTGCCCAGAAGCAGCCCATGGGAATAAATCATCCAGCCTTTGCCACGGGGTAGCACCAGTAACCAACTATCAAGGCACTGCCCCAGGGCAGAACACAGGAACCAACTATCCAGGCACTTCCTCATGGACAACCAACAGAAACCAGCCATCATGGCACTGCCTCAGGGCTGCCAAAGGAACCAATTACCCAGGCTCTGCCCAGGAGTAGCCCATGGGAATAAACTATACAGGCACTGCCACAAGGCAGCCCAGGAACCAACTACTCGAGGTACTGCCCAGAGGGCAGACAACAGGAAACAACTAGCCAAGCACTGCCCTATGGGCAGCCAACAGGAACCAACCATCATGGCACTGCCCCAGGTGCTACCAAAAGGAACCAACAACACAGGAACTACCCCAGGGACAGCCCATGGTAACCAATTACACAAGCATTGCCCCAGGGACAGCACCACTAACCAACAGGCATTTGTCAATGCCGAATGTTTGCTTGCTCATATTAGCATTGGAAGTGCAGGAGTTAGACAGATGCAGAATAGGAATGGCAGTGAAGTACTGAAGTGACACCAAGCCCACCCTGCAGAGATGGACAGGCATTAGGGTGTGCCTTTGGGTCATCACCCATAACGTTCATGCCATTTCACCTCACCCTACCCTGCAGACACCAAGTGTTGAGGTGTGCCTTGGGTGTTTGGCTTTACAGTCATCCCATTCCATAAGGAAATACACTGAAATCGGTGCAGTATAGGAGAATGGGGTGAACTTTGGGCTGAAGCATCCAAGGCACACCTTGATGCCTGTCACTGGCTGCAGGGTGGAGGTGGGGGTGGGGTGGAATGGCGTAATTGTTACTGTTGACAACCTCAAGTCACACCCGATGCCTGTCAGTCCCTACAGGGCAGGGCGTGTATGGTCAGAAACCCTAATGTCCTGGGCATTTCTTGGTATTTTCACTCCAAGTTTTCAACATGAGCTTTTGTGACTCCACCACATGAACAGCGACACTATCAGTTCATTAGTGGAAAGGTGATTTTGCACAGTGATTGTGCCATTTTGCCCAACAGGTGCAAAACACATTTTGAACAGGATGTAAAAATGACAGCTGTACTGCCCATGAGGAGGTGTAAAAATGGTAATGTTGAAAATCTGGAGTGAAAATATAAAGATTGTTGAAGTCACGAGCATGCTAGAAACTGGACAGCACACACCCGTAATGCAATTATTTGGGGTTTTACACCAGATTTTCAACATAAGCATTTTGGGATCGCTGCTCATGAACAGCGGCACTGTGATTTTCTTAATCTGTCCCAAACATTAATTTCGGTGACAGCAACTCCCATGCCCATTGTGTGCCAGGATGTGTTAAACCTCCTTTGGGCAGGATGAAAATGACAGCTGTACTGTTCATAAGGAGGTGTGCAAAAATGGCAATGTTGAAAATCTGGACTGAAAATATTAAAAATTCTCAAAGTTACAAGTGTGTGTGGAAACCTTTTGTTTGTTTGTTTGTTTTGTTAACCAGGAGTGACACACTGAGCTGAAAGCTTGTTTACAAGTTTGACCTGGGAGCACAAGGAAGTTAAGTGACTTGCTCAGGGTCACACAGTATGCAAGTGGGAGCTGTGGAAACTACGCAATGCACACTCATAACATAGTCATTTTGTGGAATTTTTCACCAAATTTTCAACATAGGCATGTTGGACCTCCGCTCATGAACAGTGTCACTGTGATATTCTTAATCTGTCCCAAACATTGATTTCCACAGCGACTGCGTTGCTGTGTGCTGGGTGTACGAAAACATTTCAGGCAAGATGTGAAAATGACAGCTGTATTGTTCATAAGGAGGTGTTAAAAATGGCAATGCTGAAAATCTGGAGTGAAAATATTAAAATTTCTTGAAGTTACTAGCATATGTGAAAACTGCACAATGCACACTTGTAATCGGTCATTTTTGAATTTTTTCACTAAATTTGCAACATAGGCTTTTTGGGAGTCCACCTCATGAACAGTGATGCTGTTGTTTTGTTAATCAGCCCCGAAAGGTGATTCCGCACAGTGACCATGAAATCACCTTTTGGGACTGACATGATAGTGACTGAATTCATGAGGTGGGATCCAAAGAACCCCATGTTAAAAATTTGGTGCCAAAAGTCACAAAAATGGCCAAGATATCCACTTATATCGAAAAAAAACATTTATGCCATTATACAGCTTACCGGCATTTCTTCAGTTCGCAGTCAGCTTTGAAGAGTGCAGGCGTGTTCCGCTCCACCGAAGATAGTTGCACCGGGCTCCAGAGGTAAATATAGGGTGAGGGGTGTGGGAAGTGGGCACAGAGGGTGGGCGGATTGTGGGAGGGGCCCACCGCAGACAACGAGGGACCGCTTTATCTTTATGGTAAAAAAACAAAAATACCATGGGAAGGTTTTCTAATTACAGAGATTTGGCACACTGGGGTGGGTTCCCAGCATGCCACCTGTGTGTTGTTTTTGGGGAGGACTGGAGCCAATGGGGACTGGGCACCCCATTGGCAAAAGGAAAACTTGATCAGCCAGAGGGTGAACCGAGGAATGAGGGAGCAGGGAGGACAACAGCAGAGGGAGGAAGCAAGAGGGATTTTTTTGTAGCTGGAGGGTGAGTCGGGGAACAAGGGAGTGGGGGAGAACAGCACCAGAGTTACTAAGCAGGAGGGATTTCTTTACAGCCAGAGGGTGAACCGGGAACAAGAGAGCGAGGAGGACAGCAGCAGAGGGAGAAAGCAGGAGGGATTTCATTGGCAGTGACATGCAGGAGGGCCAGAGAAATTGTATGACATTAATATGCTAAATACACACACGTTACCACCGCTAATTGCAGTGGTGGTTTTCTTTGAACTGAAGACCACTGCAGCTGAACTGCTCTCATAGACGGCTCATGCATCCATTGGTGTGGTACAGTCATGCCTGCTAAATGGAGCACTGCACTGGACAGGAGGGTTGCACACCCTCAAAAGTCATACAGTCACAATATGTTTCTTGCGCATGTCCAGAAAGCAAACATAAAATCAGGTACTGCCCCGTGGCAGCCTGTGGGAACCAACTACTCAGGCACTGCCCTAGGGCAGCCCACAAGAATAAACCTAAATAAGAGAATCTATGGAAATAACCATGGATTCTCTTAACTATGTGGCACTGTTGTATCCTTTGACTTCCTCCTTTTTATATGGCTACTGGTATTGCACCTGGTTTGATGATGCAGACAGGATTCAAAACATGGTGAAAGCAACAATAAATATTGTTAAAATGCATTTTGACATCAGTAAGCAATTTAAAAGTAAATACCAATATAAAGCTATGTTAAAGACACAATTTTATTTAAAAGACTAATAACAGTTAAGGGCATGATTTTGTTGTGCCTCTTATAGGCAGGGTGTGTCCAATTAAACCCAGGCCACTACTCAGCAATGGGTGTTACCACTAGCATTTGAAAATTGGGGGGGCAGTTTTATACACTTTAACATACACAGTTTTGTGCCTAAAATGAGTGTTGTGAGAGAATGGATATTGGAAACTAATTCTAGAGTAGTTGTTATTTCAGAAACATGGTTTAATAGCAAAATAGAAGACTCAGAGTTATCAGTATTAGGGTACCAAATTTGGAAGCAGAACAGAAATAAGAGGGGTGGGGGCAGTAATATGTGGGAAGACCTCATTAAACTTGTTACTTATTGTCTGTAGCAGCATACACACACCTGGGATGGAAAAATGTCCTCAATTTGAGGCTCTAGGGAATAAACCCATATTAATAATGGGCTGTTATCTACCACCAAGAGGCAATGAGCATAATTTTGTAAGAATACAGGATTTTTAAGCCAGCCGGTGGCACTGAGGGTTGAGGCGCTGGACATCACACCTTGCACCATGCTGGTGATGCGGTTCGGACACGAGCCCTGGTTGTCAGGGGTCAGCAGAATGGGATAGGATTGCACATTTGGAGGACTGCTCTCCTATTCTGGGGAGGGATGTGGACTTCCACCGCTCTGCAGTGGCATTTGATTACAACCGAGGGCACTGCGAGATTCAGTGCAACAAGGGGAGGTGCAGCTGACATCAGCACATTAGTGCTCAATATCATTGTACGCCTGCACTTCAGGGACAAAGCTAGGCAGAAAATGTCAGCATTGACCATGGCAGCTTGTTAGCATACAGCTTCCTGAGACCAGCGGGCTCAGTGTGTTTACCACATGCCGGTATTAGTTCCTGGCCTGGTGCAAGGACCGAGGGAGGTCCCTTTCATGGGTATATCTGCATGTGCTAGTTGGTGTGGAGATGTACCGCTGTGGTCATTCGGGAAGCAGAGCAGTGGCTGGATTCACAGCAAGTCAGTGGCTGCAGGAGAAAAAAAACATAGTTGTGATAAAAAAAGAATACAGGATTTTTGTATCAGTATAAGAATAGCCATCAAACACTGCTGTTGGGTGATTTCCTTGTTGATTGGTCTTCCATCCCATTAAGTAGTAAACTACTTGATTTAGTATTGGGATGGGGTTTACTCAGTTGTTTGAGACAACCACCAGAATAAATCCCAGAGATACAAGCCTTTCCACCATTTTCGATCTAATTTTGACTTCGGATCCAGAAAACCATAATAAAAACAGAGACTTACCATATGCATTTAGTGACCATCAGTTCACTTTCTGCATCTGAAAAATAGAAAACAAGTGGAAAGATTCCAAATAAAAGAATAACATTCCATGAAACATTTTAATTATACAAGATTTATGATCAATTTGAAAAGAAAAACTGGGACAGACTGGGACTTATCCCAGGCATAGACAGCAAGCAGAGCTAATTTTTAGTGAGTTTATGTCAGTATGTGACAAATATGACCCTATCTGCAAAAAAATCTAAAACAAAAAATCCAGTCTTGTATATGAGGAACTTGAGTATGTGCCGTAAAAATAGAGATAGAGCATGGGGAAAGCAAAAATAACAACACAAAATTTGAATGGGATAAATATCACCAACATAGGAATTTTTGCCACAAAGAAATTAACAAAGTAAAGGCATATTATTTCAATGAACAATTTAGAGCAGAAAACACAAATGCTCCACATAAGCTTTGTGGCTTGTATTCTAAATTAAAAGGGCAAAAAGCAAATGAACTTCCAGGTTCTTTTAAAAATCAAAGGAAAAGATTTTCTCACTTCAAGCAGATGCATTCCACAGATTTTTCATAGATATTGGTATACCAGCAGAGGACACAGAGGATATAGAGGTGAGGAATTACATGGAAAAGGTAAAGAGACCAATTTTTAATTTGATCTAGTTGACACAAAAGAGGTTCTAAAAGAACTACTTAAGCTTAATGAAAGAAAGGACATTGGTCTAGAAAAATACTATTTTTCTAAAATTGCCTCACCTGCAATAACTCAGATCATTACAGAAATGTTAATATATCTATACTTACTGGCACATACCTCATGCTGTGAAATTAACAAATGTAATGCCCATGCACAAATCCAGTCCCAAAGAGGACATTTCAGACTATAGACCAATATCTCTCCTCCTGTCATATCACCACTTTTTTGAAAAAATTATTGGAAAGCAAATGAAAAATTATTTGAAGTCACAAAACATATATGATCCACACCAATCTGGTTTTCATACTGGCACAGTACTTTCAACTGCTTTTTGAAGGTAACAACTGATATCCAAGCATCTCTGGATAAGGGCCTCCTGGTCAAGGCCATATTTATAGTTGTCCAAGGCATTTGACACTGGATCATATCATATCATATTGCTAGACAAACTGAAGGAATTGGCCTTGACCAAGTGACCCTGAACTGGTTTAGGGAATATTATTTTAGAAGGGCACAGATAGTATCTTTAGGAACCTCAGTATCTCAGTTAGAAAATATTAAACCTGAGGTTCCTCAAGGGCTGTGTTGGGGCTGATATTGTTCAATCTGTATACAAATGGAATTGGGCCTCTTGTTATGGAGGCCCGGCACCATCTGTTTGCAGATGATGTGGTCCTATTCAAAGTGGGTACATCAATTCCTGAAATACAAAATAAATTACAGAGAGACTTTGATGAGTTACAGGATTATTTTAAATCACATAGACTATTACTAAATGATAGGAAATCTCAGGTAATGATTCTTGGAAACAAAGTAATGCAAACCAAACTCTTCAGATTAAAACTAACATAAATTCTGTCTTGAAACAGGTTAACTCCTATAAATACCTTGGGGTATGGTTAGATTCACAACTAAGATGGAATATACATATAGCCAGTTTGACTAAGAAACTAAATACTTGGTATGGGGCCTCATACGTGGTGAGGAGGTGTACCCCAGCTGAAGCCAGAAAACACATAGTGAATGCCATGATAACGCCACTTACTGATTTTGGAGACATGGTCGATGGGAGTGCACCCAGGATGGAACAAGACAGGCTGAATGAGGTTTTGAACAGATTTGCTCACTTCATCTTGGATGTCCCTGGTTGATGAACCACTGTTCACTATACAAAACTTTGGGCTTTATAAACCTTGCAGAACATAGACAATTGCATATTCTATATTTTACACACAGAACTTGCTGCAAAATACCTCACCCTACTTAAATAACCTGTTCCAAATTCTCACTTGTGTGGTGACCTGAGAACAGCACAAAATTTGAAACTTAAAACACCAGTGATGAGAACTGTAAAGGGAACTACCATTATAAACCTTGTGCCTAGAGTTTGGAATGGTCTGTCTGCAAAATTAAAATCTAAGGAAGTGGTACCCTGGGTATGGTAAAGAATGGATACTAAATATATTCTCATACCCTAAAGGTTGCTGTTAACTCTGTGTTATGCATTATAACATGCTGTGTATTTGAAACATGTAAAATTGTATTGTTTAAGTGATTGTGTAAGATGTTTTGATTATTTATATAATGTATGAATGCTGGACCACATTGTAAATGAGTTTGCTCAATTGGGTTATCCTTTTCTTGGAAAAATTCAAGAATAAACTTTACAAACAAACAAAAAAAAACCTCGAGCCACTGATCCAGGAGGCGCGGTAACTTGACCATCATCAGCACTACCCCAGGGACAGCATGGGAACCAACTGCCCAGGCACTGCTCAGGGCAGCTAACAGGATCAACCATCATTGCACTACACAGGAGCAGCCAATAGGAAAAACTACACAGGCACTGCCCCAGGTGCGGCCAATGGGAACCAATTGTCAGGCACTGCCCAGGAGCAGCCCACAGGAATAAACCATCCAGGCACAGCCACAGGAAGCCCAGGAACCAACCACCCAGGCACTGCCCCAGTGGCGGATAACAACCAACTAGTCAAGCACTGCCCCAGGTGCAGCCAATAGGAATCAACAATCATGGTACTGCCCCAGAGCAGCCAAAGGAGCCAACTACATGGGCACTGCCCAGGTGCAGCACATGGGAACCAATTACACAGGCAGTGCCCCGGGCAGTGCCATAATTGGTTCCCATGGGATGCCCTGGGCAGTGCCTATGTAGTTGGTTCCTGTTGGCTGTCCCTGGGCAGTGCTTGGCTAGTTGGTTCCTGTTGTTTCCAGGGCAGTGCCTGGATGGCTTATTCCTTTGGCTGCCCAGGGCAGTGCCTGGGTAATTGACTCCATGGCTGCCCCTGGGGCACTGCCTGTGTAGTAGGATCCTTTGGCTGCTCCTGGAGCAGTGTCATCATGGTTGGTTCCTGGTGGCTGCCCCTGGGGCAGTGCTTGGGTAGTGTTCTCCTGTGTACTACCCTGAAGTAGTGCTAGGCTAGTTAGTTCCTGTTGTCTGCTCCTGGGACACTGTCTGGATGGTTTTATTCCCATGGGCTGCTCCTGGGGTAGTGCCAGGGAAACTGGCTCCCATGGGCTGCCCCTGGGGCACTGCCTGTGTAGTGAATCCTTTTGGCTGCTCCTGAAGCAGTGTCATGATGGTTGGTTCCTGTTGGCTGCCCGGGCAGTGCTTGGTAGTTGTTTCCTGTGCTCTACCCCTGAAGTAGTGCTAGGCTAGTTAGTTCCTGTTGTCTGCTCCTTGGGCACTGTCTGGATGGTTTATTCCCATGGGCTGCCCCTGGGGCAATGCCTGTGTAGTTGGCTACCTTTGGCTGCATCTGGGGCAGTGCCTTGGTAGTTGCTTCTTGTTGAATGCCCCTGGGGCAGTGCTTGGGTAACTGGTTACCATTGGCTGCACTTTGGGCAGTGCCTGTATCCTGTAGTTGGTTCCGTTTGGCTGCCCCTGGGGCAGTGCCAAGATGGTTGGTTCCTGTTGGCTGCCCCTGGGGCAGTGCTTGAGTAGTTGCTTCCTGTTGTCTGTCCCTGGGGCAGTACCTGGGTAGTTGCTTCCTGGGACTGCCCTGGGGCAGTGCCTGGATGTTTTTTCCCATGGGCTGCTCCTGGGGCAAAGCCTGGGCAATTGGTTCCTCATGGCTGCCCTTGGGGCAGTGCCTATGCAGTTGGTTCCTTTGACTGCCCCTGGGGCAGAGCCTGAGAAGCTGATTCCATGTGCTGCCCTGGAACAGTGCCATGATAGTTGGTTACTGGTGCTCCCCAGGGCAGTGACTGGATGGTTTATTCCCAAGGGCTGCTCCTGGGGCAGTTCCTGGGAAGTTGGTTCCAATGGCTGCCCCAGGGGCATTGCCTTGATTTTTGGTTAGTGGTGCTTCCCAGGGCAATGCCTGTGTAACTGGTTCCCATGGACTGCCCCTAGGGTAGTGTCTGTGTAGTTGGTTCCTTTTGGCTGCCCCTGGGGCAGTGCTGTAATGGTCTTTCTCTGTTGGCTGCTCCTGTGGCACTGTTTTTGTAGTTTGTTCATGTTTTCTACCCCTGGGGCAGGTGCCTTGATGGCTGGTTACTGGCACTGCCCCTGGGGCAATGGCTGTATGGTTTATTCCCATGGGCTGCTCTTGGGCAATGCCTGGGTAGTTAGTTCTCGTGAGCTGCTCCTGGGGCACTGCCTTTATTTTTGATTAGTGGTGCTGACCCTGGGGCAATGCCAGTGTAATTGGTTCCCATGGACTGCCCCTGAAACAGTGCTTGGGTAGTTAGTTCTAGTTGTCTGCCTCTGGGCAGTGCCATGATGGTTGGTACAGGTGCTGCCCCTGGGGCAGTGTCTTGATAGCCAATCACATTGTGTGGACTTGCACCAATAGGATTTGTGAGCAGGAGGAGCTACAGTGTGCTTCCCAGGGCAGGGGATGAAATGCACCAACAGGCATAGGCGGTAGGTGAGTTACAGGGTGCTTCCCTGGGGCAGCACTGCCCCAAGGTCCGCATTCAGGGTAAAAACTTCCTTAGCACTGGAAGCCCTTAATACATTTGCCATGAAGAAGAGGAGGCTGAGAAGGGTCAAAATCTTAGTTTTTCCACATATGCAAGGGTATCAGCTAGATCAAACAATCTTTGATATTTGATCCATTGTCCTCCTGCAGGAAGGTCAAGCAACAGTGCACTCAAAGGGATTACCAAAGGCAATCAATAACTACAAATAAGCTAATGTATTGCCAACACATTGTGAGCAGACAAAACAAAGCACCAGTATGAAAGATCAGATGCCCCAGAGTTTTGGCCAAGGGTCTTACGTCAGCGGGCCTTGGTTGAAGTACTAGGGCATCTAACCTGTAGTACAGGTGTTTGGTCTGTCTGCTCATGATGTTGTGTTGGAAATAAATTAGCTTATCATGTCAAGTCCCCTGGAATTTCATGGTTCTATGGTTATGAATTTGCCGCAGAGAATTTGCATCATGTCAGAATGCATACAATGCCGCAGAATTCATTGTTTTGGTGAATTTTCATATAAAATATAGTTTTTCCATAGTGTCAGGCTTTCTTTCCCACCTCGTTTATCCTGAATCCCTCCTCTATGCTCAGCATATGATGACATCACATCATATTTAGCCAATGACAGGACTGCATTCTGCTAGAGAAATGAATAAATCATGCCGCAGAAATCAGAAAATGCTGCCACAGAACACCAGGGCCCTGATCATGTGTTAAATTTCCTGCCTTTATTAATCCCTTTGAGTGCACTGTTGCTCATCCTTCTTGTAAACCGGGAGAAAGCACCCCCTCAGGTGCACCTCAGACCATTTCCAGAGAGTGCAGCCATTTCTGTGGTTTGTCCTCCTTTAGGATGCTTGAACACACCCTGATGCTCAGAGATGGTAAACAAAGAGCTAACATTATGAGAAACAGTTTCTCTCAGAGAGTGGTGAACCCATGGAATAGCTTATCAGTAGAGATCATTGATATGAAGACAATAAAGTCCTTCAAAGTAATCCTTGATAAATTTATGCTTGTAAGGAAATCACAGACTACCCTGGATAGTAGAGTGGGCATGGAATCCTGATAAACTAGTACAGTATATGCAGGGTGCAGGCACAGTGGCTCTAGAGCTGCTTGTGGCCTGACATTATAATGTGTGATACATCTTACCATGCCCAATCCAGTCAACCTAGAACCCAATATGCGTGACTGAGAATCAGTGTCCCATTTGGTTAGGAGCAATTCAAACCAATCAGGCTTCTATTGGTTGGATATTTTTGTAGGACAAGGTACTGATCTGTGGTATGGTAACCATTATACTTAGCCTTTTACAGCATATTATAAAATACTTAGCAGACATCAGTCAGCACCAGGTTAACTAAATGCTGCCATGAAACTCAACAGAGACTCAGCTCTTGAGTCATCCTGGCTTCCATCAGAATCCACACTGCAAAAGAAATGGATTTGCCTTTATATTGTGCCTTTCACACAGTCTATGACTGAGAGTCTTTGACAGACCAATGAGTTACGATAAAGTATCCTAAGAGTATGCCTATTCTAATGCGTGATAGCAGGGATCATCTTCAAGTTCGACGTAATGTTACATCTTCAATTGGTTTGACAATGTTGGGAACTACATATACTGTAAATCTTTGTGGTGCAGAATATTTTCTAGTCACTGTCTTACAGTATTCACAAAACCTTTTCTCTGGATAGCTTAAACATGCTTTATGTCCCTCTGTAAGATAAATAACTGCTGTAAAGTTATCATGACTGCTCTTGAGAGGCAAGGTCACCAGTACATTCCACTCCAGTAAATCATATTGACACAGTCCACTATGCCAGAGCTGCTTTATTTAATTTTCATGAGGCTCCAGACACTAGGGTAACAACTCCAAAGAGCCACATTAAGGAACTATTGTCAACAGCATGGAAAGGTGTCAATCCAAGTTTTCTTGGTACTAGCTGTGCTTTATGTATGACTGTCTCTGCCTTTTTACATTTTCTTCATTCTTATTTCCATTCTCCTCTATTTTCTGAGTCTTGGCACTCTTAATCTTTGCCCTCTCACCGTTTGTTTTTATTTTCTCTCTTTAGCTGGTGTTTTATCCTTAATATTCTGCACTGAAAATATTTCCTGTCTTCAAGCTGTTGCAGATATGAAGTACTGCTAATGCTAAACAATGTTACCTTTGCAGAAAGGGTAACGGTGTTCTGACTGCAATAAACCAGCTTCATTCTGTGCAGAAACCTGGTACCAGGGGAAGAAAAGTTTTTTTTGTTTGTCTGTTTAGGACCAACATCATCTGGGTGACACTTTACATCGTTAAGAAGTCATGGGCAGCTTGGGGCAACAAAGAAAAGCCCAGCAGTTACACGTGGTGCCTGGGCCATATTATGAGTACTAATAAATTATCACAGTTATGATACCTTACAATCATTGATCAGTTTCTCTGCATATCTACTTTCACCACTGGATCTTCCCAATGGTAGTAGGTCTTCCATTAGGAGGGACTGCTCGGATCATGCTGAGATGAGTTCTCAGACTGGCCATCATAAGATTAAACCAAAGAAATATCATTAATTAGTGGTTTGACTGCTCTTTAGGGTGATGTTATGTCCAATTAAGTTGTCTCAACCATCCCAGTTCTTCCTCAGATCTGTCCTTTGTTGTCCGTTCCTGATAAGACATCGGGCGACATGAATACTGACAGCAGTATACTGTCACCACATACAGTACTATCATTATTGTCTCAGACCACACATCTGTTTCCTGGTTTCAAAGTAAGAAGATAAACTTATAGGTCTATCAGTATCTAGCATTCATTTCAATCCAGATTCTACTTGTTTAGATTTTTTTTTTTACTTTTTATTTATTTCAGTTTGGGATTAATACCTTTGAGTCAAGGACTTGTTTTCGAAGGTTCCAAGTCAGTGCTGCACAAACAATTACAATAATACAAGGTATACAGAAAAGACATTGATACATTTACACTGGCAAGTAAAAATAAAATTGAGACTTATATACATCATTTAGAGGCAGTAAGATAAAACTGAGAATTATAAACATCAGATTAGTCAGCACTTAACAAAGAAGAAAGGGCTGATAAGAGAAGGTTGACAGGGCTCATGCTTGGAGTTCACTATATAGTAGGCCAACCTAGGATGGATAGGAGTAGGGAGGTCAGCCAGAAAATGGCATCGTCAGAGGTTGGTAGGGTAGGGTTGTCAGCCATAAGTGGACATCGTCCAGGTGAATGAGGGTGGAGGAGGGATGTGTAGAGAAGCATGTAAGATGTGGAAGGTGAGGTCCTGTCTCATTGTGTGTGGGCAGGTACATGTCATTTTAGTGCCAAGAAAGGATATGAGCCCAGATTTGAAAGTACTGATCTTGGGCATGCCAGTGAGGTAAGCAGGTAGCTCATTGTACCATTTCAGTCCTTGGTACAGGATGGAATTCTGGGCAAGTTTCATCAGTGTAAATTGTTCTCTATCCTCACACACAATTAACATCTGAGCTTAACGCAATGCATTTTGTAAGGGTATTCTCCAGCATGAGACAGGTACCTTGATAATGTTTCTTCTGCCTCATGTACTTTTTCACAAGGTACAGTGGCAGCCCATGCCAGGCCCATTCATAGTGCTAACATGCCATGGTATTTGTTACCATGATATTGATAGTGATGTCATCACTCACAAAGTTTTGTTGCATTGCGTTGATAGTGTCTGCTATGGCAACACAGTGTAGTGATCACTGTCATTATTGAAGGCGATGGCTACCTCTGTATCTCATAATTTGGACAAACACTGTCTGCTAGCCCATATGGTTTGGAGAAGGCAGTGTGATCCAATGATTAGACCACAGGCAAGGGAAGCAGTGACCCATGTTCAAATCCCAGCACACTGAGAAAGTTACTCACTCACCCTCCCCATGTCATCCTCCCTGCTATCCTCACCAACCCCATATGTCTGTCCCATGCTCACCTGAATCCCTCCACTGATTTGCACAGCCCCCCAACAGCAGCCTGTTCCACTTATCCACCACCCTGTCTGTTAAGAAATACTTCCTGATATCTTTCCTGAAACTACCTCTCACCAGCATTTTTGAGTTCCCCTTTAGGCTGTGTTTCTGATAATTGGCAACAGTTCCACAGTGTCCACTTTGTTTATCCCATTAAGAAACGCTTATGTTTCAGTCACGCCTCTTCTACTTTCTAGTCTCCAGTGTATACATGTTGAGGTCCTTAAGTCTCTCCAGGTAAGACTTGTCTTGCTACCCCTGAATCATTTTTTCCCACTTCTGGCTGCACCACCTCAACCCTATTCCTGACCTTTATTGAGTACAGACTCCTGGAAATGCATACAATACTCCAAATGTGGCCGTATTAGGAATCTGTACATGAGCAGGATCAGCTTCTTCCTTCTGCTGCTGATAACCTGCCTTTGCACCCTCACATCCCAGTTGCCTGTTATCACTGTTCTGTTGCACTGCACTAATTAATTTGCCTGCTAATTGCACTCCAGGATCTCTATTCTCTATTACATTTCCAGCACTACTCTTTTTAACCTTTTGTTTATTGTTTTCAAAAGAAAAACAATGAAGAGTGCATTCTTATGCAAGAGATCGATATAAATATGACAATATATGCCATAACAGGAATTAAAAGATACACACTTAAACATCTTGCAATCTTGCACAATAGGAAGGGAAGGAACTAGAAAAAATATCTGTACAATATAATCCTAAGTAATGCCAGCTGCTTCAATGGTCGTGGTTGTGTCCAGTAGGTACAATACTCAGGAAAGTCATACACACTTAGCAAAAGTGCTATAAACCAGAGCAGGCATTTTAACAAAAAGGGAAATTAGGCTTCCTCAGTTTCCCACATCATTAACGCAATCACAATACTGAGCAGTAGTAACATGTAAAACTTTGAACAAGATACACACGAACAAGGACTAAGTAAAGTCTCTGACTGTATGAGTCTTCAACCAGAGAGGTCTTGCCATGAAGAGAAGGGGCGGGGACAGGGCTAGAAATGACCAAACAGCACTGTAGCCCATAAAGAGTAACAGAACAAAAGGCTTACTACTGCAGGCCATATTATAGAGATGCCCAATCATCCACACCCAAACCCACATTGGTACATACATAGAAAAATATAAAGATAAAAGGTAAAGTCCAAACTTTAACTCTCTAGGAAGGCATCAAACAAAGTCAAGTCACCTGCCCAAAAGAGATGTCCATTCAGCCTTCATTGGACCCCGAATCCTCAGCTGTGGGATCCAGAACAGGATTTGTGGCAAACTCAGACTCTGTGCATTCAAGCCACCAGCCAGCATCCTTGGGGTTGTAAAACTGCCATGACTTGCCCCTATAAGTGATCCAGACTCTTGTATGCAAGAGGAAAGAATGCACCACTCCCAAGGCCCAAGTCTTGGCACACCACATAGAACTGCTTTCTTCTGGCACAAGTTTGGAAAGAAAGGTCTGGGAAAATTCCACATCCTATTTGTTGATGTGCAGCGGATATGCTGCCTGAGCTGCCAATAAAGAACATCATGAACTTCAGCTCCAGGTGTCCACAGAATGATGCAGGTTGATTCAGAGAGTCAGACCTAACCAGTGGTTAACCCGGTTTTCCTCCTAAAATCCTCAGATATAGCAAGTGTGGTAATCATCCAGTCCTTCAGAAAGCTGAAAAGGGTACCAGCTTGGTAGCGCTGAGGGTTGAGGCAATGGCGCCACACCTCACGCTATGCCAGTAATGGGAACAAGCCTGGGTTGTCAGGGGTTGGCTGGGGGGAGCTGGACTGATCAGCCGTGGGCAGTTCTCCTTACTTGGGCAGGACCTTGCCACTCTCACCATGGCTGCCCCCAGGTGGAGATCTGGAGGCAGTGCAGTACAGAGTGTGACATGAAAGAGTGGGCGTTGTGGAACTGCAGCATACGGGTGCCTTCAAACTCGCTGAGTGGCCGCATAGGGAGGGGAGACAAACGGAGCTGGCAAGCTTCATGATGGTCCTGGTGGCATTCTCAGTGATGGGTATGCCAGCCACAAACAGATGTGAGCCCCTCAAGGGGACAGCTGGAGCCCGCCAGCCAGCTCCACAGAAAAACTGAGGCAAAAATGTGGATTAAAAAATAGAAAGCTGAAAAGGTTAGTACTTTCCCGTCCTCTGGGACTCCCACCAGGTGCAAGTTACCAGCCCAAACTTCATTTTCAAGGCTTTCAAGCACCCTAGAGTTCTGTGTTTCTTTTGTAAGGGTAGCAACTGTAGTTTACATGGCAGTAGATCCTTTGTCTGCCTCTGCAATAGAGCCAACAAGTTTCTTAATGGCAGCATCATGTGACTCCAGTTTAGATAACGTTTTTCGATTTTGACATCCATGGCTTTCATGGAGTTGAGCATGGCCTGCTACAGTGGATTGGTCATTGTTTCCATGAAGCTAGTTCCTCCATACCTGCAGGATCTCTGGCCTTTTTCATTTGCTTCATGGCTGCTTTCAGGGCTCCCAAATGAGTATTCTTTTGGTGTCCCATAGTAATACATAGGTTCTATTGACAGCTGAAAACTTCAGAAGTCCTGTAATGCTGATGAAGCAAAGCTGCTCTTAGATTTTAAAAACTTTAATTTTGATTTAATTGGGCTGTGATGTGGAGCATGGAAAGAAGAGTCCTACCAAAAGCCACTACTTCTCTTTTTTGCACTGAATTTTAATTGCCAGAACCTTGCCCAGTTCTCTAGTCTCCCAGATCTTCCCTCAGTATCCTGACCTCCTAATCACTGACCATTCTTCTGTAGATTTTTCTCATCTGCAAATAGGCATGCTTTCCTTGAATTCCTTCCCAATGCCACAAATAAAGTTGCTGAAAAGTACTGGGCTAAGATCCTTGGGAAACCCACAGTTGCATTCTCTTACCTCTGAGAAGTTCTCATTTAAGATTTCTCTCTGTGTTCTATGATACAGCAAATTTCTGATCCATCCTGAAATCTTGCCCCCACCCTAAACCCTCCAATTTCTTAATCATACTCCCATGTGAGACAGAGCTGAAGTCTAGGTACAGACTATCCACTACCCTGCCCCCTCACAAAGACCCTGTATTGGGTTGAAGCGCTTGTGGATACGGGCAGTGTTCAGTGTTCCTATGAAAACTTGCTATAACTGCATTCAGCACTTCAGCAGTTTATTTTGTATTTTTACCTGTGATCCTACAAGTATAGAGCTGTGTTTGTTGTGTTGTTGCTTATCTATGGCCTGTCCTTTGTCCACTACCTTTGTTTCACAGTTGAAAAAGTCTAACATATTTGAATGACACAAACTCTCCATGGTCAATCCATACTATGCTTTGCCCTGGAATCCATTGGCATCAAGAAACTCTGCCACCATCTCCTTTATAATGGCCTTAATTTGCACACTATAGATGTTAGGCTGACTGGTTTGTAGTTCCCCTGTTCCTCCCTGCTCCCACACTTGTGAAGGGGTGCCACATCAGCTGCCTTCCAATCCACTGGTACCATTCCTGTTTCCAGCAAACAATTGAAGAGGTCTGCCAGTGGTATGGCCAGCTCCTGCTGCATTTCTTTCAGCACTCTAGGGTGAAACACATATGGGTCCATTGATCTGTCAGTATTTACAGTGTTTAGACCCCTCAGTACCCTTTCCTCAGTGATTTGTTCCATCTGAAACAGTATCTGACATATCCTGCCCTTCTGGCCTTGGGACTGCTTTTTGGTAGTGGCCACTAGTTCCCTATTATGAAGACCAAGCAGAAACACTCATTTAGCATTGCTGCTTTACCCTTATTCTCCTCCACTCACCCTTACCCTTTTTCAGTCTAATCATCCCCTCTCTCTTGGATGTGGGCTACTTGCAAATGGAGTGGAAGAATACCCCCATCTCTGCTGTCCTCCACTTGCTTTCTAATCCTCTTGTTCGTGTCTGTCATCTTGATCTGGTATACTTCCTGTTTTCATCTGTCTGGTTAGCCTGATATTTTTGTAGACCTTCCTTTTCTCCCTTATTGCCTCTTCCATCAGTTTTGTATACCAGATTGATTTTCTTTCTCTCCTTTTTTCCTACTGCCCTGATTCAGAGACTTCTTGCTTCAAACTACCCTTTTCAATCAATCCTCATTTACATTCCACCCCATCTGCCACCTCCACACCCACCAGCATCTTTCTACCAAGTTCCCTCATTCTACCAGAACCCACATATCTAAATTCTAAAACTTTCATTTGTGAGTGCTTGACTTCTGGATTCAGTTTTATGTCAATCCACACAGTCTGGGATCTCTGTTTCCCATGGTTTCCTTGATGTGACCTATTCAGTGCTGTCCCTATTTGTGAGGAGCAGATCCAGAATGACTCCTTCCTTTATGGGCTCTACCTTCTTCCATACCAGCATCCTGAAGGGCCTCTATCAGTGTCTGGTTTCTGCACTCACTGCTACTGGGACACTCCAGCCCATATCTGGCATGTTTAAGTCCCACATTTGTAGCACCTCACCCTGCTTCACCACCATCTGTATTCCTTCCCCAACTCCTTGCCCACTTCTTCCATTAGAGATGGCAGTCCATACTACTCCAACCCTGAAAATCCTCCCCAATTCATGACTACCTGTACCCACAATCCCTCTGTATCAGTGCCTCCCTTATGTCTTTTTTTCTGTGGGCATGATGTTCTACTTCATGTATAAGGCCACTCCTTTCTCATTCTCCTGACTCCTACTGCTCCTGAAAACTGAATATCCTGTCATGGACAATTCCTAGTCATTGAGCTTTATAGCCTGCGCCTCTGTCACAGCAATCAGTTCTAACTGGCCTCTGCCAACAGTGCCTGTAGGTCACATATTTTATTCCCATGCTCCTAGTTTTATGAGGATAGCAGAAAAAAGGGTAAAAGGAACAGAGTGGGCAATATGGGTGGGCAGAAGGAGCAGCAGGTGGTAATATAGGCAAGCAAGAGCAGAAGGCACAGTACATGAGGCAGGGAGAAAGTGTGGTGAGCCACATGTGATAACACCAGGAGCCTCAGAAACAAAATCTATTACATAAATGCTACCACGGTAGAGGCTAGCCTGGACCTGAGACCCATTGCAGAAATGTGGCACGAGAGCACCATGAATGGGACTTGGCCATCGCAGGTTGCCCACTTTTTAGGAGAGAGAGGAGAAGGTAGGGCACGGCCCACAGCTCAGCACCATGGACACGGGGAGGGAGGTGTGCACTAGTCCCTTCACAAAAGAAAGGGACCTACAAGAGCTCAATAAGCTCAGGGTAGACAAGGCAATGGGACCTGATGGCATACATCCCAGGGTACTAAAGGAGCTAAGGGTGGAACTAGTAGAGCCATTATCAGAACTGTTTAGTGAGTCTGTGAGCACAGGAGAGGTCCCAGAAGACTGGAGAAGGGTTTATGTGATCCCGCCCCACAAGAGTGGTAGCAGGGAGGAGGCAGGGAACTACAGACCAGTCAGTCTTACCTCAGTAGTGGGCAAGATTATGGAGGCACCTTTAGAAAAGGATAGTGCAACACCTGGAATCCATAGGAGCACAGGATCCAAGACAGCATGGATTTACAACACGAAGGTCCAGTCAAACTAATGTCATAGATTTCTTTGACTGGGTAACCAGAGTGGTGGACCAAGGGGAGCAGTTGATGTCACTTACCTTGACTTCAGCAAAGCTTTCATACTGTTCCACATAGAAGATGTTTTTTTTTCATCTTGCTCCAGTCTAAATCTCCTTCAGGTATTGTATTTACATTTCTTTATGTTGGAGGCAGTGAGAGAGCCTCAGTGGTCAAAGATTCATTTCAACTTTAATTCAGTATTCTTGGCAGTGAGAGTACCACGTTTCTTTTGGATTCATTATTTGATAATGGTTGAGTGAGAGCTACCCTTTGTTTTACAAACTTTCAAAGGATTTAGCAATTTTGCAGCAGTGTTCATAAGAAGACAATGGGCAATGATCTTCATTGGACGATAAATTATTTAACTTGGCATTGTAGCCATCAAACTGTATTAGATTGTTATTTTGTGAGTCATATTTATTTATCTTTTGTAGTTCAGGGTATAGGAGGGTGTTATTAAGATTAGATTTTTGGTTTTATTGTTTGGGGTGGGTTATTGTTTTATCATTTGTTTATTTTATTTTACTTGAATTATTTTGTGTCAGGGAGGCTCAGTGATGGTCAGGCATTACTCCCCACCAGACTCAGGGAATTACGTCCCTTTGATTGTCCCCTATTAACATTTGACACCAATTCTAGGTGTCGTGCCTTGGGACATTTAGAAAGGGCACAAGAAGGGAAGGGACTGGCCATGGTTGTGGAGGGGAAAGGGAGGGTGGATAGGGTTGTTGGGTCCAAGAGGTGCCCTGGGGTGACATGGAGTCAGGACAGAGGTCCTCCCTGTCTTGTCCTTATACCAAGGGCTCCGATCTTAGTGGGCAGGTGCTGAGGTCTTCCCCGATGACTCATCCTAGTTAGGCGGTGTTGTGCAATGCCAGATCTATTAAGAACAAGACAGCTATTATAGCTGATCTTGTTGAAACCACTGATCTGGCTTGCATCACTGAGACCTGGCTGGATGAAAATGTAGGCCCTGTTTTGGCTTCTGCAGTTCCAGCCGGTCTCGGTGATACACCACCCAAGGTTGGATCGTAGGGTGGGGGTGTGGCCATTATATTTAAATCTGAGTTGAGCCTTGTGGATGTGCCATTGGGAAATACCAGATCCTTGAGTATATCCTGGGTGAGGGGTGGGTTGCGGATACTCTTTTTTTACCATCCACCAGGGGATGGTGGAGCATTCCTGCAGGAGATAGCAGACTTCATCATCAACATGGTGCTGGGGTCCCCAGATGGATAGTCTGGGGGACTTCAGTAACTGGTCAATAGCGAACTCTAGCATTTTGGTCAAAATCTCCTCCAGCTGATTTTAATGCTGGGTCTCACACAGGTAGTTACCTCCTTAACCCATATAGGAGGTCACTCATTGGATCTGATCTTTCTCTTGGTATGGAGATAGCTGATCTGGGGTGGAACTAGTCAGCTGGTCTGACCATCACACCATAGATTCAGCTTCAGGGTCCCCCCAATAGGTCTGCCCCTATGGAGCGGTCCTGTACCGCCATTTAAGGGAGTTACCCTAGTGATCTATCGGCGCACTGGACCTATCTGGTCTGTCAGGTGAATGCATGAGTCTAGATGATCTTGTATTAGCCTATAACAAGGCTGTGGGAGATGCCCTGGACAAAATTGCTCCTGCTCATGTTCAACCCCTCACCCTTCACCCAAGGAACCCTTGGTTTGATGGTTCCTTGAAGGAGTTGAGGCGAGTTGGTCAAAGGATGGAGAGGGCTTGGTGAAAATCTGGCCTTGATGCTGACAGGCTTAAACTGATGGCACATTATGATAGCTATCAGTCAGAAGTCACCCATAAGAAGGCAGAATTCCTGTCCAGGAGATTTCTGTTGTGCAGAATCGACCAGCTCAGCTTTTCAGACCATTGACAGATTGTGCAATCCAATCTGTCTTCAGCCTAGGAAGCTTTTTCTCAGCTGAAATGAGAGGAATTTGCTCAATTCTACACAAATAAGGTTGCCAGCATGAGGTCTAGCATTGGCATGGCCTCTCCTATGAGGAATTGTGGTGATCGGTGGGATGTTGTGTGCACTCAGTCTCTCTGGTCAGATTTCTGTCAGCCAGAATTCACAGACATTGTGAAGATCATCCAGACACTGCACCCAACCAGTTGTAGTTTGGATCCTGGCCCAACACCCCTTTTATTGGGATGTGTGATGTTATCCACCCGATCCTTGCTGAAATTGTCTGGAAGTCCTTGGAGACAGGGGTCTTTCTAGAACACCTAAAGGAGGTGGTCGTTTGACCACTCCTTAAGAAATCCTCCTTGGACCCAGACTGTCTAGCTAACTACCACCATATCTCTAACCTGCCATTTATTGGTAAGGTTATTGAAAAGGTGGTTGCATTGCAACTGGATGATCACCTTACAACTCCCAAGGTCTATGATACTCTCCAGTCCAGATTTAGGAAGAAGCATAGCACAGAGACTGCACTTGTCCGAGTAGTGAATGACCTCCTGATGGCTAGAGATCAAAAGACGTGTACCATTCTTGTCCTTCTTGATCTCTTTGCAGCTTTTGACACTGTAGATCATGGTGTGCTGTTGGAACGCCATGCTTCTTTGTGGTTTGTCTGGTACAGTCCTCAATGGTTCCATTCTTTATTTGCAGACAGGTATCAGAGAGTTGCCACCGGAATTGATTCCCCTGGCACTCTCCTGCCCTGTGTAAGTGCTACAGGGCTCCAATTTGGCCCCCATGTTGTTTGCAGTGTATATGCTGCCATTAGGAGATATCATCAGGCAATACAGTTTGGGTTTTCACTGCTATGCAGATGATACTCAACTGTATATGTCCCTTTCTGCCCAGACAAAATGCTGCACCTCTGTGCTAAAACAATTGCCTTACCGAGATCAGAACCTGGATGAGTACTAGCTGGCTGAGACTGAATCCAGACAAGACTGAAGTGTTGGTAGTGGACCCTGGTCATCCAGGGCAGGTATGGGAGCTGGACAGGCATCAGATCTTTTGATTGATGGCATACAGCTCATTACCTCAGACTGAGTGCATAACCTTGGCATTATTTTTGATGATGGCCTGACACTAAAATCTCAGGTGTCGGCTGTCATCAAATCCACTTAACCATCCGAGGAATATCGCCTGGTGAAACACTTGGTTACTCCAGATGATCTTCCAACATTAGTCCACGCCTTCATCACTACCTGCCTGTTTACTGCAATTCTCTCTACCTAGGGCTTCCAGGGGTTGATATCCACTACTTGCGGCTAGTGCAGAACACGGCAGTCAGGCTTTGACTGGAACTTCTAGGTCCAGTCATATTACTCCTGTGTTCTGAAACTGCACTCACTGCCTGTTCAGTGGTGGATCACCTTTAAGGTTGGTTTGCTAACCTTTAAAGCCCTACATGATCAGGGACCCGGTTACCTGCAAGACCTCTTGATACCCTACTGCCTCCCATCCCTCTAATCCACCGACTAGGGATTGCTAGAGATTCCCAGGGTACAATTAAAAACATTAGGTGCCTGAGCTTTTTCTTTTCTAGCTCAACCTGTCAAATTCTCTACCTCGTTGGTTAAGAGAATGCTTGACCATTGGCAGATTTAAGATTGAGTTCAAAACATATATATTTAACTTGGCCTTCCCTAATGACTAATGTGTTGTATTCTTCTGTTTTAAAGTTATATTTGTATTTGGCTTTATGTGCAGTGCCTTGGTTTTGAAAGGTGTTATAAAAATTAAGTTTGATTTGATTTGATTTGAAGATTGATTAATAAGCTGGGTAGGCTCGGTGGGTCAGAAGTTGGTCAACTGGGTGGAAAACTGGTTGACGGGCAGAAACAGAGAGTGATGGTAAACTCTATACAGTCAGAAGAGATGCAAGTCACAAGTGGGTACCTCAGGGATCAATCTGGGGCTTTTCCTCTTCAATATCTTCATCAGTGACATTGCAGATGGACTGAGGGTAAGGTGTGTCTGTTTGCAGATGACACCAAGATCTACAACAGAGTAGATGATCCAAATGGGGTGGACAGTATGAGAAGAGATCTGGATAAACTGGCAAATGGTCAGAAAAAGTGGCAACTGGGGTTTAACGCAAAGAAGTGCAAGATCATGCACATAGGGAAGAGAAACCCTGAATCCATCTATAGGCTGGGAGGGAGTTGCTGGCAGTCACAAGGGAAGAAAGAGACTTGAAAATCATCATCACAGATGACCTGAAATCATCAAAGCAGACCACTAAAGCAGTAGTTAAGGCTAAAGGGATGTTGAGGTGTATTAGTAGGGTATCACAAGTAGTAACAGGAGGTAATAATCCCTCTTTACAAGACACTGGTTGGGCCCCATCTGGAGTACTGCGTGCAGTACTGGAGGCCACACCTCACTAGGACATTAACCAAATTGAGGCAGTCCAGAGAAGGGCAAACAAAATGGTGCAGGAACTGCATCAGAAAACATATGAGAACAGATTAATGGAACCCAGTATGTATACCCTAGAGCAAAGGAGGGAGGGAGGTGATATGATTGAAACATTCAAACACCTTAAGGGCATTAACAAGGTGAAAGAGTCTAACATGTTTCAATATAAGAAAGACAGCAGGACAAGAGGACACAGCATGAGACTAGAGAGAGGACAATTAAGGGGTAATGTGAGGAAGTTCTTTTCACAGAAAGGGTGGTGGACGATGGAATGGCCTCACCTCAGGAAGTGGTGGATATGACTACAGTGCAGGGCTTCAAACAGGCAGGATAGGCATAAGGGAGCAATACAGATAAGTATGAATAGATAGGCCATTGGTAGAGCAAAATGCCGATGGCACATTCATAAGGTAGAAAAGAAATGGGCAGACTGGATGGGCCTTGCAGTCCTTATCTGCAATCAACTTCTATGTTTCTATGTTAGACAGGGATAGAAGGAATGGAGGAGGGTGGCACATATATGAAGGAGGAATAAAAGCAGCTGAAGTACAGACACATCAAGGTGAGGAGGGAACAGAGGTGCTGTGGGTCATCCTGAAGATGAGTTGTGGGAACACTACCCAGGGACAGGGGTAGTACAGATCCCAGCACAGGGGAGGGAGCTGGATAGGTCCCTGGGGCAGGCCGTCATTAGGATGGCAGGGAAGGGAAGGTGCTGTTAGTTGGAGACACAAGTCTACCAGATGTGGAGTGGAGGCTACCAGCTGAAGCTGTGGTAAGGAGCAGAGCTATCCTGGTCTCCCTACAGGAACATTTCTCAGGCAGCTCTCAAAGAGTCTAGAAGGGCAGGGCAGTGTTGGACCCAACTCACAAACAGGAACAGTACTGCAAACATCTCAGTGGGGAGTCCCCTGGGTACCAGTGATCACTGTATGGTGTGGTTCACCATAAGGACAGGTGCAGATTGCATCACTCAAGGATGAGGGTCCTGGACTTCAAGAGGAAGATTTCAAAGAAGCGGGAAACTGCCTCAGGAAATACCTTAAAGAGAGGAAAAATGGAAGAGGTAGCAGCATAATGGAATGAATCCTTAAGGCAACAAACCTCTGCATTAAAGTAAGCAAAGGTAGGAGGAAAAGGAGACCACTATGGTTCATCAAGGAAGTGGAAGTGACAATAAGATAAATAGGGCACCATTTAAAAGGTACAGAGAAACTCAAAGAAAAGAGGTTGGGAGGTATACCAGGCCATACAGAAGGAACACGAAGGACAATTATGATAGCTAAGGTATAGGCAGAGGAAAGACTGGCAAGGAAAGTGGATAAGGGATAAGGCTTTTTTCTGATACATCAGAAAAAGAGATGAGCAAGGGGTGAGATGGTAAGGATAAGAAGGATGGAAGGGTGACTGTACAGAAGGATGCCAGGAAAAAGTTAACATTCTGAGCAGTACTTCTGCTCAGTTTTCACAGTAGAAGGAAGAGGGGTGGGCCCCAGGAGCAACAAGAAGAAGGAGAAGAGGGGATGGTCAGTTTTACTAGAGAAATAAATCTGAAGGAACTTGCAGCCTTGAAGGTAGGTAAGGCTATGGGACCAGATGGGATATATACTAGAATATTGGAGACAGCTCAGGGAAGTGCTAGCTGCCCCATTGACAGTCTTGTTCAACTGCTCACTGGAAACAGGAGTCAGGACTAGAAAAGGGCTAACATGGTCCCTCTGTACATGAGTGTCAGCAGGAGAAGTCTACAGTAGCAGCTACAGGCCAGTCATTCTAACTTCATTGGTGGGGAAGCTAATGAAAACCTTACTAAAGAGAAACTGGTTGAGTACTGGAATTCAATGGGCTGCAAGACTACAGGCAGCATGGGTTCATGGGGTTAAGGCCATGCCAAACAAATCTGACAGATTTTTTTGACTGGGTAACCAGGAAATAATCTGGGAAAATGCAGTGGATATAGCCAATGAATTTAGCAAGGCCTTCAACAACATGGCACAGAGAAGGTTAATTAGGAAGCTGACTAATCTGGGTGTGGGGACCAAAATGGTAACTTGAGGTTTGCACCTGACTAATGCTTTGGAGGCAGAGCATAGTGTAAAATGGCACACACATTGAGTGGAGGCAGTAACTAGTCTTGGTACCACAGGGTTCGGTGCTGGGACCAGTGCTCTTTAATATCTTCATAGTGGGTACTGTGGAGGAACTGGAGGGAATGTCTGCCTATTTGCAGGTTACACTAAAATCTGCAGTAAGGTGGACACCCAGGAGGGGGCAGGATCTGGGAATGCTAGAGTAGTGACCAAAGACACAGAAACCCCAAAGCTGAGTATAGAATGTGGGGGACATGTTTGCAGACTCTAAGCAGGTAATGGACCTCAGGTTATTATATCAGAAGACTTCAAGATGGCAGCTCAGTGTGACAAGTCCATGAGCAAGGCTAGTGGGATGAGGATACATAGGAAGGGGCATCACCAGCAGGAGGAGGGAGCTGATGCGCCACTGTATACCTATACCTGGAGTAATGTATCCATTTCTGGAGACCCTCATCTCTGGAAGGACATAGAAAAGGTGGAGGCAGTCCAGAGGAGGGCAACAAGGGAAGGTAAAGACACTACACACATATTACCTTTAAAAAACGGTTCAGACTCCCAGCAATTTGCAGGTAAAAAGTGTTATTACTTGCAACGTCTGCAGCAAAAAAAAAAAAAAAAAAGACGGTGTTTATAATAAAATGGCATTTTTTTGAATAGTAATTGATTCAGTGTTAGATGTTTAATTTATACTCGTGGCACATGTTATATCATTACGTAATTCTTACTTCTTAAAGTGACCCGCATAAATAATTAAGTTTGAATTTATACTAAGTTAATCATAAACACCATTATTTAGATAGTTCATGTTGCCAAGCCAGTCAGTGCAAAGAGTCCGGACAGTAACATATTACTTCTTCTGGATTGTATCTGATATCCAGCTGATGGTGGAAATTGAACAAAGGCTCTATGTTACATATAAAGAAGATTGTTTGAGATGCTGTATGCACCATATTTGTTGCCCTCCTCTGGACCACATCCACTCTGCCTATATCTGATATATCTTTAATAATATTGTTTCATTTTGCTGTTCGGCTCCTGGGGTGGTAGATGTCTACTCCACTGTGTCTTTTCCCTATTATCACCCTTACGTAAATACATGCAGTCAAGTTATGTTTAACTTTTATTTGTGGAAGAAGGTATTTCCCCACAGAAGCAAGTTGCTCAACAATATTTGCATATGGAGGGGTTAAGCGAAAAGGTGGGAAGTGATCATCCCTCTATACCAGCCACTGGTCTGGCTGCACCTCTAATACTGTGCAAGGTACTGGAGCCCACACCTGAGAAAAGACTGCAATAAGGGGAAGGGGCAGTACAGTGCAGGGCAACTAATATGGTGCATGGCCTTGGGTATTTGACATACAAGAGAGGCTGCAAGACTTATACATGTACACCCTGGAGAAAGGGAGGAAGGAGGACATAACTGAGACATACAAGTACTTGCATGGAATAAAGGGAGTAGATGGCAAGGGACTATTCTCCTGAGTTCCAACACAGGGATGAAAGGGAATCATCTAAAGCTGGCTAGGGTGAGATTCTGGAAGTACTTTCACGTATAGGGGTGGATAAGTGGAATAAGCTACCAAAGAAGTGGTACAGGCCAAATTAATCAGCAGCTTCAAGCAGGGATGGGACAGGCTGGTGGATTTAGTTAGCTAGTTAGCAAAAGGAGGGACAGTAAAAAAGGGGAGGATTGCCACTAGGGCAAGGCAGATAGTTAGGAAGAATCTGGAGATTAAAAGGGCCCATAGCTGGCCTGGTGCTGCTGAGGTTGAGGTGCTGGATGCCACACCTCATGTCATGCTAGCGACCCGGTTCAAGAATGGACCTCGTACTCACCTGGGGTTGGCTTGGGAGGGAGAGGATCAAGCATCCAGAGGACTGCTCTCCTCTTCCAGTGTGGGTAGTGGGCTTGCACCACTTGCCAGTGGCCCTGATGGAGATCAGGAGCACTGCAGTTAGAGATGTTGTACGTAGGGTGGAGTGACAACGGGCATCAGTACACACAGTCCCGCAGATGCCATTGCATGTCTGCACTCAGGGGCAACACACACAAGGAAAATCCTGCTCTCTGGATGGGCGATGGCCCCTCCCATGCCCCACTGGCACACGCCCAATGCCGGGCTCAACCCACTGTATCTCCCGATCCCCTGTCCTGCCTTTATCCAGCGATGGTGGGGTAGGTCAATGGATCAGGTAGGTGAGGGAGTGTCTGTCCCCGATTTCCCAGTGCTGCGGCTTCAGGGCGAGCGGTAGTGTGGTGGCGTGAGTGAGGGATGCCAGAGAGAGTTCCAGGGTGGCAGGAGATTAAAATAGTTCACAAAAAAAACAATAACAAAAAAAGGGACCCATAGCCTTTTCCTGCCATCAGTGTCTATATGTATCTATGTATTCCCTGTGTCCTTCTGGCAAATGTTCAAAACCCTCATATACATCTTTGCACTCTTAAAATACTGTCTCTTACATCACCCCTTTCATTGTTTGTAATCAGGACTCTCAGAACAAAATCAAGTCTCTTACAGGCATCCAGGCCCCAAATAGTCTGAACTCCTGTGTGGTCAATAACCAGATGAAATATGTCAGATTACATCAGCCCCCAACTCCCATCCACCCATGCACGAGGACAAGGCTGAAAATAGGCAGAATTGCTTTGCCCTCCTTTCCCAGTCAACACAAAACTAAACATGCAAATAAGGCTATTTTACACCATTTTACTGTATATTTCACAATAACCTTGCATCTAGCTTTTACTGGAAAGTTTCTTTCATATATTTAGTCCCTGTACATTGGCTGGTAAATCTTGGACTTTCTAGACAGAATCTCATAATCCCAAATACAGAATCAAATTTACAAGCACTTCCACATCAAGCATAAATGAAATACCACTCTTATTTATTGACTAAAAACAGTAGATTCACTTTATTCATTTCAGTAATCGCTTTAGAGTCAACAAAAAAAAATCAGCAGTTTCTTAGTTCTGCATTATAAGCATCTTGCTTTGCTGTCTTAGTTTTACCTTTGCAAAGGTACAGTACTATTCAAGACACATTAAGTGCAACTTTTACAATAAAATGGCCAACAGTCATGGGACAGACAGTCTTCAATACCTGACACAATCTTTTTTACTGAGTTGTTGCTTTTCTAATCTTCATTTGTTGATATAATTTTTTTATAGCAAACTTAATCATCAACTGCATAGGCTACGCCATAATCGGATACCATCAATACCGCAAAAATAAACATGTGGTAGAAAACTGCATGGTCAAAACAGCATGCTTGGGTTTGAGTTTATTTATATTAGCACAGTTTTTGACTGTGCTTTTGGGGTGCCCATACAGTGTGATTCTTGACTGCACTTTTATGTGGAATCTGCCATCATACAGCATATCTTGCAAACTTCATAGCTAAAGACTCTTGGGCTGGCTTTTCAAAGCCCATTCTGAAAAATTTATGGCTGTTGTATCATAGCTGGAGCACACTTAAAGTGTTGGTGTCACAACAGTTAGACAATGTAAAACATGGTCTAACTTTTGCACCACAAGTGCTGCAGTTGTGTTGAAAAAATGATGCATGCATCAAAATATTGTCACATGTGTCATTTTTCACTGTAAAGCAGGTACACTGTCATAAATTATCCAGAATGTATGAAAATAGCACCTACACAAGCTTTCAATTAATCAGTATTTTATCCTCCTTGATCTTGCTTACTGCCGCTGTCTGGAACAGTCCCCCGTCCAGACCCCTGACTTCTCTGGGGCTTATCTATTTGTGTAGAGTCCGTTGCCACAGGGCTTAACAGAGGGCCCAGTCATCAGTGCGGGCCTGCAAGGAACTGGGCCATCACTGTGCTGCAGTCAGAGGTTTATTTCTCCATTTTCTTCCTTCAGCCCATGGGGCAATGACGCAAAGTAACTGCTCTGCCTCCACAGCATCCAGGCATGAGGTCCCCCATGCTTTATGCAGTCCCATGAATCTACCACCTGATTCCTCCAGCACATCCATTCCCAAACCCAGGTCACTGGGTATGGCAGGCTATGAGGCACCCAGTACCTCAGCCCTCTACTCCACTGCCAGCTGCATCTTTTTGTGCATTTATTTGACACAGGCACAGCCCAAAATTGTGAGTTACACCTATGTCAAGATCTTTGAAAATTTGAGCCAGCCTGGTGGTGCTGAAGGTTGAGGCGCTGGATGCCACACCTCGTGCCACACTGGCGACCCAAGTTCAGGAGCGAGCTCGGGTGCCCGGGTCAGCAGGGAGGGACAGGATGAAGCACCCACTGGGCTGCTCTCCTGTCCCGGGGAGGGTGATGAGTGGCTCGGTGCTTCATGACCCCTGGGGAGATCAGGGTATGCGTAGAGCACCGAGCAGCATCGCACTCGGTGTGGCCCCATGCTGGCAGGGCTGCCATGCCGAGAAGTTGGGAACGTGCCTACGCATGGGAAGGAGGGACTAAGGGGTGTAAAGAGAAACACCCTCCTTGGCCGGATAGGCGATGGCTTCTCATGCCACAACCAAGACATCCAATGCCGGTCTCCCCATCACTGCCCACTTTGATCTCTCTGGGCAGTTAGCCTCGCAGCCCGGGGTCGAATTACCTTGAAGATGATGGGAGACATGGCAGATGGTAGAGCGCTTAGGCCAGTGGGGATAGCCCAAGAGAGTTCTGGTCCTGGGAGAGAGAAAGAGAGTTAAAAAAAAAAGTCCTTTGAAAATCTGAGAAACACAAAAACCAGCACTCTACCAACCTCACAAAGGATATACCATTGTAAAAATGACTTATGCATAGGGAATATAGTCCTAAAGTTTAATGGTGGTATAAAAACATTAAACACACTGACACTCAACAGGTCAGCAACAGAGTCATGGAAATTAGCATGCCAGCCTCATGTTTTGCACTAGGGGGTGCCTCATCATAGCTCTGAGGAACACCCCTGGTGAAAAACATTACGCTGGCATCCTAATTGGCAATGAGCTCTGTTGCTGAACTGTGAGTGTTAACGCTTCCTAATTTTTGTATCACCACTGAATATATTTCCTATGAATACAGAATGTTGTTTTACAAAGATACATACTATGTGACATTGGTAGAGTGCTGGCTGGTCTTTGTGTTTCCAATAGTTCAATGGGCTTGCACAGCCGGATGAGATGTATGCTTGTGTGACTTCAGTACATTGTGGCTGTTCACCTCTCTATCCGTGAGATATACCACCCTGTAGGGGAGTGCGATGCAAGGAACCCTAGAGGGAGGTTCCCCCATAGGTGCCATGGGAATAATTCCTTAGCTAAGGTAGCTTAGAAAGAAGCCCAGGGAAAGAGAGATGAGCCGCTGGAGGAAGAGGGTGGATGGTGGGGCAATGAAGAAATGAACAAGAACAGGCTCAGAGGAGGGCCTTTAAGGCCTGGTTGGAGTGAGGTTTGTTACTTACCACCTATTGAACTCCGGCCAGCCTCAGCCATAAATTTAAATGGGCTTTCACACTGGAGGAGATGTATGCTTGTGTGATTTCAATACATTGTGGCTGTTCACCTCTCTATCCATGGGATATACGACCCTGTATCAGTATGATGCAACGAACCCTAGAGGAGGGTTTCCCATAGGTGCTGTGGAATAATTCCCTTGGCTAAAGGTAGTTTAGGAAGAAGCCCAAAAAGAATACACAAAAGGTTGTTGAGCATCAAGAAGCGTAGAAATCAGAATATATCGAGACCGGAAATTAAGGTGATAGATATAGATGGGAAGGACAAGAGAAGAACGCAGATATGACGAGGACGATGAATGAAATGAAAGCAGACAGGATGTAGAAGGGCAGACTCTAAAGAGAGAGGGAACTGCCGGGCCACCATCTGACTCCATCCAACAGCGGAACTAAAGCACTGAACCTAAGGAAACTCCAACCTAGCTAACATTATGACCATTGGCATGGAGGACAGGAAAAACCCTTTGAGGAGGAAACCTCTGGGGATCCAAGGCCTAGGTCGCCTTCCCTGCAGGCTGAAGGACATTTTGACAAGTGAAGGCTCAGCTACAGCAATTTAGAGTCGAGATCGAGGAAGGAGGAAAATATTCCAATTAGAGGAAGCTCTCACTCTGTCCTTCTAAATGGACAGCTGTTGAGGGTTGTGAGTGATGTCTCTGCAACTAGAAGCTCAAAAGCAAGAGAGGAGAGGAATGACTGCTGAGGCACTCAGCTGGCCTATGCAAGCCTACAAAACAGACCAGGTGAACCAGAGGCAGTCTTGATGGAGAATAGGATAGAGGGTGCCTCCAAACCCACTTGGTAGCAAGGGGCTCTAATGATGAGACCCCACCCTCAAGAGCTGGAAGTTATAAATTCTACATCCAGAGGTGTTGCTGAGATGAGGAACGACTGAAGGTCCACCTCCGAGCAAAGACATTGTCACTATGGGCCAGGGAGAAGGACCCCGCCCGAGCTTTGCATGCTCTAGAGGCAGACTCTGGGTGCAGAGCTAGACCATCGGCTACAGGCTAGCCCCAAGCTAAGGAGCAATGGACATGGAAGGCATGTCTCTGAATGGAGAGCAGATCAATGAGGGAGCATAAGACCCAGTGAGAGGTATGTTTGATTAATCAATGTAAATGAGAGACCCTGAGGTCAAACTGAGTGAAGGAGAGCCAGACTCATGTCATGGGGTAGCTGCCCTTGACTGGTAACTATGGGAGTGCATGCCAACCAGGTCCATTGAGAGCCAAATTAGGAATGGATAGAATTGCTTGAAGGTAGGAGCTTAGAGTGGCCAGGTGAAGCTGGCAGCCGATGGTGAGGTAGGCAGTACCATGAGGACATCTGAATAGGTTTGACTAGAACAAGGGAATAGGGTCGGAGGAGGAGCCAATTAGGCAGGGCAGTATACAGGAAGGAATATTAGGTAATGTGAATGAGTAGGGTATGGTGGTAGTGGGACGGCAGGATAGGGAAGCCCTAAAAAGAAAAACAGAGGTCAGAGAAGAAGAGGAAAGAATGGTGGAGGGAACAGGAGGTGGAGGGTGAGTGCACATGATGGGGAAGCACTGTCAGGGTGAAAGTAAGAAAGCGCATCGTGGGCAACCAAGGAAAACATGAACCCTATGGGTAGCCGCTGGAGCAACATAAAAGGGAACCAGCAAGAAAAATAAAGAAAATACCAGCAGCCAAGCTGGATGCAATAGAAGGAATATATGCAGGTGGAGAGGAGGAGACATTAGGAAGACGGCCTGACAAAGGATGAACGGTGGCTGCCAACCTACAGGAGCAGGTACAGGAGATGTGAGTTACAAATGCAAGGTCTGGGTGAGCAGGTGAGCTGGCACAGCAGCAGAATCAGTCCAAGAAACCCAGGGAGGGGGAGGAAATTTTCATGAAGTGGAAGAGGCAGTGGAGAGAGTCCAGAGTGAGGAGCGGGAAGCGAGACACTCGAGCAGGATTCCCACCAGTTGGACAAGCACAGCAGTCCCTCAAAGCCCCAGAAAAGCACTGCTGCAGAAATGCCAATAGCAGCAACTGCCAGCTGGGGATCAGGAGAGACAGGGCACACCAAGTGAAGCAGAGCCATTGGGAATGAGGAACGACAGTGGTGTTCAGAAGGAGAGCCCGAAGACCAACTGGAGGAAGAAGGGTGGAGTCAGAATGCAGCAGCATGAGGTAACAGGGAAGTGCTGATCCTGCTCAAGTTCTGGAAAGGCTGATGCAACCCTGGCCAGGAGCAACAGAAACCCCTTGGAGTTGTGATGGGTAGGATGAACTGCCACACCAGCAGGAAAGGGAAAAAGGCAAGCGAATCCAGTCAGGGCAAAGAGGGAAATGCCGAACCAGCCGATGAGGGATGAGCAGCTTGACCCAAAGTGATGCGATGGTCCAGGGCAGTAGTCTGATGAGTCAGCATACAGGACTAGGAAAGGCAACACCAAAAGGAGTGATGACTCAGTGGTAGAATGGTGCCTAGAGGGAAGTGGCACCCCAGAAAAACAAGACAGGGCGGCATGGAGCAGAGGGGGAAGGGACGAACAGAATGTACTCATGGGAGCAGAAATGGGAAGAGCCAGTGGCTAGAGGCAACCGCAGAAAGAGGTAGAAACTCAAGTATTAGGCAGAGTGAGGAAGAGTGGTGCTCCAGACAAGGAAAATGAATGAGGACTGGCCCAGAGAGTGCCTTTAAGGCCTGGTTGGGTGAGTAGTTTGTTGCTCCACCCATTGAACTCTGGCCAGCCTCAGCCATAAATTTAATTATTACCAGGCACCTCACAGACCACTGAGCTGTCTTTGTACTCATTGTATAGTATAGTTAACCTTTGAAAATCCCCCACATAGTTTATGTAGCACTGCAACTGGGGGATGTTTTCCATAAAGTTAGGCCATGTAGTTATTATCTCTGTTGTTTTTCCCAGGAATATCACATAATGTATTCATTTGAATAATGTGATTAACTAATCAAACACATACATTGTAGTTGTGTGTCTAACTAATCAGTTGTGTCATTGAGATATGTAACATTATACAATGACCTAAAAAATTCGGGTAACCTGATTGGTCAGCTAAGGTCTTTAGCTATGGGTAATCCACAACCCATGGCCGAGAAAGGGCATTTATAAAAATATAATCAATGCTTTTAAAATGTATTTTATACATAGATCCATTGTATAATCAATCACATGAATTCCAGGACATGGGTAATTGGGGCATTACTCACTTCTCGTGGTTAAATCACTTGGCTGTGCCACATACCATACTACACCAGGTGTGGAGAATCAACCAATAATCCATGCCCTGTCATGCCTTATTGCTTAAATAACATAGTACTGTAAGGTCAGAAGGGACTCTAGGTGGCACACCGTGACCCAGCAGCAGTGCAATGTGCTGCTATGCAAATGACCCAAGTTCAGAAGTGGTCTCAGGATTTAAAGTTGCGAGGTAGTCCATACTGCAGCAGGTGCATCTTAGTAGCATACTGCAGCTGGAGATGTTAGCATTGGGCTTTGGTGCCACAACAACCCCAGTGGCGGGTCAAGGGAGCTTGCACCTGCTAACAGGGCCTTACTATGTGCAGCCGAGGCCATCAGCAGGCAACGCCTTGTCAAGTGAAGAAGGAGGAGGACAAACGAGAAACCAGGGAGGAAAACCACGTACTGTCTATATTATGTTCCAGGACTCCCTCATCCTAGTGCCTGCCAATCATGGATTTCAGCCCACATAGCAGATTGCCGGGTGGAGGGTGGCCATACCCTTGGAGCCCTTGCCATGGAATGAGAACAATGGGAGAGGTCAGGATGCCACTGGAACCTGGGGACGGGTTGATGGGCCTGAACAGAGTAGATCCCTAGGACCAGGGTGTATCCCTGAGATAAGCATGACCAGGCAGAAAAATCTCTATGGAAAAAGGAATGGACTCTGGGACCATGATGTCCACCCCTCCTGCTTCATAAGCAGGGAGCAGCAAGCATGCTGTTCAAATTTACTTATTTCTAGGATTTTCCACCATCCTACTATCCAGGGTACCCTGTAATTCCTTGGTAAGCAAAGATTTGTCCAGGTTTACCTTAAAAGCCTATACTGTCTTCATGCTCACTGTCTCCTCTGGTAGACTGTACCATAGGCTTACCCCTGAAGAAGTAGTGCCTCCTAATATTCCTGAAATTTTCACCATTAAGCATCTGGGATGTCTCTTTGTCCTGCTGAAACATGTTAGATGAAACATCACCATCTGTTTGACTTTGTCAACATCCTTCAGTAAGTGAAAGACTGAGATCATCTCCCTGCAGCCTCGCTCTTCCACGGTGAGAATTTTAACATGAGTATGAGACTAGTAGACCTGAATCTATTCTCACTGTAACGGAAGAAACTTGTGGGGGAGTACAATAACATAATAATATAGAAAACACAACCTTAATGATGGAAGGGGCTTAAGGTCCATCTTTGATGCCCCTGTTGTCACATGGCAGTGACTATCCTTATCAGTGAGGATGTTACACCACGTATGCAGTGTAGCCATGGCAAGACAGGAGAAAAGGGTAGAACAGACTTCTGAAATGTAAGGAAGAACTTTTCACAAATAGGGTAATCAGATTCTGGAATATGCAGAACTTTCCAATAATGTGGTCAAGCCAGTAAGCTGAATAGAATTTAAGAAAGTATTGGATGCCTTCTTAGACACAAAGAGAATGTAAGCATTGAGATTATGGTGGTACAGCCGTGATAGGCAATGCCTCCTTCTGTCCTAACAAATGTAATGCAATGCCATCTTTCTTCTGTGCACACACAATGTCTCACACTCACAAGGCACAGTGCATTTTGGAATTAAATAATCTGAATTTATTGTAGTAACACATAGGCCATCTCTAACCTTGACTGAACCGAAAACTGTTATACATACAGTGTGCAGTACTTCTTCCTGCATAATGTAGAGAAATTAAAGGATTATATTGCACTGTTATCACAATATAGTATGTTCACTTTGTATAGTTATTCATGTTTTCTATTTGTTACCTTTTTCTGTTCCATTGTCCCCTACCTCAAGATGGGATTGCCCAGCTGCACCCTTTCTCTGGTGGAGGATGGGTAAGGGCTGCCTTCACAGCTGGCACCAATGCATCTCTGAAACTGACCAGCAAAAGAAGTTGCTATGCCATGTGGCTCCATGCCTGTGGAGCCAAGTGACTTACCTCTTTAATTTACCCAGCTCCTGGCATGTTCCAGTGAGGCACTCTTGAGTCTCTTGCATGAACCTAAATCTCCCAGGGGCAACACAATGTGCTTCCCCACACCACTGATACCGAAATATAGATGACATGGTCATGCTACGAGAGTCAGTGTAACCTGTATGCCTGAGTTCCCGCCTTCCTGTCCTGATTCTGCTGCTTGAGGATGCTGCCAGTTTACGCCACCGTGACATTGCTGATAACTGCGGTTCCATTATTGAAGAAACCTGCATTGCAACATAATCTTGTAATACAGTAAATGCAGGTATATTTAAAAGATACCAAGTAACACATGCCATCTCCAGTGTTGTTTTACATGAAGCAGACACAGAGTGGATGTTGATAGTCCTGCCAGCCAGAAAATAGAAAACAGAGCACATAATTCAATAATTTCCAAAATGACACTCATTAGCTGGTTATATTTGACCCAATTACTTTTGGACCATACCCTGTTACAAAAATAAAGGTTTCTTTGGTACTTTGCACTTGAAATATAATGTTAAATTTCTATCAGATACTCACTTTGTTTTATCTAATACATATTTTTTATTGTTGGTTAAAAATCTTTTATTTAATGCAGGTCTTATTAATGGAACTAAAAGCAAGAGTTACTTGTTCACTGCCTTTTAATCAGTTTTATGACATTGAATACAAGACTACTTCAAAATACAATTTGCTTCACTAATATTACATTAGCAGTAATCCAGTGATTTGATCATGCATTAAGGACACAATTTATTTTGCATTGATCATGCCTCTTTTTTCCCTCCAGCAAAATGAATAACCAATGATAGTACAGCTGTTTGGTAATAATGCCTAACAGTACAAAATGGTAAGGGTTACATCTTCAAAGGGACTCAGCTTAAATATCTAGCATGCTTCCATTTTGACATGCTGCACTGCTTTTAAACAGTGCTATTTTTGTTGCAGCTTAGATTCTCATAGATGGATGGTGTGCTTCTTGCAGAGCTACTGTTTTTCAAGAATCTGGGCCACTTTGCAGCAATTGTTTGTACTGTGTGGTGCATGTGTCACAAAGCCAGCCAAACTGCATATATAGTGCAGCCATTGGTGAAATATTGTCTTATAGCCTCTCACTAATCTATAGGAGAAAATCTCCATTGTGTCTCGAATTTTTGTGTAGCTGTACACCAGTAGCAATCTAGCCTGGGTATACAGAAGGTAAGCCAGAAATATGAGAATAAGCAGGGCAGATTTCAGAGTCTTCTTTGTAAGGCAGTGAAATTATACTAGTTATTACATTTATTTACTCAGCTTTGTATCATCACATGTTGACTCTGGAAATCACTATTGAACAAACATATTATAAAGCTCATTATTAAATGGCAGCAAGAAATTCAACCCAGCAGCTTGTTCCTGTATCAGGCAATGGCTGGGTCAGAGGGACTTTGTGAATAGATTCCAGCCAAAGAGAAGGCTGGGTTTCGACACCATTTTTATAATTATTAAAGACTAAGGGTCTGTGGAGGTTTGGGAGCGAAATGCTGAGATGAGATCATGGTGGATAAGTTTAGGTACTTTAGGTAGAAACTGTAGATAACTTGAAATAGTCCCAGAAAAGTGAACTTTATTTTATTTATTGTTTTATTTATTTATTGAATACAATCGAATTACAAACCTTTGAGTCACAGACTCTTTTGCAAAAGGCTCCACATCAGATACAGGGTGGAGGTAAGACTAATACAGATTAAGACGAACAAAACAGGCAGTATATTCATTTTCAGTACCGTCAGAGCAGTACCGCTAGAACTTATTTAAACAGTGAGGCATTAAACAACATTATAGGAATCCTTAGACAGAGACTAGTAGGGTGCAGGTACTTGGGGTCTAGAGAGGCCTTATCACATGGTTGTGAGGTTGATGACTGGGATATTTTAGGGAAATCAAATGAACAGATAAAGAGATTAGCATTGGTGGATACAAACTACTTGGATACAAATAACCAATAAAATGACCAAAAAATAGTCAAGATGAAAACCGATCTGTCCATACATACTCTGATGGGCAGTCTAGTTGTCCCTTACAAGGAGCAGAAGTCTCTGGATCTCTGGGCTGGATTTTCAACCTGTCCCAGGACTAAGTCACACTCAGTGAAAAATACTTTCGGAAATTGGGTTTATGTTAGAGGGCTAATCGGAGAACACAGGGTAAAATAGTTACCAGCTGGAGTGATAGATATCAAAAGGAGGAGATAGATACCAGTGCAGGCAGATGCAGGGAGGGTTGCAATGCAGTGTGTGTGGAGCAGCAGTCTTCAGGAGAATGTTCTGGGTGCTGCAGTGCTGCCCCATATGCAGGTACCTCTCTGGGCTGAGACCGGAGGTAGCCAGTCTCCAGGCTCAGCTGACAGGAGTACTGGCTACCATCACTCCCACCCAGAGACTACTATGTCCCCAGCCACTGCCACAAGGTACCCAGGCAGGCTGTATGGACTACAGTGGGTTCAGGGAGACTGAGGAGGTACAACAAAAGTACATCCCATCTGGTCCACCTCAATAACTCATACAATGTTTCTGAATAGAGAGACAGTCGCATAAGGGAACCTGAGGTTGTGACCAAGGATGGGCAGATCCTCCAGGACGAAGACCCAGGGATGGGAGGCAAAGGACTCCAGAGGAGGAGAAAGCTACTCCTGGTGGGGAACTCAATTGCTAGTGGAATGGACTTAGGCACAGGTGGCGAGGTAGTAAGGGAGGTAAGAGTGTCTTCCAGGAGGCACAGCTTGAGGGAGAATGAGGGGATCCAGAGGCTCACTAAAGCAATTCCAGGAGTGGGGGCAGAGGTTGTTGTCCATCTGGGGACAAATGACCTAACTGGAAAGGAGGTGGATATGGGGCAGATACAGGAAGACTTCAGGGTGTTAGGAAAGAGCCTTGGAGAGGTGGCGAGCTCTGTAACTTTCTCATAGATGCTGCTGCTCCATGGCAGGAGGGAGGCTAGGGATCTGCTCTTCAGAAGTTTCAACACTTGATTGAAGGGCTGGTGCAGGAATAGGGTTTCAGCTTCATTGGAGACTGGGGACCCACCTGGAACGATGTGGATCTGTGCAAAGGTTACAGCCAGGATCCATTGTGACAGCAATCCTCAATAAAATGTTTGGATGCTTCCTTACCAAGCTTTTAAACTAGCCAAGGGGTTGGGGTAAATGGGAACAAGAAGTCTCAAGCAGGTTAGAACAGACAGAAAGAGAAATCAAATAGGTAAAATGGTGCAGACATATCTAATCAAGTTCTGAAGGGTATGGCAGACAAGGGAGGCAGCAAGAGAAGGAAGCCAGAGTTAGAGGGAGGAAACCAGTGGGCAGTCATGGGAATAGAAGGCGGACAGGCAGCAACACATGGAAGGCAATGTATACAAATGCCAGCAGCCTGGGTATAAAATCCCAGACCTGGCAGCCATGATGGCAGAGATGGGCCTGGACATAGTGGCCATAATGGAAACATGTTACACTGGAAAACACAACTGGGAGGTAAGTTTATGGGGTTATGCACTGTTCAGAAGGATAGAGAAGGTAAAAATGGGGAGGGGTAGCCTATATGACTTGGAAAACATAAAGCTACTAAAGTACAGGGTAGACAAAGGAAGGCTGAGGCACTGTGGGTCACCCTTGGGCAGGCAATGGCAGAGCAATTCGAATGGGGGTGATCTACAGACCCCCAGCTCAGAGGAGGTGGACATGCTGCTAATCGTGGAGGACACACATGAGATGGCAGCAAAGGGAGGTGCTGCAAGGTGATTGTAATATGCCAGATATGAATTGTTCCATCCAGCTGGGGCCACAGCCAGGAACCAAGATATCTTGACTCCTGCAGGGGCAGCCCTCAGGAAGTTAGAGAAAGAACCCACCAGGGACAGGGCATTCTGGATCTAGCCTCGGGCCAGCAACCACACACAGTATGGTTTAACATAGGTACAGTGTCATATTCCAGCCACACAAAGGCAAGGGTTTTAGATTTCAGGAGGGCAGACTTTGCTAGGATGGGAATGGTTATCAAAGAAGCCCGGAAAGGAGAGAGGCAGGTGGGGGTTGAGGAGTAGTGGCAAACATAAAAGGAGCCAGAGCAGAGGAGACAAACTCTGTGCATTAGGCTCATAAACAAAGGAAAAGAAGGAAGAAACCACTATGGTTCTCAGGAAAGATAGCAGAGAAGGTTAGGACCAAGAGGGTGGCATTCAGAAAGTATAAGGGACACAGAAGGAAGAGGACAGGGTTATGTACCTTAATTGTCTGAAGAAAGAAGGGAAAGCTGTTAGGAGTGCAAAGACACAAACAGGAAAACTTGGTACAGACAATGAAGAGAGGGATGCAGCATTCTATAGATATATCAGTGAAAGAAGGAAGTCTAAGGGAGGATTGTAAGGCACAGAGGGAAGAGGGGGAGGTGTAGGGGACCAGGAAAAATATTCAGTGCTGAGCAGATACTCTGTTCAGTATTCACAGAGGAAGTGGAGGGACAGAGGCCACTGCTAGGTACCAAAAACAAAGTAGGGAGGAGGTGGACACCAATCCATTTGCTGAAGGTAAAGTCCTAAAGGAGCTCACAAAACTAAAGGTAGACAAAGCAATGGGACCAGATGGCATACATCCCAAGATATTGACGGACCTAAGGATGGATCTAGCAGCACCACTGGCGGTCATGTGTAATGAGTCACTCAGCACAGGGTGGTTCCAGAGGACTGGAGGAGGGCACATGGTCCCTCTACACAAACGTGATAGCAGGAGGAGGCAGCAAATTACAGGCTGGCCAGCCTCACCTCAATAGTAGGGAAAAAAATGGAGGCATTGCTAAGGACAGGGTTGTGGAATACTTTGAATCCACTGGAGCACAGGACCCAAGGCAGCATAGATTCACTATGTGAAGATCATGTTAAACTAATCTAATAGACTTTTTGACTGGGTGACAAAGGAGGTGGACCAGAGAAGAGCAGTGGATGTCTTCTACCTTGATTTCAGCAAGGCATTTGACATCATTCCACATAGGAGACTGTTGAACAAGTTGCAAAGCCTGGGTATGGGACACAGGATGGTAAAATGGGTTAGAAGCTGTTTAAGGATACAAAGCAGAGGGTGGTGGTAAATGGGATCCAGTCTGAGGAAGGGGAGTGACTAGTGGGGTACCTCAGGGATCAGTCCTGGGGCCTGTCCTTTTAATGTCTTCATTAGTGACATTGTGACAGGGCTGGAAGGGAAGGCTTGCCTGTTTGTAGGTGACATCAAGATCTGCAACAAGGTAGACAGTCCTGATGGGGTGGAGAGAATGAGGGCTGACCTAGAAAGATTGGAAAATTGTCCAAAGAGTGGCAACTGAGGTTCAATGCGAAGAAGTGCAAAATCACGATCTTAGCGGCAGAAACCCTGGGAGAGCTATAGGATGGGGGAGTTACTGACAGTCACCAGGGAAGAAAGAGATTTGGGATTATTATTTCAGAGGACCTAAAGGCAACCAAGCAGAGTACAAAGGCTGTAGGGAAGCCAGTGGCATGTTGGGGTGCATAGGAAAGGGCATCACTAGCCAAAGAAATGTGGTGATACCACTATATAAAACACTGGTGAGACCTCATCTGGAATACTGTGTACAGTTCTGGGAGACCGCATCTTCAAGGACATAGACAGGATGGAGGCAGCCCAGAGAAGGGCAACAAAGATGGAGCAGGGCTTACATCTGAAGACATATGGGAGAGATTGAAATACCTCAGTATATATGCACTGGAGAGAGTATCTTAAGGGCATAAACAGGGTGCAGGAGAAGCACTTTAATGAAGATAGGGCACAAGAACTAGAGGGCATGATAGGAGATTGGAAGGGGTAGGATAAGGGAAAATGTGAGGAAGTTCTTTTCACAGAAAGAGTGGTGGACGATGGAATAACCTATCCCAGGAGGTAGTGGGAGCATCAACAGTGGGAGGACTTAATCATGCATGGGATAGGCATAAGGAACCCTAGAGGCGGAAGAAGAGGATAATGCCGATGACCAGATAGGGACATCAGCTGCCAATTAAGATAGGAAAATTGGGCAAACTGGCTGGAACTGGCAGCCCCTTATCTGCAGACAATCTCTATGTTTCTATGTTTCTAATGGCTGCTGTGGACAGAAATCTCTGTGCCTGTGGAGTTTCCTATTTTCAGCCCGCACAGCTGTGGGGGATGTTACATCAGGTCCCACCAGATGTTACTTTCCCTACAGCAGCAATGAAAATCATCCACAAGTTAAGTTATAATGGGGAGCCGGTCGTGAACCGCCCCTTTGAAGTACCATGGCTACGGAAAAACTGTGGCTCTGCAAGTGAAAAGCTGAATTGCGCTTAGTTTTTCCCACCACCTGTGGACTGACAGGGATTTGAAAATCCAGCCCTTTGTGTATACAGAGGTAAACTAGAACTGATAACAAAGCTGTTTATCTGCAGGCAACAAAATGTCAGAACAGTTCCCAAATAAGAAGAGGTCTTGTTAGTAAAGAGCTGCAGAAGCAATGGGAGTTAGCATCAACAACTAAAGCAATAAGCTCTAGACCTAAAGTTAAATTCTTGACATGCCATGCTTCCATTTTAAGTGCTCTCAGTCCTTTTCACCACAGGCCTTGAATGCACTCATAGGTGGCTACCAGTGAATGGGGCTATGAAAAGTCACCATTTCACTCCTTTATGAAAACAAAACATCTGCAACACAAAACCATTTTAAAACAACTATGACACTCAACAATATAAATCCACAGAAATTATTACTGTATGAATAATTGATTATAAAGGTGACACCTGGAATATTGTTTTCGGTTCTGGTCAACATATCATAAGGAAGGTATTGCAGAGATTGAAAAGTGCAGAGGAAGGTAGCTAGAGTAAATCAAGGGCCTTAGGGGAATGGAGTTATACAGCAAGACTGAAATGCTTGTCTGTACACATTAGGATGGAGTGAATTGAGGGGAACCTCAGATGTGTACAACATTCTGAGGTAAAAAGAAATGATACAGTAAATTAGATACTTTGAATTAATGTCATGTTAAAAAGAGGCACATACCTCTTGGAGCTTGGAGGGCTTGGGTCTAAAACAATTCAAGAAAATACACAGAGCTTAGTTGTAGGAAATATATTACACAGGGCACTCATAGAAGCCAAAGGTATAAACTATTATAAAAGAGTCAAAACAAGTTTTAGATGATGGAACTTGGCAGCCAAATGTGTGCTCGGTGAGGGTAATTAACACATGGAGTAAATTACTGAAAGAAACACACCTTGATGGACTGTTTGGTCACATCCTGTCCCCAACATGTCCTGCGAAACCTTTCCATACTGATCTATCCATTTTCCTTGGAATACTTTGACATTAGCTGTCATTTCCTAGATACCAAAGTAACCCTCAAGGCCAGAATCTGCATTAAGAGACATTATATGGCTCTACCACTGATATCTCCACAAACCTGGCAACCACAGTGAAACACATTAAAAACTCCAGACTATACAGCTATGTAGTTCAGTGATTCCAAAGATGCCCATGTGAAGGAATCCTATTTTCACAGCAAAACATTTATTAAACGCTCCCTTGGGGAATTTTTACACCATTTGACATCTCCGCACAAATGATAAGGAGGGATATGTATTTATTTATTTCTTCACACACACATCTATATGTATTTATTACATATTTAAACTTTTTCTCCAAGAAATGCATTCTGAGCTAACATACTGTAGCTAGATTTCAACATGCACCAGATGGGGAAGGGGTTATAGTGGAAGTAAATGCAGATTTAGGAGTCTTCAGAACATTTAATCAAGCAGTACAATAACCATAAATGCAACTGGGAAGAAAATAGTTTGTATGATTAAGTTTCCAAAATAGTAGTGGCAGCTGGCTCTGGTAAATACAAATGCTGCACACTGTGGAGATGGGACCCAACCACCAAGGGATCAGTAGGAGACAGGAGAAAGGGCTGTGGTAGGGTCAGAGAGAGAATGAGTGAATGTAAAGGATGATGCAGGGAAGGGGTAGAAAGGGATAGGTACAGAGCAGGTAGGGATTGTGCATTCACAGGGGAGAGCTTTCAGGATAAAAGGATAGGTGGAAGAGAAGAGGAAGGAAGATTAGACCAGAAAGTAAAGCCTGTAGAAGAAGTGTGGAGGGGACAAAAGTGAGTAAATGGAGGATAAGCTCAGTGAGTTAAGTGGGAGCAAGCTCTATTAATGATCTGAAAACAAAAATAAAAAAATTAATTTTGAACAAGAAATGACCAGCAAAGGGAAATTGTGGTAGTGGGGATCTAAATCTATTTGACATAGACTGGACATCCAGCAGCATCCATAGGTAGGAGTAGAGAGTTGCTGGAAGCCTTGCAGGAAGTATTCATCAATCTACTGATAATGGAACCTTCTGGGGGAGGCCATACTTGACCTGGTTATGATAAACGGTGATGGTGTTGAGGGGTGGAGGTTGGGAAATTTAATGACAGTGACCATAGGATGGTAAGATTTAGAATCAGAAAGGGTCAGGTTAAGAGCAACTCCAACACTAGGGTGCTAGACTTTAGAAAGGCATATTTTAGGAGGAAGAGAGCATTGGTCCAGGAAGAACTTGAGGAAAGGAAGACCTGGAAGTCGTGGAGAGCTATGGGAGGAAATTAAAGAGGAATATTGAAGGAACAGAGCTATGTGTTAGGATGATGAGCAAGAAAAAGAGGGAAGGAAACCACTTTGGTTCACACCAGAAGTGAGGAATGCAGTTAGAGAGAAGAGGAGGTATTTGAAATATATAAAGCATCGCAGAGGAGGCAGACAGGGAGGTGCATAGGAAAAACTGAAGGAAGTGGGGAAGGTGATCAGATAGGCAAAGGCTGAAACAGAAGAGCATATAGCAAGGAGTCAAAAGGGGAGACAAAGGTTTTTCACATAATGAGCGACAGAAAGAAAGGGAAGCACAGGATTATGAAGCTCAGAGGGAAGGGGGGCGCCAGGAGGGTGACCTAGAAAAGCCAATCTCTGAAATAGATATTTTGCATCGGTCTTCATGGTGGAGGAGGGGCAGGGCCAAAGTCGGAAAATAGGAGAAAGATGGGTAGTGAGATGGACTCAAGTCCCATCACAGAGACTGGGGTACTAGAAGAATTAGAAAAGCTGGATGGATAAGGCGATGGGTCCGACAGGATTCATCAGAGGGTACTCAAATAATTAAAACAGGAGTTGGCAGCACTATTCACAATGCTATTTAACCTGTCACTGCACAAGGGAAGGGTTCCTGGGACTGGAAAAGGCTGAGGTAGTACCCCTACATAAAGAGGGAGGGAGGGAGGGAGGAGCCAGGAAATTACTAACGGTTAGCCTTACTCCGTGGTCGGTAAGCTAATGGAGGCACTGATTAAGGAAAAGCTGATAAGATATTTAGAGGGGAGGGCCTCCAAATGAAAATCTGCATGGATTCACAGGTGGTAGGTCATGTCAGACCAACCTGATTGGGTGACGGAGATATGGGACCAGGAAGGGAGGTGGACGGCCTATCTGGACCTCGTAAGCATTTGACACCATCCCCACAGGAGACTGATAGCAAGGTAGACAGCTTAGGAGTGAGCAAGCTCACCAGCTGAGTAGGGCATTGATTTAAAGGGAGGGACACAGTGGGTTGTAGTGAATGGAGTGCACTTGAGGAAAGAGAAGGTGATGAGTGGGGTTCCCAGGGGTCTGTGTTAGGACCCATACTTTTAACATACATTGGGGACATCACAGAGGTCTACAGGGTAGGTGTGTCTGTTTGTGGATGACATGAAGATATGTAGTAATAGGGTTGATCACGGTGGAAGGGGGGGGGGTGGACGATATGAGGAAGGATTTAGCCAGGCTGGAGGGTGGTTAGAAAGGTGGTGGCTACGGTTCAATGCAAAAGTGCAGAATTATGCCTTTAGGGCATACACAACCAGAGCAAAATACCGTCATGAGGGGAGTACTGGAAGAGACAGAACAGAACGGGACCTGAGGATAAACCATTTCAGACAATCTGAAAGTCCAGAGACAATGCGACAGAGCAGCAGGAAAGGCACTAAGAATGCTAGCATGCATAGGGAGGGATTCACAAGTGGGAGGAGAGAGGTGATCCTGCCACTATACAAAACCATGGTCAGACCACATGGAATATGGCGTCCAGTTCTGGAGGCCATATCTGCAAGGTGACAAGGACAGGCTGAAAAGGGTCCAGAGAAGAGTAACGAAAATGGTGCAGGGGATGCAGGGGAGGTCATATGAGGAGAGACTGGGAAAGCTGGGCCTGTACACACTGCAGGAGAGGAGGATGATTGGGGATATGGTGGAGACACTCAAATACTTGAAGGGCATAGACAGGATGAGGTAGATGGCATCTTCAAAATGAGTAAGAACAATCCCACTAAGGTGCATACCTACAAACTAGAGGGGACAGATTCAGAGGAACATCAGGCAGAGGTTCTTTATTGAGAGAGTGGTACAGCCATGGAACAGACTGCCGGAGTGGTGGTCGGTTGGATACAGTAGACAATCTTAAAAGAGCCTGGGACATGCACATGGGTCTCACGGGCAGACTGCAGGCTGGTAAGGGAGGGAGGGTCTTCCTAGAGGGGGGATTTCGGGCAGACTGGATGGGCCGAGGGTCCTTTTCTGCCTACAGATTTCTGTGATTCTGTGATTCTATGATTATCAGCGCTACACTTTTTCTTTCCATTTCCTCTGAAAATGTGCCTTTTGTTCCTGAAAGGGTAGCTTCTGCCCCCACCCCTCACCCCCGGCACTGGGTGACTGGATGGGGCCTGCTGCAAGACAAGCATCTATACCTGCATTTCTAGTTACTTTGCATAAAGATCCCATATTGTAGCCAAAGCATTGGTCATGTTGTCTGGCATGCTCTGGCCTCCCAAATAACTGAGATATCTACACAGGTAGCCACTGTCTATATGCTGCACCATAGTGGTCATTATGGTGTCCACCCAACAGTATTGCATGGAATCCCACTTTTGCCTGGGACATATTAGCGCCTACCTTTAAAAATTACTCATCATAATCTAGACATGTCCTATCCCCTTTTCATTTGTGGGCACTCCATCCTATTCCAGTAGTTATGGAGGCCAACACTCTTATTTATTTTATTATTTAAAAGTTTCACCAGGAAAGGCATACTGAGCAAGCTGCTAATTTCAGATGCGTCCTGGGGAGGGAAGAGGGATAACACAGGATACATATTTAATAATAACACAAGTAATACATGGTGATCATTACAGAGTTGTAAGTGCCTGACTGCTTGGCTAATGAACCTGAGATACAGAGAAGTTAGATACAATGGATTCAGGAGTTAGGACATTACCAGGCCACTGGAAAATTGTGCCTGCAATTTTTTATGGAATATGCAATTCTCACCATTCTCCACAAAACTGACATGTTCTGCAATTTCTTGCACTTTTAAGTTTTTATATTGAACTGTGTAAAAGTATTACAATTTTTAATAAAATACTCTCAATATATTGACAGTTTGCATGCAGACCTGGGTTTGGCGAAACAATGCAGTGCAAGGTAGAGCAAAGGTTTTATGTGACACTGATTTGTTTTGAATCTTGTCTTGTTAGTTTTCAAAACCCACTGGTCAAACATAAGTACACTTAACATTTGCTTTGTATTGAAGCAGTCTATCAGAAAACTTTTGTTGACACACAGACTGAAACAAAAGATGGGAGAAAAGGTGCTAATGATCCCATTCACTCAAATGGGTGGTAACTATGAAGCTTTTTTATAAGTGGCAGGGCAAGTTATTCCTTGTGAGCATACTTTCATTCAGACTAGTTTTGATTCAAACAGCTGAGGATTTTGAATGACCCTGCCATTTTTAAACTTGAATAAGCTAGTTGATAAAAGTGATCTCCTTAGCAACTACCCCTAGATGCTCACATGCAAAGACTACAATAAAACCTAACTAAAGTCTAAAAGCAAGCTTATAAAACTCAAAATGTATCTGAACGTTTATCTTTAACTGAACAAAATCATTGCAGCCAGATTAAAACAAAGGTAAATTACAGGGTACCCTGACTACTGTATGATGCAGTAAAAATATATTGGTATTTTTTTTACATTTTTGGTAACCAAGTAGGCCCACTAGGCACAAGTGCCTGTTTTCAGGTACAACCCAGGAGCACTGAGGAGGTTAAGTGACTTGTTCAGAATCACATGGTATGCAAGTGCAGGTTGTGGGAATCAAACCCAGGTCTGCTTGACGTTGTCAACTCATTCACAGTTTGTTACTCTTAACTCTAGATTACACTGCCAGCCCCAATAGGCCCTAGATTTAATGTTTAAATATGTGATTTCAAAATAGTGTACAGTACCTGCAGTACTGATATGACCATTAAACACTTTAACAACATTTTGCTAACACTCAATTATTCACCACTCTGTCTGCTATTTTTTTCTTGTACCAAAGTGGGTGACTAGCTGGCAGAGCACTGTAAACAGCTGTTGATTAGGCTTCATTATTCTGCAGCCAGAAACAAACAAAATATTTCTTCTGGCTTTATTTAATATTTATTTGCTGTGGCTCACTTTATAGAATCTATTTAGCACTGTATGAGGAAGATGCTTTTAAATTTTGGAAGCTAGGCAACGCTTATGATAGCTTATCAGTTTAGTATTCTTGTTAGGAACATAAACTTTTCTTTATGTTTTAAACATACTCAGGTGTCAGTGTATTCATTTAGCAATTTATACTGACTAATATATGCTGCAGAAAACATTAAAATATTTATTGTGAAGCACTCAGGGTCTATTGCAGAATCCCACAATTTCCCACAATTTTGCAAAACACCCTGCAATTTTGGGTAACCTTTTCTGTAATTTTCCAGTGGCCTTGGATACTACTATGACTAGGGAGATAGGTAGGACAGGACTGTAAGAGAGATGAGAAAGAGGAAAGGGCGAGATGAAGGTTGGAAGTTGGGGAAAGGGAGGGAGGCTACAATAAGGGCAGTGTAGACAGGGGCAAATGAGAGAAACAACTGTGAAGGGAAATAGGAGGGAGCAGACAGAGGGGGCGGAGGGGTAGGGGAGGTCAATAATTTAGAGCAGTTGCAGGAGGAGGTGGTGACATCACCAAGGAGGCAGGAGAGGACATGAGGGAGGAGGCATTATGGATGGTGTGAGGGAGGGTATTCTAGAGCTTGGGGAAATGGTGGCTGAAAGCAGCTTGGCGGTGGACGAGAAGTGGAGGGTATAGCCAGGGTCTGAACATTGGTGCTCCTAAGGGTGTGGGAGGAGGGAGGGTGTAGGAAAAGAAGGCTGTGAGGTGGGGGTCTAAACCAGAATTTGCTAACAAGGTTAACACAGTGGGCATGGCATCTGTCTTCAAGGGAGGGAGAGATAGGGACTGCTACAGAGAACAGAGGTGAGTATGAGGACAGTCAAGTGCAAAGTGGCAAAAGAGTTGAAGAGGTGTCCAGTCTGGCTAGGGAAGTACCAGGTTGGCACTGTAGACCACGTCATCATAGTCTAGGATTAGGCGATCATTCTCAGGATGATTGCATGGCGAGCCGGCAGATGCATGCAGTCGCAGTTCCTGTACAAGGAACCGAGCTTGGGGTGCAGTTTTTTACAATTGCATCGACATGGCCAGAGAAATTGAGGTCTTGGTCAAGCCACACCCTTAGATACCTTACCTAAAGGAGGGACATCCTCTGGGGGGAACCATCTAAGGTACAGAAAGAGGGAAGGAATGGAAGCCTAGAGAGTCTCTGCCTCATGCAAAAGGTTATGAGGATCGTCTTCTTGGCTTTCAGGAATAGCTGGTTTGAGTGTAACCACAATAGAACTTGGTCAAAGTTGAGCTGGAGTCTGCACACCACATTAGCAGCGGAAGGGTCAGATGTATACAGGACCGTGTCAGCCGCATACATGTGAATGGATGCAGCTGAGCAAGCAGAGGAGAGGTCATTTAGAAATGGAAAGTAGCAGTAATCCAAGTACAGAGCCTTCCAGGACCCATGTGGTTACTGAGATGGATGGGGAGAGAGCATCTCCAAGTTCAACAGATTGGGCCTGACCCTCCAGGTAAGAGTGGAACCAACAGGTGGCAGCTCTTGAGAGGCCAGCAGTTGAGAGTTTGGAAAGGAGGAGAGGGTGGGAGACTAGCGTGAATGCTTCAGATCGAGTGACAAAATGGTGGCAGTGCTGAAGCCCTGTGCCCTGTCTGTGAGGATGGAATCAGTGAGCCTAAGGAAGGAGGTGGTGATAGAGTGATACTTCCAGAAGAACAACTGGTAAGGAGTGAAGAAGGAAGAGGAATCAAGGAAGGGAGATAGTTGGGACAGCATGATGCATTCCTGTATTTTGGCTAGAATGGGAAGAAATGAGATGGGGTGGTAGTTACTGGTGACAGAGGGGTCACCTCCTTTGGGAGGGGGATAATGGTAGCATGCTTCCAGCCAGTGGGAACCGAGGCATGGGAGAAGGATAGGTTTAGTAGGTCAGCAAGAGGTGAGGAGATGGCTGGGGCAGATAGGTAGAGGAGTTTACAGCCCAGCCAGTCAGGACTCTTGCCTTTAGATGGTTGAGAGGAGAGGGGGCATCAAGGATGACGGAGGGGACACAGGAGAAAATGAGAAGGAGGGGGTAGGAGAGGAAGGCTGTAGAGCAGGCCAGAGAGGGCAGAAGTATGGAAGGGGAGAGAGAGGGAGCACAGGAGGTAAAGGAGGAGTTAAACTCAGAGATGACTGAGAGGGAACCAATGGGGAGGAGTCACCCACTTTGAGGACAGTGGAAGGTGCCTGAGTTGGAGGGGAGACGAGAACGTGGACTATCTTCCAGAATTTTGAAGAGTGGTTGATGTTGGAGTCAAAGGTATTCAAGAAGTATTCGGCCTTAGCAAGCCTAACTGCTCTAGTGCAGGCATTGCAGACATGATGACACCTATGTAACACTGCAGTGGAGGGGTACTTTGTGTTCCAGTCAGGCCTGGTCTTGGGCATGCAAACAGGCTAGTAGCGCTGATGTGATCCAGAGGAGATGAGTTCCCTTACTCTAGTATGGTGGGGGGTGGAGATTCCAGATTTCAAGGAATTTCGATTTTAAGTAAGTTAGGGCCTTGTCAATGGAAGTGACTAAGGAGATCAGTGACCAATCGGTGCTACATAGGGCAATTGAGTAAGGGAGCACGGTACAGAGATTTGAATAACTGAATAAATAGTATTTTAGGAGGGCTTTTGGGCTGAATTTTATGAATGCAGAATGTCAGGTGATGATCACTTAAGGCATCAGAGAGGATGCTAGCCTTGATGATGTGATGAGGATGGGAGGTGAGGGCCAAGCTGATGACAGAATGGTTGAGGGTTTTGTGGTTTAGGTGGGTAGGCTTGTTGATTAATTGGGTCAGGTTCAGGAGGCAATGTCACAGCAAGTTTTGGAATGGGTGGAGGAGAGCCAGTTGAGGTTAAAATCACCTAAGATGAGAATCTCACCAGAGGACGCATGAGTCAGGATGGTGGTCAGAATGTCAGTTATGCCTGAAGGTGGGAAGCCAGGGCAGCAGTAGATGCCTGAGACAAAAATAGGAAGGGAATGGGGAGAGAGAGCTTTATTAGTCAGAGCTCCTAAGCTGAAAGGACGGAGGTAGCTAGGACCGGAGTGAGCTAGGAGTGAGCTGAAGTGTGGAGGTAAGGTACATGGTTACCCCACCACCCCTATTAGGGTGGTCCAGATGAATAAGAATGTAGCCAGGAACAGAGATGCTCTTATCTGGAATTCTGGTGGTAAGCCAAGTCTCAGATAGTATTAGAATGTCAGGTTTGGGGGTTAACATGAGGGGTTCAATTTGGGAAAGTTTGGGAGAAAGCTTCTAATGTTTAACGTGAGCAACCTTCAGTCCCCAGGGGAAGTGGGTGTGAGGGGAAGGACCAGGGTTTGATTCAATATCCTCTGCTAACAGCAGCAACAAATAGATTATATGACAAGTAAGGGATTTAAACATTTCTTAGGCAAAGAGTAAATGCTAAGAGGACATTTGAGAGGACAACTGGGAGGGAGAGGGTGGGGAGGGGCTAAGAAGAGCAGCATGGAGGCAGGAAGACAGTATGATAGATGCATAGAAACACAGAAGCTGATGGAAGATAAGGACCGCAAGGCCCATCCAGTCTGCCCATTTTTTTCTACCTTATGAATGTGCCCAGGGGACCATGAGAAGTGGGACAATGTGATGGGATGGGTGGAGGTACAGTAGTGGGGAGAATTGACAGGGTTAAGTGGAGAAAGGGCAGAACTCTTTTGCACAGCTATTGTACCTGGCAGATCTGTTGGCAAAAATCACAAAACCTCTGATAAGTTCTCAAAAGTCTACTTGACTTTTGTTTTCTTAGCTTCCTTGTCTTTGCCCTTGTCCCCTTTTTATACCATTCCTTCCTCTTCCATTGCACAGTGGAGGAGAGAAAACTTGCCTACTGTATGTACTCCTTTACTCATCCAGTATTATCTTATTAACCCTAATGGCTCTGCGATGTCAACATATGTTGATAGACATGGTGCCTTGTGAGACCCCTCCCCTCCTTGGTTCCCTGCAGGCTGAACTCTGTCCTTTGACCTCTTCAGAACCGATGCACTGCACTAGTACTGTTGTTGTAAGGGTCTGCCTCCAGCAGATTGCCCAACATCTGATTGGTACCTAGAGCCTGGGGTGGTACCTGTTGGGGCCCTGAGGACTAGCATGGGGGAGCAGAAGTCAAGTGTAGGCCCCTCCTATGCTAGCAGAATGGTTACCACATACTCCCTGGTTTTCGTCTCCATCCCACTCTTCTCCTTGACTCCTTTGACTTTGACTTGGGGGTAGGTTGTTCCTCTGGCTAGCACGCCATCTTCAAGAAACTTCTCAAAACCACTCACATTTGTTCATCAGTTAATGTGTTCAAAACAACCAGTTTCTTTCCTCCAGTAGGTGTCTTTCTCATTCAGTTTTGGTGACCCAGTTTTCCCTGTTTTGGAACACTGCCTTCCTCTTTGCTGTGCCTGTCCTACCACAGGGTGTGTAGCTGTGAACAGCTCCTTACCTTGACCATCCAGGCACACCTTCATCCAGGCCCCTGATCCTCTTGATCACCATAGCCCATAGATTGCCCAGCAGGGCCCGAGTCTCCAAATCATTCTTTGTCTGCTTCTTCTGTTCCGACATTCTTGACCCTTTCTTCTTCCCTTCTACCATTACTCTTTCCCTTTTTTATATTTTTTGTTTTGAGCTGCACTAACTAAAGGTCTCTTAGGCAGACTTACTGAAACAAAATAAAAACTACGCTGCTCGAGGTCAAGGTCACCCAGACATAAATGCAACTTTCTCTCTGTCACCAGAGCTGCAAACTACAGCTGCAGGATTCTGCTACCCAGTAATTTCTTCTTGTGCAGGTCAAACCCGTAGCTACCAAACCCTGTGGCACCCTTTTATTTAAACCCTGTGAGGTTTCTTATTTTCTCAGAGTTATGCAGTACTGAATCCATGGGCCTCAAACTCCAGTCAGCTGAGTATCCCATCTCACTGCACTGCCACTAAGCCATACTGCCTGTTGACCCTCTTGCTTCTACAGGTTTTGTTTAGTTTTACACTTCCTTCAGCAAAATCTGATAATGTCAGACTAAATGATTTTACTTTATTGTGATCCTTGTGCTTAGATTCAAGACTGATTTTCATTGGGTACTGAGCTGACCTACAAAGGTGAATATAGCGTTTCCATAATAGCGCTGTCAAAATCGCGTTCCACAGTAGTGTCTGCCAAGACAGCTACAGGAATAGAATAGTGCAAGGCAGTTACTGCTACCCTGTAGCTGTCTAGGCAAAGTGGAGGAGAAGAGAAGAAACCGCACCATGGCACTCTGCTGAGCTGCTTCTGTAGTGGAGGGGCTAAGGCTCTGAGCAGTTAAAGCAGGGAATCATCCTTGAAATCAAGGTTCTGTTCCTGGTCTCCTGACTGCTGCATTTTCCATCCTCTCCCCACCGAGTTCTGTTGTTTTGTTATTTGTCCTCTCATCCGATGTAACCTTCTGTCCATCCCACCAAGTTTTATTTTATTTGTTTCGCCTCTTACCTGATGTAACACTCCCATTTTCTCCACCAAGATTTATTTTTTATGTCCCTCAACCAATGTAACCCCCAAGTTTCTCCCCATCCTTGAGTTCCATACACAGCCCCATGGAGTTGCTTCTAATAAGTTTGGGAGGGTACTAATTTTATTTTTATTGTTTCGTCCCTTCACCTGATGTAACTCCCCCTTTCCCCCACCCCACCACTGAGTTTTATTTTTTTGTCCCTCACCCAATGTAACCCCCAAGTTTCTCCCATCCCTGAGTTCCACCAACCCATGGAGTTGTTTATAATAAGTTTCGGGTACAGGAGACAGAGCCCCTGCAAAAACACAGATTACCTTTTGTTTTGTTGGCCATGGTAGCAGTCAGTTTGTTTCTGGACTGCTACAACCGGTGTTGTTTTGCAGTCAGCAGTTTGATCAGGCACTGTAATTGACAGCAGCATTTTGCTGCCGTGCTTTTGACCGCACTTTTCTGGTTTTGCCAATCCTCACTTAGTGCCCTGAGCCGACTAGCTGTCAAGCTGATATCAATGGCCCTCACTGATACATCAATGTGGTGTTTCTAACCAGTCACTGACATTCAGGGATTTATTTAACTCTAAAAATTGATTAGCGCTTTGCTTATAAAAGTGCTAAATCTTGTGAAAATGCATAGTTTTGCCTCATTGTGTTTAACAAACACATCACTTCTAGAAAATCTATATAAATACTTTCTGTACAGTTAGTATAGTCCCAAGAAAAAACTGCTAATCAATTATTTAAAACCCTGCTGACATTACTGGTCCTTCAGTGAAAACTGGTATCTCCTTCTTGTGCAGGTAACCTCTGTCCACATGCTATCCTGTGCAGCTGCATTTGGTTTTCTGGTGGCTCCAAGAAGGTAACTTGCAGTACTGAGGTATACCATGTACAGAAGAGATAGATGTAAGGTAAAAGAAGTGGATATCCTCTACATGACATAGAGGCAGTAGAGGATGGGTCCACCGGGAGGAAATAGAGAGACAGAATTGCTATGGGTGCAGCTCATGATAACTTTGGGAAAGAAGTTACGGCTGAGGTGGTCTACAGACTGCCAAATAGGGAAATGAAGGAGATAGAAAACTAAGGGCAGAAATCAAGAAAGGGCTGCAAAGGGAGAGGTGGTGGTTGTTGGGGATCTCAGCCTACCAGACATAGATTGGGACATTACAGCAGCTAAAACACCACAAGCCAGGCCTTGTTGGATACATTGCAGGACTGCCTGTTGGTGCAGCTGGTCAGGAAACTCACAAAACAGGCCATCATTCTTGACATGGTACTCATCAACTTGGAAATGGTAGACAGAGTGCAGGTTGGGGAGACACTGGGTTACAGCGGCCATAAAACCACATTATTTGAACTGCCCTAGGTAACAGTATACCCTCATCAAAGGCTGTGCTTCTGGATTTTGGATGAGCAGACCTTGATCAGATAAGGGAATTGGTCAAGGCTAAGTTGGTTGGAGTGGACAAAATCAGAGGGTGGAAGAGAGGTGGGTAAAAGACAGGTGGGGAGAAATTAAGGGGCTATTCCTGAAGCAACCAAATCATACTTGATGATGGTTACCATGGGTAGTAAGCACAAAAGACCTATCTGGATGTCTAAAAGGTCAGGGAGGCAGTGAGAGACAGAAAATGTCCTTCATTAGCTACAGGGAGAAACAAGGAGACAAAGAATGGAGGAAATACCAAATAAAGATGAAGGAGGCAAGAAGGCTGTCAGAGATGCAAAGCAGACACCTAGCTGCGTATTGCCAAGGGGATCAAAAGATGGGAAAAACAGATCTCCAGTGAGGGTACTGTATCTCTTACATCAGACCACACCTATGGAACTATAGCCGCCAGGCACCAGGACCACACAGAAACTTTTCTAGCTAGCAATCTACAAGGGGCCAACCACAGTGATGTCAGATGATGATGCCGCCTCCCATATAAATGTGGGTGGCCCCGTGTCTATGGTTCTTCTGCTGCCATTGACCATCACACGCCGGACTCCACGGAGACACCGCCATTTCAGTCGAACCACCAAAACTTTTCTTTTTTCTCACCCTAGTTTGTGCATCACATTATTTTTAAGGTGATTTTGATTTTCATTTATGTCGACTCACCCGAAGTTCTTTCATTATTGCAGGTGCAGTAAGAAGATCTGTGATAAGGACGAACACAACACCTGTGTCTGCTGCCTAGGCCCAGGCCACAGTGTTAATGCTTGTGAAGTCTGATGCAGATTCAACCAGGCTACCTGTCAGTGCCGTCAGAAGGCCTTAGAATCCTTCCTACTAGAATGGAAGGTCGCCCGAATGGAGAAGGAGCTCCAGGGCGAAGCTCCTCCACCACTCTGGTCCCGGCCCATGGGCTCCTACTTATCCAAGGCACGGACAAGTCATCCGGGAAACACAAGCACCAGGAAAGGATCGAGAAAAGAGAAATCCTCCCGGCTCGCTCACAGTCACTGCTTTAAGCATCGCCATGGCGGGTCATTGTCCACTCTGGTGGCAACCCCTCTGCCTCCCACACCTTCTCTGCTACAGGGTCAGCTCTGGCTGCACCTCCCGACAGTCTTTTTTTGGCTGGTGATGGCTTCTGACATCAGGCCTTCTTTACCCCTGCTGACATTCTAGCCCCTGCTGTTCTGGCCTCTTCTCTCCACAAGTCACCAGACAGGGAGCTCTGCTGGTCCAGCCTAAGCCACAGTTGATATGTCGCTATCCTGAGTTCAGTCTCCCCAGTAACATCTTCGCCTTTACTTCAGCCTCTTTCTCGACATCAGGATTCAGCCTCCCCATTGCTGCCTCCATCTACCATGTCAACATCATGATCTCAGCCTACCCCAACAACAACTCAGGCCACCATGTTTTTACCAGGGCATCAGCTCCTCCTGTTGACACCCTCTGAATACTGGGATTCCAGCCTCCCCGCTGGCACCGCAAGGCTCCCGACACCGATCTCTCTCGATGTTCCAACCATATTATAGTCCTGGGAATTAATGCACTGCCTCACCTCCCCGGTCCAGTAACACCAGCACCTACTGGGCCTGCTCTCATGACGATGCCCTTCATGACACTGCACCCTGTCCACACTCCTAGACACCATCAATGCCCATTTCTGAGCAAGGCAATGGATATGAATACCATCCTGATCTCCTCACAAATAATGAGGATGAGAATGAAGGGCTGGTAGCCCCACCCACTCTACCTCCACTGTTTTCTCAGTGGGAAGTACTCTACTAATATACCCTGAGGTCCCCCAATGACACCTCTTTATCTCAGTAATGAGGTAGTTACAAACTGCTATGGAGTTTGAGGCTGATGAGCAGGATGTCACCAGAAGGAATCTGATGGAATACTTGGAGTTGCCAGATTCTCCACCCCTAATCATTCCTCCTCTGATGGCAGCCTTGAGGATGCCACCATGGCTGCCTGGTACAGGCCAAACTTGATGCCTACCATGCCCAGGAAGGCAGACAAGTTGTACCAGGCACCCTCAGGGAAACCATTCTTCACAGAGCAACCACAGGCAGATTCAGTGGTGATAAATGCTGCCCAAGATCGGGCCAAGAGACAAACATCTCAGCTCTTTCCTCCAGATAAGGAATCCAGAACCTTATGAGCAAACAAGCATTTGCCTCTGCTACCCTGTCCATCAGGGTTATGAATTACATTTCCTATATGGTCGAATTTCAGAATACCCTCTGGAGAAAGGACAAAGCTGCAGCTGAAGTCCTTCCAGAAGGTCCCGAGGCAGGAACTGCTCAAGGCACTCCAGTCTAGGGCCACTGTGGGCAAGCATTTTTGAGGTCTGCCTATGATGCCACTGATGCCTCCACTGGTATCTGCCTGAGATGGCATTCTTGGCTTAAGGTGTCTGAGTTTGCTACTGATGTATAACAGTCCATTCTGAATACCCCTTCAGAAGCTACAAGCTCTTTGAGTGGATGTGCAAGACATTCTTTCTGAACTGCACGCTTGAAAGGACTCTGTGGTCCATCCATCCTCTATACCACACTCAGCCAAAATGTGGACAAATGGTGGCCTTTCATCACATCTACCATAAGCCCAAGCAGGGCACCAGGCCTCAGAGCAAGTGATGGGTGGAAACAGCCCTGCCTGCCTGCCCCTACCTCCACCACTGTGATGGCTCCCAGAGGAGGTGATATGGCCCTGACTGCAGATGTTACCTCAGCATGACTCCTTGCCAGGCTCCCACCCTCCAGCACTACAGGAGGCAGTGGTCAGGGTCTGTTTCTCCCTCCATGGACAGGTGAAGGGAGATCACAACAGATGCTTTGGTCCTGCAGCTCATAGAACAAGGTCACACTCCAGAACTTCTGGAGTGGCCTCTGGATCTACCTCCAGTTCATTCAAGATACCCTCCAGATCACATTCACTGCTGCTTGGGAAAATTTCATGTTGCTACAGAAAAGAGCAATAGAGCCTGTTCCAGAGGAACAGAGGGTTCTATTCCACTTCTTTCTGGTCCCCAAATCCACAGGGGACTTATGGCCCATACTGGACCTGAGAAACCTGAATTTCTTCATCTAGTACAATGAGTTCAGGATTGTGACCATGCACGGCCTGCTGCCTCTCCTGCACCAGGGAGATTAGATATGCTCATTCAACATGCAGGGTGCAAATCGCACATCAAGGTGTATGCTCCCCAGACAATACCTCAGTTTCTACTTCCAGGAGGAGTACTACCAATTCAGAACATTGCCCTTTGGCTTGTCTTCTGTGTCACAGGTCTTTACCAAAGGCTTGGGGGTGGTTGAAGCAGCCCTCAGAAGGAAGGAGGGACTGTACATCTTCCTTACCTGGATGACTGGTTGCTCAAAGCACAGTCCGGGGAACAGCTGCTCCAGACCCCAGCACAGACCAGGTAGTTGTTTCATGCTCTGGGGATCACAGTCAATCTGCCCAAGTCAGTCTTGACTCCTTGTCAGAGTCTACAATACATTGGGGCAGTATTGGACATTTATTTGGTTTATTATTTATTTGATTTATGTTTATCAGGTAGGTACACTAGACAAGACTATTGCCTATATTCAGGCATGACCTTAGACTTTGCTTTCCTACCACAGGATAGGGTGGACAGCCTGATGGCACAGCCCAGCTGCTTTACAACAGCCGAGATGTTAAAGCCAGAACCTTGCTACAGCCATTGTTACAGTACCCCTAGTCAGGCTGCACATGAGGCTCCCCAGTGGATGTTAAGCACCCAGTGGGATCAGCACACCGACAGCCTGGAATAGCAAGTTCTAGTCTCCTCCCAGTCAAAAAGGTGCTCGCGATGGTGGATGGAACCCAACAACTTGCTGAAAGGATTCCCTCTCCTCAGCAGATCCTCACCACAGATGCCTCAGTTTCAGGCTGGGGTTCATCTGGGGCCTCATCAAACTCAGGGAATCAATCAATCAATCAATCAAATCTTTACTTATTCAGGCGATCATCATTGAGCAAGGCTCATTTACAAGATGGACCTGATAAGGTCAAGGTTCAAGTTGATGCAAGCAATTACATCACATACTTATGAGACAGTTATACATACAGAAGAAAGGAAAATGTTATTTATAACACAATAATATACAGAAATTCACATGTTAAAGCTTGGCTAAGAGAAAGTTAAACTAACATCTACAATATGTACAGCACATATATATCTCAATGAGGATCATGACAGTCACTCACATAATGAGTACAAGGATGCTGAAGGAATATTGGATGCCATACATGACGGTGTCTGACTGGAAGGAATATGCCATATGTGATTGGAATATGGTTTTGTGGGATGACTATTCTATCTCTAGTGATAGCAGCTGCATTTCTCTGTGAAGAAGGCTGTACAGTGCTGCTTGAAGGATGTAAATGGAATGATAATGGACAGTTTAAGGGATTTTTGTAGGGTGTTCCATGCTATGGCTAGAGAATAGCTCATTGCTGCCCTCCCTATTTTGGTGTTGACTTTGGGCAATTTGAGCAGGATGATATTGCTGCTTCTTAGGGCATAGGAGCTAGGAGTGGTCAGGTTGAAGCAGTCCAGGATATAGCTTGGGAGTTTTTGATAAAGCTCTGTAGATCCTAGAGCTGCATTTCTGCTCCTCCTGACATGAAGGGAAACCCATCCAGTTGCGTCATAGAGAGAACAATGGTGAGTATTATATGGCAGGTCTGTAATGAACCTTATTGCTCTATGATATAAGGTATCCAACTTTTGAAGGTAGGGAGTGGGGCAGTGACTATAGAGGAAGTCTGCATAGTCAATGACTGATAGAAAGATGGCCTGTACTAATCTCATCTTTGAATCTCTATTAAGGAAGGGTTTTAATCTGTAGAGGAGGCCAAGCCTTAGGCTAAGCTTTTTCAGCAGTTGTTCTAGATGCTGAGTAAAGTCAAGTCTGTTGTCAATCCACACACCTAGGTATTTGAAATTTTCAACATACTCCAGATTTTCTCCAAGTATAGTGCATAGCTGGGAGATTGATTGAAGAGGATGTGTTGGTGGAGTTTTGGGTTGTGAACATCATTGCTTTGGTTTTCTTTGCATTTAGCAGAAGCTTTTCTCGAGAAGCTGATGTTGTAACAGGGAGAATTCTGCTTGTAGGATTTCTATGAGCAACTTTAGGCGAAGGGTTGCTAACATACAGTACAGTGTCATCAGCAAAGTGATGTGCTGAGGACTTGTAAGGGTTGAATCAATTTTATTTATATATATGGCAAAAAGGATAGGACCCAGAATACAGCCTTGGGGACTCCTCTGACAGTGGTCTTAATGGGGATAGGTCACCTTCAGCTTTTACCTGCTGTGATCTACCGGAGAGGTAGCATCTGAACCACTTAAGGGAGGATAGATCTAGGCCAATGGAGTGTAGGGATGAGAGTAGCAGTTCATGGTCCACAGTGTGGAATGCTTTGCTCAGGTCCAGGAATACTGCACAGACATTGTTCTTTTATCCAGTTCGGTTTGCCAATCATTGGTGACCTTGGCTAATGCAGTGATCGTGCTATGTTTGGCCCTGAATCCAGATTGAGCTGGATTTAATAGATTAGCATTGTCCAGATATTCCCTTAACTGAATACTCACTAATTTCTCCAGCATCTTGGATAACACAGGTAGGATGGAAATGGGCCTGTAGTCATTAAGATCCATAGGGTCCCCTGATTTTAGAAGGGGACCACTTGGGCTGTCTTCCACAGTGTGGGAATAGAGCCAGAGTTTAGGGAAAGGTTAAAGAGGTGAGTTAGGGGACTGCAAGCACATGACACGCAATCTTTAGAAAGAATGGGTCCAGAAGATCTGCTCCTGCACTTTTTTGGTATCCAGATGCCATAATAGATCCTCAACTTGTTTCAACAGTATAGGTTTGAAGCTAAAGGAGGAGTCAATTTTTGATCACCAGTATGGTGGGAGCTTAATTGATTCCTTAATAGGTTAGCTGGGGAGGAGTCAAAGGCAAGGCCAGCTGTTGTGAAGTGGTTGTTGAATGCATCCAGGATTTCCTTTGTGCCAGTAATGGGGCAATAGTTACTGTGTAATTGGTGGAAGGAGGTTGTTAACATCCTGGCCCATCATACCCTTGATGGTGCCCCAAAATCTAGCAGTATTATGGTAGGAGGAGTCTAGCTCGGCCAGGTAGTAGGCAGCCTTTGCATCCCTAACTTTCCTGGTGCATTTATTCCTGGCTTTCCTAAAGATCATCCAGTCCATGATATTTTTAGTTTTTCTTGCTACTTTCAAAGTTTATCTCTCTCAGCAGTGCAGCTTTGAGGTCAGTTGAAAACCAGCAACAGGATTTGTTTTTATTTGGATACTAGAGATTGGGGCATGGGTGTTAAGGAATTTATTATAATGCTATTTAGCACCTGCTGAGCTTTTTCTACAGAATGTGCAAGATAGAACTTTTTCCAGTGTGGAGAGTAGGCTAGATCATGCAGATATCCTTCAATATTGGTGTTTTCTTGGATCTCCTCATGAAGAATTTTGCAGGATCTGTTTTAATGCTGTTGGATCTTACCCCTGCGATGGGGCAGTGATCACTTATGTCACATGGGAGCACTCCAGCATGTGTGAATAAATGTGGTTTACTCACTAGCATGATGTCAAGTAGAGTACTGTTACTACTATTCCTTGCATTTAATCTTGTTGGTTCATTAATTAACTGTGTGAGCCCATAGGTGTCACAGAATGATACCAGAGGTGTAGCTGCCTGGGTGAGCCAGTTGAAATTCATGTCCCCTATGATAATGACTTCTTCAGCACAGGACTTGACCAGGTTTCCCAGGTGGGATAAGAGCTTGTGTTCAGCAGAGTGGGGTCTGTAGCATCCAATTAAATGGAAAGCTGCTGTATTGGGAGAGAGACTTTTAGAGATAGACACTCAAATTCCTTGGGCAAAGATGTTGCAGCAGTACAGGATACAACTAAACCAGCTTTTACATATATGGCTACTCCGCCTCCCTTGTTTGGCGATCAGCTCTGAATAGCTGTTAGTTAGGTAGGTTAACTTCCTGTCCATTGTGGTGGTCTTGAGCCATGTCTCAGTTATCACAAGAAAGTCTGGCAAGGTATGGGCAACCCAGGCTTGTAGCAATGTAAATTTTTTCAACAGGCTGCATACATTAATATGCAGGAACCTGAGGCCTTTAGTTGAGGTTAGGTCTGATGGAGAGGTGATACTTTCAAGAAGTCCAGGGTTGATTTCACATTACCAATACAGAGCAATAGGAAGATCAGTAATTTCATAAGGGCTGCCAGTGATAGGGAGAGGGGCTGTCTTTGGTCCTCCTTTTTATTCTGTTGCCACTCTTTGTTTTGGGTGCTCCTGTGGATTTAAGGTAGTGTCGGGATACCAATTAGCAGATTGATGACTAGGCTTAGTGGGATCTATATACCCAGCAGTGGGGCCTTAGCTGAGACATATATGTGGTGATATGTGTAACTTTATGGTGATTGTACCACTGTAGTCGATGCAGCAATGGCAAGGCATATGTGAGGGTTTGGGTGTCAGCCATGGGGATGTTCCAGAGAAACTAGTCGGGTTGACCACTTTAGATTGTATAATAGGGTCATCTTCATTGTGGAATCCTATGGCTGATAATGACAGGAGTATCAGTAGCAAGCTCCCCATTCTGAGGGGATATTGATAGTTGGCAATAGGGAGTAGCGAAGTTGCTGATTGGTTGGATCAGCAAGCTGGTGTGACTCTCTGTTGGTTTACAGAAAAGTGCTGTGGGCGGGAAGAGATTTCGTGGGAAGATGCCTATAAATTAACACACAAGAAGGGGAAGAGCGGGTGGGCAAAAATTTTGCGCTTTTCCGACTGCTTCTCGCTGTTCCTCCCAGCTTGTGGTTCCTAAGTTCAAGAGCCGCTCACTGCCACATGGAGCTAAGCCCCGCGCCAGCTGGTTGCTGTGGGCTGAAGGAAGCAGGCTGGAGAGAGACAGAGGAGGGTGCAGCAATTAATAAAGGCAGTAGCAAGCCTTTTCTGAGCGTCACTGACCAAATCTGCACTACAAAGGACTGTGGGGTCCTGTGGCACCTCAGTGTCTGGCCCACCTTACATATTCAGACAAGGAGCTGCAATTACTTTTAAAGAGCAGTAAATGGTAGTTTCTTACAATACAATAGTGGATAACAGCACATTTTGATGATTTACACATATAAAACTAGAAGGAGAGTGGAGGAATGTGGACCACCACCAACGCTGCACTCTATATAAACATCTTAGAGATGAAGGCAGTGCTGTATGCTTTATAAACCTTCCAGACTCATTTGTCCCCAGGCTATCTACTAGTGTAGAAGGAAAATATCAGTGTTGTACACTACATCAACAAAAAGGGGAACCCATTTGTATCCTCTGTGTTTGGAAGCGATGAGGGTCTGGTATTGGGCTCTAGAACATGGTCTAGAACTGTCACCCATCCATGTTCCAGGCATCCAAAATGTTCTGCTGCACAGGATCAGCAGATCGCAGTCTTAGATGCATGAATGGGAGCTGCTAAGCTGGAATGTAGAAGACCTGTTCGACAGGTGGGTCATCTAGAGTTGGACTTTTTGCATCACCACTCAATGAAAAACAGCCATGTTTTCTGATTGCTCACTCCATTGCCTGGAGTTTTTGGTGATACTATTGTTCCTCTCTTGGAAAGAGAGGTTCCTTTATGCCTTTCCTCTCTTCCCTTCATCCAGAGGGTGGTGATCAAACTCCAGATGGAAGGGCCACTCTGATCCTCAATGCCCTCTTCTGGCCTTGTCAGATCTGGTTCCTCTTATAGCCGATGGTGGAACCTCTGGTGCCCTAACCCTGTGCAAGGCTTGCTTTCCCAGGAGCAGGGCACCCTAGTCCATCCGGATATCAAGTCACTCCATCTTCATGCATGGCTCCTGAAGACATAACCATTGCTAGATTTTGGGTGTCTCAAAAGGTGTCTAATGTCCTAGTGGCTGCCAGAAAATCTGCCACCAGGGCCACTTATGCCATGAAGTGGAAGTGCATTGCTCTGTGGGTGATTTCCTTCCCTTGGACCCTTTCACTTGTCCAGTGAATCAGATTTTGGAGTACTTGCTGTCCCTCTCAGATTCTGGACTGCAATACTCCTTCGTTAAGGTGCAACTGTCTGCCATTTCAGCCTTCCATGTGCCTGTTGAAGGACATATGGTGGCACAACTGGAGGTGCCCTGCACTTTTGAGAGGCATTCTTCATCTGATGCCTCCCATCTGCAATCCAGTCCCACCTTGGGACCTGAATTTTGTGCTAGAGATGCTTACTTTGTCTCCTTCTGAGACAACCATGACATGCGAGCTACACTTTCTGTCATGCAAATCATTATTTTTATTTGCTTTTACTTCTGTTCAAGGATTTCCAAGCCTAGGTTCTAATGTGTGGGCCTCCTTATTTGATTTTCCACAAAGACAGGCATGAATCCTGAGTTTCTTCCTTAGTTGGTCTCTGAGTTTACTTTAAATCAAACCATCCACCCCTCTGTGTATTACCCAGAGCATGCCAATCCAGGGAAGCATTGCTCCATATTTCAGATGGGCACAGAATCCTCTGTTACTATACATGTCTTACAAAGGACTACAGGAAGTCCTTGCAGCTGTTTGTTTCTTTCCCTGGAAAAGAGGGTGTTCCAGTTTCTAAACAGTGTCTGTCCACATGGTTAGCCAACTGTATTACTTTCTATTACAGGAAGTACAGTAAGGAACTTCCTAGGGTTGTGCATGGCCATTCATCCAGAGACATGGCCACCTTATTTGCCTGTTTCAGGAATGTGTCAGCTGCAGAGATTTGTTCTGCTGCCACCTGGAGTACTGTCCACACTTTCACTAAGCACTAGTCTGGACATTGCCTCTAGAAGAAGGGCAGGCTTTGGGCTGACTGTGCTTCAGGGCCTTCTGTCTTAGGCCTATAGCCTCCAGCCACCCATACTGTCTCACTGTCAGAACTTTGGACTTGTTCCATAGGTTTGATCTGATGCAAAAGATACCCTCTGAAGATAGTACAATTATGTAAGAACTTACTGTAACAATAGATCTTCGAGAGGATCTCTTGCATCAGACCATGCCATCATTCCCCCCCCATCCCCCTTGACCTTAGGGCTTTTCTGTCTCTGTCTCTCTTTCTCCAGGATGGTTTACCTTCTGTTTCTTCTTCCTTCATGGTGGGAACCTCTGGTTCTCCCTCGGTTCCCCAGCAGGGATACTCTGTATATGGTCTCGTGGAGAACCGAGGAGGTGCAGGGCTGCCCATATTTATATGGGAAAGAATGCCACCACCATCTGATGTTGTTGTGGGCATCCCTGTAGACTACTAGCTAGAAAAGTTTCTGTGTGGTCTTAGTGCTTGGTGTCTATAGTACCATAGGTGGGGCTTGATGCAAGAGATCCTCTTGAAGATCTACTGTTACGTAAGTTCTTACGTAACTGTACTTTCTTCAGGTACCTCAGAGAAAAAGGAAGACAAGAGGGTGAACTGTTAGGTTGACAGAGGGGTCAGGAGTAGAGGAGGATGAGCAGAATGCAACCATTCTGACTTATTACTTCTGCTCAGTATTCACGGTGGAGGATAGCGGACCTCTGCTAGAAAGTGACATAAAGGCTGTTGCAAGTGGGATCCCTGAAATGGGGTAGGTGAAAGGGTAGAAAAGAGCTTGCAACCCTGAAAATAGATGAGGTACCAAGGACTGATTGAACGCACCCAAGTTTTCTAAGGAATTGTCATCAGAACTGACTGAAACCCAGGCAGGGCTATTAAATAGTACACCACAGTCAGGGGTGGTTACGGGTGATTGAAGAATAGTTGATGTGGTACCCTGCACAAAGAAGAGGACAAGGAGGAACTGGCAAATGGCGTTCCCATCAGTCTTACTGCCATTGTAGGTAAACTGATGGAGACACTAGTCACAGTGGACCTAGTGGATTACCTGGAGGAAATGGGCTCCAGGATAGTAAGCTACATGGATTTGTTTTAGGGAGGTCTTGTCAGACCAACCTGATAGTATTCTCTGACTGGGTAACAAGGGCGGTGGATAAGGGACAAGCAGTAGATTTACTCTGCTTCAACTTAAGAAAGGCATTTAATCTGGTACCACACAGAAGGTTGGTGATGAAATTAGAGGGCCTGGGAGCAGCAAAGGACCTAGTTAGATGGATGGGAAGTTGGTTAGGAGGGAGACAACAGAGGCTGGTGGTAAATGGAGTCAAACTGGGGAAGGGAGGTCATAAGTGGGGTATGGCAGAGGTAATTCCTGGAAGAAATCCTATTCAATATGTTGATCAGTGACATAGGAGAAGGAATACAGGGTTAGATGTGTCTCTTTATAGATGATACTAAGCTCCTTGGCAAGGCAGATAGTGAAGAGTGGGTAAAGGATTTGCAGAGGGACCTGTAAAGATTAAAGAAGTGGTCCAAGTTCTGGCAGTTGAAATTCAATGGCAAAATGTGCAAGGTAATTCACATAGAGACCAATAACCCTAGGATGGAATACTGGATGGGTTAAGCTGGCTTCTCGTCAGAGAAAAGGGACCTGGGGGCTCATCATAAGTGACTCCCTCAAGCAAACAAGCCAGTGTAACCTGACCTACAGCAAGGCAACCATAATGTTGTGGTATATTGGAAGGGGTTTTGACAGCAGGAGAAAAGTGGTCATGCTACATTTCTGTAGATCACTGGTGAGGACCCATGTTGAATATTGTGCCCAGTTCTGGAGTCCTCACCTGAGGAAAGACAGAGAGGTTGGAGATGGTGCAGCATAGAGTGACCAAAATTATGCAGGGCCAACAGGGCAGATCCTATGAAGATTAGTTCAGAGCAGTAAACATGCAGTTGCTGGGGGCCAGAAAGGAGAGGGATGACATGATAGAGGCCTTCATGTTCCTGAAAGGAATAAACAAGATTTACTGTGAGGAGCTATTTACCAGCAATGGTGGGTTGAAAACAAAGGGGCATTAATGTAAGCTGATAGGGGGTTGGAGAGATTTGGAAGATGCAAGAACGTTTTACTTTCCGAGGGTGGGGAGACAGGAGTGAAGCCTTCATCTAGACAATAGATTATGGGGCAGGGTAGGGTAAAACTAGGCAGACTGGGTGGACCAATGGCCTTTTTCTGCAGACATTGTCTACGTTTCTATGTTTACTCAAAACCCCAGGCCACTGACCATGTGGTTTACCAGGTGCTGAACTGTCCCACCCAGCTGGTCAAACAGAAGGCCAGTGCCAAGGAGTATGTATCAGCTGACTAGCTGGAACTTCCCAGCCAAACATGCAGACAGCAAACCTCACCAGAGCCCCTTGCCTCCCAGCATAACTATCCTTGGCTCGGAGGTGCAAAGGCTGTAGCAGATAACTGCATACACAGCACAATTCTGCTCTTGATACTAAACAAGAACTAGTCAATGGGAAAATTAAGGCTGCTTCTGATACAAAGCTCAGAAGATGGACTGGCTTGTTTGGGTAGGAAGGGAAGCAAATTGCTGATCTGTACTGGCCAGAAGACTCCAAGTCTGTATTTCAGCACTTCTTAACCACTCTGATCGAGGGCTACCCAATGATCAACCAAAACCCAATTTGCCTAATAGTATTTTAACAGGCCCAGGCCAAGCCAAAAGCTAAGGAATCTTGAAGCTTTTCAGCAAATAACTCACCAGCTGGGACAGAGCAAGTAGATTTTTGATAACTCCAGGAGGGGAAAAGGAAGCTCATGGGCTGGTAAGTCTTTTAACCATTTCTGCCCTCCTCCTGCATTGATCTCTCCTTTCTGCTTTCTCAGTCCCTACTGCCTTCAAACCATCCCACATCACCACACACTTCCCAGCATGGGGCACTCTAACTGGGTAAGGGATGGAGGAAGGGCATTACTGCCCTGCCAGTGTAGTGGAGGAAAGGACCTTCCTCCCAATGCCCTTCTGATAATTCTTGCAGAACGGCAAGGATCTAATTTGTTTCCTTAATGCAAGCTTGAGTCAGTCGATCTGGCTGTGCCCTGTTGAAACAGTTCCATTGCATCAATAAACATTGATACACATCTATTTATATCAGTGAACTTTTAACCATACGCTTTTAACCATAACATTATGGTTAAAGAGGCATTGGTTAACACTCAACAGACTGTCCACTGCAGGAGATAATACATGGTCCAGAGATTGAATGCACACTCCTTGTGCTTACAAGGCATGAGAGTGTAGAGTGTTTTTTCACCTTGGAGTGCTCATTCAGTCCTAGAGGGTGCATTATCTCCCTGCAATGTACAGACTGTAAGTGTTTAACCACATTGTAAAATGTTTTAACATGCACTAGGAACAGTAAGGGATGCAATATGCCTTTTTGCAGAGCATGCATCTAGATTCCAAGGCATAGTCAGCTACCTGCACATCAGACAGTTGCTCATTAGTGCTTAATTATGAACTCCCATTCGGACACACCATTGCACCTGTACTCATCTGTAGGTTGGACGTCCCTTACTACTAGACATATTCTCCACGCTAGTACCTGGACCCAAAAGTTTCTCCTTAACAAGCTCCTGAGCTACCTAACTTCCCTCATCCACACCTGCCACAGTACTGACTCAGCAAGTCGGACTTTATCTTCCTGGATGTCCCCAAGACTAGCACCTCCTTTGGAAAGCTTGCCATCTCCTTTGCCCTCCCTGTTATCTGGAACTGGCTACAACCATCTCTGAAACTACCCAAAGTAGTCCCTGTTAGTCTCTTTAAAAGTTAACTACTGAAAAATAAAAGATGTATGTAGTTGTCACTAAAATTCCTTTTCTATGATTGTTCAAGCCTAATGTTAGCCTTAAGGTCCACATGGACAGAACCTGCTCTTTATGTAAGAGTGTGATGACCTACTCCAAATGACATAGAGTATTGCCTGAACACTTGTCACCTATGTACTGTATTAGCACTTGTAATCCTGTTGTGTGTCATTTACTGTATGTTTCTGTTAGTCCTGTTTGTATATATATTCTAGGACCTTCTTGTGAATGAGTTTGTTCAATGGAGTTATTTTCCTGCAATAAACTTGAACTTGAAACTTGAACTCATTAGTAAATGAATCAGCTAACTGGGAGCTTCACAGTGAAAAAGATGTCAACCAGTTTAGAGGGCAGTCAGCTAATCAGGATTAGAAAATGGGTATTTCAAATCCCTGTTCCTAGTTGGCTGATGGCATTCCTATGCCATACTTTTATCTACAGTACAAACACCCACCACCAAAAATAATGACCCGGTACCAGACTTGCACCATTACCAAAAATATCACGTGTTGGCTATGGAACATTTATGTTTGAACTAGGCATTCTTTTTTTCCATTGCTTCAGATTTAAAAACTTGTGACAATTTACCTTCTCAGGTGCTGCTGCAGCTACTTCCCACCACACAGCCTATCTCTCAATTTCCCCAGACCCTAAGCTGTACAGTAGGGCTCTGGAGCACCAAATAGAAGAAAATGTATTTTGGCTCTCTGCCAGACAGGCCAACAAGCCACACACTGCAAACTGCCACCATGGTGGGCCTAAGATCAGACAGCTAAAAAAAGACAAAGAACATGAGTTTCTTTGCCGTTTTCTTACTTTTCGGGCCCACCACCTCCCACAATTCCATAAGGCCACATTAGGGCTGGCTCTTTTTCCCCAGAGGTGAGATACAGATGAAGTACACTGATGAGTCTTGTGACAGACAAAACACATGTCTGTGTCTTTTGTTCTCACTCTTTACAGGTTGTTTGAGAGGCCTTTTGACACTATGCATTCCTGCTTGAAGCAGAACCAGCCTCAATTTTCATGCTGCTGAAGATTATAAATCCAAGTGCCCCAATAGGATGCACCAGAGAATTTGAAGGAGATGGATCAGTTTGTTGCTGGACTGCTGTTGAATCTCATTAATTGCTATTTGGAGACAGGGCCCAATTTTCAAAGGAGAACCATGATGCAAGGTACCTATGCTATGGTATGATGCAAGTGGCACCTTGCATCATAGTTTGTCAACAATTCTGATTTCAAACACCAGCTGCAGCAAAATCGGGATGCCATGTGGCAAAGATCCCTGTGCCACCCTTGTGGCAAAAGCACCCATGTGCCAGGTTGCAGGGTAGTTATACCATGGAGGGGCTACACCATCCTCTTTTTCATATTCCAGAAACCCCACCATGGTTGCAAAGGGGTTGCCTTTAGACCAGCCAGGAGGTGGTCTAGGGGCCCATGTGCTGCTGTGTGGCAGGGTGGCATTTGGGGGACTTGGAAGGTGGGGACTGTGACACCATGGAGGCAAGGGGCATGGCAGTACTGAAGAAACATGTGGAGGTACCTGGCTGTGGTGCCCTGAGAGTTGGTACAAAGTGGAGCGGTCCAGGTGGGGCACAGCTGCACCATCATGACCAGAACCCCACAGGTGGCAGTAATCCTGGCACCTGCCCACAGGACAGATACTCCTACATGTGGTGAGTATCAGTGGGTGTAGGTTGCAGAGGGCAGTTGAAGGCTGGGGATGTGCCCAGGCACCACAACATTCCCCATTGACAGAGCCCCTGTGTGGTGACCTACAAATGCCTGACTACTATGATGGGGACTGTGGATCCTGTGGGGGAGTTGCCAGGGCTGCTGTCATGCAAGGGGTCTGGGTCATATTGCTCTGGCAGTGCCCCATACCCAGCCTGATCCAGCTGTGTGCCAACTCTTAGGGCACCACTGCTAGGTGCCTCCATGTCTTCTCCACTGCTGCCATTCCCCTTCACCCCCATGGCATTCCCCAGGGCTGCATTAACCCCAGTCCCCACCTTCCACACATAGTTATCTGCTCATGTCCACAGGTCATCTAGGGTTGTAACAGGTGCAGGATGTGATGGATCTCCTCCGCAAACCCCATAGGCAGGCCCAATGTGTGGCTGTGGCAACTCCCAGGTCTTCAGTGCAGGGACCCCTATTTTTGCAAAATTGGGTGCAGAATCCTTGATGAACCTGGGTTCACTGCAGCCCTAGATCTCTGCAAATTGCAGTACTCTGAGGCTCAATGAAAACTAAGTCCAGGGTAGTTCTTGAAGGCTGAAGAACAGTGACCATGGTCCACCTGCACAAGAGTGGAAGCCAGATGAAATATGCAACTATAAACCAGTCAGTCTGACATCTATTGTGGGGAAACTACTGGACTCTATCATTAAGAAAAGGAAAGTGATGTCCAAGGAGACCAATGGCCTGCAGGATTCCAGACAGCATGGATTTATCAGTGGGAGGTTGTGCCAAATGAAGATAAATAAATTCCTCAAATAGGTGACAAAGGCTGTGGACAGGGTCAGGCAGTTGATATCTTTTCCATAGACTACAGCAAAGACTTTGACTCCATCCCACATGGGACACTAATAAAGAAGCTGGGTGACTTGGGGTAGGGATCAAGATTATGGGTGGGGTGAAATATTGGTTGAGTGACAAGACCAAGAGGAAGGTCCTAACTGGAGAATCCTCATGGGAAAGGAAGTCATGAGGGGGTGCCCCAGGAACTGGATCTTTTAACATACTTTTGTGATATAGGGAGGGAGTTCAAGGAAAGATATGCCTATTTGCAGATGACATCAAGATCTGTGGAAGAGTGGACCTTGAGGAGCGATAAGGCCATAAAGAAAGAGCTGTAAACTTTGGAGAGGCAGTTGAACATGAGGCTGCTAAAATGTAATGTGGAAAAGTTCAAGGTAATGAGCAAAGGGACAAGAACCCGAGAACAGAGGTGAACAGGATGGTATTAGAGGCACATCAGAAGAAAGAAACTGGGGGTGTTAATGATGGAGATCACAAAGTCATCGGCACAAAGTCGTGAGGCCATAGGCAAGGTAAATCAGATGCTGGGTTGTACAGGAGAGGGATCACTAGCAGAAGAAAGGAGGCAATTCAGTCCTGTACAGATCCCTGGTTCACCTTCACTTGGAGTATTGTGTACAGTTTTGGAACACACACTTGAGTAAGAACCAGGACAGGTTAAAGGTGGTGCACAGCTGAGCCATCAAAATGATGCAGGGGTAACAGGATAGATCATATGAAGAGCGCTTGGGAATCTGAACATGTACACACTGGAGAACAGGAGAAGGAGGAGTGACATGATTGAGCAATCAAATACCTCCGTGGAATAAACAGGAGGACAACAGCAAGCTGTTTACAATGAGTGGTAACATAGGTTGCAGGAGTAACTCCTGAAACTGGTGGAGGAAGGACAAATTCAAGAAGGATCTCAGAAAGTACTTTTACAGACAGAGTGCAGATGAACTGGAGCAAACATCCAGAAGAGATCATTGATACTGAAGCAGCGGTAGGGTTCAGCAGGGGATGGAACAGACACATGGAAATAGTGGGCTCAGTTTTCAAGGAGGCCTTAGAGCGACACAAGTTGCATCACTCTAGGGCTGTGGTGAACTCCAGGTGCATCATGGACCCTGCACCCAATTTTATAATAGGGAAGGTCCCTGCTCCAAAAACAGGTGCTGCCACAGCTGCAGGTTAGCACAAACAATTGGTGAACCTGCAGGAGTTGCCACAGGGATCCAATCCCCACCTGGTTTCAACACTAGGGCCTGGTATGGTTGGGGTGGTGGTCAAACTGCTTGCTAGGAGGGTACAGGGCAGAAGTGGCACTTAGGGGTGCCATAAGGGATGCTGGGGAGATGCTGGGTATGCGAAGGAGTGATGTGGCACCCTTGAGGCTGCTGCCAGGGCTGTGCCCACATGGGGCCATGGTACTGTCTGTTCCTGGAACCCCCCAGCAGTTCCATCCCATCGGTTTTATGGCTATGTAAACAGCACCCTCCCGTGTGCCACATCACTCCCTCACATGCCCATCATCTCCCCAATGCCCCTTATAGCACCCCCATGCCCTTCTGCCCCAGACCTCACTTTCAGACCCCCCAATTCACCACATTGTGTGGCACTGGCACAAGTCACTTTAGGCCACCTCATGGCTGGTCTAAGTTGAGCCCATGCTGCATCCATGGCAGAGCTTCCAAAATATGGAAAGGGGTATGATACAGCCCTACCATGGTCAAGCCCACCTTGTGAGCTGGCACACAGGTACTGCTCTCACAAGGTTGGTGCAGGGCAGCTTGAGCACATGACATTCCAATTTCCACAGCCTGCATTCGAAAATGGGAGTTCCATAAAGTGTAATGCAAGGTGTCAAGTGCATCATACACCTTTGGCACAGGCACTTTGCTTCAAACAAATTCTTTTGAAAACTGGGCAAAGTGTGTTACTGGAAAGATTGGGAAGGAAGGAAGGAAGGATGACTGGCAGGGGCATGATCCCAAAAGAAGACAGGCATGAGAAGACTGAATGGGCTGCTTGGTCTTTATCTGTCATCATTTTCTATGTTTATTTCAGCTTTCTTAAAGCTGCACTCTGATTGGCTCTGAAAAAGGCCTGCTGCTGAATGCTTCTTTATGACACATGCAACCTCTAAAATAAGTGACTGGGACATATGTAATCTGTGAAATAAATGATTGCAACATATGCAACAGCTAAAATCAATTTTTATTGTATAGGTTACATACTGTATGTCATCAGTTCATCAGCTAAAATAACCAATTTGTACACGTTTTACTCATCTAGTGTTGTGTAAATAGGGATGTTCCATAGGGTATGCAAGAATAAGCTTATTATTCACTCTGCAATGTTGTCAACAATGCTTCCTAACAATGACTGGTGGAGCAAAGTGGAGCCTTGAGTTCCTAAGTTAGCATTGTTTGCATAATTCTAGAGTGAATAAAAAGCTTTCTCTCAGATAGCCAATGAAATGTTCTGTTTCTATAATGGAACACTGAATGCCATTATGATGAGGCTGCAGGAAAAATAACATGGGTAGCAGGTTAAATAACATATTATTTACCCCAGATGCAAACAACAGGGCTCAATAACCATTTTATTTAGCCTTCTTATATTCCTCCATGGTATGAAAATAAATATACATGTCTAAATATGTATATGCGTACACACATGCATGCATTCATGCACGTGTGTGTGTGTGTGTGTGTGTGTGTGTGTGTGGATATATTACTGTGATAACAAATATTATATAATAATCAATACTGAAAGTGTATGCAATGTATAGTACCTCAAATGCACCACAAACTACACAGTACTTTAAACAAAGTTGTTGTGCTACCACAGTTATTTTCCCCATTGCTACTACTGCATAACATGAGGCACAATAGAAGCCCTGGGTCCCTTGTATCAAACTGGTGGAACCATTTGGCTTTTTTCTTGAATGGGCAATTTGGGAAGCCATGAAAAGTATTGTGCATTCTGTCGGTGTTCTACCTCAGGCTACACCTTCTGTAACTGTCATTTAGGAGCATGGGCAAATTAGCATGCACTGTATGTCAGACACATTACCTGTATATCAATTTCCAGTTTCAGTGCACCCTTATCCTTGCTGGGGTATGAACAAAGAATGACTGATAGAAAGAACTTCCCCACTGAGTGGATTTTTTCCTCAGAAACAAAATAAAGTATTTGATCATTTGTTTTCATCTCTTCAGTGATGTTTAAAGGCTAGGTGCTTTAGTAATTTAGGTTTAATAACAAAGGTTTTCCATACTGTTATAGTATTTTATTGTTTATGTCCCTCAAGCAGAATTAGAAAAAAAACAATGTTTAGCAAACACCTTTGTGTTGAACAGCAGAAAATAGTAAGTGGCTAGCCTCATATCTACCCATTCAATTTATAAGTTATTGTATGCTGTGAAGCTCTGTAGCATAACCAGAAGTACAGAATTAGGAAGATGGAAAATGAAAAAACTAATTAGAAGTGTATATAATTATATTTCATCTGCTCACATAAAATTGCAAGTAATCAACTGTACTGTTGCCTATGGCTTTATGAAAAGCACAATCCCTTTAGGGCTCTGGAACTCTAAAATTATTTTCAGATGAAAAGTCTTTGATCCAAGTCTGTGGCCTTGAGAGAATTCTAGTTTTGTAACTTTAACCTTCCTTTCATCATTTTCTAAGTAAGGCCTACAATATCCAGGCTACATCAAAGACAAAAACGAGTCACACATAATACCCATTAGTAAAACACCACATATCTCCTAAATAAGACCAGTGCTCAGAATAGTCATGGTTTTGGGACAAATTGATACTTTCACACAAATATATTTTCCAGCTATCTTAACAAAAGGCAGCTCATACATTTTGTATCATTTTATTAGGGAAAATTGAGGAATTAAAGCAAACACGCACACACTATATCATGTACTTATAAATGTCATTTTACCTGCTTCAAATCTATCCAACTGTACATTTTGGCAGCCACACTCAAGTCACAGTGGCAGCAGCAGGCAGGTCATTAGGGTTGAAGCCTATGGAATACCTGCTTTTTTTAAATGAGTCATGTCTGTGAAGTGCATCAGCACTGTGTATTGGCTGGATAATGGGAACAAATGGCGGCTTGAACAGCAGTTTCGTGTGGGAGAGACAAAGAAAGTGGTAGTTCGAGTAGCAGTTCCTCACATAGCAGACACCATCATGTTATGTGATCCCAAACAAGCTGCATGGAATACTTAACTGCAGCTGACCAGGCACTATAATAAGTATCAACTTAGTGCAGGGAGTACATGGAGCTCCAGTGTTGGTTTAAAAAAAAAAAAGCAAAGGAGCCCCTAGTGTTTGCAATCACTGCAGGATCTGTTGGTCAGGAGGCGGGCTGCCTGAAAAGGATTTACCAGTGTTCTACACCACAGTACAAACTATAATGTACTGTACTGTATACAAAGACCACACAAGCATAGTTACTATCAGCGCATACTGCAATAGGGCCACCTTCTGACCACAGCCCACAAATAACTATTTTGTTGATACATACTTCTGCAGCACCCTAAAGAATCATTTTTCACATATTTTAAAATACTTTTTATTTTTATTATAAAATTGTAATCATGTTCATAATTGTCATAATATCCTCCAGAGTGTGGTATATCATGCAATATTGTCTCTTCTGAGGTGCATGAGACACTTGGCAAGTGGTCTTGTACTGCACAATACACCAAAGTGTAATGATTCCCCATGATATACCATCCCCTGCCATGTATTATTGCTTAGCATCACTTATGAGGGAGTTGGACTTTCATAACTCGATTGTAGTTCAATGTATGAATCATGGTCCTGTTCCTCACACTTGAAGATAAATTGCATATTTTCAGTCAACTGATTGCATACCTCATATCTAAATATATACATATATTTATATATATATATTTTTTTCATTGCAAAAATGTTAATCTAAAATTAGGCATGCACACCCTTTGTGGCAGGATCCTCAAACCCAGTAAATTTAAAAAAAATTGGTTTTCAGTTTCAGAGACACAGAGTGCTCAGCTTATGAAAAATATCCAAATTAGGATATTTTGCACATGAAAAGCTAAAATAGCCTAGACTGGAAACCTGAAACTTTCAGTTCCATTACAATGTGTTCCACAATGGGAATTTTGGTGGTATGGAAATTAAATGTATTCAGTTTTTATAATATTTATTATCATTCCTTTGTGGGCACATGATCAGCATCAAATCCTCAGAATGTAAAACAGTTAGTTTTCACACTATAGAAAAAGAAAAGGCCTTGACTGACTTACCATATTTTACTTATTAGAAATTGCCCTGTTAGAAGCCACCCTCAAAAGCTGCAGGTCAAAATAGTTTATTAATAGTAGCCACCCTCATCTACAAGCTGTGGCTTCTGACTGGGGGCAGTTTACTAATTGATGAACACACAGTAATGTATTTAGCCAAAATACATTTCCCTGACCTCCGACACACACAGCTTCCACACATATATCTTTCCAGTCGATTTTCTTCTTATTCTGCAGCAAATAAGAAAACATACCAAAAGGTTTGCTGTTGTATTGTGGTTGCCACAGCTCTGAGACCTAACAAACAGTGCTCCTACTACATTCCCCAATTTGTGGACTAACTAGTAGTAACAAAAAATTAAATTTCCTGCTGCACGAAGGTCAGGAAGAAGTAATGAGAGTTAGAGATTACTTGCAGAATGGTGTTCTCAACCCCCAATGTCCTTGTAGGCCAGGCAAATTAGTGCAAAACAGGAGCTGAAATCATATTCTGGGAGGTGAACATAATAAAAGCCAACTCATTTACGTACATTCTCATTAGACGCTGTGGCTAAAATTGCTCATTGCAATTAGAAGCCCGTATTAGTAATCAATGAAATATGGTAGTTGTGGTTACTTACCATACTATAATCACAATAAATTATCAAAATTTATAAAATGGGTAGGAAATCCCTGGACAGGATTTTCAAAGCATGGCACAGGGCTTGTGACAATCCCTGTGTATGGCACTTAGGTTCTGGTGGTGCTCCAAACCATTCGCACAAACTGCACCTGACTTACAGTCTTGAGCTGAGTTACAACAGGTTCCACTATTTATGGCATCTTGCACCAAATATCTGGTGCAAGCTCTGTAAAAGGACCTTGGGATTGCTGAAAAGTTGAGATTTACTCTTAGTCATTTTCCTCCCCATATGGCACTTACTGCCTCTGCATTTCTGTTACTCACCAGTTCCTTCTTCCTCACCTATCCCATTGCTATAACAGTTATTGTTTTTCAATACTTGTTGCCTAATTCCTGTTAATACTTTTGTTACGTCTAGTGCAAGTAGTTAGTGTAACTTATCTGTTTGGTTTGGCTCTGTAATACTGGCTTGCTGTTAGTCTGCATACATTGCTATGTTTTTGTTCTCTCTCTCATGCTGCGCCATGAACAATGTCACTCCGTTTGTACCTTGTTTCTCCTGTTGTGTACTGTCCCAGGTCATGCCAGAATATAGGCAATACTCTTGTCTAGTGCACTTACCCATTAATCAAAAACAAAATAAATAAAGCTAGACCACGAAAAGTTGGTCTAACAAGTGGCAATTGGCGCATGAGATAGAAAGTCCTGATTGCCGTGAGACTGCCGCAAGTCCCATGCGCCATAAGTTCAGTGCACCTGGGGCTTGCAGCATTCTTGCCATTTGAAAATCCTACCCCGTGTCCTGATTGGCCAGAACCTATGCATGGTGACAGTACTAGCAACCTGCAAAACAAGTCCTGGCTGTGTGGATGCATGACATAAGACCCTTGTGCCATTTTAACATGGTAGCCATTTTTGTGTTATAAAACATTACCAAAATAATCATAAAATATATGCCTCTGCAATAATTACTGCTCAGAAATAGTGGCAAAGTCACTGGCCCAAATGCAGACTCAAACAACTTGCAGTCAAAAATAAGAATTCTATGTTTTAAGCAGCTTTCTACTGCTTACACTGACATTACTCACAGCTTATACTGATACAATTGTTCTTGTGCTCCAGTTAATCTTGCTGCACACAATTTACTCTGGTCTCCTCTTATAAGAGGATATATTGCGTACTCAATATGCATGGATTTAACTGGTCAGGTACCCACATCTTCAGGACTGTGGAACTTAGTAAACTGCATATTTCCAGGCAGTATGCAGTTTATAAACTTTTAAAATGAACATGACAGCTGATTAGAAGTGCCCCACAAAGTCTATTGCATGTCTATTGTTTTTAGTCACCCAGAAAGCAAAGAAAGTTTGGGATTATTTTAAGTGTAACGATATTACAAAAAATAAATTAATAAATGCATTGGCTTCAAAACTAATTTCATAGTGTTTTTATTTTTTCAAGTTAAACCCACTGAAACACCTATACACCCAGGGAATGAGGGCATGAGGTAACACTATGCCCATGGTTGTGTGGGTATCTCAATACAATCAACACCCAGCCACTCTTATTGCTTACATATTATTTTTCAATTGGTAAACTGCACATTTTAAAGTATGCCTATAGGGGAAAAATCATGATTTACTTTTTTTGGTTACTGTACATACAGGAACTAGGACAAAAAATTTGCAATATTTTCTTTCCTATAGGTGCAATAAAAACATATCTGAACTCCAACCCCAGTGGCTCGCTAGCCACAACTCCCAACTCTGGGTGCCCAGTCCTTGTGTTGGACACTTACAGAATAAAGATTTGGCCGCTGGGACCCCACACTAGGGCAATCATGTCTCCCCCTTCTGACACTGGGTGTCCAGTTCTAGTGTCAAACACTAAAAGAATGAAAATGCAGCCATCAGGAGCCCACCCTGGTGGAGCTCTTATCCCTCTCCTCCTTCCTTTCCAGCACTGGGTGCCCAGTCCAGGTGTCAGACACTTATGACTAAATAAAATAGGATGTGGACACTGGAGCCCATCATAGTGGCAAGCTTATTCAGCTCCCTACATTGGCTGGTACTGGGAGCACAACTCCTGTACTGGTGAACACCTTCCCCAGATAGCAGCCAGCACAAACCCATCACTTACCACTAAGCCAGCCACCTTCTGAATCAATCACAACTGCAGTTGATGAAATACATGCACACAGTTTGTGTTTCATGAATTAGAACAACCTGGGATTGCTTCAGATTGTGGCTAATCAAGGATGTAGTGGAAAGTTTATACCAGCTAATGGGGATTTGGGATGTTGGGGACCACTTGATGTTAGGAATATCTGGACGTGGGCAGGGTGTGGGAGTGCCATTGGATACCGGGAATACTTGACTATGTGGCAGAGGAGGAACAGATGGGCCACTGAAGGCCAGTGATACTTGCCCATTGGGCAGGCTGCAGTAGGAGTGTGCCTCTTGACACAAGGAATACCTGGAATTTATGTATGCATTTATTTATATATTTAGAAATTGGTGACTGGGAAAGGCACACTGACCCAAGGCCCTTCCCAGGTGCAAAAGGTGGAAGGGTACATAGGGCAACACATCATATAGGTAAAAGAAAGTAGCAGTGTAAATACATTCAAACAAATACAAGTTAGTGCAATGGAAAACAGCACAATAAAAAAAATGGGCCAGCAAAAGCGGCACCACTGGATGTCAGGGATACTTGTACATGGGACAAGGTGTGGGAGGGTGGGTTGTTGGACCCCAGGGATACTTACACATGGTGCAGGATGGAGATGGTCTCACTGCATGCCAAGTTTCCCAGAAATTAGGCAGGGTGTGGTAGAAACATAGAGACATAGACAATGATGGTACAAAAGACCAAACATCCTCCTAGTCAGCCTGGAGTACCTATCTGACCCAGGACCTATTGCCAATACAAGGTGCTATCCCTCCTGATCCACTCCTCCTGCTCTCCTCCCTACTGCTACCTACTTGAGCAACCACCAAACTCTTAAGTGTGTCCCAGCCCTGCTTCAAGCCATTTACAGTCTTGGTGCCCACCACCTCCACTGGTAGACTGTTCCATGACTTCACCATCCTTTCCATAAAATAGAACTTCCTCACATCCCTCTTAAACTTGGCGTGTATTTGTTGCACTCGGTCCAAACCTTTTTTTATGTTTTCACCCCCAACATACACCCCTCGAGCTGAGAATCCTTGTAGGAAGAACATTAAAAACTAAGTCCCCAGCACAGTTTTGATGTGCAGTAGGATGTCCAGTGGCAAAATAAATTTTTAGCACTCTGACTTTGCTGTAACAGCAATTACCTTTAGGCTTTTGCCGTTACCACATAGAACCACAGATTGTAAAGCAATTTGTGATAGTTATTATAAAGGTATTGGATGACACCAAATGTGCTTCCTTCCTTCATTAAAGGGCAATCAGCCACCCATTGGTTGCTGTCCTTCAGGGACAGAAAAGATCTATAATCTGAGGCAAAGCTGCTAGAGTTCCATGGATGATACATGTGAACTACAATAAGAGAAAAGCATAAACCCATGTACTGTACCGTGGGTATAATATACTAAGATTCATACTAAGAAGTATTAGCAGCTAGAGAGAACCATGAGGCCCATAAATTGCTCCCATGTACTAATAATAACCTAAAGGAAAGCCTGAAAGGATAAGCTTGTCTAACTGGGTTTTGAATGTTGTTTTAGTACTGCTAACAATTACTTCAATTGGTAATGTGTTCCAGGTCTTAATAATACATAATGAGTAGAAAATGTTTGAGGCATAAGATTAAATCTTTTAAGCTGTAGCTGTAATGGGTGACCTCTGAAATTGTAAGTGTCCTCTTTGAAAAGAAATCCAAAATTAGTTAATAAATATAGGTCATTTATACTATCACACAGAAGAAGATCCCTCTTAGTCATCTGATAGATATGGATATCAAATTTAAAGAACTGAGTCTAGATTCGTATGGAACATCCTTCAGGCCTCTCACTATTTTGGTGAACCCCTTTGCACCCTTTCTAATTTCATAATGTCCTGCTTCTTAAAAGGACACAAAGGTGTAATGAAAAATCCAAATGAGGGCGATATAAGCTCTATAGAGTGGCATTAATACTTTGCTGTCCCTCGATTTAATATTTTTCTTTATGGCCCAAATGATCCAAGGAACTCATCGGATACAAGGACCCCCAGATCCTTTTCTGTGGCTGTACTAATCAACACCTCATTATCTAAAGTATAAACATGCAAAGGGTTGCTTATTCCAAAATGCACAATCCTACATTTAGTGTGATTTAATTTCATCAACCAGGTGGTGATCCATAGAGATATTTTATCTAGATCATTCTGAATTGATATTATTTGATCAGAATTGGTACATAGTCCACCAATTTTAATATCATCAGCATATTTAATAGTATTTCAGTTACAGTTTTTGTTATGTCGGCTATGAAGAGCTGAAAAGGTAGGGTGCAGAACAGAACCTGGGGCACTCCACTTGTAACAGATCCCATACTAGAAAGCTGTCCATTGATTAGAACTCACTGTGTACATTTCCTTAACCAGTTTGCTATCCATTTTACCAAATTAGGATTGCTATTGAACCAGTAAAGTTTTGTACCAATGCACAATGTGGGAGAAGGTCAAAGGCCTTGCTGAAATTGATGTAAATCACATCATAGGGAATCCATTATCCAGTTGTAAGCTAACATCTTCTTAAAACATAACAAATTGGTAAGACAGTTTCTGCCCTTTTAAAACCATGTTGTTTGAAATTAGTGTTAGCTAAGGTAGAAGTGATCAGGTCCTTAATTAGACTTTCCAGTATTTTACACATAGGTGAAGAAAGGCTTTTGGTCTATAATTTCCCCAAGATTTCTTGGGCCTTTTTTATGGATGGAATTACATACACTGTTTTCCATAGTACAGGAACATAATTATGGTTTATGCAATATTCATATAATAGTTTAAGAGGCAAGGACACACTGTCGGCTATAAATATAAAAATGACTGGGCACATCATCAGGAGATGCACTAATTTTCCCTTTAGCCCAACTAATATAGCATGAACATCTGTTTCTGAAATGGGAATATAATACCTGTAAAGTTATTTATTGAAATGTATCTCTGTTTTTTTAAATATATTACAAAAATTATATTAAATAAATTGGCCATATCAAATGGATCATGAATTAGGGCATCATTTACCTGAAGTGGGCCTACCTGACAATTATATTTATTTTAGGAATTTATGCAGGCAAACAATGATTTACTATTGTTTTTGTGTGCATTGTAAGCTAACCTGAGCTCCCAATTCTTTTGTCCTTCTAATATTGTTTTAAATATATTTTGAATATGTAGATAGGAACTCCAGTTTACGGGTGCTGGAGATTTTAAATAGGCTGTATAACACTTATCTTTCTTCTTTATAAGTTTGGTTAAGTTTTTAGACATCCATTTAGGTTTAGGTTGTTTGGATGTGTTTTTTGCCTAGTGGGTACATGGCTATTTTTAAGATTACCAATTTTATTGAGTAAAGCATCAAAATACTCCATAACACCTACAGTGTTAAAATGGAAGACCAATTTACACTATCCAAACCATTTTTAATGCTTTGTATGTAGGCCATCTCATACAAATGAATCTTAGAGCTGCTAGACACCAAGGATACTGCTTGTACTAAGACAAAACTAATAGAACCGTGATCACTATTCCCTATGGGTGATGATACAGAAAGATTTTTTAACGTAAGGGATCTGCTATAAAGGACAAGATCAAGAAGATTTTCCCAGGTAGATTGATTCACCCCATGTTAGATTGCATTGCTGACACATATCGACCAGCTTCTTTCCAGCACTGGAAACCGCCACCAACTTAGTCTAGTCAATATCACCCAGGTTAAAGTCACCAGTAAGAATGATGTCTCCTGAAGCAAAGGCTGTTTCAATTTCCTTTATAATTATGTCTAGATGTTCTTTCAGTCACTTTATTACCAGTCTAGCATTGCTTGTAAAAGGATTTGGAATACTGTGTATGAAAGGTGCTATATAAATGCTGATTCTTCTTCTTCTTCTTTTGGGGCACACGGGGTGATAACAAGCACCCAGAATGGTGTGTTGATTCATTTTACCATTAATTTGATCCATATTGATTCAGAAATACTGAAAGGCCTTTTAACCTTGTTAGTAATATTGACTGCCTGTAAAGAATTTCTTAAAAGATGGCAACTCCACCCCGTTTTGTTCTGCCTATTATAATTATACAACATGCACCCAGGCAGAGAAAGTCCCAACTGATTTGTCATCCCCATGTTTCGTAATAAATATAATATCAACTTCATCAGTTGTTAAAGTGACTTTTAGCTCATCAAATTTACTGTAAAGGCTCCTGGCATTAAAATATAAACATTTTAAATTTTTTGAATAAGTGTTTTACCGAAGAGATCTCTTGGGGGAGACACTGTTTCTCCCCAAATCAATCAGTTTAAATGTTTGTTAATGTAATTCAATACATGTTTGCTCAATAGTAGGTTCCTCTGTGGCTCAGGTATAATCCATCTCTACAGTGCATGTCACATCTACCAATAAAATCTTCCCAATGGGTAAGACATGGCTGATTTTGTTTGAGGCATCTTACACGGAGCCAATTATTGAACATGCATATTGTGTTATTAAACTCAGTAGAGGCTCATGAACAGGCAAGACTTCAAAGAAAGCTATCTCCCCAATGTCCACCAGAATATTAGAAAGGGCAACTAGATCTTTTGAAATATATATTAAACTGGAATGCAAAAATAATTTGTGCCTATATGAAGAACCACTAATGGGTTTGTATCCCCATCAGCCAAATGTTATGAACCATATTTGCAATCCTTGTACCCTGAAACTTCGAGCATGTACAATTTGCCTTATCCGGTCACATATAGCCCTGTCCAGATGTCTCACCATTGAGTCACCTATTACAAAAACCCATCTTTGTACCTCCTCAAGGGGTTGGGGACCTCCATTGGGGCAGGACCATGTACAGCATCAAATACAAAGTCAGGCAGAGAAACTTCAAGTGGAACCAATGGGACATCTGAAGGAGTGGACAGCTGGTCAAGGGGCTTTGGTGATTGGTCAATGAGTCAAAAATCAGAATGATGGGTTATGGCTGGTATGTTTGGGTTCATCTCTCTCGAAGCAGTAGTAACCACACTAGGGTCCCCAAGTCCATTTAATGCAGTGAATCTATTACTTGTGATCAGTGAAAATTGGGGGCCTTAAAACCTTTTTATAAACCCTTCTGCTTTGTACCTCATACCACAGATTATCAGAACTGTCAGTACTGTCAATTTCCTGGGTCACTTTCTAGTACTGCCAGAAAGTACTTCAGCAACTGTGTGCTATCATATGATTATATAGAGTCTGATTCAGACAAGGGTGTGATACTGGAACAGGGAAGATCTGTTGAAACACAGGTAGTGGTTTGATTGAGCACCATAAATCTGGCCTGCATTTGACTTTGACTTGCTTCAAGTTCTGAGCCTAGCATGAAACATGGCTACAGCTTGCTTTAGTGATTCATTTTCCTCACACTTTCAGCAAGTAAACCCATTTGCTAATTCTACAATCACAGTGGTACTGTACATTTGATACAGTACACATTTGATGCCACCAAATGTGTGATGCAATATTGGACTAAGACATCGCTGCAAACTCCAGGCAGATAGTCCAGTTTAACTCATAAATGGGCGGACACTAAACTATCACACTACTATTCACTATATTACACACTAAATATAATAAGCAAATCCAGCTTACTCCCACTGCTCCCACTGAACATGCAGAACACACACAGATGTCATGTCTCGACTCCGTCTCCACGCTGGCGCCACGCGCCCTGCTTGCTGAGCACCCTGGGTTTGTAGCTGCTGCTGACCCAGAAATACAGCAGAGGGGTCACACAGTACCTTGTACCAGTGTTGTTTTAAAACAACAAATATTTAAAATACAGCACCTCAGAGGAATAAAGTGCTGCAAAAGACTTTACTGAGCCCCAATCAAACGAGCAGCACTGTTAACACAGTCTGTAGTCCATAAGACAATCTTCACAGACTACAGGCTCTCTTCCTGGTTCCTTCACACAGAAACAAGGGCTCCACACATAAAAGGTTTAAATACACATTATATTGCAACAGTTTAGGTATATTTCATGTTCATATGGACCAGGAAGCACTAGACAGTGCACTGATCAAATTCTAAGTGCCCTGCTTGACGAAGCACCTGGTTTTGTAGCTGTTGCTGACCCAGAATTACAACGAAGGGGTCACACAGTACCTCATATCAGTGTTGTTTTAAAAAACAAATATTTAAAATACAGCACCTCAGAGGAATAAAATAAAGTGCTACAAAAGACTTTAATGAGCCCCTGATGAAACTGAGCACTATTAACACAGTCTGTAGTCCATAAGACAGTCTCCATGGACTACAGGCCTTCTTCTTGGTTCCGACACAGGAAACAAGGGCTCCACACTGAAAAGGTTTAAATACATGTCACACTGCAACAGTTTAGGTACATTTCTTGTTCATATAGACCAGGGAAGCACTAGGCAGTGCACTGATATATTGTACAATCATTAACTGTGTGTATTATCATTCTTCCAAAATACATTAAGATAGTTATCACATGACCAAATGTCTCCAATAATAAAGTTAGCAAACGTTGTTGAAAGAAACATTAAAATTACCTTCATTGCCTGATCAACATCTGGCAATTAGAATAACTATGAACATCAGGACTAGTCCTAATATGCTGTCATCTAACAATACGCTATCTTTTACATTAAATTTGACAAGAGACCATAACCGTGTCAAATGAACAACTAATGGCTTAATGGGCAAAAGGTTTTAACATGTACATAATACATTAATGCATTTCTAAACCCCACTTGAATTTTTTGCTGTCATACATAACAGTTTTGAAAATATCAGTGACACTCACAATGTTGATTTGGTACAATATTTTAATACAAAGAAAAGTGTCATTATTATAAAAGCATGTACGTGTAAGTAGCTAGGTTAGTAATAAAAGGGATCTGGTAACTCCCAGTACCAGGTTGTGAAAATCCATTGTTAATCCTCTACACTCATGATTTGAACCTCAGTCAAATATATAATTATCTATCATTTTCTCTGTACTGAAGTATTCAAATGGGAATAAAATGCACAGTAGAAGTGATGGTGGTGGATGGGTACCACTAAGTATGAAGGAGGTCCCAGTGATATCTCTCAGTGATCATTGCTGGGACCCTGCTGTTCAACATCTTCATCAGAGATCTGGAAGATGGGCTGTGCAGGCTACTTAAGTTCACAGATAACACTAAGCTAGCCAGAGTGGTGGACTTCTTCAAGGACAGGACAAATATTAGGAGGACCCGAATCAAACTGGGCACCTGGTCTGACTATTGCAGCCACAGATGTAATGTAGCTATACACAAAGTGCTATGCTTGAAGAGGTAACACAGGTAGGTATGGGACCCACACATTGTGTTGGTTTGATCTTGCTACAGTTGAAGAGGTAAAGGTCATGGAGGCCATAATTAACAAAGTTAAAGCAGAATAAGCTGTGTTTTCTGCTGAAAAAAGGCAAGCAGAATGTTAGATTCATCCAAGTGGGTGACCAGCAGAGTAGGGAAGTAATCCTGCTATATTACAAGGCCCTATTTAGGCCCCACCTAGATTATGACATGCACTTTTGTCTCCTCTATATGAAAAAAGGCACTGTGGAAGTTGAGAAGGTACAACATAGTACCATAAAACTGATCAGGGGTATTGGTGACAAAAGCAATGAGAAAAGGCTGAAAGACCTTAACAAGTTCATCAAGGACAAAAGGCATCTGAGACTGGGCATGATCACAGTCTTTTCATGCACAAGGGTATTGATAAGATCAAATACAGATGTGCGATCTGGTCTCCTGCAGTAGTATGGTAGCACAAGCCCTGAAGCTCAGGGCTGGTAAATTGAGGGAGCTATTGAAGACACTTATTTTCCTGAAAGTGGTAAATGTATGGAAAAGCTTACCAATGGGAAAGTAGACAGAAAGACAGTACAGGCCTTTAAAGCATCAGTGCAATGAAAAAGTTATTCCAAAAGCTAATTTTCTGCTATGATTATGAAAATATTGGCAGAACTATTGATCTGGGTTTTCTAGATGCTACCTATGCTCTGTACTGTACATGCATTTTCACCTGGATTCTTACCCTGCTCAGGTTTTCAATATTATGCAAAAATGAGGAAACCATCTTTTTTTCTTGAGAAATAATTATTTTAAAACTTTTATAAAATTATTAAATGATAACAGAAACTGGAAATGTCATCACAAAATAAACTGGAAGACATCTGGCATCTATTGGGATGAAAAAAGGTGGCATCAAATTTTAGTCCATTTTCATTGCACTGTTGCTTTAAGTTAACCATGCAAAAATTTCCAGTGACTGGGTATCTTGAGTAGTAGAGTAGGTAGTAAATCCCTATACATTGGTATACACGTTTGCACAACATACTTATTTATATCATCCCTGTTTATGAAGCAGGGGCAGATATAATGAACCTTATGTCCCTTCTGACCTTAAATTAGTATGTTACTAGACATTAGGTGGATTTTGAATGGATTAAATGACATCCTAGAATCCTTTAAATCTCTTAGTATGAATTGTAGTGTGAAGACATGCTACAGAAAACACAAATCTACATAAAAGTGATGATCAGTATGGGTTGAAGAACTTTCTTTTGAAGACATGCTATAGAAAATATAAATCTACATAAACGTGATGATTAGTATTTGTTGAAGAACTTTTTTTGAAGACATGCTATAGAAAATATAAATCTGCATAAAAGTGATGACCAGTACAGTTCAAAGAACTTTCTTTTTATGCATGTGTTCCACTGTTAAAAAGAAACACTGAATTCTGTCTTGTTAAAGACATATTCTTTTCTAACAGAAACAAATACAATGTGAGTGGAACAACTGTCACAAAATACCCAGCCATTATTTGTGAAGCACCAAGATATCTCGATTGCAGAATGCCGACCCTCCCCACGCACGGCACAATACCAATGCAGGTATTGTGCACGCCTCTTCTTCACTGTTTTCTGTGAGGGGCTCTGCCCCACACCCCCAGACTCTAGGATTCAACTCCAGGTCAGAAATTGGTCAGGGAGGAGTGGAACACTGTGGGAAAGCGAAACACAGAAAAAGGATCATTACTGCTAATGTAGCCATAATGGTCTTTTTCTGTGTTTCACCGTCAGGTGTTGACCACAAGGGTGATCGATTAATTGGTGTGTTTAAGTACCAATGAAACTTTTATTTCTTGTTTCAGTTTGGGGCTTCAAAATTATTTTTCTGGATTAATCAAGAAAATGTGATCGGATCATGAACTGTATTCCACAGGTGAAATATTGGCTTTATTACATCATCTTGCTATGTGCATCTTGTCCCAGCACTAAAACAATTCTGGATTATACTCAAAAATAGCAATGTATCATACTATCCTTCCATACATTATATTTCCACTCTCCTAAATGTTGTTAACAACATTTGTACACTTTTAAAACACACCTATTAGTATTGAAATGAGATGTAGATCTTGTTTGTTCATTTTCATTTAGTTTTAATATGGGTAGTGTGGACTATCTGCAGAATAGAGTAGTGCACTGTCCAAATTTAGAATTCTGGCAAACCAGAATGGATAAATTTGATAGTGCAGTATCCATGTTCTTGGATAACCTCCCAACTTGAAAGTTTACTATCAGCACATGCCTAATTGAAACATAACCTTTGTTTACTGGCAAAGAGTATAACAATCATAAATTAAGAATACCATAACACTGTAGCTACTAAAGTGGTACTGAATTAATCTATCATGTGGATTATAAAGTTGATGAGATCTCTGTAACCAAGGTCTTTGTTGATGACGTTTTCTTAGATGATTGTCACTTCTGGTGACAAAGGTATAAATTGAGGATGGAGCTCTAATTTGGTCATTACCTTGCAATTTTCTCTAGATGATGATTTCAGTAGAATGACATATGACATAATGTATCATTTTGTAGCCATGGGGAACACCTGCCACAGTGATGGCATCAAAACCCCTCAGAAAGTTAATAATCTGCATTTATAGAATATTCATGGACACAAAACAATCTCATAAAAATATTATCTCAGCATTATCTCAGGGAAATCGTGTCAGACAAACCTTGCAGAGTTCTATGACTTGGTGACGAGAGTCTTGGACCTGGGTAGACCAGTGGACATCCTCTATCTTGACTTCAGCAAGGCATTTGACTCTGTTCCTCATGGGTGCCTGTTGAATAAGCTGGGAGAAATGGGGTGGGAACCAGATGATCAGATGGATAGGCAATTGGCTCCAGGAACGGATTGGTAGGATAGTCTCATCCCAAGGAGGGCCATTAGTGGGGTCCCTCAGGGATCAGTCGTTGGGCCCCTCCTGTTCAATGCCTATGTCTCAGACATAAGGAAGGGTATCAGGAATGAGATGAGTCTCTTTGCAGATGACTCAAAACTAGGGGCGGTGGTGGATGGGCAGGAGGAGGGTGGCCCTACAGGGGACCTGGAGGCTCTGGAAGGGTGGTCTAGAAAGTGGAAGCTGTGGTTTAATGCAGGAAAATGCAAGGCACTGCATCTGGGAGCCAGAAACCTGGGACAGAGTACACCCTGGGGAATGCTACAAGTCTCAATGGCTGAGAGGGACCTGGGGGTGGTGGTGGATGTCAAGATGAACAACTCTGAGACTTGTAGGAGGCAGCGGCAAGGCCAACAGGATGCTGGGATGCATCACTAGGAGGATTACCTCCAGAGGAGGAGGAAGTGATACTCCCCTGTATAACTGCTTGGTGAGGCTGCACCTCAAGTACTGAGTGCGGTTCTGAGGCCACACTTAAAGAGGGACATTGAACTCCTGAGAGGGTCCAGAGGAGGGCAACCAAAATGATCTGGGTCTTGGGGACAGGACCTATGGGGAGAGGCTCGAAGAGCTAAATATGTACACATTGGATGAGAGAAGGGACCAGGGGACATGATTGAGGTCTTCAAGTACATGAAGGGGTTAAATATGGGAGAAGCAGTCAAGGTGCTCCAAAGGAAGGGGGCAACTAGAGGGCATGGGTGGAAGCTAGAGGGGGGAGATTCAGGAGAGAAAGGAGGAGGTGCTACTCACTGAAAGGGTGGTGGAGCCATGGAATGGGCTGCCCAGGGGCTGGTGGAGGCAGAGATGGTAGAGGAGTTCAAGAGGGATGGGACAGGTACAGGGAAGGTTTCTGTATGCAAAGTCCTGTGCAGTGGGATCTCGGGACTGGTAAGGGAGAAGCCAGAGAGGATGAGTGGGGCAGCAAGGTCACCTCCCAGGGTGGGGGATGACCAAACGAGCAGACATGAAAGACCAATAGGCCTATTCTGCTGGCATTTTAATATGTTCATATATGTGTGATGCATTTTGGAATCTGGAATTTATTACACATACATAGGATAAACACTGCCTGTCAGTAATCCCCACTCAAAAAATAAAGACCAACCTGAGGTACTGCATAAACAAGACATGCAATGGGGATAATAATGTATAAACATTATTGATCTACTCTGAGCAGTTTGACCTAGGGCACATCACTCATTGCTTACACCACTTGTGAGGTTATCCAAGGTCAACTCCAGAAAAAGTCAATCAACACCAGAAAACTATCGACCCATCAGTTTGAACTCAGTTCCTTGTAAATCACTAGAGAAAATTATTAAATCTGTACTAGAAATAGAACTTCAAACACTAAACATTAGTGATCCTCCCAGAATGGATTCAAACAGGGTCATTCAACTACTTCTAATCTTGTGGCCTTTAATAATCACATAAATCAGGGGTGATTCTAATATCCCAATGGACATAATTCTTTTAGACTACAGTAAAGCCTTTGACCGGTAGTGCATGAGAAATGAATTGATAAACTGTTGGAATTTCTATCAATCTAGTCAGCTGGATAGATCACTGGTTGACAGACAGAATGCAGCAGGTAAAATCAATGGAACCCTATCAGATATCGAAGTGACTAGTGGGGTCACATAGGGCTTTGTCCTCAGGCCTACATTGTTCAACTTGTTCATATCCAACATGCTGGTTAGCTCAAACACTTTCCTATCAAAGTTTGCAGATGACACCAAATTGGGGAGGTAGATTCACTAGACAATGCAAATCAGCTAATTAAGGACCTATTTGAAATTGAGACCTGGGCAAAGACAAATTAGATGGATTTCAATATTGAAAAATGCACTGTACTCCATCCCAGAAAAACAACCCAATGCAGTCTTACAAATTAAACAATACCATACTAACAGTAGTGAATAGCGAAAAAGACCTTGGTATCATAGTTAACAGCAAACTTTCTTCAGCTGACCACTGTAATAAACTAGCAAAAAAAATCCAACACACTTCTTAGAAGACTAGACGCACCTTTGTCACAAAAACATAACAGTGCATAATTCCCTATATAGAACATATATCAGGCCTTATTCTGACTATGGGTCACCCTTTTGGAATCCCTACTTAAAAAGATATAGAAAGGGTTGAACATGTTCAGAAGAAGAGCAACCAAATGGTACCCCATTTAGCACAGACTAATTTATCCAGATAGACTCCATAAACTGAATCTACATTCCTTAGAGTCAAGGCGCTATAGGAGATTTTTTATTCCTTTTAAATCCTACAAACACCCACCCTAATGCAGCAGTGTGGGATCTACCTTGCTGACAGGAAGATAGTACCAAGACAAATAAAATACTTCATTATTTCTCAATAAGGGTGCCAAGAATATGGAACAAACTACCACAACAACTTGTAAGCGGTAAACATTTAAAGCGTTTGAAAAAAGCTTAAATCTATGGCTAAGTATTAGTTAAATCTGAATGCTCCCTCAAGATTGTGGGGGCATTGTCGATGGGCAAACCGCCTTCTTATGCCCCAAAATACCTAATAAACTGCTCTTGTGTAGAAAAATAATGTATCACACTGGTCCCCACTGCATAGTCCCTTTATCGTCCCAAGTATTTGCATGCAACTTTCTGTGCCAACATTTGACATAACCTACCCTGTTTTCATTGTTCATGTAATGTTTTGCACTACAGTAGCTGACTCACAACAGAGTTATAAAGATTCACTGCTGGCACAATCTGTGTGCTTCTTTCAGCACTGGACCTGTCAACTCCAATCTGGTTTCTAATCCCTGTCCAAGGTACACATCTACTGATCTTTCACAACCCACACTGAGGTTTAAATTGGTACTTAAGTGAAAATTGGTTCATCCTCTGCCAAATTATTTGCTTCCCTTTTTCTGTTTTTCTGCCCTGTTTAAATGACTCAACAAAACATTTAACTTTTCCATCTATTGCTGAGTGATAGGGTACTGAAAGTAAATATTTAACACCATTATTCCAGAGAAAGCATTCATATTTATCTAATACAAAAACAGACTCATTATATGTTACCGTAGTCCAAATTGAAAAAATCAGTTTTGCCATTACTATAACTATTTCTGATGCAGTGGTGCATTACATGATGCATCGATTGTTCATTTTAGTAGGTCTGAAGTACAGTTAGAAACTAAATATCCCTACACTATAAATATACTAGAAAAGGGTATTCCGTTTGGAAACCGATATAAGTGACTCACACTCAAACCAGGCATTAATTAAATCAGGACAAAAAACATGGCACTAACAAATGCCCAAAGGTTATTTTATTTCATTCAGAAGCAAGTTCTGAGGACAACAACATGGAACCCTAGTATGCTGAACCTATGTGTGCTTCATCAGGGATATCTATAGGATACTGCAGAAATGCAATGTAATACAGTGGAGTTACACCAATTAATTACACAGGAAACATGATATGTGTATTACAGAGTGTCATAGAAGCATTAGTTACACTTAAAATATGGTATCTGTATTACAGAGTGTTTGTAGAAACATTAGTTACACAGGAAAGTATGCAATCTGTATTACAGAGTGTTCATAGAAATGTAGATATAACAATAGCCAACAGAGAAAGACAAATTGCCCATCTTCTCAGCTTCTAAAGAGATTTGTACCTCACCCACTGACCTGATGTCCAAAAGGGACCTAACACAATACTTCTTCCTGAGCCCTCCACCTCCTGGTTTCTTCTCATTGAAATACTGTATCAGTTCCTTAACACTGTACCAACTGTGTTTGAACCCTTTATAATCCCTTCTCCCACCATTTCTGCTGGTAGGCTTTTCAGTGGTCCAACTACCCACATCCCTCCTGACGTTTCCACCAACAAGCCTCCATTGTGTCTCCTCATGACTGCATTCCCATTCTTGGTGAATAGGTCTCTAGTGTGTTTACTCTATGAATTTCCTTCAGGCACTTGCACATCTCTATCATGTCACCTCTCTTCCTTCTGGCTTATAACAAATAAACACTTAGGGTCTGCAGTTCTTCCTCATAGTATCTGCCCCGTCGCCCTGGATCATCTTGGTGGCCCTTCAGAATCCAGTCTACTCACTTTTCTTAGGTGCGGACAACAGAACTGGGCACAGCACACTAGGTGAGGCTTTACCAGAGACCTGTACAGGGGCAATATTTCCTTCCACCTGCTTCTGTCAAACCTTTCCCAATTCAAATCCACATCCTTGTTGTATTGCTGTAAGCCCTATTGCAATGCATTAATTGACTTATTTGTTTGAAGGTGTCAGTAGTGATGAGTCCCAGGTCCCTTTCCTCAGTTGCTGTGGCCATCCTAACCCTCCCACATCAAGAACACTGTGGGCAGGTTTCTTCTCCCTGTATGCATCACTTTACAGTTCTTGGCATGAAATCTCAACTGCCATATTTTGGAACACCTCTCCAGATATTTCTTTAACTCCCTCACCCCCTTCTCACTGTCCATCCTGATTCATAGTTTTGTGTAATCCACAAAGGCATATCTTGCCATGGACACCTTCCCCTGTGTTACTAATGAACAAATTGAATAGGACTGGTCCCAGGACTTACGCTGTGTCACCCTTCTCATGACACCTCTCCTCTGATTTCAACCTGTTAATTACCACACTCTGATGTCTCCAGCCAACCAGTTTCCTACCCTCCTGACCAATTTCTGCCCAAATCCCAGGTATTCCAACTCTTTCAGCAGCCTCCTGTGCACTGAATAGAAGGCTTTGCTTGAATCTATCTAGGGTAAATACACAGCTTATGCTTTATCAACTGCCCTTGTGACTTAGTCAAAAACACTTTTAGTTTGGACTGACATGATTTCCCTGTGACAAAACCACATTGCTTGCTCTCCTGTAGCCTGTCCTTCTCTAGGTAGGCTACAACATTTTCAGTGACCAGAATTTCCATTAGTTTACGTATCATGGAGGTAAGACTGACCAGTCTGTAGTTGCCTGGTACCCCCTTAGACCAGAACTACTTCTGCAGACCCCAGACCTAAGCATCACCCCAGTGTCTAGGAAGCCATTGAATAGTTCTGACAGGGCTCAGTCATCTTTAAGGCCAGTTCCCTAAGCATCCTTAGGTGTATGTTATCTGGGCATGGTGCCTTATCTACTCTGAGGGCAGCAAACCCCTCTCTCACGATGTCTATGTGATCACTAACTACCCAATTTCCTGTATTACCCCATGTGAATGCCACAACAACTGTTTCTGGAAAGGCCCTTTGTCCTCCACAATGAATCCTGAGCAAAAGCAATTGTTTAAAACATCTGCCTTTTATTTATTTAAAAGTCTCAGAATGACAGTACCTTTTGAGCCAGAGATTCATTTACGAGGTTCCACATCAAGAGTGTACAGGGACAAACTGAGTGGTGTTGGGGTAGAGGAAATTAGGAAGAGTAGAAAAGGTTGGGTGGGAGGTAGGAAGAGAAATTAATGGAGGAAAAGGGAGTAGCAGGAGAGGGTGGAGAGGTGGGCAAAGAGAAGAAAGGGTGGAGGCAGGGCAGAAGTGGTGCTTGTGGGCAATTAGGTGGACTGACTCAACAGAGTACTATGAGCAATCACAGATACTAAGTGCGGGGAGTGCTGCCCGAGTTTGAGTTTGAAAGGGCCTAAATTGTGTTCAGACAGAATGTGGGTGGGTAGGCCATTAAGTCAGGTAGGTGCCCTGAAAATGAATGCCCATTGCCCTTGGCCTGTCCAGCAGAAAGGGACTTGATAGGAAACCTTAGTTCCGAGGGTTTGAGGCATGTATTAAGAGTTTTATGTGGAGGGAGGGAGAGCCCAAGATTAACTTTTGCCATCAGGCAGGATTACTACAAGATCCTGCTCTTGTGGTTCAGCCATTTGGTACCATCATACAGATCACAGGTGTGGGTATGCCTGTCCACACTAGCAACCAGTTGGCAGCTTTATTAAGAGCTATTTTGATTCTACTAAGGGCAGTGTCAGTTGTGGACCCATAGATAACTAGCCCATAATCTATTATTGAAAGGACAGAGCTTGTTACAGCTAGACGGAGGGCATCAGGGGTCAGGAGTACCTGTGTCTGTAAAGCAATCCAATTCTGGAGTTAGCTGCCTTACAGACCATGTTTATGTGGTAGAAGAGGAGCTGTCAAGAGTTATTCCCAGATATTTAAAGTTATTGACCAATTCGAGTGGTGTACTGTGGCTATTGAGGATGGACAATAGTGTTGATTTGCCTTCTGCTTGTAAACCTGAGCTATCCTGCCTCCTTCTGCTGGTCCAAGAATCCTCCTCACATTTCTTTTTTCCTTATGTAGCTAAACAATTTCTCCCAATTTTTAATCTGGGTCTGCAGAACTATACACACTGCTGTTGTACTGTGGTCCAGCATCAAGGGTCCACTGAAACTGTTGGTGGCACATGCTGTACTTCATGACGTGTTGTAGATGTGTTGCCATGTTTTTCATGCCAACAGAATCCAACAGTATGAGCCAGTATCTTCATGTTTAAAAGTCCCAAATGTGCAGTGTGCAGTTCTTGATGTTCAACTGCACATGTGTAATGGTAGTTGACTTGTAGTAGCATTCTACTTTGTACCACACCCTTTTGCACGAGCTCAGAGAACCTTAAATAAAATAAATCATTACATAAATTGAAACCGTATCGTTACATAGATATCATAGATAGTGTCGGCAGATAAGGCCTATGGCCCACCTAGTCTGCCCATTTAAGTTTGTAAGTTCAGTTTATGTTTTCCAGGAAGTCTGTTGCCCCTTACCCTGACCTCCAGAATTCCTTTATGTCTATCCCATGCATTCTTAAATCCGTGATTGTTTCAGCCCCCACCACTTCCTCTGAGGGTGTTCCACTTGTCCACCACCCGTTCTGTGAAGAAATTCTTCCTCACGCTTCCTCTGAATCGTCCCTCCTCCAACTTCATCCCATGCCCTCTAGTCCTGGAACATCTTTTGCTAAAAATAGTGCATTCCTGCACCCTGTTCCTCCCTGTAAGATACTTGTATGTCTCTATCATATCCCTCTCTCCCTCCTCTCCTCCAGGGAGTACATGTTCAGTGCCTTCAACCTGTCCTCATAGAACTTGTGATGCAATCCATGCACCATCTTTGTTGCCCTCCTCTGAACCTTCTCTACCCTGTCTATGTCCTTACGTAGGTAGGGTCTCCAGAACTGCACAGTGTACTCCAGGTGCGGCCTCACTAGTGTTCTGTATAGTGGAATTATGACCTCCTTTTCCTGCTGGTGATGCCCTGCCTATGCATCCCAGCATCCTATTTGCTTTACCTGCTGCCTTGTCACACTGTTTCCCTGCCTTGAGGTCATCAGATATGATAACTCCAAGATCCCTTTCCTGCTTGGTACATGCTATATCCTCACCCCAACTGATATAGTGTGCCAGAGTTTTTGTGCCCCATATGCATTATCTTGCACTTCTTTGCATTGAATTTCAACTGCCAAACCTCTGACCATTCTTCAAGTTTCTGCAGGTCCCTTCTCATTCTGTCTACACCCTCTGGTGTGTCTACTCTGTTGTATGGACAATGACACTTGAATAATATGTAGACTTACTCACCTGTAAGGGTAGTTGTGATAACTCAGCTGCGTCCACATAGCCTGATAAATGTCTGTATAACAAATCATACCTACAGTATATATGCAACATGTAAGACAGTTTGTGCTGGTGGGAGGCACTGTGGCCTAGTAGTCAGAGCATAAAACTAAGAGGTGTGTTTAAATACACACTGGGTTTCAGCTATTTCAGCTCCTGGTGTAAGTACACTGTTGTAGCCATTTCCAGTGTATCCACACACAGGGGCTCAATGAGCAATGCAGAACTGTGAAAGTGTTGCAGGCAGTCTGGCTCCCTCCCATCTGTGTTATTCTTATCCTCTGCTGTATTTCAGTACTGCAAGTGCATCACTTCAGCTACTGTGAAGCATTCACTAGGGACATAAAACAGGTTTATTTCAGCTCCCAACCACAGCAGAATTTCATAGGAGCTGAAATGGTTCCGCTTACAGTTCCACCAAATGTGTTTGAACTTATCCTCTGGCAGCGGATGAGCTACTCTGCCCCACTCACACTGGCTCAAAATGCTCAGTGTAAACAGGCCTAGGAATACTGCAGATCTCAGACTCAGATCCCCATGGTCACTATTGTTCTTCACTCTGTAACCTTGAGCAAGTCACTTAAACTCCCTGTGCTTCAGCCCTTCCACCTATATAACTGGGCAGAATCTGGATCCCAGTATAAATGAGATGTTGCAGTTAAGTTAGGAAATCATGGTTATATAACTTGAAGACTAACAACAAATACAAAGTAGCAAAGCCCACATCTGCAAACAGACTGCAACAAATGAAGAATTCACTCTCTGGCCAGTGACGCAAATAGGATTATTTATACAAGAGTACACTGTTAAGACATATGTCTGCTTTCCAAAGTAGCCCTGTTAAGATGGTGGCCAGTAGGATTTATATCTATTGATACCATAAGTACTTATTTAAATTGATAAGGAGGCACAAAGCAACAAGACAAGTAATATAAACATACACTAAAGTAGGCACTGACATTTTGAAGACTCACCCCTGGTGTTATATCCTTGTCACACTAAGTTAATGCTAGTACTCAGTAATTTCCTTTGAATTCTAGAAACGTTCACATGTGGATTTATTGAATATTGTTCAATAAGGAGCTTATCAAAGACAGATGATTGTCATCAATTTAGAATGTCATGAATATGTATTTTGGTGAACATTTACTGCAAAAACTACACTAAGGGCTTCTTTATTTACCAAAATATATATGTGACCTGCCCAAAAGTCTGCACTGCAACACTTTCAGGCCTTTCTGATCAACTGGGTATAATGCATGACAGAACTGCCACTGCACCTTATGAAGAATTATTATGTGCCAAGTAAACAGATAATGTAAGATAATGTGTTGAATCCATGAAAGCATACTCACAATTCTGAGTCCAGTACCACTTGTTTTGACTTGTGTTGGCAGCTCATTAACTGGATGTTGAACAGCTGCTAGATATGGCCAGCACTGTGAGCAATGCAGTCGTTCACTTGTTCAAGATAAAATCTTACCCGGTTTACATTCTGCAGATAAGATGCATCAGCTAGTGCACACACCTTATCTTTTCATGTGTGCAAACCTTCTCAATCAGACTGAGTCATAACCAAGGCATTTCAATGAATCACACAAACATTTGCATTTCTTATATTTGAGACATATTAATGTGCATAATCCTCAAAATCCCTGGTGCTGGATTTGTATCAGCCTAAAGCTCCAACAAGCTCTAGCACGTAAGCTGCAACAAAAGATTTTATCAGTTATTTTTCTGTTGTTGTTGATGCAAGATAATGAAAAAAGGTATGTTCAAAATATTTATTTACATTTACGGTCATCTTCAGAGGAATTAGTGAGAAAATGCCAACAGCTGTAGATATGATTAAAACATGTTGACCTTTTAAAACACAGCAAATGGGAATCTGCAGAACAGCTCAAATGGACAGTGGCACAAGAATGGTGCATTTGGAGCTTATGGGTTTATGGATGATGGTTTAGGACATCTGCATACTGAAGTGCAGATTAAATTTTAAACAAATTATCTTCATCATTAGCACCTGTACAATCAAATGGGCACCATTGCTTCATTGCATCTTGACCATTGATGGTTGGAAAAGAGCAGGTGTCAGAGTCACGCAAAAATCCAACCTTGTATATATTTAGTAAGTCTTTTGAAGTGTCATTTAAATATTCCTGTGAGTCCTCATCAACTCTGGTTTGCTGGTATATATGTGCCAGATCTTGATCCCAGCTTGGCATTTGTGAAGCATGCTTTGCAGCATTGGTATGGAGCACTAACAACTCTGTAATCACTTTCATAATATATCATGCAATAACCTTCTCCATGCTCTTCAATACCTGGTTTTCATATGCCTGCAATACATATGTTACATGTCATGTTTTTCCTCCTCCCATCTGTCCTCCCAGTAAGTGATTTATTGGTCCTGTTGTCCCTATCCAATCCCCAGAGGCTCTTCTGTTAGCTCACAATGACTTTCCATTCCATGATGGGACACTTTGGGACACCACCCCTCAGAAGACTAAATGTGGGAGGGGAGCCTTCTATAATCAGAGGACACTGGATCCATGAGTTCCTTGGGGATGTTTCATCTTGTTGGTTGGGTGCTTCTGCTTTTCTCCCAACCCCAGGTTGCCTGCCACAAACTGCTACCCTGTTATCCTCGTTCTCCTTCCCTGCTCCCTATCCTCCTTGTCCTATCTGTATATGAAACTTATAAGATTCTCTGTATTGCTTACCTGGTAAAATGATTTCAATAAGGGAGCAGCAGAAATGGAGCAAAGGGAGGGAAAGGTACCCTAGGTGTCACATCTGGATAAGGATAAAAGACCAGTAAGGTGGAGGGGACGGATGATGCCATCCCACCAAAAGGGTGTGGTTTGCCCTCAAGGCCCTAAAGAAAGACAAATCTCCTGGGCGGATGGCATTCATCCGAGAATTACTATGGGATTGGCGGACATACTGGCTGCACTGGCGGAGCTTTTCAACAGGTCACTTGAGACAGGGAGGGTACTTAGGGATTGGCGAGAGGCACATGTGGTACCAATCCATAAGGGGGTCAAGGAAGTACCAGGAAACTATAGACCCATCAGTTTAACCTCGGTGGTGGGAAAATTAATGGAGAGTATACTAAAGGAACGATTGGGGTTTACTTGAGGAGGTGGGAGGTCTGGATAGTCGGCAGCATGGGTTTGTGCCAGGTAGATCATGTCAAACCAACCTTGTGGAGTTCTATGAATGGGTAACATCAGAACTGGATAGGGTAAGCCTGTGGATGTATTATTCTTGGACTTCAGCAAGGCGTTTGACTCTGTCCCCCACAATGGTCTGGTGGAGAAACTGATGGGGTTAGGAGTAGGCCTTTGATGGTCAGATGGATTGAAAACTGGATAGCTGGACGCACTCAGAGAGTAGTGGTCTGTGGGGAGCTCTAAACCCTACAGAGGTTGGTAGTGGGGTACCACAGGGCTCGGTCCTGGGTCCAATCCTGTTTAATGCATACATATCAGACATCAGGGATGGTATAGGTGTGAAATGAGTCTCTTCGTGATGACTCCAAGATGGGAGCAGTAGTTGAGGGAGAAGAGGGAGGTTGGCCCTGCAAGGGACCTGGACACCCTGGAAAGCTGGGCTCACACATGGAAATTAAATAATATCACCAAGTGCAAGGTGTTGCATCTTGGTCGGGAAACCCTAAACACAGGTACACCCTGGGAGGAGGTGCTGGAAGCCTCAACAGGGGAAAAGACCTAGGGGTCATGGTGGATACATGTATGAATAACACTGAGCAGTGCAGGAGAGCAGCTAGCAAGGCAAACAGGATGTTGGGATGCATCGCAGGGGATCACCTCTAGGAGCAAGGAAGTGATTCTGCCACTGTACAATGGACTGGTTAGACCACACCTTGAGTACTGTGTACAGTACTGGAGACCACACTTGAAGAGGGACATACAGCTCCTGGAGAGGGTACAGAGGAGGGCAACAAAGATGATCACGAGGGCTAGGGATTTGACTTACGAGGACAGACTTGAGGAGCTCTGCCTGTTTTCATTGGAGAGAGGAGAGACAGGGGGACATGATTGAGGTCTTCAAGTACCTCAAGGAATAAATAGGGTAAACATGGAGGGATCTTTAGACTAAAGCAGGGAGGCATCACCAGAGGGCATGGTTTGAAGTTGGAAGGTGAAAGGGTGAGGGGGAAGAGGAGGAGGTTTTTCACTGAGAGGGTGGTGGACCCTTGGAATGCTCTGCCTGGTGAGCTGGTTCAGAGATCCACAGTGGAGAGCTTTAAGAGAGGGTGGGACAGACACAGAAAGTGGATGTATCAGATGATAGCCTGTCCGGGGGTGGGGATGGATGATAGGGTTTCTGGAGCACAAGGGATGGGAGGGTCTGGCACCCAACTAAGGATCTAGGTTCGAGCAGACTTGATAGACCATAAGGCCTAATCTGCTGGCAAATAGTATGTTAGTATGTTAATATAGGAAGGTGGACTCCACCTGGACTAAAGAGGAATGAATAGGCGTTGAGTAGGATAGATATGGTACAGTGAGAAATGGCACTTAAGCATATGATCTGACTAGTTCTTTGACATGTTACTCCCTGAGTGCTAACAAAGATTTCAAGTGCCCATATGCTATGGTACCAAACACAGAAAGAAAGGCAGGCACTTTTTGGCCATCAGGAACATATTTTTCAGTAAAATATTGTTCTCTGCCATTTATTCTCTGGGATTAATAATTTAACATGTCCAGTCTTTTCTCATGGCTATTGCTCCATATTCACTTATTAGTTTGGTAGCTCTGTGACTGACTCAGTTAATCTTATCCTTTCTGTGCTGTGATGACCAATACTATAGGCGTAACATAAAAGCAGTCAACCCAGTGCAGTGTACAGTGAGAGGAATCACCACTTGTGAGGTGATGGGGTGACTGATCACTTATAAGATATTAGGCATTAGATAGATAGATAGATAGATAGATAGATAGATAGATAGATAGACAGACAGACAGACAGACAGACAGACAGACAGAGACAGGCAGGCAGGCAGACAGACAGATAGATAGACAGGCAGACAGATAAGGATATATTAACATAGAAACATAGAATTTGATGGCTGATAAGGACCGCATGGCCCACCCAGTCTGCCCATTTCCTACTTAATGGATAAGCTGCAGATCCTTGTTAACAATAGCCTATTTCTTCCTACCCTCCAGAATTGCCTTATGACTGTCCCCATGCATTCTTGAATTCCACCACTGTTTTGACTCCAACCTCCTCCAGAAGGCCTTACCATGCATTCACAACCCTCTGTGAAAAATACTTCCTTACATTACCTCTGAGCCACCTTCCCAATATCTTCAAATTGTGTCCCTTGTTCTTGCACACCTCTTTTTCTGAAAGATGCTACCCTCTTGGACTTTGTCGATTCCTGAGGTACTTGAAAGTTTCTATCATGTCACCCTCTCCCTCCTTTCCTCAAGGGTATACATATTAAGCCCTTTAAGTCTCTCTTCATATGACCCTGCACCATTTTAGTTGCCCTCCTCTGGACTGCCTCCATCCTGTTTATGTCTTTGCAGAGATTGGGTCTCCAGAACTGCATGCAGTGCTCCAGATGGGGCCTCACCAGCTGTCTGTACAGAGGGATAACAACTTCCTGTTTTCTACTGGTAATGCCTCTCCTGTGCATCCCAGTATCCCCCAGGCCTCCTTACTGCCCTCTCACATTGCTTTCCTTTAGGTCATCTGATATGACTACGACCAGGTCCCTTTCCATTTTTGTTGTTGTTAGTATCTCACCCCCATTGTGTACTCTTCCCAGGGTATTTGTTTCCCAGGTGCATTACCTTGCACTTCTTAGCATTGAATCTAAGCTGCCATACATTTGACCATTCCTCCAACCTTGCCAAGTCTCTTCGCATCCTTTCCACCCCACCTTGTGTATCAACTGTGTTGCAGATCTTTGTGTCATCTGCAAAGAGACATACTTTTCCTTCCAGTCCCTCTGCAATGTCACTTAGAAAGACTTTGTAGAGGACCGGTACTAGTACTGAACCCTGTGGTACCCCACTAGTAACCCCCTTTCTTCAGAGTTGACTCCATTTACTATTACCTCTGTGTCCTGTTCTCCAGCCAATTCTTTTACCCAGGCTACTATCTTGGGACCCACTCCCAGGCTGGCTAACTTGTATACTAATCATTTGTGTAGGACTGTGTTAAATGCCTTACTAAAGTCTAGGTAGGCCATGTCCACAGCCCCTCCCTGATCTACTACTTTCATCACCCAGTCAAAGAAATCTATTAGATTCTGCCTGACGTGACCTTTCTGCTGTGAATCCATGCTGCCTTGGGTCCTGTGCCCTCTGACCTCTAGGTACTGACAATTCTTTCCTTCAGAAGTGATTCCATAATTTTCCCTATCACCGAGATTAAGCTAACAGGTGTATAGTTTCTGCTTCTGCCCTGCTCCCACTTTTGTGAAGTGGAATCACATCTGCCTCTTCCAGTCCTCAGGTACCACCCCATCCTCCCATGATTTGTTAAAGAGGGTAGTCAGTGGTGCCACTAGTTCTACCCTTAGTTCTTTAGAATTCTGGGATGAATCCCATCAGGCCCCATTGCTTTGTCCACCTTCAGTTTTAAGAGTTCTTTCAGAAACCCTTTCTTCTGTAAATGGACTGGTATCAACTCCTGTATCCAGAGTGTTTCTAATGTTTGGTTTAGGTACCTCCCTCTTCATTTGTGAATACTGAGCAAAATATTTGTTTAGTATCTCTGCCTTTTCACAGTAACCCTCTGCTCCCTCCCTTTTATTAAGCCTCACTATCCTCCCTTGGTATTCCTCTGTTCCCTGCTGTACCTATAAAAGGTTTTATCCCTTTCTTAACTGAGTTGGCCATCTTTTCCTCAGTTTGGGCCTTTGCTGTTCTGACTGCCTTCCCAGCTTCCTTTGCTTTAACTGATACACTTCTCTGTCCTGCTCCTTCTGTGATTCCTTGTACTTCCTGAATGCTTTCTTTTTCTCTTGAACCTTCCTGCCACCTCCTTTGAGAACCATAGTGGTTTCTACACATTTTGTTTTGTTTATATGCTTCACACAAAGGCTTGTTGCCTCTGTGATGGCAGTTTTGATTATTCCCATTGTTCTTCCACCCTCCTTCCTGCCCATTTGCAAGTGCATTCCTTAGGCACTCACCAATTTTGGCAAAGTCAGACCTCCTAAAGTCCAGTACTTTAGCCTTTGCATGGCTTGATTCTACTGCTGTTTATCATGAACCATACTGTTCGATGGTAGCTCATTCCCAGATGGCTACCCACTTCTATATCTGTGATCATCTCTCCATCTCCATTTGAGAGTACCAGGTCTACGATTGCTCCCTCTCCAGTGGGTTCCAGTACTTGTTGTTCAAGACATGCCCTCTGTAGGGCATCTAGAATAACTCCACTCTAAGAAGTGACTGCTGTAACTGAACTCCAGTTAACATCTGGCATATTCAAATCTCCCATCAGCAATATCTCCTTTTCCTACCATTCTGAGTATACTTTTTATCATTTCCTTGTCCATTTCCTCCCCTGAGATGGGGATCTGTTTACCACCTCTATGTGGATTGTGGTGCCATTGCCTGTCTCCAAATTGACCCACAATGCTTCCTCTCCCCGTTTACCCTTTTGTTCTGTTGCTTTGATTCCTTCCCTTATGTAAAGAGCTACCTCCTCCTCCTCTTTTACCCTCCCTGTCCCTCCTGTAGATAGTGTATCATTTTGTTTATTTATTGAAGGGTTATATCTAGATGTTGTTCATTTAGACTGTCTCTGTTTCCTGTATGGCTCAATATGTAAGATAATGTGCATAGTGCTTAATATCTTTCATGATGCAGTATGTCATCATAATATTCTTTTGTGATGCTCTATGTGCAGGCGGGACACTAACATTTTACTAATAACCAATCAGACAGTAGCAACATACAGATCTATATGATCACAATGATGTTCAAATGAAATGTGATTGGCTAACTTGAATTCTTCCTCTCAGTACTGAATTCTTCTCAGCACTAAGCCTTTAAAAGAAAGTGACACAGAGTGAGACATAAACAGAGAGCACTACTACACAATTTCTGATTTTAATCCTAAACCATATATCTGTATTTTATTTAATTTTTTATTTAAACATTTGATCACCAGGAAGGCACACTGAGCTGAGGCTTGTTTCCTAGTGCGACTAGGAAACAAGGGACATAGAGATAAAAGGTGTACTAGATACAATAAAATCATCAAAGAAGCAAATATACAATAAGGTAGCAACATACAATCAAATATAAATCAGGTAGGATGTACAAGTATGTAGGAGTGGAATAAACACAGCAAAGGAAATAGCCTATAATTAGGTGGGAGGTGCTATCAAACTGGATACCTAGAGTCTTAAGCAGGTAGAAGATATAGAGTAAGCCATGGAGCTTGGCATCACCAGAGTGTTTTTGATCAGATGGCAGTGAGCTTGGGTAGATACAGTAGGACTGTGGTCTAGCTGGAAATAGGAAAAGCTATGGGGGTTAACATAGTGTAACATCATGGGGTGAGGGATGGAATGAGCATGGTGAGGTGTAGAGTTGAGAGAGAGATTGCAAATGCTGTACTGTGTCAAGAGCAAGTGCTATGAAATGTTATGGGGTAGGAGGAGGGTAGGTGGCACAGATGTAATTTAATAGAGCTGAGTGAGGATGAGTTTGCAGTTGAGAGAGGAGATTGAGTGTTTCAGAGTAAGGGGAGCATATAGGAGTAGGCAGATTTGCCTGAGTTTGAGGAAGGTATAGGTAGGGAGAAGGAGTGAGAGTTACTGGAACATGGGGAAAGACTGAGGAGAGCAGGGTTGAGATTGACAGAGAGGTAGGAAGGGAGCAGATTGAACCAGTACTTTGAGATAAGAGAGATAGAGTGTATGACTCAATGATGGGAGAGATAAGTAATATCAGAGAAGAGAAGAGAACAGGGTGGGTTCTAAACAGAATATGACATGGTCTGACTAAAGGTATCACATTTATCTTCATTTGAGGCCAGTGACATTATGATATCTCACTGATAGCTCCAGTACTTGGAAGATGATATAATATCATTGGCCTGGAATGAAGATTAATGTGATCTCCTTAGACAGGCCATATCAAATCCCATATTTATCCATCTGTCTCTGTCTCTCTCGCCTCAATAAATGTAATTATAGGGTGCAGTTGTCTCTCATAGTTAGGTTGAATAGTCACTTCTATGTTAAACTCATAATTTTGAACTTTAATAACTTTGTAGCTGTTCACCCAAGTTGCATAAACATTTGCTTATGCCATCAGCAATGGAAGATCTCTTAATGTGACAAGTTTCATTCTGGGCAGATGCATAGATGTGGAGATACAGAGTCTGAAAGAATGTGAAAATTAATTTATTTGTTACATGTCACAGTACAAAAACAGCTTGGGAGTTTGGTCTGAAATTTTAGGGTAGAAAGATCTTGGGTCACAGATGTGCCTTTTGATAGTTTTGTGAAAAATATTAATCCATTCCAAAGTTATTACATTTTAGTTTCCTATTATTTTCAAAGGAAATTTCACTCTCCTGTTAGATGTGAGCCTTGAAAAGGATCCTTTGTTGCAAATGGGTAATCATTTTCATAAAAGGGTCATGCTGTGTCTAAATGGGAAATATTTTGGTGCAGCCGTCATTTTGTTTTACATTTAGTGAGGAAACAAAATCAAATAACTAAAACAGTTATGTGTTAAGTAAAAACCAATACATGTAGTTTGCTTATCGTTACTCCCTCAGCTGGAATCCATACATATCTTTTGAAGAAATGCCCTTGAATTTTTTTCAGATTATAAATCTTTTTCATGACTTGTGATATGAAAATTCTTTTTCATGTCATGAGTCATGAAAAGGATCCGCTTTCATGATGTAAACTCCGTTCCTGGTGTCTAGTGGCACCCCTCACCATCTGATCGCTGTTCTCATAGTTTACCTGGTGTCTAGTAGTAGCCCACCACCCTTGAATTGTGCCTCTGTTCCCTATTAATATATTGTTAACAGCCCTGTTGTCTAGTGGCATCCCGACCAGTCAATTTCCATATATTGAAAATAAAATGCATTGGTGTCCACTGGTCCCCCACCCTCTGATTTTCATACAGTGCAAATACAATTAATTGGGGTCAAGTGGTACCCCTCCCACACTTCCATGGCCCTGTTATCCTGAAAAAGAAACAGTCCCTCAATGTCTTTACTTTTTTTTATAAACCTGTAAAAGTCTACTGCCTATCACACCAGCACCACCTCAATCCAACCACCCACTGTGCACCCACCACCCTCACATCCATAGACCCTCCCACATACCCTCACTCACCTAAAGGGCTCACTGTGAAGATCCACTCTCCAATTGAAGACACATCTTGCTGCTGAACTGGCGACTGCTGTATAACAAATAAGGTAACTGCAGTTCAATGTATTTCAATAAATTTTTGACAGTTACCTTGTTTGTCATCGGTAGTAACCAGTTCTAGCAGCAAGGCTGAGCCTCATGGGAGGTAGTTTTCAGCAGCATAGAAGAGATTGGGGTCTACCTTTATTATGGGTGACATCAGGGATTTGGGGAGTGAAATATGTGCAGTCCTTTTTGCTGTAGTGTACTATACAGCACCAGCACCTCAACGGATGTTCACCTATACCATACAGTTTTTCAGTACCTCCCAGATGCCTACATTGCCACCTCCTTGACCACTGGCACCCTCATAGCCTCCTGTTTCTGTTTCTCCCATTCCCACAATCCTGGCCTTCTAGGGTTGGGACAGTGGAAGTGCATACCTGCACCAAATCCTGCAGATGTGGCCAAGTCTTTGGTGCATCTTGTGGTATGTGGCAAACCTAGGTGTTTGGTGCAGGGACCCTGCAGATTGTAAAATCTGTTGCATGGTCCCTGTTGCAACTGGAGTTTGCAGCAACCCTTAAGCGACACAACTTGTGTGGCTCTAAGAGGTCTTTGAAAATCAGGCATATTATCTCATATAGGAGTACAGACTAGATGAAATCCAGGTAGGGATACCTAACAAGCCATATGAAATATAGAAGAGAATACAGAATGTCCAATATAAGAACAGGGAAAAGTTCTGTGCAAGTGTAACTCAGGACCTAGAAAAGGCTATTTTAGGGAAGGGTGGGGCAACATTCTGGAATATTTGTTTATTTTATTTATTTATTCAGCTTTTGTTGACCAGGTGGGGCACACTAGGCAGTCATTTGCCTATTTTCAGGTATGACCCGGAAGAGATACAGTACAATACAAATACAGTAGATTTCAAGATACAGTACAATACAGATACAGTGCAATTCAAAATCTATACAATACAATGTGATGCTATGTAAACATAAAAGAAAAAGGCAGCAAATCAAGTAAAAGATGGATTGTACAGTTTACTAGTACAATTGTAACCAGGGCAAAGCAGTAGGGGTAGAAACTAAAAGACAATCGGGATCAGTACATATTACATGAGAGGCAACAACAATTGAAGTGCACTAGGGCTAGAATGAATATAGAGAGCAAGTGATATATACTGATACTGCAGTACTGAAAGATATATGTAGAACATTTTAGGAAGTTGCATTCTCAGGGCAGAGAGGATGTAAACATAAGGGGAGATGTGGTGGCTCTAAACATGATTGTAACATGGCCAAAATAGACATCATTCCAGCAACTACATTGGCGCAAACACAACACATGGTACATTCAATAGCGGGATTAATCTCCTAGTAATGCCCACCTCAGAATGTAGGCAGTGTTTGCAGCCACAACTGGAGTGAGCAACAGGGAAAACTGGAGCACTGTTAGCACTGTGGATGCGCTGCTGAAATCCTGAGCGCACTCAGCTTCTGACCGGAAGAAAGCTATGGGAATCGCACTGCAGAGGAAGTTATCGCTGTGATGAGCAGTGTATGTTGCTGTCTAGAGAAACTGAGGCATGTCACAGAGTCTTTGGTGTAGATGAACCGAAGAAGCATGCCACGAGTGATGCATGTCTCCGTGAATGGGAGTAGAGCTCCTGGTTATCACTTGCTAGTAAGCAGTGCATTGTGGTAATCTAACAAAGATTTGCATAGCTTGGGATTAGCAATGAAGTAAAATTTCAGATATGCAAATATTGCTTATCTCCCGAATGAAGTACTTAAATAGAAATACAAAACAATGAAATGTGTGTAAACAGCCGTGTCGATATTAATGAAAGTTACCTTGCCCATGAGGACGTGTCACAAAGGTGTTTTAACCATCAGTAGGAAAGCACCAGAAAGTAGTTGGCACAATATAAACAGGTACTGAATTTAGAACGTGCACATGCCTGGTGGAGATCAAGATCTATTGGAAAGTATACAGTAGAACAGCAGTTCAAATTGTAGAAAAGAATATTGTAATTTGCTGTTCAGTAATATCCACATGGCAATCACTTGTAACATAATGTAGTTGCACTTGCCATGTTACAAGAGCATGAAACCACTCCAAAGGTGACATCTAATGGGAATTAATGCATGATTGGGTGGCTATAGGAACCCCTCCCCAAACCATGCATTAATTCCCATTAGATGCTACCTTCATACGTGGTTTACTGCTTACATATTATGGAAGAGGAGCCCACAGAAGTCACACTTAAGCCATAAAGAGCTAGTTTCTATATACAAAAAGAAAAGCAAGGCCCCAGATATTGATTCAATACCAGCAGAGGGCCTACTTTGTTTAACTAAGGAATGAGCAGACATGCTGGCAAACTTATTTACAAGTATTAATTGGACCTCAATGCTACCAGCAAGTTGGAATGCAGGTATTGTGGTACCTTTATTTAAAAGCAGCAGTGTACGAAATTGGGCAAAAAATCTGACCCTACCTTTTTCACTATAAAAGTTTCCAGGTGCATTCCAGTTTCAGTTTGTGTTAACATTTTCTAGTTCTATCATCATTTAAGCATTTTATATATGTTTTAATTTAGTTTTATTATGAAAAAAAGATGGGCAACACATTTGGCTTCAAAATAACATTGTATAACCTGGTGAGGTTAGGACTGAGAGAAAAAACAATTAGCATAGCTAGTACCTAGAAAAGTAGATTTAACAGGTATGCTAATGTTTTTCTTATTGTAACAAACCAGCTTTAAAAAAAATCATTGCACTGCTGCTTTAAAAAGTGATGTGATTAACCTTGCTTGTTATAGACAAGTGACCCTATTGAAAATACCAGTAAAAATGTATGCAAGATACATTTTAGCACAGTTACATATTTGGGATACCTACAGGCTGGAATTAGGAAAGGCATGGCACAATGGAACATGTTTTGTTTTGAAATTTCTTTTGGATAAGTATGCAAGTGAAAATAAGAAAAGAGTGTTTGGTGCTTTTATAACCTAAGCAATGTATTCAATATGATAGACGGAAATATGCTGGAACATTTTGTCACATAACATAGAAACATAGAATCTGTTGGCAAATAAGGACCATACAGTATACTGTCACATAGCGACTATTTCACATGAAGACCATCACAGTGACAAGAATTGGGTAAAACCCACATGTCGCTGTGATGGTCTGTGCAACACTCAAGAGTGCCTTGCAGGGTGTCCCCCACCTGGTCCAACTACAGCTCAGAGTTGGAATCCTAGAGATCGGGGTATGGGGAGGAGCCCCACATAGGGGTTCAGGGGCACAGCCCCGATAGCGCATGGAGGCATCCCTCAACAAGCAATGCTGACAGTCAGCACTGAGGCTGTCGCTGTTGGTGATGTTCCGTCTCTTCTGTCGCTGCAGCATGGTAAAACTGGACCATACAGCCTGCCTCTTCTACCCATTTCCCTACTTGATTTGGAAATCCCTTTATGTGTATCCCATGCACTTTTGAATCCCTGTACTGTTTTCACTTCCACCACCTCTGCTGGTAGGCTGTTCCATGGATCCATCACCCCTCTGTAAAAATTACTTCCTAGCATTCCCCTAAGCCTCCCTCCTGCCTGCAGCCCTCATGTTATGTCCACTTGTCCTTGTGCACTTTTATCTCTGAAATATGCTCCCTCCTATGCCCTGTTTATTCCTCTAAGGTATTTGAAAGTCTCTATCATATCCCTCTCTCCTTCTCTCTTCCAGTGAATAGATGTTTAGTTCCTTGAGTCTTTCCTCATAGGCTTGTGGTGCAGTCCATGTATCATTTTGTTACTCTTCTCTGGACTGCTTCCATTCTGTCTATGTCCTTCCTGAGATGCAGTCTCCAGACTGGACATAGTATTCCAGATGAGGCCTCATCAGTGATCTATACAGTGGCATCACCATTTCACTCCTCCTGCTGGTTGTGCCCTTCCTATCCACCCCATCATTCTGTTTGCCTTCGCCACTGCTTTTTCACATTGTTTGGCTGGCTTCAGGTTATCGGATATGATAACCCCAATTATCTCTCTTGACTTGAGGTGGCTAGAACCTGCCCCCAACCTGTATTCCTCTCTTGGGTTTCTGTGTCTTAGGTGCATTATCTTGCAGTTCTTAGCATTGAAACCCAGCTGCTAAATAAATGGCAAATTCTTGGCAATAGTTGGATTATTACATCAAAATACAATAATAAAGAACAAATTAAGGATACATAGGAGATTGTGCAGTCCTATTCCAGTAAATCAGGAGTTAACCAATGATGCTATTTAGCTTCTTTTTGTTTAAGATGTATGTAAATGTGATAACAGAAAGACTTTGCAATGTATAAGAGTTGTGCTCTGCCAAAAATTGGTAACTGTGATTTTCCTCCTTTAATCTATGCATATGACACTGCGCCCTGACATTAACAAGTATTTGCTTACAGAATGCATTAATTGTATTATAATACCAGTTAAATAATTTGAGGTTAAAATTTATATTAGTAAAACCAAAATAATAGCATTTGGTAAAAGGGTGGAATAAATCAATACTGATACATTGGATCCACAAATTTAGAAATTGTGAAACAATATACAGTACATATCTAGGGGTTACCATAAATGATGTTGACTCTTGGGGTCACCACTGGTAGAACTGTAAAAATCAAAATAAAAACTTTAACATATGGGTAAAATTTGTGAAGAACTCCTTTGAGGGCATGGCCAGGATCTATAATACAAATCCAGAGTAATGTATGTGGCAGACATTTGGGTTGTCAATGCAAATGTGTCACCCTTGAGCCAGTTCAAAACTCATTAGTACTAAGGCTACTGGGACTTCTACATTTCACACCAGGGCCAATTTAAGGGCAAAAGCCAGAATTTAAAGCTACTGATGTTTAAGCCTGTTGAGATCTCTCTCATATTACAAAAGGGTCTTAAGAATGCAAATTGTTAGACTCACAAAAAGCAGTTTAGAAGTAATTTGTCATCAGGAGAACAAAATGCAATAACGACCATTGGTGGGAGATGATATGGTTCTTGTTTTCACATAAGGATAGACATGTCCCAGGATTCTCTAAATATGAACCAGGCAGTTACTAATTATTTTGGAAACAGTTATGAAAAACAAACATAGAAACATAGAAACATAGACTTTGATGGCAGATAAGGACCGCTTGGCCCATCTAGTCTGCCCATTTCCCCACCTACAGGATAGGCCACAGATCCTAGTTAACCAACAGCCTATTTCTTCCTACCCCCCACAAGAATTGCCTTATGTCTGTCCCATGCATTCTTGAATTCTCCTACAGTTTTAGACCCCACAACCTCCTCAGGAAGGCTGTTCCATGCATCCACTACCCTCTCTGTGAAATAATACTTCCTCACATTGCCCCTGAATCTTCCCATCTTTAAATTGTTCCCCTTGTTCTTCGTCTCTTTTTCTGAAAGACGCTACCCTCTTGGACTTTGTTGATTCCACTGAGGTACTTAAAGTTTCTATCATGTCCCCTTCTTCCTTCTTTCCTCAAGGGTATACATATTAAGCTCCTTTAGTCTCTCCTCATACGGCTTCTCTTGCAGACCCTGCACCATTTTAGGTGCCTTCCTCTGGACTGCCTCTATCCTGTCTATGTCCTTGCAGAGATGGGGTCTCAGAACTGGATGCAGTACTCAGATGGGGTCTCACCAACTGTCTGTACAGAGGCATAACAACTTCCTGTTTTCTGCTGCTGATGCCTCTCCCTATGCATCCCAGTATACCCCCAGCCCTCCCTACTGCCTTCTCCATTGCTTCTAACCTTAAGGTTATCTTGTGTGATTACCCCCAGGTCCCTTTCCTTTTTGTTGTTGTTACTACCCCCATTGTGTATTCTTCCTGGGTTCTTGCTTCCCAGGTGCATTATTTCTTCTTTGCATTGAATCCTAGCTGCCATACTTCTGACCATTCCTCCAACCTTGCCAAGTCCTTCTCATACTTTCCACGCCTCCTTGTGTATCAACCCTGTTGCAGATCTTTGTGTCATCTGCAAAAGGCATACTTTTCCTTCCAGTCCCTCTGCAATGTCACTGATGAAGACATTAAAAGGACTGGGCCCAATACTGAGCCCTGCGGTACCCTACTAGTAACCCCTCTTTCTTCAGAGTCGACTCCATTTACAATTACCTTCTGTGTCCTGTTGTCCAGCCAATGTTTTACCCAGGCTACCACCCTGGGACCCACTCCCAGGTTGGTTAATTTGACTATTAATCTTTGTGTGGGACTGTGTCAAATGCCTTGCTATAATCTAGATAGGCCATGTCCACAGCCCTCCTGGTCTACTACTTTGGTCACCCAGTCAAAGAAGTCTATTGGATTCGTCTGACATGACCTTCCCACTGTGAAACCATGCTGCCTTGGGTCCTGTGCCCCACTGGCCTCTAGGTACTCAACTATTCTTTCCTTCAGAAGTGACTCCATCACTTTCCCGACCACAGAGGTCAAACTGACAGGTCTGTAGCTTCCTGCCTCTGTCTTGGTCCCACTTTTGTGAAGGGAATCACATCCACCTTCCTCCAGTCCTCGGATACCACACCATCCTCCCATGATTTATTAAAAGAGTAGCCAGTGGTTTCACTAGTTCCCCCTTAATTCTTTTAGAATTCTGGGGTGAATTCCATCGGGCCCCATTGCTTTGTCCACCTTCAGTATTAGGAGTTCTTGCAGAACCCTTTCTTCTGTGAAAGGACTGGGATCAACCCCTTATCAAGAGTGCTTCTGTTAATTGGATTAGGCACTTCCCTCCTCTTTTGTGAATAGTGAGCAGAAATATTCATTCAATATCCCTGCTTTTCACTGTCCCCTCTGTCCACCCATTCATTCTATTCAGCCTCACTATCCCTCCCTTTGTCGTTCTGTGCTCGCTGATGCACCTATAAAGGTTTATCCCCCTTCTTAACGGGTTGGCTATCTTTTCCTCAGTTTGGGCCTTTGCTATTCTGACTTCCCTCCTGCTTCCTTCTGCTTTAACTGGTACAGCTCTCTGTCCTGCTCCTTCTGTGTTTCCTTATACTTCGGAATACTATCTTTTCTTCCTGACTTTCACAGCCACCTCTTTTGAGAACCATAGCAGCTTTTCTTTCATTTTAATTTGTTTATTTGCTTCACACAAAGGTTTGTTGCCTCTGTGATGGCAGTTTGATGATTCCCCATTGTTGCTCCCATCTCCTTCTAGCCTTTTGCTAGTGCTTTTCTGAGGCACTCTCCCATCTTGCCAAAGTCAGCCCTCCTGAAGTCCAGTACCCTCACTTTTGTATGTCTTGACTCTGTAGCTGAGTTTAACATGAACCACACTGTTTGATGGTCACTTGTTCCCAGATGGCAACCCACTTCTAGATTTGAGATCCTCTCACTGTCCCCATTTGAGAGTCGAGGTCTAAGATTGCTCCCTTATGAGTGGGTTCTGAAACTAGCTGTCTGAGGCCTGCCACCTGTAGGGCATCAAGAATGGCCCTGCTCTTGGATGTGGCTGCAGCAAATGTGCTCCAGTTAACATCTGGCATATTCAGGTCTCCCATCAACAGTATCTCCCTTTCTCTGCCATTCTAAGAATGCCTTCTATCATATCCTTGTCCATTCCCTCCCCGATATGGGGTCTGTACCTAACCACTATGCAGATTGTGGTGCCCTTTCCAGTCTCCAAGGTGACCCACAGTGCAAGACAGAAATATTTTGATTTTGTAAGGAATTGAGAATATTTCAAGATTTCAGGAAGATCAAAATAGAATGGGAAAGGAAGAGTATTTGAAGTTTTGTTCATGGTAGACATAGAACTGATGGTGGCAAGGCTGACACTTAAAATAATCCCATGACTTTTAATAACTTACATATCTTCCCAGAAGTGAATTGTAAATGTGTGGGTAAATTACTTATTATGCCCTTTTAAATCATTATTTGCTGCACTGTGACATAACCAAAGTTATGAGAGAAAGACAGATTGTACCCTTATGTTCAGATGGGAAAATATTCCAGAGGAGGAGGCATTTTTAGGATATTGTCCATACCTGAGGGGTTTATATTTGGTTTTATGAATTTTGAACAATGGACTTGGAAAATGCATACAATAATTTGAGCATGACTGACTGTTAAGTGCCTGTGTCTTATGTGTGCTTTTATAAGTGTTTATGACTGTATATGTGAGATTTTTTATCTGGCTGCATATGCTTTGTTTGGTGTATCTTAATAAAGTGTACTAATACTACTACGGTAAGAGTTGCATTAATAAGTCCGCCCAGTGGTACTGAGGGCTGGGCGCTGGGTGCCTTACCTCTCACCACACTGGCGACCCATGTTTGGGAATGAGCACAGGATGCCGGGGGCAGGAGTGGATAGAGCAGTTGTCAGGCAGCTCTGCTCTTCTGGATTGGTGAGGTCAGCTCTCTCGGCACAAGACCACCACCATATGGAGGAATGATGGTAGTGCAGGCTGCGAGGGAGTTGGGTGCTAGGCCAGGGGTAGGCAGAGTGGAGTTAGATGAACCAAGGCACGTGCATGTGCCTCCATGTGCATGCCCAAACCTTGACTGGGGCTCTGGAGATGTAAGGAGAAAAAGTGGAAAAAGCAGGGGAGGCAGCTGGATGATGCCCTCAGGATGGCTCCAGTGGTCCTACTGGGTAAGTGGGGTGGTCCTGAAGGGACCACAGATGTCCAGTACAGTAAGCTGACATAAGCCACCCACCCACCAGGAGTATAAACACCAATATGAAAGAAAAAAAAAGAGTTACATTAATTAGAAAAAGGAAGTTTTGTAATGCAATAACAATCCACCCACAAAACCTGATGAAGGGACTGCAAAGTTATCAGACAGCAAACCTGAAAAAGATGATTTTGGATTCTCCCTGTTGTCCTGTAAGTTGTGCTGCCAAATCTATCAATTTTAGATTTGAAACTTCATTATCGCATTGAGACTGGTGTGCACGGAAGAAGAGTATGAATTTCACTATCAAGTGAAGCACAGCTGAGGTAGGCACCAGTTAGTAAAGCCAGGAACAGCTGAAATCCATAATAAAACCCTTTAGTAATATCTATAAGTATGAAGAAGGAGACCCATGCAGGAGAGACAGTTCTGAAAGGCTTACCCTTTATTTATGAAAACTGATGAATGGTGAGCTCCACTGCAAACCAATTTGTCATACACTTTAAATAATCTAATTTCTTTTCACTGAGCTGTTTGCCTTCCCAAGTCATCTCCTACACCTCTCTTTGAGTGGTGTGACCCCTCCCAAGTTCCCAAACCCAACTGCTGCTCCCCGCACTGCCATATCAGCGGAGATCCAGACAGGAGAGGTCAAAGGATTCCAGGATGTCATCATGCACAATGAACAGTGCATACAGCCTTTTTACCCCTTCATTTCAACCCCTTCCCTGGCAGCAGAAATGTGGTGACATGGGCATGTGCCGTTTAGACTCCATATATGCTCAGCATCTGTGTCTGGCCAATTATGAGGTTGTTGCCTGCTGCTTCACCCAGCCTCAGTAGGGTGTCAGCCTGGCAGTGACCTACACTGTCCCCAACCCTCAAGGAGGACAGCCATCTCTGGATGCTCAATCCTCCTTGTCCCAGCCAGCCTCTGGGTGACTCTGGTCCATTCCTGAACCTGGAAAGCTGGTGTGGTGGCAGGTTAGGCCCCAGTACCTCAACCCTCAGCACCACTGGGCCAGCTTTAAATAATCTAATTTAAAAAACTATCTTCCTCTCCATTGTAAACTCTGACAAAGCTTTCTCTATGTTCTACACAGCTTCATGTGGTAAAACATAATGGGTCCGATTCAAGGCACATGGCGTGGCTCGTGGGCGTGTCACGAAGTTGTGCCATGTGGTGCTACACTGGGGACCCTGCACCCTATTCCAAGACAGGCAGGGTACCTGGTGCCTACAACCCATGACTTGCAGAAGCTGAAGGCTTGCAGCACAGGAATGGTGCAATGGACCTGGGTGCTGCAGTAAGTGGCCCACATGTAACTTCCCCAGAGCCCCCCAACCCATAACACTGGTGCAATCACCTGGGGCCTTGGGGGCTGGCTGGTGGTACAGGTGACTGGGGGGCATGGCAGAAAATGGGCCATGGGGCTCCCAAGAACTCGGGGTGGGGGCAGAACTGTGTTGGGGGATGGAAGGGGGCATGGCAAACAGTCTTTTGCAGTGCTGCAGGGGGCATCCATCATTTTGCCAGGACAGATGCCCTTAGACCACCTCCATGATGGTCTAACCTGCACCACACCAGGTCCTGGAATGGCGTGGTTGGTTACAGCAATCTCACTTCCAGAATGGGGCACAGGTGTTGCCAACCCACCCCTGCACCATGCCACAGTGGGTTGTGGGCATAGTAGGTGGTGTAGCCCACTGTTGGTTCAACCTGCATGCATCATGGTGCAAGATGCAACTTGGAATTCCAACTTGCATATCGCATTGCATAGAGTGCGAGTAGTGCCATTGGGTTTGGCACAACTCACCTTGTGCCAGGCATATCTAGCGTGGAACTGGGCCCAATATGTTCTAGGTGATATCAGTTGGTCCAGGTAAAATACTTTTGCTAAATAATGCTTTGAAAGGAGTTATTGTCACAAATGATGTGTGTGTGTGTGTGTGTGTGTGTGTGTGTGTGTGTAAGAAAGGACAGGAAGTTACTAGTCCAGTCTGACCTGCAGATTTTTGCAAAAAGAAACAACATAGTCTGTAAATATTGCATTAGGGATGACCCCACATGTTCTTAAGGATACCCCCATCCCTCCAATGCACTTAGCACCCATACCCACCCTCCTCCTCCCAACTGGCACCCATCTTTTAATTCAAATCCACCAGTTGGTGACTGATTTTACCCTTCCCTCCACATTATCTGACTGCCATCTACTAAAGAAAAACTGGAAAAAAATTAAATATGCAAATTGCACATGCATGTGGACTTTGGTTTTCTGTTGTTTTTCTTTTGGTCATAACTAGGCCCAGATTTTAAGGGTGACAAGTCACCACACCACATGACCCCATATGTGTCAGTTGTTGGTCAACTCTAAAATAAAGACAATGCCAACCCTGTGTAACATGATTGTCAAAACACAAGGAACATCTCACCACCAATTTGCCAAGGTTTCAGAGACTTCTAACCTTAATTTTTAGTTCCTTACTTTGCACTCTTTGCATGTTAACCTTAATATACAGTATACTGTACATTAATGTAGTCTTTCACAACATATATTAGATTTTATATATATATATATATATATATATATCCATACAAACATACATACACAGGTACAACATGTTTAAAATCTATTTTGCAAGATAAAAATATCTTGGCATTCATCTTCTTAGATAACCTGTTATCTTGCAAGTTGAGAAGGTGATAATCACTATTTTGATGGTTGGGTACATCACAATGGACTACTTAACCATTCAGAGAGCAGCTTTACAATGCCAATGCCATCACAGTATCCTGTGAGGCAATGAAGTTAACAGTTAAAGTGAAAGAGAAGCTGCTAAATCTTCACACAAACAATTAACTTAAAATGTATAACTACTAAACTGATGTTTTATAAACCAAATTTGTAGGGTTCCAGGATGGTCAGATCCTGGTGGAGTAGCAGGGATGTCAGCTGGGGAGCTTCTGTAGTAAGCAAAATGTCCACAAAGAAGAATGAGAGAGTTTACTTCTGATTGTAAAAATGATTGTTCGCTTTCAAGCAAAGTTCACCTCTGTACAAGTGGACATTTCATGGGTTGTCTTTCTCAACTTTATCAAGGCAACCATTGTGGTCTTAGACTTTTCCAACCACTTCTTAGCATTGTTTTTACAAATCACAGCAATCCTTCTTCACTGATTTGGTTGTCTGGCCAACCCAGACATTTCCAAGTAGTATACCCTCTCTGGACTTCTAGAGATTACAAGTGCCTCCCTGGAGAATGGTAGACCATTCCAGCTCAACTCATTAATTTCAAAAAATAAATCTCACGCATTATTAAAAGTGAGCTCACCATATAGCCAAAATTTATATTTAAATGATCATTTATATAGTCCTGAGGTTTTGAAATTTCTTGGGCCTTATATCTAGCTTGAGAGTACAGCTGGGTGGTAGGTCCCGCTAGGTTTACACATCACACAGTGTGCACGGATGTTTTAAGACAACTTTACTGGTAAATTCTTGTCTATAATGCAGACATTGAAACTTCATGAGCCCTAAAACAATCTTAGTTTGTCTCTAATCTGGGTGGGGTTGCCTTTCAGTAATCACATCCTTATACAAACTGTGACACTCATAGCTTGATTTAGGAGTTATCTGCTTCAGCAGTGTTATCTTATGTCAATTAAATTTATATGCAGTAAGATTCTTTGTATGTGTGTTCCACCTGGCTGAAGGCAGTATGGTACTGTTAAACTTCTCTGACATCATTTTTTTAAATGAGTATTTTTAACCAATGGGGATTTTTTCCTGTTTTCTCTGTGTTATCTAGCTGTTATAAGTATTGTATTTTCTAAACAACTGCCATGAGCTTCTGAAGAAGGACTGGTTGGTCCAGCTAAACACTTTGTTCTTGTTGTTACATCTATGTTGGTCCATTAAAAGGTATCAAATCATTTGCTTCTGTATCATATAACCAAAAGAAATTTGCAGCTTTTTAGACTAAACTAAAAATACAGCTTGCACCCAACTGCCAAATAACCCATCAACACACTGCCCAAATAGGGTGACAACTGCAATGCTGACTCTCAGCCCTTTTCACCACTTTAAACATAATGACCTCGTGTGGAAGCATCAGAGCAATGCAAACTTCTCAGTGCTGGTTTTCCTCCAGTGCTATACTGAGTGTGGTATATGAACTTCACTTGATTTCTGATCCTACAATGAAAGCACTTTAGCATATTGACAAGCTTCGTGTATGCCACATTTAGGGATTCCTCCTTTACTGCATGAATGCCGTGATTTTCAAAAGTTGAAAAACATATACCACACTTAACTGGCTAATGTAGTACTTGAAAATACATCAAAACTGCATGATCGAACCTCCCTATTTCCCAGCTGCAGTCCAGTGGAGCATTACCTGTTACACTGTGTTTCTCAGCCAATGACTTGCGTTATCATCATATTGTCATCTTATGTAACCAGTTTTCAATAATGTTTGCAGCATGAGGTGGGTTCTTGAGTAGTTGAAGATCAGCAGTGAGCTGGGCAATTTCATCAGTGTTATCCCAGTTGTTCATCATCAGGGACAATAGAGATTCAAATGCTGGATCAAGCATTACACTCTAACTGTAGTATACAGTATTTTCTTTCACATTTGCCCAAGCTTCACCTGCTAGATAATCTTTCAGAGTTTTTTTATATCTCACACTTTGGTGCTGTCTCTAGTTGCAACTAGGTCCTTCAGCAATCTTTGACTGAAGTCCTATTTGTTTGAATCATCTTAATGTTATATAAAGATCTTAGTGATCTTAATCTGTTAGTTTTATTTATTAACTATATTACAGTATGTCTTGATATGTCATGTACTGTGCCCTGAACCTCCTGGACAGTGTGCTTATAAATAAACTTGTAATACCTCTCATGATAATGGGCCCTATTCAGAAAGCATCAGGAATGATGCAAAGGTGTTTCTTCAAAGAAATATGATGCAAGTGTCTCACTGCACCATGCTTTGCATCATTCCTGATTCAGCAATGTGGTCTGCACCAGTTATGGGATTACCTGCACCAGCTGGGCTTGTGCCATCCTTGCAATGGATGCACACGATGCACCATGGTGGAAGGGGCATGCACCAGGGAGGCGCTGCAGAATCCTTAAATGGGATTCAAGAAGCCCTCCACAGGGCACACTACACTTAGACCAGCCTGTTGCTGGTCTAACAGGTCATGCACCACCCGAGAGCCACTGCCCACAGAATCCCTTGCCCACACAGGACCTGGACAGTGGTAGAGTGGCAGTGGAGTCACGCGGTATACTGCTGTGGCAGGTACATGCCCACATGGTTCCCATCATGGTGCCAAGTGTCTGGCTGCCTCCTACACACAGACAGTACAGCCATGGTGGTAGCCATACAATGTCCCCTTCAGGGGTCTGCTGCCAGCCCGCTCCACCCATGTAGACACAACCTGCCCTCCACATCATCTGCTCCATCCCTCATGACCTTGCCGGTCTCTATCACTGGATGCCAATGCTATCCAACCACCCCACAGCTTGCAGAAAACCCTTCCCATGCACCTTGACTTTGACACACAGCAGTGGTTGCCACAAACTGCAGGAGTTTGGTGACAGGACACCTCCCAATAGAGAATTGGGTGCAGGGTACCTGGCATCAGAGATTAACTCAAGCTGCTGTGTGTACAGCTTCATCACTGCATGGGCTGCTTCATGAATCCGGACCCATGTTTTAAAAGCTGCAATGTTGCCCCCTCAAGGGCTGAATTCTTGAGGTAGTGTTTTTAGGTAGGAATAAAATATAGACTCTGTTGTTCTGTGATTTAAGTTTCTCTTCAGGCTGGTGTGCAGGACATTAATTGCTCCATAGTAGAGATTTTTGGAGGAGGCAAATTGAGCCTTCAAACGTTGACACACACACACACACACACACACACAGCAGGGACATATGTTTCAAAAGCCAAAAATTGAAGATTTCACTGCTAACCATGTACTGTACAGTATTTATTTATTTCATTTTGTTGACCGTGAAAGGAGGGTTAAGTAATTCTGATTATTTTCAGCCTCATCCTGGGGATAAGATGAAAGCCAACTGAAATCGAACCAGATTAAGCTGTTGGTGGTATTTTTAGTGAATGTGGAAATTTGGCGGGACACCAGGGAAATTCCCTACTCTTCGAGAAGTGCTATGGGATCTTTAAAGTCCACCTGAACAACCAGCAGAAACAGCCAGATTGGACCTCGGTTTAACATCTAATCCAAAGGCAGCACCACCCTGATGCTGCACTAGTGTCAGTATTGAGGATTTCATCCCAAATTCTTGGTGTGGGTCTAAAACCCACAGCCTTCCAATCTTCTGGCCTCAGAGGCAAGTGTGCAACCTGCTGAACCACTGACACTGGTTGACTTTGCAGCTGCTAGCATAGCTGACAGGAAGTGCACGCATGTTAATGTGGTGAAACACCAGAGGGTTACATTTTCAGATACACAGAGGCATTCATGTGTCCAAGTACAGAAACAGCAGAAAACAAAGTGACCTGGTCTTTGCTGATCATAAAACCCTTTCATGCATTAGTGTCACTTTTTGATACCTTACAGCCATGGAGGCAATACCAGAATCTGTTTAGTCAGTGGGATACACCTGTTGTGGCACATACAAACCTTCATACAGGATCTATCTGTGTCTGCAATGTCACTCCTCAAATGCCTCTCACCTATTATGCAGACATGCATGATGCTGTGTCTCCACTGACAAGAACACAGCCAGCTGGTGGGTGATTTAAAATCTTATACATCACCACAGTTTCCTTGCAAAGTGTTCTGTTTTTATGGACCAGTGAGCCACATACAAGAACACCATGTGCTCTCTGCTGTGCAAACCACAGCTGAGTAGTAGTCAGTCTTGACCTTGTCTGCTTTTCTTAATTTTCTCATGACAGCCCTTCAAACTATGCACAGTCTTCACAAAATCTCTAGGGCATTCTCCTGTTTCTTCCAAGTATATATTGAGGACTTAGAATATCAAGTCTCTCATGAGATTTTGGTCAGACTTTCTCCCAATTTAAGTCTGTAAAGGACAGCAGGTTTTATTTGTACAGCTTACACTGATCGCTTTGTCTTCTCTCTCTCTGCTGCGAAACCATGAGGTTTGGCATGAGGAAATGTATTGATCATTTTACAGCTAAAGTGATTTTCCTGGGAGCCTCAACTGGCATTCATAATAAAAATGCTACGGTGAGGTTCATTTTAGTGAGAGTGAATGTAATTACTTTTGGTCCTGTACAACATCTTGCTATATTATTAGATCCTTTACCATAACAAGCACTAATGGAGAGCCCCTTGACTTAGTACATTTTAAAACCTTGGCATACTTCTGGAATGAAATATAACTATCATGTCTCACATTGATCTGTCAACTAAAACCATTAATCTAAAGCGGGATTACTATGTCAGTGCTAACACCAGCTAACAGGAAGCTAAGACAACTACTGCTAAACACATTTTACTACCAGATTATAAATATGATTTGTACTTATCACATAACATTCCTTCCTCTGCAATTAAACAATGTGGTGTTACATTTGACAATGCTGATTTGTGCTTGCAGTCCCCTAAGGATATCTTGCTGTCAATTTCACAGTGATTTAGCCTACTTAACACCATTCTCCAGAATTCTTTGTAGTACCTATACAGTAGTATGTTATATAATATAATTTGACTGTAACAAATGACTTGATTCAGTAAACAGCCACAACACATTCTGGTGTACCTTTTTCGTCGACACTCTGATGATTTGAAACAGGAAGAAAAGACCATTATGGCAACATTTGCGGTAATGGTCCTTTTTCCATATTTCGCCTTCTCACAGTGTTCCACCTCCAGGACCAACACCAACCTGGAGTTGGAATCCTAAAGTCTGAGGGGTGGGGGGCAGAACTCCCACATGGGGGTGTGGGGTTTCAGCCTCCCACAGAAAATACCCATAGAACAGGTGGCACAATACCTGCATCTATTGTGCCATCGCTGTGGGGAGGTCGGCATTGTCGCTGTAGATTAAAACTTGGTGCTTCCGCACATTCAAACCATCATTTGAGGGGGCCAACCTTAAAAAAAATATCCAGAACAGAAATTGGCATTGTCCTACTTTGGGCCTAAAATGAAAATTTGTTACTATTACACATCTGTCTAAATGGCAAAGAAGTCTGCTTCAAATACAGACTTTATGGATATTTGTTTAAAACGTTTGGTTATTCATGCTGCTTATATGACTACAGTAGCATTTCTCTATTTCTATGTACTTGTATTACTGAATTAAAATGTGTGTAATTGTCTGTTCTTTGTTTTGTTTCCTTCCATGAATGCTCAATATAGTCCTTGCAACCCAGTCTACCTTCCTGGCTAAGCAAATAAATTAATGTAGCATGAATGATTAAATAAATTAATGAAACCAAGGTAATTACTCTACTTTCATACACATACAAACGTATGAATATAAAACATGTTTTTCCCCAGTTCACTAGGCATATTAGTCCATTTCCTCTATGTATTTGTGCAATCTGAATTTATAGGCATTGACACCCAGTAGGTGACATAATTCAAGTTAACCATAAACTGAGAACAAGTGCTACTGACTAATATAAATAAAACTTGAAATAATGTGTGGAGATTTGGTTGTCTATAGTGCATTTTTCTTTTCTTTCTAGCGCATACATTGCAACCATGGCATATCCAGTATATAGTATTCATTAAACCACATCAACCCACCCACCTGATGATATACCACCATTTACAAATCAGTGGGCCTGTAAAGGCAGTTGTTCTGTACCCATATCATTCGCATACATGAGCTCAAACAGACAGCATGCTACATTTCTAAGTCCCACAGGTGCCCAATTTAAGTTTCTTCAAACTGACACATGCATTTATTAATTTTTTACTGTAATGTTAGAGATAAGATACAGCCATTTATGTATATGATGTTAACCTGAACCAGAATAGACATGTCTAGTTATGAATGAAACCTGTTTATCCACAACAGGTATCTGAATTGAAATAGTGCCATACGCTCAAGATGCATGACATAAAAACATATTGGCATTTTGGTGCGGGTCAAGAGTCTGTTGTGAAACTGGTAATTTGTAAAATTTGTTTGATGTTATGAGCTGGTGCCTGAGTTTTCTGTGTCGGTCCTGAAAATGGGAGGAGCACTTCATTAGCTGCTAATCCTTCCCTCTGGACCTGGTGCAAGCAATTCCTTCCTGCTCTGAGTGCGTACTGCGGCAAGTAAGCAGTTTCTTATGTTTTGCCCTAAGACATAGTAGAGCATCCAGGGGCAACAGCAAAGTGTTTTCTTCTAGTTTGAGATCCACATACTCACGAATGTCATCGTTTAAACACTATCCTTTCACCTAACTTTTTATGATGCAAAACAGCAACCTATTTTTATTCGATCACATATTTATTTTTATCATCCCTTGCCAATGGCGTATAACTGGAATCAGCCTGAGCCATCACTCAGACTCCACAATTCACTGTGGAACAAACTACATAGTCTAAAACTGTCACTATGTTCCAATAGGTCCCCCATGATGGATCCCCTAAAGGATAGATTGCATCTGGAAAGGTAGCATGGGATCCCTGAGGACCACTGTTGTGTGTACAGAGAAGGCCTATGTCGATGACAAGCATTGGGGGTCAATAATCTTCATCTTTGGCCAGCCCACTTCCCTGTTGTGATCTGGCATTGCTATGGCTAACCTACGTTAGGGCCAGGCCTAACACACAAACAGTGGTAAACTGGAAATGTTTCAATTGGGAACCATAATCTTTAGATTTGCAGGAGGAAGCAGTCATCCTTAGGTGGTGGAACTCTTCCATAGTCACTTCTTAGAGCATCTTACCAAAGTAACGTGGGAGTTAACCAAATGCTTGGAACACCCTATCAGGTCAGGAACTGCTTGTCAACAAACATCAAAAGCTAATACATAATCATTCACTGCTTCTGCATATAAGGTCTATAAGATAGCTCCAATTGCAGTGCCGCCATAGTGTTTAACAGCATGAATATATTTGCACTGATTTGTGACAAAAGCGCCCACCTGCATGCTGTATTGTGGCTTTGGCCTGTTCACTCTAGAAAAGAGGTATGACCTTAAGTGGTCTATCCTGATCTAAATGTACATTATGTTGCTACCCAACATATCTCATCAACTTGTCAACTAATGCCACTCAGCCCTTCTCCTTGTAATCACAATGTAATTGCCTGCCACACATACCAAGAGCTTGCAAATCAATAGGAGTCAAAGCCTGAAGTATAGCTGCACCTACCTCCTGGAATGCACTTCCTAACAGCATCAAGGAATCCATATCCATTCATGACTTCAAATTGGCAGTATCGCTCACCTACAAACACCCTCAACTTGTCTCTTATCCTTCAGCACTAATGAGTCCATTATTGTTGTAGACAGATGACATCCGCATCCCCTGCTTCTGTCTGCCAACATTTAATCTACCTACTTAGACAACATTTTACAAAATATCTCTTAAAACATTCTGAGTCCTTAATATGTCTGAATGCATATAGATTCTGTATTTACAGTATGTACAGTTTACCCTGCAACATTGTATTAAGTAAAGCCAACTGCTGCAAATGTTTGTACATAATGTTTGTGTTATATTGTATGCTATGTACATATCACTCATGCATAGTTACAAACTGTTAGTTTCTTTCCTGCTGCTATGCTAACTGTACCCACCATCCCACTGGAAAACTCGGATTCTGCTTAAATGTGGATATCCAGGAGTACAGAAATTCTAAATAAATCATATAGTCTTAAATGGAGAATGGAGTCACAGTTGGAATTCTCTTGTAGGTGCAAGTATGTATGAGGAGGCAGTTATGTAAGAGGAGAGGGACTGAGTTCCTATTGATTCTTATCTGCCCAAATTAACCTCTGCACATGCACAACTACAGATCATCAGTTGTGTTTTTTTCTTATATACATTTTGTCTCCTGATCACCCCTGGCAGCCCCTATCTGTCTGGTCCCCAGTCCCATCACCCAATTTCTCCAGGACTTACCTTCATGCTGCCATCCTGGCTATTGGACTGTAGCAGGCTGCCCGATCTCCAGTAAATGGCCTGTGAGGATCCAGACTTCATCCTGTGACCAGAGTTTTTCTTCCATGGTTTTGGTTTTCCCTGGGCCTGACCATGCAATGGCATGACAGATGAGTTCTGCCTCTGCAGAGACATCCTGAGAATGCCTGGATGTGGTCTGTCTCTCTTGATGTTCCCAGAGCAGCACTGTCACCTGGACTCCTTCAGATGGAGATATTACAGTGGGTTACATTAACCTCCCTCACTGAGGGAGGACAGCTGTCCTCAGGACACTCAATCCTCTTCCCCAGCCAGCCCCCAAGTGACCAGTGTCCACTCCTGAACCCAGGTCACTGGTGTGGCAGGAGGTAATGCACCAGTGCCTCAGCCCTCCATGCCACAGGGCTGGCTACAGATATGACTTTTGTGATCCAACATTCAGTTAGAGGTTCATAGAAAATAGATATGAGAACATTACCAGCATTTTCTCAGAATGTCAAGCATTGCCTTTCTTGAAACAGTAACTTATTATAAACTGATTATTTCCATGATGTGCACCAGAAGATGTTTAGTGCAGTTTGTTATGACCATTAACTGTTTGGCTTGTAAGACAGTAGATGGTATCACAAAACTCCAAAAGCATCACTATCTGATGGCATGCTTATCTTTAATTCAGAAAGTGCTGCTGCCTACAGAATGCCTTTGATACCCAAATTAATAGCATTATATGATAGGGTACAATGATTAGCTTCTTGTTGTCATGAAAAAATATCATTATATTTAATCTGTCATCTTAATCCCTGTTATCCTTTATAATTTCACATGGAAGAAAATGAATTATCAATAGAAATAATAAGTACCATGCTTCCAGCTACTATAATTCTCCATGAGCTAAAATGCATAAATAATCCATAGTGTATTAAACCTCTGCTGTGATTATAAAGTGTAACAAAGACAGATGCTCTGGATTAGTTAATCATCAGCTATAATTAATTGTACCTGAGATAATTATTGAATAATTGTTTTGATTATTTTATGCTGATTTTCCCTAACACATGTAGAGAAATAATTGTGCTGACAATCATGCATCTTGGCCCTTTGGATACTGAATCATCATTTACAAGATCTGACACATGGAAGAAGAAGTTTGTTTGTTATGTGAGGAAAGGCAGCTTATATGTTGCTGGCATGAGACTAACCAGAGACAGAATCACACGCAGATATATAACTTCTGATTAGAAACAAATCAATAATTCCCAGTAGGACATGTATTTCCTGCAGAAGGTCATGCTAAATAAAGCTCTTTGATTGTAATTTCTCTAAAAATGTGTAAGAGGTAGACATATGATTAGACAAACTCAGGATTCATGCTGTCCTCTGAAAAGATCATACAATAAACTGTGGGTTAATATCCTCTTGATTTGTAACTCCTGTGTACTGTAAACCATTTTGGAAAAACAATATAGCAATAATAGATTCAGTCTTGATTTGTCCATTATACCGAATGAGGCAATTCTTGACTCAAGGTGATATAGCTAATCGAGCTGTAGTCTGGTATCTCACAAGCTATATTTCAGATGCTTTTGTCAATCTATACAAAGAACCTCACCTAGAATATGGCCCACATTTCTACCAAAGGAAATCTTATTGGATATAATGTAGAATTACACAATGATCTTTCTAATTTTATTTTTAATTGCAGCTGAAAGATTTACAATGTCCTGAATTTTCATTTCATTTTATTTTTATTTTTAACCAAGAAGTGGACTGGGCACAATCCTTTTCAGCCATGCCTGACACTTAAAACACAATACAGACATACATTATGAGTTACATTTACATATGTTCTCACTGTTTAAACATGTAAACAACATTTGCCTAAAGTGCATGTGCTCCATTTGACAGGTTAGCATATTCATTCAGTAGGAAGGTGCATACCAAGAGAAGCGATTCCTACTCATTTGTAGTAATGGCAAGGCAAGGCAATGCACTTTTTTTAGAGGGCACCAATCCCAGAGGCTCTGGGTGCCTAACAAACATTAATAAAATTAACAAAGATTTAAAACACTAGAAGAAAATATAAAATTCCAATAATAGACAATACAAATTACAGTTTAGAACATTTAAAAGAGTCCTGTGGCATTTTGAATTCAGAGCTCTCTGCCAATAAGCTGTTACAGTTCTTTTACAAGTTTAATAATAATAATGAATCACAGCACCTAACGACAGTAAAACATTGTATAGTAGCAGGTATGTTCTGAATGAAAAGCGTCATGTGAGTGCCAGTAAAAGGATGGGGTTACTTCTCAAAGGCAAAGGTTTTCACAATCAACTGCTCATAAAATGAGATGTTTTACAATCATTAATGAACATGAAATTTAAATACTGACTTCCATTTTAAATCATTCGTTTAGTAGGCCAGCAAATCAGGAATCAAGGAATGTGCATGAAGACAGCTTTACTTTTACATCTGATCTGCTATAATACTATATACTGGATTGTAAATATATGTATTTTTCACCAATTGTTTGTTCATCATAACTCTTTATGGATTGTAAATATATGTATATTCCTCTTATCCTTCATCTGGGTCACACCTGGAAACAAGCTTTGTCTCAGTGTGCCATTCACAGCTACCAACTTTTAAATAAATAAATAAATATTATTTTTAGTAACGTTGGGAGATACAAACTAATATTTGCTGGTTTCAAAACACTGATGTTTCAAAAAGTAAAACTGTTGTATTTATATGTCATGTAATGTGCCTGTGACTGTAATATTTCATTATAGTTTTAAATCCTTTACTTAGCCAGTTAAAGCTTGCCATATTGGTTGTTCATGGCCTAGTGCTAAAGGAGAGGACTAGGAATCCAAGACAGTCCCATCACTTCAAAGACTAATTACATCATCACACATGCTGTCATTATAATTAACAAAGATTTTCAACTGATGACAGACAGGTTCTGCTTGTGCAGTCTCATTCCCTTGACTCTTGCTACTCAAGAGGCTCGTGATTGTGATGACAAGAAATCAAAGTCTTAGGGACCCATATTCAGAGCGGCTGGGTGAGCCACAGGAATCATACTGCTACAAGCTAAAGAGCACACAACAGTTAGCAAGGCATACTCAGACAGGCACCATGCCCCATCTGCTATGCACTGTCTGTATGAATAGCAGACTGTGGTAGCACCACACAATGTGCAGATGTGTAGTGTACCACAACCCCTTGCTGACAACAGTCACTCAGGAGCAAAGGGTGGACAGCATATTGCAAATGTGATGGCATATTTGCTCCTACTCTAGCTGCCATTTTTAAGCAGCACTATGCAAATGATTACACAAGAAATGCAAGATACTAAGGGTCCATTTGCATGCCATTATGTGGTCACTGGCAGCTTTGTACAATGCCTCCAAGCATGTGTGTGTATAGATTCATTGTGCAGAGAATTGCTCAGTCATTGCCCCCACCCTTACCCAAACCACCTTGTAGATATTAATATATCCCTGGTAGTCTAGTGCTAGCCTCCTTCAGGCTGGTTCCCAACAGTAAGTATGAATACACCCCTAGTAGTACAATGGTATCCCCTCCCACCCTGAGACCTGTTGTGAATATGATTATAACTCTAATAGTCCAGTGGTTCCTTCTCCCCATTTCCCACTCACCAGCCAACACCCTCCTGATCTGGCACCTGACATATCCTTACAAGCTCAACATCATCTGTGGGCAGAGGGTAGATTGGTAACTGGCATAGATACTCCTCTCTCCACCTTGGCTGGATGCCATCTGAATAAATGGGACTAAGTGCATGAGCACTGTGGAAGCAGCTGTTTCTACAATAAGTACCACTTAGCCCAATTCATTCAGATAGCTGTTAGGCCAAGGTGATGAGAGGAGGGAAGGGGTTTGTGCCAGTCGCCATTCTGTCCTGTGCCTGCAGACAACATTGCACTTGTTAAGGTAAGGTAAGCTAGATGCCAGACAGGGGTAAAGGGAGTTGCTACTGTGTGGGTGAGCTGGACAGGGGGATACACGAGTATATAAGGAGGGTCAGGGCAGTATGGGTTACCACTGGTCTACTAGGGTTAAAATCATACTTTCAACAGGGATTGAACAACAGAGGATACCACTGAACTACATGGGTTATAATCTTACTTATAATGGGGATGGGGTAGGTGGGCGGTAACCTCTGAAACAGGGATTGGGCTAGGTATGTGGCCAATATAAAATGTGTCCACCAATTCTGGAAAATTTGGTCATCACACACCACATGCAGCATTTGTGAAGTGGGCACTATGCAAGTCATGACAACTATGGCAAATTTTACTATGCAAATTGAATCAGTTCACACTTTGCAGATAATTTTTAATGCAAAGTATGTCAATTCAGACAGTAAATGTACTACAAAGTGCATAGTGCATGCGCAGTGTGGCAGATTGTATACTAACATTTGTGCAATTGTGCAAATTTTACTACGTGAATTAGCACACTAAATGAATACTGGAGTTTCTCCACTTTGCATGGAGCTAGATCGAGCAAGCAGAGGATAATGTATACTCTTGTGACAGACACAAGTATTGTCATGCTGTGGTAATGCATTACTCTGCACTTTCATACAAGTATGGTTTGGGACACATTAAATTGCACTGCCATGTCAGCTTGTTTGCTCTTCCAAAACCCTTTCAATATGCCACTGTGGCTTTATGTAACGAGCCCATCTCATTAGCATGGGTGCATTTGCATGACCATGCTATCCACTTAGCGACTTCCTTAGTGTACATGTGAATATAGCAGCAGCCAAGCTAACTAGCTGTTGGCCAGATCATAGCCCATTAGTGTGTCACTAAGCCTATCAGTATGATGCTAATGTTTAAATATGGGATCCAGAGTCTTTGTCCAACCTTCATTGAAAGAGTTGCTCAGAAAGCTCACTACAGTCCTTTGTCTCTTTTTGTAAGGCTTTCTAATGCGGATGTCTGCATCCAATAATCCATTTTCCATAAGTGAATTAATATTGCTGGCTGCCAGAGTGGGTTGTGGATTTATTGATTTGAACATTAAACCATACTGGTTCTTGTGTTTAGTTCTCTGGCAGGACATTCATGTATGGAACTGGACACAAGGAATCTCACTTTGATTCGAAATTTTATCTCAGACTTCATCATCCAACTCGAGATCTTATGACCCTGTCAGAAAGGAAGAGATTTCAGATGTAAAACAAGAAAGATTGCATTCTTCATTGTAATCAAGCAGTCACAGTAAAAGTTATTAGAATGTGAAATCTTGCTGCACTACTCAAAATTATCAACTAGGTTTCTCCGAATCAGCTTTATTTACTGCTATTTTAGTGAATGCATATATTTTTATCAAATTTACTGTTAAAAAAGGATTTAGTTACCTAGCTTGTTCCTAAATATGCAGACAATGTATGATGAAATCAAGAGACATAAGGCACATAATACCCAAGCACCTACCCCAAACCGTCAAGTACATAAGAACAAATATAGATGGAAGAAGTCCATGACACCAGTCAAGGCTGTCCCCTTCTTCTCCGTAGTTATAACTTCAGACATTCTTATTGGACTGTCCAGGTTAAAGTAATTCATGTCTTGGAATAAAATAAAATTACAATAAAAGGCTAACCTTAAAACTGTACAGAGTCCTGCTTCCACTACAGTCCCTGGCAAGCAAGTCCCACCACTCTGAAAAGAAATGCTTTCTCAGTTCTCATATACATATATCTCCTTCAGCTGCCTGTCCTGCCCACTGAGGGGTTCTGCAGTAATTTTAAACACTATACTGATGTTGTCAAGATGTTTACCCTGTTTGAGTAGTTTATAAAGAAGAAACAGATCCTTTCTCAATCTCATCTTTTAAGACCAAAAAGACCCAAATGTTCAAGTTTCTACTTATAACTCAAACCTTACAATCCCCATATCATTTTAGTTTCTCGTTACTGATCCTTCTTTATGCATCTAATGTCCTTTCTTATTTATTTGTTTTTGTTCATTAGGTATGTGCACTAGGCATAAATACACTGTATATATTTTTAGGCACAACCTGGAATAAAATATCAACAGTGGCAACATGATAATACAAAACAACGGTAATACAGTTGTACAAGACACAGTAATGTGATCACAGCTGACAAAGTTAACAATTGCAACAAAATGAAGAATACAATAAGCACAGCAGCAACTGTAATACTGTGTAACCAAGACCAACTTAGATACAGTAGATTGCAAAGGTGGTAATATCCTCAGTCACAAGAGGTTGGAGTTAGTAGCAGTACCCAAAGTGTCCAGTGCAATCCAATTTCACTCCACAAATGGAAGCAGCAAAATGACAGATATTGCTGTATATCACATCCCTCTTTCAAAGGTTTGTTTTATTTGTGGCAAAGGAGGCCAGCAGCCTGCAAGTAAGACCTGTCAGCAGCACCTCTTGTGCAATGACTAGGCTTGCTTTGAGACAATGGCGATATCCAACCCTATAGGCAATGCCCAGGCTAGAGGTGACAAAGTTACAAACTAAAGCAATATAAAGGGAGAAATCCCAGTGAGGGTTCTAGTGTGATCCAAAATATTTTGTTGCTGTTGTTTCTGTTCCTCCTGGAAGCTAACCCAGCTCTGTCCACCATCCCCCAAACCCAGGCTTATCCCCCTGGGCAAGGCTGCTGGGTGGCACCCACCAATGGACACTGGGTGGGCAAGACCCAGCTTACCCCAGGTTGAGGGCATGGGAGCAGAATCCCCTGGCAAACACAGATAGGCATCGAGGACAGTGGCAAAGCTGGCGTCATGTGTGGGGATGGCGTTTTTGTTTTTATTTTCCTGCAATGATCCTTGGGAGTGGGGATGTGCAATGATGACCAGAGTCTTCCCCCCTGATGTGTGGCACTGGCCATGGCAGTACCCCCAGGCTCTGCTAGAGGTCTGCAATGCTCCAGACATTCAACCCCCACCCAGAGAAGGAAAGCAGTCCCTGAGATGCTCAATCCTTCCCCCAGCTGGCCCTCAACTCCTGAGTCCATCCCCAAACCCTGGATGTCGGCGCCACAAGCAGATGCCTTGCTGCTGCACTGGTTGGCTGGCCAATCAGAAAGTATTTTAAAATGGCTGACTTCTTCCAATAAGGGACTATCAGTGTATGGTGGGGAGAGATGAGGCATGCCTGACTGATGCTTAGACCTGGAACCAAACAGCATTACTTTCATTTTTCTACAGTTTAAAAGTAGTTTGTTGTCAGTCACCAACAACTGGATATGGGCAAAGACATTTGAGAGCCTCAACTGTATTGCAGTGATATCAGCAGCACAGTAATATGAGACCAGATCATCAGCATATAGTGCGTTAATGTGTTAAGGCATCTAGTGATAACAGTGAGATAGATAAAATACAATAAGAATGAAAAGCGACCCAGTACTAACCATTGGGGCACAGCAACATTTATGAAATTAATGATTACCTACCCTACAGTTACACTGAAACTAAAACTGAGACTTAAAATAAAGAGTGACATCAGATATAGAGGAGTGCAACGTGATTTGCTGTTTTCTGGCAGACAAATAGCTGTAAAAAATCGGTGCAGCTGGAGTGACATCAAGGAAGTTAGTTTTCAGCAGAGGGGTGAGTGAGTAACCGGTCAACTGATTTAGTGAGGCTGACAAACTGTGAGTTAGTTAATATGTCACTGTCATGGCTAGGTTAATGTCACTGGTGAGTTTAGTTAGAGCAAAGGTAGTTCCATACCTTTCCTTTTGAAGCATGTTGCCCAGAACTGGTAGCAGTACACCACTTTTGGCCTCACCAGTGATCAGTACAATGGCAAATGTTGTCCCTAGACCTACCTACAACGTTTCTTCTTGCACATCCAACTTTCTTAACCACCGTTTCACATTGTCTGCTCTGATTGCATTCACCATGACAATGATAGAAACATAGAAACATAGATTTTGATGGCAGATAAGGACCGCTTGGCCCACCCAGTCTGCCCATTTCCTACCTAATGGATAAGCTGCAGATCCTAGTTAACCAGCAGCCTACTTCTTCCCACCCCAACCCCTAGAATTGCCTTATGACTGTCCCATGCATGCTTGAATTCCACCACTGTTTTTGACTCCACAACCTCCTCTGGAAGGCCTTTCCATGCAACCACAACCCTCTCTGTGAAAAATACTTCCTTAATTACCTCTGTAATGCAGGAAGATTTCTGTCTTCCTGCATTACTCTTACGCTTCCTTTCATGAAAGTGATACTCTGTGGATTTGTTTCTGATCCCGCTTGCATCTCAACACAGTTCACCAAGTTGAACGTCATTTTCCATTTCTCTGCCCTACTTGTTGCTTTGGATCCCTTTGTATTCTCTCTTTTGATCATGGACTCTGCTGTTACACCCAGTTTGGAACTGTCATCAAACTTTGATAATAGCAATCATCCCCTCTGTCAGTTCATTTGAGTAAATATTAAAAGGATTGGCCACAGAACCAAGCCCGATGCACTCCAGTTGTTATCTTACTGATCTGAGATTTGAACACATTATTTCTCACTATCTGTAGTCAATGATTTAACCACCTTGGAACCACTTAATTATCGGACTACTGACACCTAAATTGTTCAGTTCACAATCAGATTAGCAAGTGGAACCAAGCTAAAAACACTTCTGAACTCTATGTACAATGTATCCACTGGTGCCCCATGTCCAGGCATTTACTTATTAAACCATACAAGAGTTAGTAGGTTTGTCAAGCATGACCTCCCTTTGTAAACCCAGTTGTGATATATTCCAAATATCCTACTGGTTTTATTGATTTGAACTTTCTTCCTTATTTCTTCTTGGATTATATTCCCCACTACAATATTAAAGTCATGTTCACAGTGGTGGTGATATTAAAATACCATACACCTACCAAAAATGAATTACTTCCAGGACTGCAAATTATATTTTGCTTGCAGGGATTTCTTTCTTTGATATTGAATGTAAACCATTGTTAAAATAATGCTCCTTGCCAGGTTTCAGAGCTAATAAGCAAGGCCACTGATTTACGGTGATTAAAACAATTAAATTCCATTTTCAAGACTTAAGATTCCGAATTTCACTGGTGATTGTTACTCTAATTTCCGGATTTTACTGGGATTCTGTTATCATTTTTAGCATGTACATAAATAATCAGAATTAAAGAAGGCTTCATATACAGAGCATTAAATAAAGCAAACTGAAAATAGTACAGGAAGAAATTAAAAGAAAAACACACTTTTTATAGATTTACTGATTTGATAGAAAATGCCAGATTCCATGAAATCTTCGTTTTACGGTTTCAGGCAGCCCTAATTCCGAGAATTTTACGGATTTTCGGTAAAACCGAAAAACAGTGGCCTTGCAAAAATAAGCACAATCCAGTAACACAGATATGTGATTTCATTAGTCACACAAAACCTTCTCAGAGGTTTAATACAGATACAATTTACTGATGGTTTGTAATTTTCAGCTGTGAAACTATAAGAAGAAATGTTTCACTTTCTAAAAATATCTAAGGCTTGCAATCTCATAATGAAGGCAAGCTGTTGCATCTTAGTAACAAGATCTCCTAGAAAACAACTATTAGAGAGTAACATTTGTTTTTACCTCTACTATAAAACAAGCCTTAACCCTTACTGTGCCATGGCCTTTCTCTGATCCAAAATTCCTATATGTTCTAAATCTGCTGACACCCTAAGGGTTAAGATGAGCGAAGGGCAAGGTATGAATATAATTGAGTACAGCTGTCATAAACTACCCTGATTATTTACTAGAAATTGTCTTGGCTATTTTCTGAAAACTATTTTAGATGAATGACAAGGGTGCACCATAGGCATTTGCAACGTGTCTATATGGGGCTATCTTCCATTGGGAGGTGGATTGCTTTGATTGTTTTGATGGTATATTGTCCATGTGAATGACTTTATTTTATAACAGAATTTCCCATAAGATAAGTAGAACCACAAAAATGTAATTTGGTCAAATCAAACTTCTTAGATCTTCAAGTTCAAAGGGCTAATCCTCAGAAGCAGTTACGGTGATGCAAAATGGACAGTTTGCAAGCACAAACTCACTGCCAACAAAAACAGTGTGTCTTGTTTTTGTTCCTTAAGTATAAAGGGATATTCATACAGTATATCTTATCTCTAAAAGTATACAGATATCTAAACATACTGAAAAGAAATACATACATTGGTCTTTTAATCAGACATAACAAGCTAACCAGATTTCTAAATTTCCATTCCTTTTATACATACAGAGGGCCTCAAATATCTACTCTTAACATACTATATTAGTTCCCAGATATCTCATAAAAGGAGACCAAATGTTCTCAAATTTAGCTGCTTTGTCTTTACAAAAGTAATGAATTCTTTCAATTTATAAAGGTCTATCATAAAATTAAGCCATGTTAAACCAAAATTAAACCAAGTCTGCAAAGTAGTCAACATCAGGATTGGGTTATTCTATAGGCACAGGCATTGCATGACACCGAACACCCTCTGGCTGGCTGTAACCTGTTCAATCCTTTTGATCATCGACTATGGCCTAGTCATCTATGGCTCTGCCACTGATCTGCCCTCAGTAGAATTAAGGTTACTCTTAATGAAGCCTGTCACCTGGTAACTGGCACACCAAGACTCACCCACACCTGTGTTCTCTATTAGCATGCTGGCTTGCTAAACCTTAAAGAGAGAACTGCCTATTAGCTAAGAAGATCACCCTTGACCTCACCCCACCTTCCTTGCAGTCTCTCCTTACACTTGCTGCTACCACCAGAAACACAAGAGCTCATCTAAATCTTCCTTCTCTGTCCCATGAAGGACATCCCTTGGCCAGTGTGCTTTCATGTGCAGGCAGCTGTGCTACTAAACAGCCTACCCACTGCAGTATCAGGAGAGCAAAGTTATGACCCTTCCAATCTAAGCTACAGCAGCACCTTCTGGCTGGTTGCTCTTACAACTGCATGTAATCATCTGCCCTTAACCTCCTTACCCTACTAATGGTCACATTTTATGCTTAGCTTGACTATGTCTATTTAGACTGTTACCTGCTAGTTTTTAGTGTTTGTTATTCAAAATTGCTGTGGGGCATTGTGGTCCTCCTGCTCTGTTTTTACTTCATCCCTCTGTATTAACCTTGTTTATTCGAGCACTGAAATTTGTTTTTGTAAATGCTTTGGCTTGTACACTATTTAAGCAATAATGCCCGACAGGGTGTGTGTCGATGCTGGGATAAAGTCATGCCTCAGGTGGTTGGGCATGAGGCTGCAGGCCGAGTGCATCCAATAACTGAGGCATGATGTTATCCCCAAATGACACACACACCCTGGAGGGCATGTCATATTACAATGGCTCATTGTTATACAGAATAAAAAAATAATTTTAAAGATGTTTTGTGTGGAAAAATATTTTATTTTTAAGAGAAGATGAAACAATCAATCAAAAGCTCCATAAAATGCTCATCTGCAGGTTCACAGTGAGGCTGAGACTAGACCCGTGATGTTGTACTGGGATAACATCACAGGTCCTGCCAAGACTGACCAATCAGAGTCCAGGATTTTTCTTGCCATTGTATAATGTTTATTACTGCAACTATTTCACCCAGAACCATCTCTTGTACATTGCCTGCCTCACCTCACCCTTCTGTCATTCCCTCAGCTAATTTTCACTTAATTCTATTTTATGTTACTTAGTTCTATTCTGTTCTACTTGTACCACATGTTCTCATTGTCTGCTTATAACTTAATTTGTACTGACTGATGTGGAGCCTTTGTAAATGAGGCCTTGACTCAAAGGTTTGTAATTCTGAGACTCAAATAAAATAAAATAAAATGTTTTTAAACTGCGGGTATTGTTTTCCACATTAATAGAATACATTTTTAGCCATAATGATACCCATTGAAAGTAGCTTTCTCTGTTCATCTGGACAATTAGAATTTACCAAATTTCCTGCTAGCAAAATTGATAAAAGATCTAAAGGTATTCTATGCAATGTAACAATTTCTAAAATCTTCTACATTTGTCCCCTAAATTTATACAATTTCTTACAAGTTAAGAACATGTGTACTATGGTACCAGGATTTTGAGACATCTGGGACATTAATCACTTAAATTAGAATTAAATTTATGAAGTCCAGAGGGTGTAAGATACATATGATGGCGTATATTAAACTGTATCCGTTGGAGTCTAGATGCAAAGAACTCCTGTGTGAGGTAGCTTAAACTGTATTCATTCTTCTTCTGTAAATATGTGATTTAAATGTTGCTCCCAGTGAGACTTTAATAAATTAAGATTAAAAGAGCTATTTTCCATTATTAGATTATATATTCCTGATAATGGTTTATCTGAATTTATTAGAATGTCTATAACAGGGAAGGTGTTTGAGTGATCTTAACTCCATTAATGTAATTTCTTATCTGAAGGTATCTAAAAATTATTTTTGGAAATTATATTTTATTGTTAACTGTTGGAATAACATAATTGTTTCTCAATAAATAAATCAGCAATAGTTTGAATACCTTGAGTCTGCCAAGTTTTAAAATCGTTATCTATTATCGATTGTTTAAAGCCACGATTATCACAGATAGGGATACATTCTGAATAAGTATATTGCCATTTAATAAAGTTGGGCCAGATATTCCAAAGCTTTGCGCTCACAAACAGTTTGCGTGGGTTTAGTGTGGGATTAGCAGGGGACTGCCATATTCAAAAGGCCACATAGTGCAGGCAAAGTGCATTAGCACTGAGCAAACCATAAATATATGCAAGGGCAATGATCATGAATACAGGTGCTATGAGATATTCAGTGACTAGCACCGTGCTAAGGTGTTTAGTGTGACATAGCATGACCCTTAGCATGGAACAAATTGCCGCCCAGGAAAAGTTGGTCTTAACCCTGGGCAAACAGCTGTGCATGACATTGGTGCATAGCGTGGTGTTGCGATGGATGAAGCGTGGCTTGCACGACCCTAGCATAGAGGCATGACACTTAGAAAATGCCTGACATGGAGGACACATACTGCTCACTACTGGCACCACAATGATGCCAACAACTGCCACCAGTCCCAACCAAGCACAGACAGTAAGGGGGATCTGACCCTCAGGGGACAACTAGGTAGTGTGGCTATACAGCACATACTTGCAGACCATACATCTGTGGTACCAGCAGATGCCAGCACACACATGCAGCACTGTGGGCATGGCGGCTATTGAGGGAGGGTGTACAGGTGGCCAGACCTCACCACAGCCCAGGTTGGGACACATCATGAAGTGCACATGGGCCAGTAGTGGGAATACTCCACCACCTGAGTGCCTGTTGGAAGCATACATGCCCCCCAGCCACATACTGCACATATACTGTACAGAAGCCACAACACACAGCGCCATGCAGATGTCACTGTAAGCATCCCATGCCACAGGTGCAGCATTTGTGAAGCAAACAATGGCAAAACAGTACTGTCCACCATCAGTAATCACCTGCATGCTGGGCCTGTCACTGTGTACAGTGCAGTGGTCATCACTGCCCTACAGACCGTAGGCATTGCTGTGTCCCTCACACTACCAGCCCCCTTGCTACTGTAGTGTCTGCTGTGCATTGTAGCATGGCCTACAGTGTGACGGTTGCATACAGCATCACCACTGCCTGTGCCTATGCTGTGTTCTCCCGGGGCACACAATGTTATGCTGTACTGCATACATGTAGCCAGCAGCAACCATCATGCACTGTTAGACTGACCTACAGGTGGAGCTGCGGCCAGACCTGGCCAACCCCTGTACTTCCAGACTGACCTACAGGTGGAGCTGTGGGACCCTGCAGTAACACTGGGCAAACTGCATGCAAATCAGGGAATGATGAGATGCTAATCTGGCTGTTTGTCCAGAGACTACCTAAGTAGGCTCATTTGCATGTCACATTTGAATATGGCAAATCTTAGTGCTGGGCAAACATGTTGCACCAGGCTAACAGCTTAGCTCGTGCTAAAGCCACACTAATATGTTAGCGTGGCACTAATGGTTCAGGGATGTTTATACAGTTTTGATCACTGTTCTTTCACATTGGCTGCTGCGGCTGCTGTACTGGGTCCACGCATCTGCTGGCACACACATTGGCCACATAGTTCATCCCTACCTGCCTCACATCGCTGTGCACTGTGTTGCTGTTGTGGTTTGCACTTCCTGGTTGCTATATTCAGTGCTGCCTTATTCTAGGGCTACGTTTGCCTTGCACTCCCAGCCCTGTTTGCATGGCCTCATTCCCATGCTATATTCAGAAGCTGTTTGCCCTGGGCTTTCCTTTAGAAAATAGCGTGCTTTGTGCTCTGAGCTACGTTTGCCTGGCGAGCAGTGTTAACTTAAACCAGGGCAAAGCTTTGAATATCTGGCCATTGTGTCTTATTATCCAGCACTGACATGTAGTTGCTGTAGTTAGCAGCTTTAATCATTTAGCCTCTTCTGATGTGTAGTATTTAGATCCCAAAACATACTTCAGGTCCAAGTATTTATGTAAAAGATTCAGTTTTATAACTGTCTGTCATTTCTCCCAAAACCAATCTTGAATCTGAAATATCTGGGCAACCAAATAATACATTTTGAAATTTGGTAGGGCTAATCCTCCCTTTTAAATGGGAAGTCTAAGTTTTTATGCTGAGTCTGGTTTTCTTCCCTTTCCACATGAAGCCTGCTATATTTTTACCCAATTCTTTGAAAAATTTGAAGGAATTAAAATTGGAAGGGATTGAAACAGAAATAGTAATTATGGTAATAAATGCATCTTAACTACATTACATCTGCCAATTAATATAAATGGTAAATCTTGCCATTCTCTTAAATCTTCCTTTATAGAGTTAAGTACTACTAAGTAATTACATTTGTATAAAAGGATTGCATCTTTAGTTATGTTAACTCTAAGTATTTGATCTGTCATGAGACAAAATATTGTATTTCTTGGGGAGAACTGTATTTAATAAAGGATTTAGAGATAAAACTTCTGTCTTTGCCAAATTGAGTTATACCCAGAAGTTTCCACAAATTTTTTAATTATTTGCATACATGATTCATAAGACACATGGGGGTTAGTTAAGCAATAAGCCATGGGGTGTGTGCTTATCAGGAGATTTACCACGGCTGGAGTGGTTTGCCCATGAGGCGCAGCAGTGGGTAAATCCTCACCAGCCATAGTAAATCCCCAAACCCATATCCTTTAGGTGGCTTATACCAAGATTAATTTTTTACTATAATAAAATACAAATATTAAAGAGGTTGATTTGTTTTTTTATTTTATTGTATTTATTCCTGTGCTGCAGATATAATAGATTATATACTCATCAACAGCCATTGGTTATCAGAGGATTTACAACGGTGGTAAACTGCCAGTCTGATGATTTCATTGGCTGTTCACTTATATCCATGGTATAATTAAATATATTAGGGCATCATCAGCATAAAGACTGATCTTGTAATTTTCATCGCCCATTTTAATACCATGAATATCCTTTGAGTCTCTGATGGCAATCACCAAAGGTTCTATTTTAAAGGCAAATAAAGTGGTGGTACAGGGCATCCTTGGTGAGTGCCCTGAGTTAAATGGAATGACAGAAACAGTTTCTTACTACTGGAGGTACTGGTCTCCTGTGGCCATGCACAGGGCAGCGTAAATCATGGAACATGATATAGCATGGCATGGCAACATGTACTTGGCACATGTCACCATGCCCAATGCTGAACCATGCTTTTGAAATGGTAGACAGCTACCATGGAGGCTCCAGCCTCCTTTTCTGACTGCCTGCAGTGATCCTTGGGGCTTATGGGGAAGAGAACTGATAAAGAGCAAAGGCTTGGGATCCACATTGTGATTGCTCAACTGACTGCAAATGAACACAAACACTAAGTGGTCTTTGCAGCCACTTATCACCAGCCTGCATTGCCAATCATTGGGTCCAATGTTTTTAAACTATAACCCTCCCCATTCCTAACAGAAACATGGGGTTTTCCACTAAATGCTCTGGACTTGATTATCTGCTGCAACTGGAAGTGGCATATAGGTCTGGACAAAATTTATCTTCTTCTGGTAGAATATGGTGAAAATTTGCCCAAAACTGTAATTTTAGTAAGATGTATTTGTTCAAATTATACCTAATTTGGAATGATAAATTTACAAATGACCATAAAAAGTGTGCCAAGTTTCAGATCTCTGTTTCTAAAGGTGGCGAGTTATAAGTCTCCAAACTTGGGAACATTTTAAATTGCATTTCACAAGTATGTATACCGTAGAATATTAAGTCCCTATTACTTTAAAACTAGAAAGTGGAATATCACCAGTTTTACTACGTTTATTGACCTTCCAAATGAGACTGTGAGGCCAGCATGTTGTGCTGCCATGCTGATGGCCCAAGTTTGAAGTGAGTCCAGGAAGACACATCAGTAGCCAGGCTATGGCAGAGACAGCTGCCACTCAGAAGTGCATCTCAATTGAGGAAGGCTAGCAATGGGCTCCACCAACACAGCAACCTCTGTAGCTATGCCAGGGAGCTTGCTTCTGCTGCAGGAAGCTATGACTGTGCAAGGCTCACAAAAGGCACTGCTGCTGCCAGGGAGGCAGGAGGAACTAAAATATGGGAAAAAATGTATCCGAATGATGACTGGATTCAGCTTGATCAGGGTACTGTATATCCCTATGAACAGGGTATATCCCTGACAGACAAGATGCTGGCTGGTAGAACAACTAATGTGGAAAAATTGAGGTTGCATATGTGTCAGCTTTCTAATCTCTTGCTCCAAGGCTAGCCAGGTTATAAGCAGCCAAAGATTTCAAAATAACAACAGCAATTAAAGTTGAATTTCAAGAGCTTTTGTGAAATTGTGGAATGTTGTGATACTTTTGTTGAAGCCATATCCATACATTTTACCCATCCATACACTTGAGCTGCCATTGTGAAGGAAGATAAAGGCCACTAGAGTGGCAATAAGGTAGCATTCATAGGTGGTTCAATAGTAAATGTATAATGGTGCCAAGCATCAGGTCACTATCTTGAGTGAAGAACCAAGAAGAATACTCATGGATAGCGGTGGGTGAAATTGCACAAATCTGTTTCATGTACTTTTCATGAAAATGCACAATTTACATGAATGTTGGTGCAATTTTGTGAAATGATTATATTATAGTTGAAAAGCTCAATTTCTACATAGAAATACATCTGTTTTATTAAAACATGCACTTTCTCATTCAGTTTGCACACACTAAAGGATGTTACAGTCACGTGACTCACCTAGATGTTAATGCAATATTGGAACAATTTTGTGCTAACCATGCAGTATTTGGTTCAGTTTGAATGGAGCTGCACAATTTTCATAATTACTTTCCATACGACACACACTTTTAAAAATGTCCAACATTTTGATATAAAACAAGTGCGATCTCAGTGAAAAGTGCATTTTAGAGGCAGGAGGGAGGTGTTTCCTATGAATCCTTTATATTTTACATTGAGCATGCTCCAGTGTTGGTCAGCCATCTCTACCATGCATTCGAGACAGAGAAGTCAGAGCAGTCAGACCTATAGAGCTGCAATCTTTTTAATTTAATCTACTTTATTGAGTTCATACAATGCAAAACAATCAAACAACACCATAAAACAACCAGAACAAGAAATACACCCTTAACACAACCCCTTCCCTGGCAGAGTGGCACAACTTAAAATGGCTAAAGGGGAAGCATATCGCACAAAATATCATTAAAATGAGATTGCTATAAGCAGCAAGTGATAACTCCAGATACTGTAGAGCCCCTACAGTTACCACCTATGCAGTGTATTCTCTGAGATTCTGCCAGTTTGGGAAAAGGGAAGAACAGGCAGAAAATCAGGGAGAAAGAGATAAGTGGGCTCAATGCATGGCTCACGGACTGGTGCCACACAAAGGCACCACTTTGTTGAAAACTGGGGCAACCTCTGGGAAAGGGAGTTCTTCAAATTCGATGGCCTCCACCTGACTAAAGAGGAGTCAGAGCACTGGGGCAGAATTTGACTTCCATGTAGGACATTTAAACTAACGGAGGGAGATGATGGTAGCTCTAGGAGAAGCACGCATAGAGCCTGCTGTTTCTCCCCTTTGAGTTAGCACCAAATCTACACACTCCAGGATGGCAAAAGCAGATAGTCGAACATGAAACCCTTTCCAGCTCTGGCGCTGACCATCACAATGGAAAGAGAGGAACCATAAATAGGGAAAACTATAAAAGGACAAACAATAAGATCAAGGAGGCATGACAAACAAAGCAACACAGCAAGAGTGGTCAGCACTATGCCTCGATGCACGCAGTCTGGCTAATAAGATGACTGACCTCACTGCCACAATAGCTGATGCAGGACTAGACTGGGTGGCCATGACCAAAACATGGTTCACAAATAATCATGGTTGGGAGGTGACTATCCTGGTGTATAACTTGTTTAGGAGAGATGGGACTGGGAAAAAGGGAGTGGGGGTAGCTTTTATGTTAAGGATACCATCAGTGCTACAGAAATGCAGCAGGCACTAGGGGAAACAGAGGATCTATGGATCACAATTGGGGCTGGAAGCCAGAAAACCATTTGTGTAGGAATAATCTACAGACCCCAAATCAGGAGGAAGTCAGGGATAAGAAAATCCTGGAAACCATCCTCCAGATGTCAGGCAAAGGGACATGGTGCTGGTGGGGATTTCAATCTGCTGGACATAGATTGGAATACCCACACAGTGGCATCACACAAGAGCAGGAATTCCTAGTCACACTACAGGAAGCAGGCCTAAGTCAACTAGTGACGTCACCCACAAGGGTAATGTGGTTCTAGATCTGATATTCACAAATAGTGATAGGGTTACAGGTGTGAAGAAGGGAACCATCTGGGCAACAGTGATCATAACATGGTATGGTTCAGAGTAAAAGGACTGTAGACTCACACATTCCAAACTGAAGTCCTTGACCAGGAGGGCAGACTTCACAAACACGAAGGCCTGCCTAAGAGACAACCTTAGTAACTCGACAGAAGGAGCATTGAGGAATATTGGACAAGGTTGAAGGATGCAATAACCATGGTCACATCACAGTGTGCCCATCAGGTTAGTAAGAACAAAAGTAGGAAAACCCACTATGGTTTTCCAAGGAGGTGGCAACCATGGTGAGAGAAAAGCACATAGCCTTCAGAAAGTACAAGGAGTAGGGGAATGAGGCAGACAAAACAGAATACAAACTAAAACTAAAAGAGACAGGGAAAGTGATAAGAAATGCAATGACTCAAACAGAGGTTAGCTAACTCGGAAGTAAAAATGGTAACAAAATCTTCTACGGTACATACATGAAAAAAGGAAGACCAAAGTGGGCATTTTAGAATTACAAAAAGAGATGGACAAATCCCAGAGCAAGACTGAGAGAAGGCAGAGGCACTCAATGAGAACTTTGCTCAGTCTTCACACAGGAAGCAGACAGTAACGGAATAACAATGGCCATAAAGAAGTGTCTGATTGAAGGATTAGACATGGGTCCTTCACAGAGGAAAGAGTCCTGGAGGAAATAGACAGGTTAAAGGTAGATAAAGCTATGGGGCCAGATGGATACACCCAAGAATACTGAAAGAACTAGGAGGAACTGGCAGCCTCCTTAGCAGTGCTTTTCAAGGAATCATTAAGGAGTGGGGAGGTGCGGAGGATTGGAAGATTGCAACAGTAGTACCACTCCACAAGAGTGTAGGCAAAGAACACCCAGGTAACTACTTTCCAGTTAGCCTAATATCAGTCACATGGGAAAACTGATGGAGTCCCTGCTTGAAGGAAAGAATCATAGCTTTTTGGAGCAAACTGTCAGCTCGACAAAATCAATACGGTTTCATGGAAGGAAGTCCTGCCAGACAAACCTGGTTGATTTTTCAATTGATCACCAAAACAGTGGATCAGGGTGGAGCAGTGGATGTGATTTACCTGGACTTCAGCAAAACCATTGACCCCATTCCACACAGGAGATTAGTTAAAAACTGGAGAACATGGGAATTGGGCCCTAGGTTACAAACTGGGTCAGAAACTGATAACATGGGAGAACTCAGAGAGTATTAGTAAATGACACTCTGTCTGTGGAGGGATTGTGACTAGCAGGGTCCCACAGGGCTCAGTTCTGGGGCCGATCCTCTTCAACATATTCATCAGCAACATTGCAAATGAACTGGAGGGAAAGGTGTACCTGTTTGCAGATGACACCAAACTGGCAACAGGTTAGGCTCAACAGAGGGACAGCAAAGCATGGAAGTTAATCTCCAAAACTGGGGAGTGGCTCAAGACCTGGCAATTGAAATTCAATGCCAAAAATGCAAGGTCATGCACCTGAGAAAGCATAACCCAGGAAACTGTACTCAGTGAGGGAGCAGCTGGTGGCTACCAGGCAGGAGTGAGACCTGGGGTGATCATATCAAATGACTTCAAGGTCAGTAGACAATGAGAAAAGGCAACACTAGAGGCTAGTGGTATCCTGGGATGCATAGGGATGGGCATCACGAGCAGAAGGCATGAAGTAATCATGCCCCTGTATCGGTCCCTGGTCAGGCCTCACCTGAGTACTGTGTCCAATTCTGGATGCCACACCTAAGATAGGACATAGATAGGCTGGAGACAGTACAGAGAAGAGCAACAAAGATGGTGCAGGGCTTGCATCAGAAACCATACAGGGCAAAACTGGATCTCCTCAAATTATACTCCCTAGAACAACACAGGAATCATGGGGACATGATAGAAACATTCAAATACCTTAAAGGCAACAACAGGGTGCACATGCAGAACCTCTTCAGGTAAAGGACTACAGCAGGACCAGAGGGCACAACCTTTGACTTAAGGGAGGAAAGTTCAGAAGTAATACGAGGAAGTTCTTCTTCACAGAGTGTGTTGTGGAACCATGGAATAGCCTGCTGAAGGGGTGGTGGGAGCCAAGACAGCGGGGAATTCAAGCGGGCATGGGACAGACACTATGGGGTACACAAGCAGGCAGCTTAGTAGGGGGTAGGAAGCCAAAGGCAGACTTGATGGATCGTGACGGTCCCCATCTGCTCACAACTTCTATGTTTCCATATAGGGCGTGCAACTTATCCTTTTCTATTGAAGGATGGAAGCCAGCTATGTAAACTGGTAATCATCCATTCCACCTGAATGTTGAATAAAAGCTCCTGCAACCATTTGAGGTATGACAAAGAGACAGTGTCCAGCCAGAAGTGGAGCACCAACTGTTTAACAGGGAGAGATTAGAGCCACAAAATATCTGTGCTTCTTCACCTCTATGCTACTGTTCTTTCCCACTATGCATATATCTGGAGTAAAATAACTGTCTATCCCAAGCAAAGGTCAGCCTTATTCTTAATGGAATCCATAAGGCCCATAAGGTGGCCCACCTTAGAACATTCCCAGAAGATATGGAGAGGCATCCTCTCAGCTTGCCCACACCATGTACATGAATTTAGGAGGGGTAAAATACATATTATTCAGGTTGTGAAACTGGGTAAGCTGTCACTTGTCCTGAGGTGTAGCATACAAATCCTTCCAAATTTTCCATCATCTAAATGTATACTGCAGGAGTTAGGTGTTCCAAAAATAGAGATACCATCTATCTCGGGAAAACTTTAGAAAATAAGGCAGAATACAGCTTGAAACTGCATGTGGTTGGGAGGCCAAACCATGCAATGTATGCCAAAACACTGAAAAATCAACACCTCCAAAAGAAGACCCAAATCATTGCTGGACTACATGGCATAATTGATAGATCTTAAATGCTGATCTAGCATCCAACTGGTAAAGTCCCAAAATATCCCTGGAGAGAAGTAACATGATATCTTGGAGTAAGCTTCCCACACTAGCATCTGCCAATTAAGGCAGCCACATAGTCGTAATAATCCTCCCTCCAATTTTGAAACTGGGATTCTGAAAATTGGCTGGGAGGTATCCCACCCATGATTATATCTCAGAGATGCACAAAGCTACAAATGTACCCAAATAGACAGACCAATTAACAAATTATGAAGACTAGGTAGGCCCTTGAGGCAATGTGCAGCAGGGCCCAGGGAGGCAGGACAGCAGCCACAATCTGTCCCTGTTCTAGGGTCAGCCAGATAGGAAAATAAACGGGGTTTCCACCCTCTTGCAGTGTGGAACACTACTGTAGGTATTTACTGGCATGACTAGCAAGTAGTACACTAAAATGGCAAAGTTGGAGATCACCAAGCTCCTTAGGAGCTGCTAATTTATTTAAGCCACCTAGGAGTCTTACCAGACCAAATGAACTCTGAAATTAAGCTATGAAGTTTTTAAACCGTGAGTGGGAAGCCAAATGTTAAGCATATTAATAGGGTGGAAGGTATGGTAATATAGTCATTTTAACTGTATTAATTCTACCCCAAAGGGACAAGGGTAGAAATTTCCAATGGTGTAAATCTTGTTGCAAGGTGGATATCAAGTTATCAAGATTAAGCTGTTTAAGTTTGGACATACTCCTCGAAGGTAACTACCTAGATATTTAATTTGCTTAGGGACCAAGAGAGACCGAGGGCAAGGATGTCTGATTTAAAACTGTGGAAGATGAAGGCATAACAGAGATTTTATTTAAGTTCAATCTGTAATTCGAAAGGGCACTGAAATGTTAAGGCAGATGGGATAGCTGATTTGGGATGTGACACATGTAATAAAATATAATCTGCATAAATGGAAAGCTTTAAATCCCAGGTACCAACTTTCATCCCAGTTAGACCTGGATTAGCCTTGAGTTTCAGTAGGAGGGGCTCTAAGTAGAGGTTAAATAATAGAGGAGACAAGGGACACCTCGTCTAGTAGCAGAAAATAGGGAAAGGTAGATGTAAGGACCCCATTACAGTATATTCAGACACACAGGGAAGAGTATAAAATCCTGATCCAACAGAGAAATGACAAGGTAAAGCTAAAATGCTCCAATGTAGTGAACATAAAATTCCAGTTAATCCTATTGAAAGCTTTTTCTTTGTCCAGGAAAACCAAAGCCACTGGAGTAACCGACTCCCTGGATGCAGAAATATGCACGAGCTTGCGAGGATGGTCAGACAAGGAGCAAGAAGGCATGAAGTCTACTTGCTCGGACTGATAAGGCCAGTCCAGACACAATTAATTCTTGAAGCCAGAAATTTAGCTAGTAACTTAATGTCATTATTGAGCAGTGAAATGGGCCTATAACTAGACACACTGTCTAAGGCCTTGTCAGGTTTAGGTAGCAAGATAATCAAAGCTTCAAGGAGGGATTTATCTGAGATGCCGACTGTATAGATATACCAAAAAGATGAAGCAACCATGGGGCAAGCTCTGCTGCAAAAGTTTATAAAAATTTGGGATGAATCCATCGGGTCCTGGGGTTTGTCCAGTGGCAAAGCATGGATGGCCACCAACATTTTAGATTCAGTTAAAGGGCTACCAGAAGGGATTGTTGATCTTGGACAGAGAAGGGATAGGAATAGAGGCAAAGTAATCTTGAATGTCTGAAGGAGAGGAGGGCGGGCATGGGACCATAAAGATTCTGGTAGCAATTCTCAAATTCCAGAACTACTGTATGTCCTCAGATGATGTTTTAATAGAACCACCAACAAATGATGTATTGGCGGATAAGTCGGGACACCTCCTGCTTCAAGACGAAGGGCTAAGATTGATTGACCTTCTCCCCTGATCAATATATTTAGAGCAGATTTTGAAATAGAGTATTCCACCCACTCCCTTAAAAGCTTGGTATATCGATCCTGAAGCCAGATCAGTTCCCAACGGACCTCACCTGGGGAATTAGGGTTCAGAAACTTTTCCAGGTCATGGATATGGTTCAGCAGGGCCACAGCTCCACTTACCTCCTCTGTTTCTGCTTAGAGGCTAGATGAATTAACTCCCCTGAAGAAAACATTTTAAAGTGCACACTCCATGTCCACTGTCCCAGTAGACCCAGCATTATGCGAAATGAACATTTCAGTTTGAGATTTAGACGGAGACAACCTTTTGTCTTTTAAAAGCTGATTATTCAGCTTCTAGGAAGTTTTCTTCTGAAAGGAAGGAAGCAGAGAGTTTGAGCCAGACCAAAGAGTGGTCGGAAAGACCCTAGGGTGTTCCCTAGTAGCCCAGCACCCCACCCAACAAAGTCTAACTAATACAAAAATAATCAATACAGGAAGAAGACCGGTGGGCTGAGGAATAGAAAATGAGTCCTTGACATTAGGATGTAAAATCGTCAGGGATCACAAAGACCTAACATGTCAGACATTTCCCAGAGGAGCTGGGCAGGGGACAAGCCAGCCTGAGATCTGTCCATTCTGTCCAAATTCTGGGAAAAGGGATGTTCCAATCCCTTCAATGATCATAAGAAGAGAGAATGGAGCTAGGCGTGATGACAGTTCTGAAAAATAAGAGGGGTATCAGCATTAGGGCCATAAACACAGCCTAGCAATACTTCAGTATAATCTAACAAACCTGTAACAAGATATATCCACCATGGGGATCTTCCCAACATTGTGAACAGGAAAATTTACATTCCTAGAAATAAGGATCACCACCCTCTGCTATTTGTACTGTCACCAGAGCAAGACCTGATTAATAAACTGTTTATGGAACAGGTTGCCCTCCTTCACTAAGAGATGGGTCTCCTGAAGGAAGGCAATGTGACACTGGAAGTGCTGCATAAGTTTAAGGAGATGGTACCTCTTGACTTTAGAACGGGCTCCCTTAATATTCCAGGAAGCATATGTAGCTACTGAAGCCATATATACATAACATACAAAAGCCAAACAAATAGGAGACCCCTTTAGACAAAGAAAGGAAAAATATACAAGAAAAGTCACTCTGTCACCCACCCCTTCCCAGTGGAACAAATCCCCACCTCATGAATGACATTCCAAAGTCCAAACCCAAAAGAAAAAGTGACAAGTATACACTCCACAGTGACACTTTAACCAAATGCCTTACAAAGAGGCAGATCAAAGAGCAGAAAAATGCCCCAGACCACTCCTAGACAAAACCCCAAAACACCCCAAGCACTCCCACACTAACCCCTGAATAGGAAAAAAATGTACCAAACCAATTATATCCAGGTCTTCTAATGCACCCACAAGGTAAAACTAATAACATAGAAGGCTTAAATGAACCAGACCAGTTCTGAAAATTTCCTACCAATAACAGGGCATAACAAAACCCTACCTTCCCCAAAGGGTATAAATGGAATACACTTCAAAAGACAACCCCCATAAAACCCCACCTCCCATAAAACTAGGAGACCAAGCCACCCCAACCATACCATAGTTACCCAGGTCCCCTACTACACCCTTCAAAGTCAAGACTAGTAATATGGAAGGGCTAAATAACTAAACCAAAACTGGCATTTATGTCCCAATAACAGGAAATAATACAACACTACAGTACCTCCACCCAAGAAAAGTGGAATAAAAGGTACCCCAATAACCAAATCCATTTTACACTTCCCTCCCCAAAGGTAGGGGGACACAACCCCCAATCTGTTGCATGATGTCCTTCAGCACTTAGTAGCTGTTAATCCCTAGCTCCCCACTCCCACCCCCACCTCCGATTGCAGGAAATACCCACTAGAACAACACCAAATCTGATAAAAGCTGAGTCCCTTAGATATCAAACCCTGAATAATGCCTAAGCTGTTAAGGTTACAAAGTAAGAATAATAACTTTTACATTCTGTTGTAACCACTATGACCTCAGGTCTAAATGAAGACTAAGACCAGATGGTCTACTCTAACCCAAACAAATGACTTAAGTCCATTTAGGGTTTTAGAAATACAAATAAATTACAAAATTGAACACACAAATGTCTATTGGTTCCAGTCTGAAATGAAAACGTGAATAAAGAACTGAAAGTCCCCAGTATGTCAAATGCAGCAGCCCAGTTTCTAGCCCCAGAAATCTAATCATGTAATTAAAGCTGGAACCCCAAACAAATGCATGCATAATTCATGTCTTAAAGTTTGAATGAAAATGGAGACCCCGAGAGCTTGGGCCAGATCTAGCAGGGCTCTCCAAAATGCATTGAATGTGAGCGAATGAAGAAGTAGTCCCAGTGACAGTAGCATCTCGCCTGATAAACAGAGGAGACTTCTTGAAATGAGCCAGGATCCTGATTGATGCAGGAAAAAGACAAAGAATTGCACTCTCCATAGAGACAGCCTGGCAAGCACTGGTGAAAGAGAGATCCACAGCTAGATTGCCAAATGGAAGGATTGGCCCAGCCCCAAGCTATCAAAATTGCTCGTTCATATAACAAGATATGGCAGTATGGTAGTGTGAACAAATTCTGGTCAGATCCACCACGGCTGCATAATGAAGTTAGTGAGGTTGTGTGGAACTGTTAAGAAGACATGGAGAAACAAAACAGTGACTTTTAACTAGTAAGATTTGTTTTATTTTGCATTCTAAGGAAGGCAGAGACATTATTAGGAAACGATATGGAGGTGTAGATTTCAATGGAAGGAATGGTAAACAATATAAGTTTGACAGGTAGAATAGGTGGCAGTACATTAAAAAGTAATGGCTGGCATATGTTCAGTGTTGGAATTATATACAGTTTTATAGAGAAAAACAAGGGTTTGTCCATGCAGTGATGCAAGTTATATTTAAGTAATGTGTTGATGTCAGGCAGTCAGGTGTAATGATGGACTTCATTAGAGAGAAAATGTGATAGTAACTTTTATAAGGGGTCAACCTGAAATCATCCAAGCAGGCCACTAAAGCAGTAGGTAAAGCTAGGGGATGTTGGGGTTTATTAGTAGGGGTATCACAAGTCAGAAGAGGGAGGTAATAATCCCTCTTTACAAGAGACTGGTTAGGCCCCATCTGGAGTACTGCGTGTAGTACTGGAAGCCACACCTTCACAAGGACATTAACCAAATTGAGGCAGTCTAGAGAAGGGCAACAAAATGGTGCAGGGACTGCATCAGAAAACATATGAGGACAGATTAATGGAGCTCAATATGTACAGTATACGCTACAGCAAAGGAGGGAGAGAGGTGATATGATCGAAACATTCAAACACGTAAGGGCATTAACAAGGTGAAAAGAGTCTAACATGTTTCAATATAAGAAAAATAGCAGGACAAGAGGACACAGCATGAGATTAGAGGAGGCCGATTAAGGGTAATGTGAGGAACTTCTTTTTCACAGAAAGGGTGGTGGATGCATGGAATGGCCTACCTCAGGAAGTGGGGATATGAATACAGTGCAAGGCTTCAAACAGGCATGGGATAGGCATAAGGGAGCAATACAGATGAGTATGAATAGATAGGCCATTGACAGAGCAAAGACCGATGGCACATCCATAAGGTAGAAAAAGAAATGGGAAGACTGGATGGGCCTTGCAGTTCTTATCTGCCATCATCTTCTATGTTTCGTCATTGTTGATAAGGTTAAGGTGGTTATGCCTGTGATAATGGGAATATCAGGACAGTATGAGGTCTATACAGGAGTGGAGTACAAATATGCACTGTATCATAAATATGTGTTCAGAGTGCAGGCAAATGTGATATGTAGGTTTATTTTACATATACAGCAGGTAAAAATAGGAATAGATGCAATTGATAGAAATATAAATAATTACATAGATAGCCATACAGATAGACAGACAGACAGACAGACAGAGGAGAAGTTATAGTCATGATAGTCTTTGGAGGCAACTGCCCTAGAGTCACAGTCATGTTCACTAATTTGGGTTGAAAAACTTTCAAGCAGCACTATTTTGCTGTCAGTAATCGCCTATGGGTTTAAGCATATATTGGAATGTCTTAAAACAGTTATAGTTCAGGAAAAACAATGAAAGCAATTGTGTTACAGTTTAGTACTGAAACATACATGTAACACACATGTTGCTACCTTGTTCCAATGAGCGCCTCCCCAAGCAGAGTGCCAGTCTTAAAGAGCATCTGACACCTTCAGCATAAGTGAAAGAAAATATATTTAGACACAGATCAGTTTATATTTTCACATTGCTCTGTATTTTCCCCATTATTTTTACTGAGGCCATTTGCATGAAAAGAGGACTGCTGCTCCTGAAGTGTTCATGTATTCCTGGTGCTTTCTCCCTACCTGAGGTCATAATGCATGGCTTGTGACATCACAGTTACTCCATGACAGCAGACTGCGATGTCACAACATAGCATTATGACTTGAAGTAAGGAGTAAGCTACAGAGGCAGATAACAGATAAAGATCATATCTTCATCCAAATTTCCTCTGTAATAAAAGATAGGCAGGAGAAATCTACAGAATATATTTAAAATGTAAGCTGAGTTGTACCAAGTTATTAGTTTTTCAAAGTTTTCACTGTGGCATCAGCAGCTCTGATTATAAACAGGATACCTGAAAAATGTGTCTCAGAGTAAGTACAGAATAATTTTTCTTAATTCTGTTTCAAGATATTAGGCCTTTCCTCTCTTTTAATTTTCAAGCATCACTGCCAACTATACAGCTTAACTGGCTCTCCTCTTAGCAACTAGGCAATACTCGATGGATACACTTATCGATTCCATTATCAGAGATAATACTCCTCGTCACTTGCAGCTTTGCTTGCTCCTGTTACTTCCAATCACGGGCTGCAATCAGCAGATAAATCTCTGTTGAAAGTGGCTAGATGCCGTACATCTAAAGGTGCAAGTGCCATCCAGTGTGTGCCCCCCAACTCTGGAATACCTTCCTCTGGACTCAGTCAGTGTCCCATCTCTGCTTCAAAAGGGAATTCCAATATCTTTTGCTTACCAGCAGTGCAGTTGCTTCGACCCTACTTGATATCACTTGCCTCCTCCCATCCCTCTAATCACCTCTCCTTTCTCTCTCCTATCTCCCTTCATTACCTGTCCTATTACTACCTCCTCTTCTTAATTCACTTCCTATTTTCTCACTGAGTTTTGTCTCTCTCTCCCTTCTTCCTCTCTCTCTCTACCCACAAACCCCTTGTAATGACTGAGTCTAATGTTTTGTTAGAATATCTAGTTATCCTGATGAACCTCTAGGTGGATCATGTCCTTAATCTCTCTCTGATATTTTACTTAGGCCTGAAATCCTCTATTTCTACTTGATGCATCTGTTAAGACTTTCCTTCTTGCCTCTAGCTCTTGCATGTTTATCCTGGTTTTCTCTTCTCCTAACACTGATGACTTGAACAGTGTATGCCTCCAACGCTACTGTTCCCCGTTGTCTTAGTTAGTCACGTTTATGCTATCCCTCTTTGTCATGATTTGCCTATTCCTGATTATGTACCTTTTCTTGCTCATTATTGTTTGTACTTGTTATGCCATGTACTATTGGACTGGTGTGACTATATCTGCTAGGCTAATCATGTTTATGTAACTCCTTTTGTCATGATCTACTTTTCTAGTTCACGTAACTTAGATTGTTCATCGTTGACTGTACTTATTATGCCATATACTATTGGACTGTTGTACAATGTTTTGTTCTGTACTCTCCGGGTCATGCCTGAAAATAGTAATTTTATGGCTAGTGCACTTACCTGGTAAACAAAAACTAAATAAATAAAAAAAGTAGCACCTTTCCTCTGACCGGACTAATGTAAAATATGACAGTCAGTAGTTTGGGATGTCCTAAGTGTCCCCAGGATCAAGGTGTGCTCCTTCATGGGCTAGACAGTAGACTGTTATAGAAAAAACAAAAAAAACCCACACAGATCAGTCATTCTACCAATGAGACATGCAGAGGTACAACAATTGGGAGGGGAGGGGCAAGAGTTGTTTGTGACTGCAGCTTCCATTTTGAAATAGAAAAAATTCATGTTGATCTTATCTCCTGTTCTAGCCTGAAAAGAACATATTTTAAATGCCTGTTTTAAGTGTGTATAATGGACTGTTTTGCCATTTAGGAGCCAAAGAATGACTGTGCAACAGATGACATTATGGTTACCTAGCAATTGTATGCCAAAGCAATGTAGGCATGTAATTAAGAACTGGATCAATGGAAGGCCATTGCCAGATTATTATACACATTGGCAGAACTAAAATTATAGCTAACAAATTGCTGTACAGTACTTTGAGAATGCACAAAGTGTAAAACATCAGTTGAGAATTTTAACAGCTGGACACTGAGCTGGTGTCTTAAACAAATATGTAAGAATTCTACATGAATGTTATTTTTCTAGCTGCTCTTTATCATCTTGTGTTGAGACACCTATATTTTAATAAAGAGCTGTCTTAGCACTAGTATCACAAGATGTGCCAACAGTAATCACTGAACCCACATAAATGGAAAATGAAAGCGGTCTGCTTACTCCATTGAAATGAGATGTGTGCTGTCCCATTGTGTGTCATAGCAGCATTTCTAATTTTGAACTTGGCACCACCACAACAGGGAGTTCTCTATTTCTTCAACAACAAAAATAAAAACACACTTTATCATCAAAGTCTGTATTTACCAAGTACTGTGCCCAGGATTAAAATAATTTGAACCCTCCTCAAAAAATGTGCCCTGACATGAAACTGCATGTTTAACTGTAAAGACAATTAAAAATGTATTTCTAAATGCATTATTAAAACCAATGCTTCATGATTAAAATAATTCGACCCCTCCCCAAAATGTGCTCTGACAAACTGCACTCTGGGAAGATTGCCTGGGACAAGATGCAATAAAAACTGAATAACAGGCTCCTGTGAGTAAATGTTAACATCCTGTTTCTAGTGTCCCTGATAAAATGAAATAAAATATACAGTTGAAATTTTTTTAATGTCAGGTCTGATCAGAATTGCTTTTAAAATCACCAATTGTTTTCTTGTTCAATGTTTTCTAATACATATTTCTCAAACTTAAAAGAAAAAACACACTTTATCATCAGCGTCTGTGTTTATCAAGCACTGTGCCCAGGATTAAAATAATTTGAACTCCGTCCCCCAAATATGTGCCCTGACATGAAACTGCATGTTTAACTTAAAGAAAATTAAAATGTATTTCTAAATGCATTACTAACACCAATGCTTTCAAAGTTTTGAAACTACTAAAAATACAAATTATGTAAAACTATATATTGAATATGGAAAACAAATAGTGTTAATCCAAAAGCTGAACTTTATGTATTTAGTATATAAATGTTTAAGAAAAACATGTGGCTCTTACTGTAAATTAAAATGCTGTGTCTATGTTTTCCTTGGGAAATGTAGTTTCACTTGCTGTCTCCTTCTGAGCCCCAGGTGGCTCTGATAATCATTTGTTCCAAAGGGTTTTTAAGTCAATTTGAAGGCATTAAATATTTTCTGTTATCCTAGTCCTTAATCAAGGCATTAAGTATATTCTGTTCTCCTAGTCCTTAATAAAATGCAGGGGCTCCACAACTTCACATACTTGTTACAGTATGTTGCTTGATACAGGTCCCAAACTAGTGTGTCTTGTTACAGCATGATACAGTCACCTCATGCCCCTCCCACATGAATAAAAAAAAGTTGGGTGGATCTTTAGGAGCTTCTCGGTGGAGGAGAGTGCATCTTACTCCAAAAACCCTAATACTGCCTCCCACTACTCAGGTTCCAGTTCTTGTACCACCCATTTGAGAAAGAAAATAGTACCCTACAATCATTGACTAACATGAAAGCATATGTATTTGAGGGTGGAAAACATTGTTTGGAGGAGGGTAAGGTGGAAGAGACTATTTACCTTCAATCAGTTCCATGGACAGAAAACATGACATCACTCCTTTTGTACATGCAAAACATCTGCAGGCTCCACCTACTGCAGCGGTAAAAGGGCAGATATCCCATCCATAGCAAAGGGTGATGGTCTGTTCAGAAATCTTGGGAAGAAATGCAGAACAACCTACCTGTTCAAAGCAGGATCCCACTTCAATCTAGGATCCTGATCTGCTGTGAATAGTTGCTCCGGATTATGATTTAAGGTTGGCTAGGAACAAAGTAAAAGACAGCTAACCACTCAGTTCAGGGGATTAAGAGTGCACAGTCCACCAGGAAAAAAAATCCATAAATGATCTGAAGATCCCTTGTACTTTACATGAACAATAGATGTATCAGATCCCAGCACGTAGAGTGCATGCGAAGCTCCAGAAAGGAGACCCTGGGAGACATAATCCTTGATCAGTCCAGGATGGTGGTGCAGATGAAAAACACCACCGATTCAGAAACTGCAGTTCAGAGTTTGAGAAAGAAGTAAGCAGCAAAACTTTACCTGTGATCAGTGCTCTTTGAAGAGGTCAGGGAGGAGCACTTTATGGTCTTTGGATGTTTGCACCACTGAATCAAGCGTGCATACCCTATGAGCCATAACTTGCGGCTGAGCTAGATAGGTTACTCTGAAATGGATCCGGTGGCTATTAACTAGTGACCGCGGGATGATAGGCACCTCTTTTGATGGGTGGAAGTGGGCAAGTCCTGGGTGATCCACAGCATGGCCCCTCCCAAGAGACCTCCAAGCTCTCAGACCTTCATTAGAACATGCTGCTTATCAAGGTAATTGAAGAGTTTCATAATGAGAGGTCGGGGAGCATTCTGATGGTCTAGGCAAAGACAGAGGTGTGCTTGCTCAATTATGTAGGAAGGATTGATTGGAGATGGTCCGCTATCTTCTTCAAGAGTTTGTGGAAAAGGATAGGGGCTGAGCCCTCCGCTGCCTCAGGAGATTAAAGGTGAGAATATTATTTGTCGGCTTCTCCCCTCCAAGTCCTCCATTTTGCTTTTGATTTTTGTCAGCTTCTGCTTACGCTGCACACCTCAGGTTTCACATGGTCTCACCACTGTTCCAGAGAAAAGGTGCGGTCTCTGCATCTCCTAATCAGTGGCCCATGTTCCCAAGATCTGTCCAGAGAGATTTTAACTCCTGGGTGATCTCTTGGAGGGTTCCTTGAAGGGCTGAAATTAAGATAAAACCTCTCCTCCACGAGCAAAACAGGCACCGTGGTAGTAGTAGTCAGGCATCTGGCATTTGATCCCTGAGGCCTTGGAGTGCTTCATTGAGTTATCCGGGGATGAAGGCGACATGTGCTTTGGCAGCACTTGCCGCATCTTCGCATCCATTGTAGCAATTCTTGTGGGGCAAATTCAGCAGGAACAGATTAGGTACCCTTTTCCCACAGCTTGCAGTTGTTAAATCCCAAAACAGAATGAAAAGCCAGGTAAAATATGATTTTAGATAAAGAGTGAGTGGGAAGCTAGGATGAGAAGCTGCTACCTGGTCCGAGGCTTCACACGACACCCTACAGCTGTAATCTTGTTCAGTCCTGTATCACAGAACATCTAAAATACTGTTTTTTTCATTTTGGAATCTGCAAGGAAAAAGTGGTAATTACTTTAATGTTATTGTTTTAGTCAGTGTAGTTTATAGTGTTTATTTAGAAAGGATGAATTTTCAGATTTAAAAATAATTAAGGAAGGAATTCTCTTTTGTGACTTCCTATAAATGCTATATTGATCAGAAGGTATTGCATACTGCATTGCAATGCAGTAAGCTTGCAAACTGTAACAATAATTCTGCAGCACAGAACTTTATTGCATGTTGGCTGTCCACCCTTTGCTGTCATGGAAACGTTTAATCCTGTGAAATTGTGTCGCTGTTTTGATTTTAAAGGAAAATTGAGATATTTCTTTTGGACTTGGTCAGCCACTAGAAATACATTCCACACACTGCTTAAAGTAGGTCCTACATCCTGTGTGGTATACCTGCAGTGCTGGAAAGCAGTTTGTCAGCACTTCTGAGCTGTAACCAATATTATACCTTGTTAGCACCTGTTTTCCTCTATTGGCTGCCATCATGGCGTAAAAAGAAACACATTGGGCCTTGTATAGGTGCTGGAATAGAATTAGGGACTATGGCCATGGTCCTACTACTTTTGTCAGTGGTATTAGAAATGGTAGGGCTGTCCCATCAGTTTATGCAACCATGGTAACGTATAACTAGGGAGACCTGTGCATTTAAAATACAGCATGTGCTGTAAACAGGGTCAATTACTAATCCCTTCCTTTGTGGCTTGCAGTTGTCAGCAGAATTTTGTAGTGAAATGGTTTACTGAGTTAAAGCACATTGTTCCAACTTTAGAAATGAAAGTGAAGGCCAGGCCTTTGGTGGGTATCAAGGCACAAGGCGCGAGGAGAATGTCAGTTGGTGAGGGGAGCTGCTGCATATATTACAATCATAATGGAGAAAAATTAAGGTGTGGTAGACCCACTCAACGGGAGGGGGTGAGACATCTACACCTAACATTCTTAGCCTACTACTTTCCAGACCCTTTTGCCACTTACAAGTGAGATTGAATAGAGACAGTTTAAAGAAATTACAAAATATGTATTTTAAATTACATAATTGTTTTGTAATTAACAAACAAATAAGAAAAACAACAAAAACAAAACCCTGAAAAACCCTACAAGCACTAGGAAATTTAATTTTTCTACTGATTTTTTTGTGCTTTCATTACTGAGGTTTGGTTAACAGAGGCCTGGATATTCAGACTGCACGGACAGAGGCGCAAGCCTGGGCACAGCGCAGCTAGGTTGCACCAGGGCAGGGACAGGCGATATTCAACAGTGCTGCACCATGGCTCAGCACCATTGAATATGGCACTAAGGGCGCACTGTGCCAGCGCAAGTGGCAGAAGGGAGCAGGGGATGCACCAGTGCAAGTGCAGTTGTGCTGGATGCATCAACCGCGATATTCAGCACGGGGCATGCAAATTAGGCCATTATGCATGTAAGGTGCAAATGGGGCCATTGCATGTCATTATGGCCCCATTTGCATGCAGTGCCCTAATCCTGGTGACTTGCACCTGGTGCCCTGCCAGGCTGCAGCCATCAGGGACCAATGCCCTACTGACCCTTGGTGGTCTCCACTCCCATTTGCCCGATCATGGGCGTATGAAAGTAAAGGTCCCTGGTGGACCTGTGGATCCCCTTCACCTGATCATGGGCATATGACTCAATAAGGTCTCTGGTGGATGTGAGATCCCCCTTCGCCCGATCACGGGCATACATTCATTAGATGTCCCTGGTGATCAGTGAAACTCCCCATCACCCAATGCGTGGGTGGAAATAGTACAAGATACCTGGTGGTCAGTGATACCCCTCCCACCTGCCCACGGGTCCCCCACCCAGCACCCCCTTGTCCTTCGGTGGGTGGCAGCACCCGCTCCCGCATGCTGCCCTGCTGCCGGTGAATGACAGCATGCAGTACTGTCTGTACACCTTGTGGTCCACTGCGTGGACTAATGGAATGTGCAGACCATACTATACTACACTGGCCCGATATGTGAATGAATGCATTCATTCACATGCCGAACTGGTACAGTATGGTCTGCATGCCCATTAGTCCACTCAGTGAACCAACAGACACAGACAGTACTGTATGCTGTCCTTCCATGAGTGGTCGGGCAGTATGCAGGTGGGGTGCTGCTGCCCATTGATGACAGGGGTGCTGGGTGGTGGGGACCTCAGTGGGCGGTGGGAGGGGGAGTACCACTGGATCACCAGGAACATTCACGAACATATGCCCGCAATCGGGCAATGGGGGACTCAACTGGTCTACCAGGGACCTCTATTGATTCTTATGCCCACGATTGGGCAATGGGGCAGTGAGGAATAACGCTTCACAGGGCCGCGGGCATGTCGGCAGTGTGCTGGTGGCGGTGGCTACTCAACGGCTGGCGGCTGCTGTGTTGTACCCTGCAATACAGCAGCTCACCTGTGGGTGGCTAGGACTTGTTCCTGGTTTGCCAGGCACATCTTTCGCCCCGACCGGCGCAAAGGCAGAGTTGTGCCAACATATCGCTGCACATCCCGTTGCTGAATATCGGGATGTGCCACATATGTATGGTGGCGTTTCTCGCACTTGGTGCCTAAGCATACATTACTGATCCGCCCAGACGATCGGGGTTGTGCATTGCAACTTGCCACTCTGAATATCATGCCAGGGTGCATTGGTGGGTTGCACACGGCGCATCCCTGTTGCACCATGCGCAACCCTTTTGAATGTCCAGGCCAGAGTGTTTTGATGTTGTCCAGCTTTTCACTTCACATCCTGGCATATATTGGAAATATAACACCCATCATTATCATCTCAGTGACCGAACATTTAACTTTCATTCCCTGGGCCTGCAACCTGGCAAGGATTGCCTCCAGTGTCCCTTCCTCACATGCAATGCCTTGTGGCAAATCTACAACATCCCAGTGCAATGCAGTGACAACCAGGTTGAAGGGCTGCTCAACAGTCAGTTATGGTAGCAGGGAATCCTGTGCTGGAACTAGATGGAAGAGCACACCAGCTGTTCCACTGGTCGAATGTTGTCCTCCCTCCCTCCCAATGTCCCTCTTGTTTTCTGCCTGCTCTGGTGCCCCATGTCAGTGAGTGAAGGCAACAAGTCCAACACCCAGCCTTGGCATTTTGATGTTTGTTTGTTTTTTCTTTCTTGCCAATTTTTTCTGTGCCTTGTTTTTTTCTTTTCTTTAGGGCCTCGCCTTCCTGTGTTTCTCAAGTTCTTTGAAGACTTTTGCCTCCTGTGCTCAGTAATGATTTGGTGCCTTGTTTTTGGAGAAGGCTTTGAGCTCACCACTTGATGGCCCAGTTGCTACCCATATACTATGTAGAGAGAGAAAGAAAATGAGTGCAGTAATTACTTCAAAAACATATTCTCTCTCATTACCAGATTAAAATGAATTTATCTTGACTATATAAACAGTATCAGAAATGTTACATCCTAATTAACTGTGAGCATTCCAACAACCTGACAGTAAATCAATTTAAAGCCTTTTATATTTATAGTAAGCGCCTCCTCTGAGGGAAAGCTTACAGAGGTGGAAAAGCATTACCTAGCAGAGGTTCAGTAATTTGTTTTGCCCCTGTTTGTGTGGGAAAGGATTGTATTTTTGCCTTGAGCAACCACAGCTGATCCCTTCCCTTCCTGGTGTTCACCTTGGCTCAGGGCTGGCATAAGCTGTGATGTATGCACAGTGAGGTGCATGACTGCATGTTCCATTATAGTTGAAGGCTCAACTTTTACATGCAGATTCACTTGTGTTAGTTATCAAATTGGAAGTCAGTAATGACAGCCCTTGATTAACTAGTCACTTGCTAATCAAGGGTTGTCCATAATTACCCTCAAATTGCTAAATAGCACAAGAAAATCTGCAGTGAGAACTTGCACCTTTGACTATAATGGAGCACACAGTCAAGCATCTCACCATGCATACTTCACTGTTTATGCCAGTCCAGGGCCAGGGTGAGTACCTAGGAAGGAAAGGGATCAGCTGGATGGCCACTCATAGCAAAAATACAATCCTTCCCATAGGAGCAGTGGGCAGAAAAAAAATCATCAAACACTGCTAGTTACATTACAACCATTGTAACATTCCTCACAGAGAAAGCCATGATAAAACTTGGCAAAACACTGTAATATGGGTTGGAGAAAATGGGCAATGCAATTGGTGAGTCACTCTGCGTGCCTGTGGATTAAGTTAGCATTAATCCATGGTTCTGCAGAACAACATGGGAGATCCACCGCAAGGTCTTGATATGTTCAGGAGAATCAAAGCAGTGTAGCAGCCATATGTAATCGGCACTAGCGACTGCGAGAATGAAACGAGGGGATGTATAAAGTGGAATACGGGACATTTTGACACAGTTTAGATTCAGTGCAGAAATTACAGTTTGTCACTGCAAGAAATCAGGGCAGGGTGTCAGCTTGTCTGTGGCGGTGGTGTTCTGGTGAGGAGGGAGCTGCAAAAGTCCAGAGAAGTGCACAATGAGTGGGATTCCTCTGGGGCTGCAGCATGTCTCCTGAGGCTGTCTTTCATGTGTCTCCTGTGCTTCAGAGTTTACATTTCTTTTTTTGTCCTGAGAGTGAGAGAGAGCATGGTCTGTGAGAGAGTGGAGATGACAAGCAACCATGCTGAAATGCTGCGTGGGAGACAGTGAGGAGCAGTTGTTCCACAGTGAAGTCTCTGTCAGCACATACCTGGCACCCTTGGCTCGGTGGGCTGGCCCCTGAAAATCTATTTAATGGTGGTGGTGTATTTTTGATCCACAGTGCCTTATATGCTGTGTCTTTCTCCTGTCCATCCAGCTCTGACAGCGAGCTCTGTAGCATGAGAGAGACAGCAACAGTGGGAGAGTGCAAGGCGGCACCTGAACATGCAAAGTCCTGCAGTGTCCCTTCTTTCTGACTGTGTCTCCATGTGTGTTGATTGCTGAATTATCCTACTATTATAGCACTGTGCCCCATCCCACTGTAGCCCTGCTGCTTTGCTGTGGTTCTCATCCCACCCTCCGCAGTGTGAGTAGCGGCACGTGGTACTGTGAGATAGAGAAAGGCAGCACAGAGTGTTGTGTGAAGCTGCTTGTGACAGAGAGAGACAGAGGAGCAGTCACTGAGTGGGAGTTGTTATGGAGGCAGGCACAGTGTCTCTCTGTTGGGTAGTGGTAGGAGTGTTCCTCTGTCGGGTGTATCAAGTACAGTGTAGTGTTGTAACCTGGCAGATACTGTGCTAGTGTTTGGAAGTGTTTTGCACTGACAAAGCGTGAGGTTGAGGTGGCAGCAAAGTAGATGGGGTTTCAGGGTCAGACAGTATATTATGCTCAATAAATGTCACAAATCATCTCTGTACTAGATTTCTGACATCTATATGTGCATAAGACAAATCACAGGTGCATTATTTGTTGGGGACTATTTTGCAAGGTGACAGGATACAGTACCTTTTTCGGTATTTAAGCTGGGAAAACCCCTTTCTGTGGGTTTATATAGTGCAATAATTCACACCAGGGTATGGTGTTATTGTGATTAATCACCTCCCGTGTGCTGTGATCACTTGGCCTGCAGCCTCAAACCTCACAACACACCCAGGGTGTTGATTAATCACACAACACCATACCCTCGTCATGGGTTATTGCTTACTTAATCTCTGTTACACTGTCATGTACAGCCTGAGGTTCTATGTGATAACTGCGACTGCCAAAGGGCGATCATCACATATAGCCAGAGTGCTAAAAAATCAGTTTTGCACTTGACCTCGCCACAACCAAACAGCACCGGGACTTGCATTTTTGGGGTTTGTTCACCGCATAACCCTACTTAAAGATTCCCAGCTCGGGGTGCATGTCAGGGAGGAAAACATAAAAAAATAAAATTTGGGTAGGGCGCAACAAAATGAACCTGCGCTCGGACCTGAAACCAGCACTTAGTCAACAAAGCTGTGAGCTGACCCACTACACCATGGGGGCCAACTCAGCAGCCTACCACAGTGCCACCCCACAAATCCCTCCCACCCTCACTGTGCATACTTGCTCCCACCCCCATGTGCATACCTGTAGCGTGATTGCTCCCACCACCTGCGTGACATTCCTGTAGTGACTTTCTGTCACTGCAAGTCATAACTCCACCCCATCCGGTCTTCATTGTAGCTGCCCAGTAGCCGTACTTGCGATGCCATGATTGAGTCACTCCTTTCGGGGTGGCTCAATCACAATCGCGTACATCACTTTATACCTAGCCAGATTACCATGGTGCATGAATTATTCTGTGTGCATTCCATTTTCTATCACTGCTGAATGACTGGAATGAAGAATTGTGATTCAGAACAAGCATTATTAAACAGTTGGTGGCTTAGAAATATTTCTCTGAAAGAGGAAACATTGAAAAGATACACTTCTAACACTTTCCCTTGAATTCATTTTGTATAATAGAAGGTGTACTCTCAAAAAGTTAAATTATATTCTGTTGAGCCCCTCCCCCACCACCACCATTGTTATGCTGGCTCCACTTGCAATGTGAACTGTGCTCACCCAGGTGAGATGCCTGAAGAGGGGACCAGACGCCCTTCCGTCCCTAGTGAAACAGGCATCTACTGGGATGTTCCGCCATCCTTACCCAGCAGGCCCTTCAGAGACCCAGGCTCACTCCATAACCTGAGTCATTCATACCATAAGACACAGGGCCACATCTGCAACATCAGTACAGCACTAGATATCAGTGAATTGCAGCAGAAAAAGGCAGCTTACCACATCCTGGGACATCACCATTCCCTGTAGTTCCTGGCTATGCCTTCTCAGGACAGTGCTCTGTTATATGAAATGAAGGAAGACTAAAAAGCACATTAAATAATATAGTATATTTAAAATTATTTATGATCATATATGAATACATCATATATTGTCAGTGTTTTACTTTTAGAGTCACTCAAAAAAAGTGATTCTGGAAATTAATTTTGGGTGGATAGAATTTGAATTCTATATTTCTATTTTCTTTTTGTTACTGTGCCAGACTTAAACAGAGAAATACAAATACCCTCACTGTGCACTGGTGGGTAGTCTGACCCCCACCCACTGACTGCTGCAGAGTTACAGACACCACAATGTGCTAAAGATAGCACCCTCCATTTGCACCATGCACCTTGGACTGTCCTATAAGTGTGCAACTGCCTCCTTTCATTCAGACGTTGGGAGGGGCATCTGAGAAGTGACTGAGCAGAGGTTGAATTAAAGTGATTTGTTTATATTTCTACTGGCTTATGAATAATCACCTCCCTAAAATTTCTAAACATTTCATTTTAAGATACAAAACCGTAACACAGTTTAGCAGGATAGTTCAGGCGGTCCTACAATCCAAATACTTGCAATGCTAAGCAGATGGGCTATTCATGCCAGTCTCAACACTATGCCCTATAATGGCATGCTTTTGGTGATGGTGGAAAGAGAAAGAGGTCTTGTGGAGAGCAATTATAGCCAGTGATCTTACAATTTTACAGTAATGTTAAAATAAAAGTTGAATCTGATAGTAAAATGCTGTAGGTGAATAATAAATAACATTAAAACTGACCACTTACCAAGGGTTTCAGTGGCAGCAGCTTCTCCCTCCTTCCTGGTCTCTGCTGTCCTGAACAGGGCCCTGCTCCCTGGCATCTTGGTTACCATGTGGTAACTGTCTGGGTCCCAGCAACACACTCATCAGTGAATCACTTTTTAAGTTGGGCGATGCTGTGTTCATCTCTTGTGGCCTTTTCATTCACTTCTGGATTTTCATCCAGACCTCTTCCTGGTCATGGATAGGAATGACACCAAATAATTTCTTGTGGTACCTTGACAAGAAGTTAAAAACAGCAATTTTTGTGGTGGATACATTTGGCTAAATTTGGGGCCTTTCTTTCCACTGCCTGACACTTCTGTAAATTAAAGACCCCCAAGAAACTTATAAAGCATGATTCAAAACAAATATATATAGATACACTAAACAGTATCTATCTATCTATTTGTCTGTCTGTCTGCCTGTCTGCCTGCTTGTCTGTCTATCTATCTATCTATCTATCTACAGTATCTATCTATCTATCTGTCTGTCATTTTCAGTCTCCAGTCTCCATCTCACACGGCAAACTCTCCCACTCTCACTACATCTTCCTCCTGCATACATACATACAGACAGGAAGCTTGTCAATGCATTTTTGTGAAAAAGGTGCAATTTCAAAATACACTGGAAATGTACTTTTTCTAAAATAAAGTGGCAATCTCAAATCAAAATGGTGCATTTTCACAAAATGCTTCTGGGGCTTTTGTTGAATTTTCTCATAAATTGTACAAAAGTGAAATCATCAAATTTGTGCAATTTCAAAAGACAATATAAATTTCATCCAGCATTAGTCGTGGACATCAGTGTGCACTAGCCCAACTTCTTGCAATATGCTTACTAACCACTAGAGGTCACTGACTAAATGACTTATGGAAGCACATGAATTTGCAGCACTCTTTCTGTGTAATGCCACCTGTTGACTCATTAACAGGCCTGTTACCCCTGTATATAATAATATATATGTTTAGTTTTTGGAAACAGTGGCACTAAGTGACATCAAGCATTACAACTAGTTGCAACTGAGGCCATTGTGTACAGATGTAATCTGCATATCATTGCACTGTGAGTTTTGATTTGTACATCTATCTGCATTGTTAAGGCACTTGTATTCCTGAAACTGCTTTATTGCCTGCACTGGCATGAACCAAACTTTGATTGTACCTCTATCTGTATTGTGTTGTCCCATCTCCTTTCCCCAGGACACATCTGGAAACAAGCATTTCTCTGCTCAGTATGTTCTTCCTGGTGAAACTTCTAAATACATAAAACTAAAAATAAAATCTTTAGTCATGATGGGGCGTGATGCTTGGCATCACTGTTGCCAGAGTGTTGGAGGGGCATTGCAGGGCATGATGTTAGTTCAGGTAAGGTGATTTGCCTAAAGTCCTCACGGTAGCTGCCGTGAATCAAGAAGCAGGGTTGGTGTTGCCAAAGGGCGGCCAGCCTAAAATAACAGCAAGTCCACAGAACAGCACTTGTGGCAAGAAAAGATCTAAACTTAATTCAAGTGTAAATGCAGATTTATTGTAGCATATCTCAAGCTGCTGGTACACCCCAGCACTGAGGCTTCTCAGCCTTAAGTTATGAGGCATGGCAGGGAGTTACACAAAACACTTAAATAGGCCCCATTAACTTAATGTAAGTCACTAAGTGAATACTTAATGACTCCTTATTGAGACAAATATATATATATATATATATATATTTTATATATATATATATATATATATATTTAGGAAATCAAAATGCATAAGGTCCATTTTATCAAAAACTTCAAAACATTTAGTCAGAAAGTCTTCAGCAGTACATGATCAATTAATTTGTTTTAACATTGTACAATTCTGCTACATACTAACATGCTAACATACTGAAATGGCAGCAGAATAGGCCTAATGGTCTTTCGTGTCTGCTCGTTTGGTCAGCCCCCACCCTGGAAGCTGACCTTGCTTCCCTCGCCTTCTCTGGCTTCTCCTTCCCAGTTCTGGATATTCTTGCTGCACTGGATTTTGCTTCCAGAACCCTTCCCTGTACCTGTCCCACCCCTCTTGAACCCTCTACTGTCTCTGCCTCCACCAATTCCCTGGGCAGCGCATTCCATGGCTCCACCACCCTCTCAGTGAAGTAGCACCTCCTCCTTTCTCCCTGAATCTTCTCCCCTCAGCTTCACCCATGCCCTCTAGTTGCCCTCCTCCTTCCTTGAAGCACCCTGAGTGCTCCTCCCCTATGTACCCCCTTCATGTACCTGAAGACCTCTAGCATGTCCCCGGTCCTTCTATCTTCCAATGTGTACATATTTAGCTCTTGAGCCTCTCCCCATAGGTCCAGTCCCCAAGCCCCAAATCATTTTAGTTGCCTTCCTCTGGACCCTCTCCAGGAGTTTAATGTCCCTCTTTAAGTGTGGCCTCCAAAACTGCATGCAGTACTTGAGGTGTGGCCTCACCAAGCAGTTATACAGAGGGGTATCACTTCCCTCCTTCTGGAGGTGATCCCCTAGCGATGCATCCCAGCATCCTGTTGGCCTTGGCTGCTGCCCTCCTACAAGTCTCCAAGTTGTTCATCTTGACATCCACCACCACCCCAGGTCCCTCTCAGCCATCGAGACTTGTAGCATTTCCCCAGGGTGTACACTTGGCCCGGTTTCTGGCCCCAGGTGCAGTACCTTGCATTTCCCTGCATTGAACCTCAGCTTCCACTTTCTAGACCATCTTTCCAGAGCCTCCAGGTCCCCTGTAGGACCATCCTCCCCTCCTCCCCATCCACCACCGCCCCAGTTTTGAGTCTTCCACAAAGAGAATCATCTCCTCCTGATACCTGTCCTTATGTCAGAGATGAGGCGTTGAACAGGAGGGGCTCAAGGACTGATCCCTGTGGGACCCGACTGATGACCCTCCTTGGGGATGAGACTATCCCGCCAACTTCGACCCTCTGGGTCCGGTTCTGGAGCCAGTTATCTATCCATCTAATCATCTGGTTCCCCACCCCATTTCCCCTAGCTTATCCAACAGGCCCTCATGAGGAACAGAGTCAAATGCCTTGCTGAAGTCTAGAAAGAGGGCGCCACTGGTCTACCCAGGTCCAAGGCACTCGTCACCCAGTCGTAGAACTCCACAAGGTTTGTCTGACACTATTTACATCCAAGATCTGATCAATCTGCAAAGAAAGACATAAAGTAAAACAGACAGAACAGGACTGGAGACAGCAGAAGCAAAGTATTGTTCCTAAAGATTTTCTGATGAAATTGTTTTGATGAAGTTTTTGATAAAATGGACCTTTTGCATTTTGATATCCTGTATACTATATATGTATGCTTGTTTCAGTAAGGAGTTACTAATTGTGTATTGATATGGTGATTGTCATCATGTTAATGGGGCAATTTAAGTGTTGTGTAACTCTCTGCCTGCTTCCCCGTGAGAAGGCTAGAACCGAAGCACTGGGGCAAGGACTAGCAGCTTGAGATGTGCTACAATTAATCTGCATTTGCACTTGAATTAAGTTTCTGCATCTTTCTCTTGTCATGAGTGCTGTTCCTGGGGCTTGAGGTGATTTGCCTGCCTGCAGTACAAGACATATTAATGTGATTAATAGTCATGGACCAAAGTTCTGTAAAGAGGGAGGGTATGGTTATGTTAATGAAAAAGAACATCAAGGAAATTTGAAGTATAGGATGGGGAGGTAGCTAGTGCAGGGTTTGCCAGTGGCATGTATTAGATGCATGGGTTCACCAAGGAAGGGCAGCTGGCCTGCATAGCAAAAGAATAGTAAGCAACCAGCTGGAGCAAGAAAGCACAGAGGAACAATGCTCACTTGAAAACAGGACATATGAGAACCATGCCCTGCAAAATTGACTGGTCTGAGCACTAAATACACCTGTAAGTCCAGAACTTCAAGGAACTGACAGGACCTGATGAGAAAAAAATCAATCAGAAACCAAGAAGGAGAAATTATCACTATTTCTAATGGTTGGGTCCCATAGGATAAAGAGTAGGTGGCTCTCTTTGAAGTGATCTTGTATGTGAAAACGAGGAGAAATTAGTGTGACTGGTAGGTCCACTAAGTCCATCTGGTCAAGCTCAGAGAAAAAAGCAGGAGGGACAAAATAGTCATCCAGAAAGGAACTACAGGACTGAAAACAGCTCAGCACAGCTAAATGGATTCAGTGGTGACAAGTGCTTTGTGAACATTAAATTCTGCAAGTGGAATTCTAGAGCCATTGCCTAGTATGCATCAATGAATTTTGAGCACATTTAGGCGATTAGTAATTTCTAATGTTGCACTGATAGATCTGTACCTACTAAACCATATTATCCAGCTTTGTAAGATACCAGGACCTATTAATTTTGGGTGTACTTACCAAATTTTAGATGTATACATGTAACAGCAGTGGAGCTAGAAGTATCCAAATATTCTGAAAATATTCACACAATTTAATAAATAATTAAAAGTTAAATTATTAGCTCCTGAATTTATGTAAAAACTATCTCTTATATAGCAGTTTCTAAGATGCTTCCAAGAAAGTATTCAAATAAATGTTTAATTATCTAACTTCAGAGGTGGCTAACTTTCAAGCACGGAATAACTTCAGAAATGTTCAAATAAATTACAAATTGCCAGAATCTGAGCTCATGTAAATTCACGCTCATCATCTAAATGTCATGACATGATACTTGGAACTTTTATCTACTCTTCCAAAGAATCAGCATACCAAATTGCAGGTCTCTAGCTGCAAGAATGACTGATTATAACCAACAAAAGAATTTCAGAAAATTCTGTGGAATTTCACAAACATTCTACAAAAAGCAGAATTTGCTAATTTCACCCAGCTCTTTGAGCATCAGATGTCCAGTCTGTGTATGTAGACTTCTACTGGCACCAAAATTCTACACCCAAATATTGACATACACTACCCTTGAAACCATGAAGCATTTTAAATGAGCAGTCATGAGTGCATTCTTGATACCATCACATCATAACATGGGAGCATGCAGTACCATATCAAGACTGTGCCATGGAAAACAGATCTTCTAGGAGGATATGCCCCCACCACTCACTAAACCTCTAAGGGTTGAAGGCCCTGGTATTCCAGTGTCTATCTCTCTGTGGTACATGTTCCAAAGCTCCTGGGCAAGTCTAGTGGATCCTCAACTAATCCAACTGAGGTAACAAATCCTGCTGATCCAATGGTTTCCACCCCTGACTTCAGCATCCTCCTCTACCTGGTGGTCTGGTGGTGCCCACATCAACATGGCCAGATATCCAGGCCATTGGGGACTGGTTGCAAGCAGGTGCAGCACTACATCTCTGTTACTGCCTGTTTTAGCAGGCTGTACATACAATGATTCTGTTGTAACTGCATTCCTCCAGTCCTGTAGAGGCTACCATGTGTTCATAACTCTATTGGCAATTTGCATTACGGCCCCTTTTCCCTTTTCACAGTATTTGCAAATGCTTTTGTGGCATATGAGATGGGGTTCCAACCCTACTGAACATTTTCAATGGGTCCCTATGTAATTCCAATGGCAGCCCATGTGGCTAATAAAAAGGATCTCTTTTTATTTCTAAATGCTATGTACAAGGTCTTGGTAGCCAAGGCATTACATACAGTATTTTATAGGGCATTTGTAAGTTATGTCTGCACACAAACATCTTTCAAAATACAGAGTTACTCTGTGGTCACATAAAAGTGTGGATTTGACTACAGACTATGGATTTGAAATTTTACAAAGCAGTCCCAGTTGTTCTTGTTTGGATGCAGAGTGTATAGCTCTTTCCTTTTGACTCCAAGTTCCAGGATCTCCTGTGGTTAAGCAGTACTGCTTTAATGACATTCATCCATCTTGATTTAAAAAAAAATAAAAAAACTTTTAGTTAGTGAATTTCTCATAAGCAGCCTAATACATACAATAACTGTATGTCTCATTAAAAAATAAATTTACAAAACTATCTGAAAATCTGGCTTGTTTTCAATTCAGATACTGAATCTATCTAAACAATTCAAACTCTAAACTGTAAGTCAGTTTTCATCAGCACTCTTTTCACTATAATTCAACCCAGGCAGTTCGGTAGGCATCAGAGAGTATGCTATCATAGCCATTACAGAATGACAGTATCAGACATTCCTCTATTAAGTCCAGGAGCATCTTCTTCACTCATTTGAACAGCAGTTTGTGGCCTGTTGATTGTCAACCAATATTAGAAATCTGTGCAGAGAACAGTATGCAAACAAAGACAAGACGAGTGGATGCTTGTCAAAATACATTTGCATTTGAAAGATTTACCTTGGGGTTAAAATAAAATGGTATAAAATAAACTGTTAATATTATGCTGAATTCTTCAAACTCAGTCTGACTTTGAGCACACAGATAAGTAATCGAAATTTCAGTATGGAGCTGAACTCAATTTAAGATATGGTTGAACTAAGCTGTAACTTTTATGGGATTTGGAGAGTCTAACTCAAGATAATTCTGCTGCCACTTTGTGATCAGTTGACAGTTGTGACTCATTATGACAGTAGGCCATGTCATGAATATGACATGAGAGAGACTCACACAATTGGTTTTCTCTCTCAGTGTTTTCAGGTTAAATACAACTGCATTACAAGTTAGGGATGACTGGTTCATTATATACAGTTCTGTATATTTCTTTGGAACATCCACCATGTCGCTGATAACCTGCTAAAACATCTCTTTAGACCTACTGCATTGTGTGGTTCCAAACATTTTTTCAGAACATGTATACCTTCAGATAATAGTCCATAGTGATTTATTTATTTATTTATTTATTTATTTACTATAGTCCACTGAATTCACTTCTCTTGTTTAGGGAAAGGGAAATTGTTTAACCAGGAAAGGTACACTAAGCCAACGCATGTTTCCAGGTGCAACCTGGGAGCACATTGAAGTTAAGTGACTTGCTCATCACATAGAATGCAAGTGGGGGCTGGTGGGATTCAAACCCAGGTCTGCGGGTCTGCAGCTCCATATTTTTAATCACTACACTATGCTGCCTCAAAGTATACCATTATATTTAAGGGAAGAACACTGTTTTATCTGTTAGTTTATAATTAAGATGGGTTAAAAATTTGTAATAATGTGCTACAAGGATGTCCACTTTTTCCCCTAAAAAGAATGTTGTCTGTTCCATGGACTGCTGCACTGAATTCTGTGATATGAGTAATCAGATGTATCATTAGCACCACCTCAAAGAAGTTAATGCTTCCAGAGCCTGTCTCTCTCTCTCACACATGAGGATTCATTATACCACTATGGCATAAACCTATCAGAAATGCATTCAGTACCTAGAGATACAAGCCCCACAGGAAGTCAACATCTTTTGAGACCTCTAAAGCCAACAATAAAGAAAGAAAGATAAAGTGTTTGTCTATTATGTGCCCAGTTTTCTGTAATTTAGTATGTTTTCATGTCTTTATACAAAACAAACTACAGAAAGTAGCTACAGGATTTTTTTAACAGCAGCATTATTGATAGACTGTTGCCAATTTTTCAGGGATCATTAGCAAATCATTTATGGTAATTTTGATAAATTTTAATAATATCTCCTCATTTCTAATTAGTCAGTAGATGATCTTTCTCCTGAAGAGATGATAAAGCGAGCTTTATTCCACCTAATTTGAGCTGTTCAGAGTAAAGGCATCAATATAATTTTGCAGAGCACTGCAGCAGCGGTAGAGAGATCCAACAAACAGATGAAGATTTTCTGCTTTTGAGCAACTACTGTACAGTAGGTGCTGAAGGTTTCCTTGCAATGTGAGTTTTTAATGGCAAGCTTTGTGAACCCCCAAAACCTACTTAATTAAAACCACCAAGACACTTGCAAGACTGGAAAAGGAAAATGAAAGGTTTTTTTCCTTTGGAATTTGTGCTGTGGGGGTGTCACCAATCTTGTTCAGATGGTCAGCCCTCTACTCCCAAAGTGCCAACCTCTGAGCGTATGATTTGTGTACAGTGAACAGACAATGTAACCCTCTTGTCTGTTTTGTGGGTTCAAGTCACCTTAGTCTCAAGTTCTGGAGGATTCAAACTGATAACCTCTTGTTAGCGTGCCAGTTATCAGGATCAGATAATTTTGTCTTTGGGGGCCAGATATCTTTGCCTATGAGCACCGACCAGGTCTTTCAAATTAACCCTTAGAAGTCTATGAAAGACTTTTGAGAACTCTATCCATTTCCCAGTTTGGTATACAATAAGCCCATACACAGTGTACTTATAACCTTTAAAAGCTCCACTAAAAAGAATTGTCAAGGCACTCCAGCAGTTTCATTTGTAAAAAATATCTTTACTTTAAAAATATCAAAACAGAATAATAATTACAGAACAAATATATATATCCCAACACATACAGCCTTAAAACAAACAGGAAAAATTACAGTTCCTACAATACATACATTTAGACTGGTCTAATCTTATTCTCTTTCAGTGCTGTGATGATTCTCCCTCAGTCAGATAAATATTCTTTTGTGTTAGTCAGAAATATTTTCTTGCATGTCTCTGTCAGGTTCTTTCAGCACTTAAACACACTTCTGAGACAGCCTTCTCATGAGGTCACTAACTCCGCCTTGGTGTATCAAACTCTATATTTACAATACAGGGTCTCCAAATAAAATATTTAAAAAACATATGAGATGACCTCACTGACTTTCCTCTCCACAGGTTAACTGGTCAGAACTGGTTTTGTTCTGCTACACATACATCTAAAAGTTTCTTTGATCTAAGTCACTGTATTCAAAGCAAAGTGTACTGGCCTCTTTAATCCCATCTGGACCTTGGAATCTACACCTCAGGTCTTTCTGATGTAATTTAAGGGTTCCCAGGAATGTATTTTGGACCTTATAAATCCGTCTGGCTCAGACATCAAACCTCTTCAATATCCATTCTAGCCTCTTTCCGATACTCCTCCTCACAAGTCCTTCCTGGCAAATATGCAAGTCACAGGATCTCCCTGAGGGCATTATGAATGACTAATCTTACTTCCTGGAATGAAAGCAAATTGACAAGGTAATGTACCCCAGATCTCTGAAGTTTAAAATATCTCCTGTCCTTTGAACTTATCCATGGGGCCTGGATGTGTCAGTTCCAGTAAGACAGCCTTTTCCTTGATCTGACCCTTCCTTCACATATTTTATATATATAACAAAAATTAATACAGCACTCAAGCACTCAGAGCGGGCTGTCTATGTTACACTCCTCCCACCTAGACTGAATTTGGGGATCCATCCCTAAATGGGATGAGCTTCGAAATCAGTTTACTCCTCATAGACCCTAGACAGTCCATCTGAGTTCTTATTTTGGCTCCGGCCCTATGCACGATTTTCAAATCATACCTTGTAAAGCAAGATTCCATCTGAGCAGTCTGCCATTGTTTTCCCCATCTGTGACAACCAAACCAGGGGTTGTCGTCAGTCTGACCACAAAAGGCTGCCCATACAAGTATGACTCCAATTTCTTTAGGGCCCACACTGGGCAAGACACTCCTTTTCCACCGTGGAGTATGCTTGTTCCCTGGGGAGCAGCTTTGCTCAGGTAGGCTATCGGGTGGTCCCTTCCTTCCTGGATGTCTGGCTTAGTACTGCTCCAATACCCACATCTGAGGCATCCATCTGAACTATAAAAGTTTTCTATAGTCTTGACTTGTCAAAACAAGAGCACTGCACAGTGCCTCCTTCCAGTTTGTTAAAGGCTTCCTCACAGTCTGGATCCCAGGTAATTTTCCTTGGCATTTTTTTCTTTGTCAGGTCAGATAGGGGAGCAGCCAAGGCACTGTAATTAGGTACAAACTTTCTGTAGCCCTGCTGTCCCAAGAAAACTCCTGACCTGCTTCTGGGTTTCTGGTCTGGGCCATGCCTTTATTACCTCTATTTTTATCTGGTTAGGATGGAACTGTCCCAGGCCTACCACATGCCCATAGTATACCACTTCTCCATGGCCACCTGGCACTTCTCGGCTTTGACAGTGAGCCCGGCCTCTGTATTCTGCCCAGCAGTTCCCTAAGGTGTGACAGGTGTTCCTCCTAGTTGGTACTGAAAATGGCAGTGTCATCCAGGTATGCCGCAGCATACTCCTCAGCACACATTTAACACCTGATTCACCAACCTTGGAAAGTGGCCAGGGTGTTCTTCATTCTGAAAGGCATTACTTTGAACTCAAATAAGCCTATTGGTGTGATGAAGGCCAACCTCTCCCTAACTCTGTCCATCAACTCTACCTGCCAATACCCTTTGTCAGGCCAATGGTCATAAGTAGGTCGCCTAACTTGTCCAGGAGTTCGTCCATCTGGGGCATTGGGTGGGCATCTGACTACATGACTGCATTCAGTCCATGATAGTCTACACAGAAATGAGTCGAGCCATCTGGCTTGGGTACAAGGACTACGGGTGAGGCCCACAGGCTGTGGGATCTCTGGATTACCCTAAATCCAGCATCTCCTCCACTTCCTCCTAATGTCCTTTTAAACAGCCTCTGACACCCAATATGCTGTCTGCCATATGGGTGTCTGTGTCCTATCTGCATCATGCTGTGTACTAAGGGGTTAGTCCAGGCTTGGTGCTAAACAAGGGGCAAGTCTGCTAAAACCTCCCTCACTTTCTAGATCTGGTCCGGGATCAGCTGGGGAGACAATTTACTGCCTCCACAGAGGAGTCCCACTTACTGTCTTCCAACAAGTCCAGAAGGGTCTCCTTCATCTGTCCCTCCCCATCACTACACACTACGAACACCATGTCAGCCCTATTTGCATAGGCTTTATCATGTTGACATGGTACATCCTTTCTGTCTGTCTATGGTCAGGTAACTCCACAATGTAGTTCGTCATTTACCTTCCTAACCACTTTATACGGCCCTGCCCACTCAGCTTGCAGCTTGTCTTTCCAGACTGGAATAAGGACCATGGCTTCCTGACCCATCACGTCACAGTGAGTTCTGACTCTGCAGTCGTACCATACTTTTTGTTTCTGCTGAGCAGCTGCCAGGTTGCTCTGGGCTGTCCCATAAGCTTCTCAGCCTTTCCCTAAACTTGGGACATAATCCACAATAGGAGTTCCCTGGGTGGCGTGCTTGCCTTCCCAGTCCTCCCGGATCAAGTCTAGGGGCCCATGTGCCGGTGTCCATACAAGAGCTCAAAGGGGAAAATCCTGCCGACTCTTGGGGCACCTCCCTGTATCTGAACAACAGGTGGGGAAGGTATTCTCCCAGTCCCTCCCATGCTGTTCAGCAAACACCCGGAGCATTGACTTTAGGGTACCATTGAAGTGTTCCACAAGCCCATTGGCTTGTGGGGATACTGTATCGTGCATCTCTGCACCACCACACTTCTTCCATAAACATTTCATTAGGTCCGACATGAAGGAACCCCGATCGGTGATTCCTCCTGCAGAAACCCAACATGGGAGAAAATCCCAAGCAAGGCATCTGCCACTTTGTCTGTCCTCAGTGAGGAAAGGCGACTGCCTCTGGGTACTGGTGGCATAATCCACCACAATCAGGATGAATTTATTCCCTGAGGAGCTGGGGATATTTAAAGGCCCCCGATATCCATTCCCACCCTGTGGAATGATTCCTCCACTATGGGCATGGGGATCAGGGTGGCTTGGGTTTTCTTGCCCACCTTCCCTATTTCTTGGCATCAGTGACAACAAGACCTGCAATACTCCTTCACCTGCTGGGTGAAGTTAAAGTAGAAATTCTGGGCCAACAGCTGCATGAGTTCATGTGATTCCAGATGACCAGATAACGGAATATCATGGGCAACCTTGAGCAACAGCTCACGATATCCCTGAGGGCGACAAGCTGCCTGCCTAGCATTCCTTCCTCTGACTGTACTGCCTGTGTATACATAAGTCCATTTTACCAATAAACCCTATGTCTGCCATCACCTCCTCTGCACCATCCGAGTCTGCCCAAGTCCTCAGCTTCTCTAAACTAGGGTCACTTCTCTGAGCAGCTGCAGACCCCTCACACCTTCCCAAGGCATGGGACAGGTCCTCTTCAGTTGCTAAACTAGGGTCCCTAGCACTAGCTTCAGGGCTGTCAGGATCACTGTCAATCCCTACCCTCTGACAAGGGTCACCCTCCCTCTTCAGAGTAACCCTCTGTAGCTATGTGGTTATTTGCTACTGGGGAAATTTCTACCCTTTTATCAGTATCTCCTCTGGAGACACAGGCTGGGGACCAGCCTCTCAGTATCTTCCCCAATGGCTTCTGGGGGGCTCAGGGAACTACAATTTTCCTGGCTGCTTGGCCACGGGCAACTGCACATATCACCCCTGCTGGAGATTGTTACCCAGGATCACATCCACTGCTAATGTGGTAGCTACAGCCACCTGTTGCACGGTTCCTCCTGTTTCACCCCAGTCCAGGAGAACAATGACCAATCACAATGTTTTCTCTACACCCACAAAGTCCTGTACAGTCACGTATTTATTGGGTATAAGCTGACCAGGCTGTACCAGATCCCTTTACCAATGTCAGGGATGCCCCTGTGTCCCTTAACCCCTGTGTCTGTATGCCATTTACCATGACTGGGTGCATGTGTTCCCTCAAGTTCACTGGCATGCTCCAGGGACACACAAACAAAGCTCTTCCTTTCTGGTACTACTTTGAGTATTATTGCTTGCCCTTCTTGGACACTGTCTGGCAATGTGCCCAGTTTCTTTACATAACCAACAAACATTTCTTACTTCAGAGAAATCTTTTCTTTGAAACCTGGGGCTAACTGGTTTCAGTGGAGGCAGTGTGGGTTTTAGCTGCCCTGAAGGCGCTTTTCCTTTCTGCACTGCCACACTCACCCCATTCTCTCTCAGAGCAGGTCTGCTCTTGGCATAGTGGTCCGAGAGTTCAGCAGCCTCTTGCACTGTTTTGGATCTTGGTCCTCTAGCCAGGTTTTAACTGTTTTGATCATGCCCAATAAAACTGTTCTAATAAAATCACATTTTCAGTTGTATCAACAGTGTTTGCCTTAATTCCTTCCCACCAACATTTTAAAAACTGACTTGTTTCATGGCTAGCTTTTCATAGTTCATATCAGGGCTTCTTCTGAGCTACAGAATTTAGCTCTCTATGATTCAGCAGTTAATTCAAACTTTTTAGTAGTGCTGCTTTTAACTTCTGTAATCATCACTGTCTTTATTGTCCATGTGACCCAATGCATCCCAAGCTTTTCCGTAAGTAATAGAGATAACTTGAAGCTCCAGGACTCTCTAGGAATTTTAGCCTGAATACAAACTTTTTCAAAAGAATTTAAAAGGTGTCTATATCCTTCCGTCCTTAAACTCAGCTATTAATTTAGAGTTCAATATGTAACCCAGTCCTCCAGTCCCAGTTAAACCCAAAGCCACTTACCTGCCCTGGTGTCGCTGGTTGGGTTGTAGCTTCTCCAGCTCATGTTGCCACTGGCACTCCTCTCTCTCCTCCTCTCCTCTGCAGCTCTATGTTCTCACTCTCTCTTCTCCTCTGCCGCTCACTGGCGCTCACATTCCTCATGGACTGCCTCCCTCTGTTGTCGCTCTGCCTCACAGTCTGCCTCCCTCTGTTGTTGCTCTGCCTCTAGTTCTATCCTCCGCAACTCAATTTGCAGCTTGAGTACCTCTGGACTTAGGATACTGGTGACCTTCCCTGCTGCTGTGGCCTTCACTGACAGTGGCCCTGCTGTCCACCTCATCAGCTCAGGACCCCTCACTGGCCACTAGTTCTGCCACACTTGAGGTCTGGTCCCTTTCAGTCATGGTTGGTGACTCGCTACTCTGGGTATCTGCTACCATCAGGTCCTCTATGAGGTTCTGCTTACTGGCTTTCACCCCAAATGGGACTCCCTATCCCCGCAGACAATTGCTTTAAGAAATCTACAGTGTACTTGCTGTAGTCAGAAGACATTTTCTTCTTCTCTCACTACTAATACTATACAGACTGGCACTTCAGAAAAAAAAAAAGAAATGGGTGGGAACTTAACTGTAAGTCAAGGGATATAGTTCTGTTTTCTTTTGAAATAAAACACTGCCTTTCTTTTTCCAGGTGGGCTAAACAGTTTTAAGCTACACGCTGAACAATGAAGCTTACACCACCAAACTTTTTATGCCCCGCTGCCAACCAATCTGTCACCAATCTCGCTCAGCGAGTCAGCCTCTACTCCCAAAGTGCCAACCTCTGAGTGTATGATTTGTGTACAGTGAACAGACCACGTAACCCTCTTGTCTGTTTGTGGGTTCAAGTCACCTTAGTCTCAAGTTCTGGAGGATTCAAACTGATAACCTCTTGTTAGCGTACCCAATTATCAGGCTCAGATAATTCTGTCTTCTGGAGGCCAGATATCTTTGCCTCACGGCACCCAACCAGGTCTTTCAAATGAACCCTTAGAAGTCTATGCAAGACTTTTTGAGAACTCTATCCATTTCCCAGCATGGTATACAATAAGTGCATACACAGTGTACTTTAACCTTTAAAAGCTGCACTTAAAATAAAAAGAATTGTCAAGGCACTCCAGCAGTTTCATTTGTAAAAAATATCTTTACTTTAAAAATATCAAAACAGAATAATAATTACAGAACAAATAATCCCATCTGGACCTTGGAATCCACCTCAGGTCTTTTGATGTAATTCAAGGGTTCCCCAGGAATGTATTTTGGACCTTACAAATCCATCTGGGTCCTCCTGGTTCAGACATTAAACCTCTTCAATGTCCATTCTGGCCTCTCTCCGACACTTCTCCCCACAAGTCCTTCCTGGCAAATATGCAAGTCAAAGGATCTCCCTAAGAGCATTATGAATGGCTAATCTTATTTCCTGGGATGAAAGCAAATTGACAAGTAATTGCACCCAGATCTCTGCAGTTTAAAATACCTCCTGTCCTTTGAACTTGTCCCTGGGGGTCTGGATGTTCAGTTCAGTAAGACAGCCTTTTCTTTGAACTGACCCTTCCCTTCACATATTTTACATGTAATAACAAAAATTAATACAGCACTCAAGCACTCAGAGCTGGCTGTCTACGTCACAGGGGCACATCCCTGGGAGCCAAGTGATATTTACAAGCATTTCTTCCTCTTCTTAGATGCAGTATTTTCCAACTCAGAGTATCTCATAGGTCCGGTCTTAGATGGTAAATTCAGTACTACTCTCTCTCTCTCTCTCTCTCTCTCTCTCTCTCTCTCTCTCTCTCTCTCTCTCTATATATATATATATATATATATATATATATATATATATATATATTTTTATTTGATCTTTTTGATTTGTTTGGTGCAGGAAATTACAATAGGCAGTAAATGCCTATGTTTTCAAACATGACCCGATATTACATAATGCACAATTCATGAAGTACAAATAGCATATTATAAAGGAAATATAGTATGTATATCAAATTAATAATTGCAGGGAAACTAAACAATGTTGTTAACAAACTGGTCTAAGGATGGCCAAACTGGTTGGGATTCGATCTAGACCCCCACCTGACACAGACTAGCTGTCCAGCTTGCCTTGGATCATCTTTGTCTCATTTGTGAAGATTCAGGCATAGTAGTATAATAATTATAGGTAGAAGTGAGCATTATGTTTTCAAAGTTTTCTTTGAGGCATCAACAACTCCTAAAGGAGATAGGAAATTATTTTACATACTTAACTGCCTTCATCTTCCTTTCCATCTCAGTTATGTATTCTGATATGCTTTGACCAATTTCTGATAAATAAATAATCTAGTTTTGGGTGCCCTCAGACCTACATAGAGTTCAACTCTCCTCACCAGTCATTGCTCTTTCTTTCATATTTCTAAGACATTCTATGACATCAGTAACACCATTCCATGCTATTCATCTGAATGGCCTGGAATGTTGTTATTGATATCATAGAATGTTCAGCCAATATGAAACTAGAGGGCTGCAACTGCTGAGGAGACCATGGTTCAGGTTAGTACAAAGGCAACAAATTAGATTATTCATTTAACAAAAGGTCAAAAACATATCAGAATATTGGTGGACACTAAAAGGACGACTGGAGGGCATCTAGAAGTGTAAGGACTGTTTTCTATCACCTTCAATTACATTTAAAAAATAAACTATGACTACCAGTTTGGCAGACAAATGCATTTCCACAGCTTGTGCTGTTTTGGTCCATGCAGCAATAAAGTTAAAGAAATTTGTCAAAACTGGCGCTGCAGATGTGAAATTGCATGATTTGGACACAGCTGTTTCAGTTAAGAATATACGTTAAATTTACCATGTTCCACTTTTCATGAATTGCAAAATGAGCAAAATTCACATGGATGTTTATTTAAGTACTAATCTGTATGCTTGCATCCCTGTTTAGAATAATGACATTCAGGAGCTCTTTCAGACATCTGGATAAAACCTTAGCACTGTAATCTGTCTGGTCCTGCACATGTTGCTTTACCTATCCTTGGTAGCAGAGGCATGTATTTAATAGCAACAGGTTAGAGACATTACATGTAATGGCATTATTCGGTGCTCCTAAAAGCCATCAACCAAATTTTAAGCCTGGTTTAATTAACATATGTACAATGAAAATTAGAGACTCAGGTCTGGATTTTATGGGAAGAGGAGTGGTGGTGGTCAGTGGAGGTTTTAGAGGTCTCAATCTTTTAACAAACACAGCCAACAACTGCCTATATCCTACATTCAAATTCATTTTAAGGCACAGCCTAGTAGGAAGAACAAATGTACCAGGAACATTCTTATGGCCATCACGCTTCTTGAGCCAATTCTCACCTCCTTTCATTTCCAAGACATCATCACACCGACGCCAAAACAAATTTTAATCAGCTAACTCCTATTTCTTTTTCCCTTGTATTATCTGTTCTGACATATTTTTCTGATGCATGCCTGAGCAGTGTGCTCTTGGGCATGACAGGAGGATTGAAGCCACAGTCGTTAAAACCCAGCAATCGGAGTTTTAGATGTTGATTCTGACAGACAGCACTCGCGACAGCCTAGATGCTGTCAACCTCTTTGTTTGATCAAGTTGCAAAAGTGCCTGCAAAAATGTGCTTTTATGTCAGAAAGTGCATTATGATGAATCTGTTCACACATAGAGCGTGGCCAGAAGAAAATGTAGAGTTTACCCATTTGTTTTGGGAGAGCATATAAAGACACTGTAGGCTGATATTGGCAACTGTTAGTTGTATACTGAAACAATTGCACAAAGACATCTCTGCATTGTGTACAAAAAGCTGGACAAGTTCTCTTTTAAATCCTAAAAGAATGGGTCAAAGATACAACTGAATGAATACCCTGTAGCTATTATTACTAGAATCATTAAGTCCAGAAGTCTGATTACATTCTGGATATGACTAATGTTACTTTGGTCTCAATAAACCAAATACACTAAAACTGACATTAGTAGTATTTATTATTTGAAAACATTTTAATGAATTGTGCTACTATTCTGCCTTCATAGTTTGTAAATGATAAGGCCAGCATTCTAGCTATTGCTTATACTACTCATTAACAATACTAATTTATGAGAGAAGAGGAGAAAGAAAGAGAGAGAGGTGTGCATGCTCTATACTATTGAGTTTTCTAGTTCCTCTTTGAGTCCTCCATTTCTGGTTATGACCACAAATTGCAAATACATTGATAGAGGATTATCTACTCCATTTACTCCTTGCTGGATGGCAGGAGACTCTGGATGTGTTCAGCATCTGCTTCAAGTAAAAAAAGTAAACAATGACCGTTGGTTTTATCTGGCTAGCAGGATAAATTAATGATTTTTTTATTAATATGGCACCCTTCAGCACAACATCTGATGTGCCTTACATTTCAAACAAAACATATGAAACAATATCAAACAAAACCAACTTAAATATCTACCAATAAATATAAGGATAATACAACTGACATACACTACAGTCACACTTTGTGGTATTTTAAAACAGGATGAAACTAAAAGCTTGTGTACAAACAAGGGCCTTAAGATTACCCATAAACATGGACAAGAAGGAGATTTGATGCACATGACCAAGGGATCATGTCTATTCCTCAGATTATATGCTGCTATAGCACTTTCTGCAATTACTGTAGTAAATGTAATGTTCATGTTGCACTGCATGTCTCTGTAATTAATGCACATATGGTTAACAGTAATGGGGTGAAGGATAACATCCACAGCCCAACAGTTAAACAGATTCAGGACAGGGAAGAACTATATCATTGAGGAAGTTAGACAAGTTAAGGACAGGATGATGACATCTGCTGTGGGTATACAATACTGTACCTCATTTGTCATTTTCATGTTTGCTTGCGTGCATGCACAAAGAACATTATCTGGCAGCTTAGGAGAGAAGCAGGTTGTGGAGGTGCGGCACTGTGGCGCTAATGCCAGCACTACATTTGCAGGCTTGAAGTGCTCAACAAATGCAGGCCCAGTGTTCTGATGACACTGGTTCTACAGACATGCCGCCAACTTGTAACGATTTGGCCGCTGCAATCAGGGGCCACCTCATCATTGCAGCATTAGCCATTCCGCTGCAATGAGGGAGCGACCCATCATTGCAGGATGGCACCTTGCCTGGTGTAACATTTCAGGAACCCGCACCTCAGAGACCCATGAAAGCCGATGGGGTGCCTAATCCCTTGTCGGCATGCCCTGACCCAGTTCATTTGCCAACGGGGACATTCACCCCCATCGGGTATAATGTTCCCCCAAATCTGTTAGGTATCAAGGGGGGTGCTAACCCTCGGATCATGCCCCCCAACACTCAGTATGTGCTGATGGGGTGCCCAATCCCCATTGGCTACAGCCCTCCCCCAAAAAACACTCAGGTGGCATACTGGGAGCCCACTTCAGCTGCCAAAGTCCCTGTAAGACATAAAACCTTCCCGTGACATTATTAGATTTTTTTAAACCTGTAAACTAGAAAACAGTCCTTGTTGATTCTGGTGGCACCTCCCCAACCTGTGCCCACCCACTGTGCAGTCCACCTCCTCAAACCTCCTCACCCCATACTTACCTCCAGAGTCCAGCTCAACAGTCTTCAGTGGACCACAAACTGAAGAAATACCAGTCCTGTATAATGGCATAAATGGGTTTTTCAACTTATGTGGATATCTCGTGTATTTTGGGACTTTTGGCACCAAATTTTCAACATGGGAGTTATTGAGACTCCTCCTCACGAATTCAGTTACTGTCATGGATTATTCAGTCCTGAAAGATGATTTTGCAGTCACTGTGTGGAATCAACTTTCAGAACCGATTAACAAAACAACGGTGCCACTGTTCATGAGGTGGACTCTCAAAATCTATGTTGCAGATTTGATGAAAATATCCAAACAAGCATTTGTCAATGCTAAATGTTTGCTTGCTGGCATTGGCACTGGTAGTGTAGGAGTAAGAGAGTTGCATAATAGGAATGGAAGTGAAGTACTGAACTGAAGCCAACCCCACCACCACCCTGCAGAGACTGACAGGCATTGGGGTGTGCCTTTGAGTCGTCAGGCATAATGCCCACACCATTTACCACACCCTACCCTGCAGACACCGACAAGTGTCACAGTGTGCCTTGGGGTCTTTGGGCTTTATGCTCACTCCATTCCATAAATATGGTGAGATGGGTGCAGTATAGGAGAATGGGGCGAAGAGTCCAAGTGCGCCTTGATGCTTGTCACTGGCTGCAGGGTGTGGGTGGGGTGGAATGGCATGAGCATTACAGGCGACAATCCCAAGCCACACCCTGATGCCTGTCAGTCTTACAGGGTGGGTGTTATGCTTGGAAACCCTAACACCCCAGGCGTTTGTTGGTATTTTCATTCCAAATTTTTAACATGAGTTTTGTGACCCCACCTCATGAACAGTGGCAATATCAGTTTGTTAGCCAAAACTGATTTTGCACAGCGACTAGTCATTTGGCACCACAGGTGCAAAACACATTTCGAACAGGATGTGAAAATGACAGCTGTACTGTTCATGGGGAGGTGTAAAAATGGCAATGTTGAAAATCTGAAGTGAAAATAAAAAAAACTGGTGAAGTCACAAGTGTGCATAGAAACTGTGCAACACACACCTGTAATGTAATTAGTTTGGGGATTTTTACAGCAGATTGTCAACACAGGCATTTTGGGACCTCCACTTATGAACAATGTCACTGTGATTTTCTTAATCTGTCCCAAACACTGATTTCCTACAACGACCACGCATTTCTGTGCCATAAGTGCGAAAACACATTTCAGCCAGGGTGTGAAAATGACAGCTATACTGTTCATAAGGAGGTGGAAAATGCCAGCATTGAAAATCTGGACAGAAAATATTACAACTGTGAACCTACGGTGCGTGGAAACTGTGCAATGCACGCTCATAACACAGTTACTTATGAAACCCTGTCACCAGATTTCAACATAGCCATTTTAATCCTCTGCTCATGAACAGTGTCACTGTGATTTTCTTAATCTGTCCCAAACATTGATTTCACACACTGACTGCACCATTGTCGCTATATGCTGAAAGCACATTTTGGGCAAGATGTGAAAATGACAGCTGTACTGCTCATAAAGAGGTGTGGTAAAATGGCAATGTTGTAAATCTGGAGTGAAAATAGTAAAATTCTCAAAGTTAAAAGCGTCGCGTAGAAACTGCGCAATGCATGCTCATGAAACAGTCATTTTGAATTTTTTCACCAAATTTTCAACATAGGGTTTTGGGGCCTACCTCATAAACTGTGACACTGTTGTTTCATTATTCAGTCCCGAAGGTGGTTCCATGCAGTGACTGCAAAATCATTTTTCGGGACTGAATAACAAAATGACAGTGGAAAGTTCATGAGGTGAGGTTCAAGAAACCCATGTTGGTGATGTGAAAAAATCCTAAATGGCCAAGATATGCACAAAGTTGAAAAAACACCATTTATGTCATTATACAGCTTACTGGCATTTCTTCAGTTCATGTCGGCTTTGAAGAGTGCAGACATGTTCCTGGTCCACGAAGATCATTGCACCAGCCCTGGATGTAAAGTATGGGGTGAGGGGTGTGGGAGGTGGGGTATGCAGATGGTGGGTGTGGGTGGGATTGAGGGACAAGAGAGTCAATGAGGGCCATTTCTTTTGTTCTATTTTTTTTTTTTTTTTTAAGATGATGGGACTTTTGCCACTCTGGGGTGGGCTCCCAACATGGCACCTGCAAGTTTGTTGGGGCGGGGTAGTGGAGCCAACAGGGAGTTGGGCAACCCCATGGGCTACAGACTTTGGCCACGCTCAGGTGGGCTCCCAGTGTGACACCAAGAAGTTTGCTTTTGGGGGGCAGTGGAGCCGAGGGGATTGGGCACCTGTCAGTCACACAGTGTATGGGGATGGAGGGAGTGCATGAGCATGCGGGGTGGGCTCCCAGCATTTATAGGACATGAGAATTTTGCCACACTGGGGTGGGCTGCCAGTGTGGCACCAGGAAGTTTGCTTTTGGGGCAGTGGAGCCAATGGGAGTTGGGCACCCCGTCCGGTCATACAGTGTGTGAGGGTGGAGGGAGTGCATGAGCACACTGGGGTGGGCTCCCAGCATGCTACATGGGTGTTTGTGGGGGACTGTCTGTGACAGTTCAGGTGCATGCTGATGTGTGTGCGACATTTGCATACTGCCCATGGCAGTATGCAAATTGCTGTTACCACCACTGATTATAGCGGCGTTTTCTCAGAACTGTATGCCACTGCATCTGAACAGCAGTCATTGACAGCTCAGACATTCACTGGTGTGGTGCAGCTGCACCTTGCAAAAAGGAGCAGGGCATTGGAATTGGGGGAGGCACCTCCCGAAAACTCATATGGTGGCACTATGTTTCTTACATGCTGCAAAGCAAGCATAAAATGACTGTTTTACGAGTGTGCATTACACAGTTTCCAAGTACACTTGCAACTTCATTAATTTGTAATATTTTCACTCCAGATTTTCAACATTGGTATTTTTCCACACCTCCTTATGAACAGTACAGCTGTCATTTTACACATCCTGGCCGAAATGTGTTTTCACACTTCCGGTGCAGAATAGCACGGTCACTGTGGAAATCAGTGTTTGGGACAGAGTAAGAAAATCACAGTGACACTGTTCATGAGCAGACATCCAAAATGCCTATGTGGAACATTTGGTGACATAAGATGACTGTGTTACAGGTGTACATTGTACAGTTTCCACACACCATCATAACTTCGAAATTTGTAGTGTTTTCACCCAGATTTTCAACATTGGCATTTTTCAGACCTCCTTATGAACAGTACAACTGTCATTTTCACATGCTGGCCGAAATGTGTTTTCACACTTGGCACACAATAGCGCACCGCTGTGAAAAGTCAGTTTTCGACAGATTAAGAAATCACAGTGACACTGTTCATGAGCAGAGGTGCTAAAATGCCTATTTTTAAATTTAGTGACAACAGTCCATAAAATGACTGTGTTACAAGTGTACATTGTGCAGTTCCTATGCACCCTCATAATTTCACACATTAGTAATATTTTCACTCCAGATTTTAAACATTGGCATTTGTTCACACCTCCTTCTGAACAGTACAGCTGCCATTTTTCATATCCTACCTGAAATCTGCATTTACACATTTGGTGCAGAATACCGCGATTGTTGCAGGAAATCAAAATTCAGGACAGATTAAGAAAATCATAGTGACAGTGTTCATGAGCAGCGGTCACAAAATGCCTATGAAAATTTGGTGAAATAATTCCACTAAATAATTGTGTTATCAAACATGCTTTACAGTTTCTACATACACTGAATCTCGGTATTTTAATATTTTCACTACAGGTTTTCAACATTGCCATCTCTTCACACCTCCCTATGAATGGTACAGCTGTCATTCTTCACATCCTGCCCAATCTGTGTTTTGAACATCTGCACGACAATGGCATGGTGCTGTGGGAACTCAATGTTCAGGAAACATTAACAAAATCACAGTGCCACTGTTCATGAGAAGAGGTCCAAATGCTTTCCTGAGGCGTGGTTACAAAAGGCCATGTTGAAAATTTGTAGTGCAAATACCAACAAACGCCTGGGGTGTTGGGGTTTCTAACTATAACGTCCCACCCTGTACAGACTGATAGGCATCAGGGATGTATCTTTAGATTACTGACTGCAATGCTCATGTCATTCCACCCCATCCCCTACCCTGCAGCAGTGACAGGCATCGAGGTATGCCTTGGACTCTTCGGCCCCAGAGTTCACCCCATTCTCCTATATTGCACCCATTTCAGCATATGTCCTTAAGGGTGGGGTGCCTGTAAACAAACACCCCAAGGCACACCTCAACACTTGTCAGTGTCTGCAGGATAGGGTGAGGAGAAATGGCATCAACGTTACAGGCAACAACCCAAACGCATACCCCAATGCCTGTCCATCTTTATAGGGTGGAGGTGGGGTTGGCATGAAGTTCAGTACTTCACTGCCATCCCTATTCTGCTCCTGTCTAACTCCTGCATTTCCAATGCTAAAACCAGCAAGTAAACATTTAACATTGACAAATGCTTGTTCTGTTATGCAGCAGAAAAGAGGCAATGAATATGGGCATATCAACAGAGTAGCCAAGAAAGATTATAAATCAAGACAGATGGCATCACACAGTAGTAGAGTGAAGTCAGACAGGCATAAGAGAGTGATAATGACAGTAGACATATCTAACCCTAGTAAAGTGAACATGATGACATTTGTGAGGTAGTCCGGTCAACACTATGTGGCATATGTAGATCAGGCTATTGTAGGGAAAATGGAGTATGCTGTATGGCCTCTTTACAGATTGACTTACTATATCATACCATCTTTTATCTGTATCATTCCTTGTTGGTCTTCTTAACCTTTTGAATAATGACTACCTTTTGTTTGCTTCAGTTTTTATTATGCATCTTTCTACATCACTTAACTCCTACTCCTCTTCTTCATCCCTTACTGATCATGTGAATCATTGTAATTGCTGTTGTCTTCGCAAAACTTTTTTGTCATAGTTCAGGGATAGACATAAGCATCACTATCCCTGTTATCTGCTCCTGATCTGTTATTACATTCTGATATTGTTTTAGCTACAACTTCCACTGGTACCCTTTGCATGCAGTGCCACACATCAGTTTATGACTTTCAGTTTGGCAAACATCAATAGTACTTTCACTTTACTAAATTGTGTTACACAATCATTGTGTGTATGCAATATGGGTAAATTAGAATTTTATGAATATGAGTAATTGCTGAATGATGGTTCCCACAGCTGAACATTGTCTCTTCAGTTGAAGAGAATGAGAGTCGAACAGCTCTACTACAAAATGAGGGACACTTGTAATTATTTCAGCTGTCTGTTAGCCTGTTGCTTCATTAGTTTGCAGGCTTCCTGGTTCGAACTCTGCCCCTCTGAATTGTGTTCCAATGGGAGCAGGGACTGGTTGCTGGGTGCAGGCTTAGGTTATCAGGAATGGGCAGCTTTCAAATCCTGCAGCTGCATTCTACAGTTGAATGTTGTCTCTGCAGTTTGAAGGAGTGGAAGTCAGCTTGCTTTACTGCAGAAGGAGCAGGTTGTTGGGCAGGAGCCCACAAGAACTCAGTGCCACCATCTCTTAAAAACTGTATAACAGTTCCACCGCCTCTGTTATCTTTCTCCATTGATTACTACAGCAGAGTTCCTCCACTTAGAAATGACAGTTCCACTATCTCAAAGTCTAGGTATGAGTTCCCACCTAAACATTTCCAATCTAACCACTGAGAAGGAGGGACAATTGTAATTATTTCTGCCGTGTGTCGGGCCTTGGTTTTCAAACACTGCAGCTGTGTTTCTACAGCTGAACATTGTCTCAGCAATTGGAAGAGAGCAAGAGTCTGCCTGCTGTACTGCAGAAGGAGGACACTTCTAATTATTTCTGCTGTCTGTGTCATAGCCTGTTGTTTCACCAGTTTTCAGGCTTCCTGGTTCCAGACTGCCCTCTGAAGTGTGCTCCAATTGGGAGCAGGTACTGTTTTCTGGGGTGGAGCTTGGTTGCCACTAGGAAAGGTGGATTTCAAATGCTGTCATTGTGTTTTACAGCTGAACATTGTCTCTCGATTTGAAGGGAGCGAGAGTCAGCTGGCTGTACTGCAGAAGGAGGACACTTGTAATTATTTCTTCTATCTGTGTCTTAGCCTGCTGTTTTATCAGTTTGCAGGCTTCCTGGTTCAGACTCTGCCCTGCTAAAGTGTTCTCCAATAGGGAGCAGGAACTAGTTCCTGGGGCAGAGCTTGTACATAGTATTTCTTGTGTTCTGCCTAGCGTCCTCCACTGTAGTCCTCAAACTAAGGATTGTAGCATAAGAGCAATACACCTAGGGTGACAGCATGGGGCAGCAGTCAGCAGAAGATGCTGCACCCCAAGAGTGAAACCTAGATGTATATCTAACTGTATAGTGTAATAATATGTAGCTTCCTGAGAAGGAAAACTCAGCATCAATACATCCAAAGAAAGTAACTAAAAAGTGGGCATACAGCTTGAAGTTGTAAAATAATGTACAAAATGGGGTTGGTAATCTGTACTGCAATTTCTTCACATTATTATTATTATGATGATGATGATGATGATGACATTTGGTAATGTGATAGATGTAATATACTGATACTGAACTGTTGTTTTAAATTATTAGAGTGTATTCAAATATTTAAGGACAGCCATTGATATCAAGTGTAAGGTTACATAAGGGATGCATGGTAGGTAAGGGTAGGCCAAAATTTACTATAGAAGCAACACCCTTTATAGGGTAGCTGTATAAGGGCATAGCAATTACCAAAAAGGAAACAACTAGAAACACCATAGTGTAAGGATGAGTGGATCGGATGAGTGGATCATGGGTCGGGAAGATGTGGGAGAAAATAAATATTTACAGGCATCAGGATACTGGGAATTGGGTGGTGTACTGTAATGGATGTGACACTGTAGTATTCCTGGGGACAGTCTGCATTAAAGGGATGTCAGTGTGCAGGAACCAATGAATTGCTGAAGTAAAGCAGCTCAAATGGGAGCTGGAAAGGATGGCATGGAGTGTAAAAGATGCTGGGCAGGGTAGAGGAAGACAGATGAGTGTTGTTCAGGGAGATACAACTGTAGGCAGTGGATGAGACTAGATTGGATTACCCAAGCTCCAGGGATACCACTGTCCTGGAGGGCAGGGAGCCCAGGAGGATGAATGGCAAGTAATAGGGAGGATGGGTGAAACTGCAGGGGATACAACAGTAGGTTGAACATTCAAAGAGTTTTTTAAGAAATAAATTTCACCCATTGTCAGGGTAAGGGCAACAGACTTCTAGAAGAAAACATGAAGGAACTTGAAAGCTCAAATGGGCAGACTGGGTGGGCTATATGCCCTTATCTGCCGACAGTGTCTATGTATCTATGAAGTAACAAGTGGTGGGGAGAGAGGGTGAGTTATGACAAAGGGTTGGGGGAATAGGACAGGAAAAGGGAGTAAGAAAATACACAGTAGTCACAATGGGTGGGGAAGAGAGTAAATGGAGAGGAGAGTAGAAGGTGGGGTGATGATGGATCTATGGTGACAAGACAAGGAGAGAAGGAGAGGGGTGTGGGTGAGTGGCCAAAACTAAAAGATAGGGATGGTGGTGGTGGGAAGATAGATAGAAGAGCAAGAAGAAGCTGTGGAAGTATCAGTCAAGCAGGGTTGGGGAACTTAACATTGGAGTGGTAACCAAGATAGAGGGAGCATTTAGATAGAGGAGTAGCTTGTACAGCAGTCACTAAAGAGAAAGAGGAAGGCATGAATGGAAGAGGAGGAAGAGTGGTAATCCTATGTGACTCCATAGCTAAGGGAATACACTGGGGAAAGAAAGGAGCACAATTACAGGTAGAAAGTTGGTTTGCATGACAGTGGAGAGGGTATGTCCAAAACTGGGAGTTCGTTAGTGGTGTTGGGGAATCAATCATAGTCATACACCTAGGTACCAATGACCTAGCCAGGAGGAGGTGAGTGTAGTACAGTAAAGATTCAGGGTGGTAGGAAGGCCTGCAGGAGGGTTTGTCAACCTCTAACATTTTAGAGGAGTTACCAGTACTGAAAGCCAGCACAGTCAGGAAGAAAATGATAGAGGAGTTCAATGAGTGGTTGAGGAAGTGGTGCAAGGAGAAAGGGTTTGATTGTATTGGGGCTGGGGACACATGTTCAGATAAAACACTGTTTGCAACAGACAGATTGCACTTCAATGGTGGAGGGTCAATGGTGTTCAGGACAAGCTGGGTGGTTATATAAACAAAGAAAGTAATTTAAACTACTGGGGACGGCTGGACTGCAGGCCTGAGCCTCAGGAAGAGGAGCTCAGCAGATCTCCTGCCTTGCCATTAGGGAGGGAAGGAAATGAGGGGTGGAGGAGAACAAAGAAGTTAGTAGTAAGGAATGGGATTACACAGGTGATGGGCAGAAATGAGAAATCGGAATGGAGGAAAGGGAAGAAGGCTAGACTCTAGGTGGAAGATGGTGTCCTGAAAGCATAGTTTTGAAAACAAGATGAATGACCTGCAGACACTGTTAGCAGAGAAAGTTGTGGACATCACAGCAGTCACAGAGACATGGTCTACACCTAAACATGACTGGGACCTCTTGATCCCTGGTTATAGCTAATACAGGAGGGACAGAGAGGCTGGAAAGGGAGGAGGAGTGGCAGTTTACATCAGGGAAGGTATAACTCATTTGCAGGAAGAGTTAAAAGAAGGAGGTTGGAAGCAATGTGGATTCAATTACCATCTAATACAGGGAAGAAGGTGAGGTTGGGGTGGTTTATAGACCACCGAACTATGATGAGGATAGAAACAGGAGAATTGAACTTGAAAAGTTTAACTGCTGCAGGGATGGAGAGATGGTAATAGTGGGAGACTTCAATTTGCCCAAAGTGGATTGGGTGTACCAGCCATGACCTGCACTAGAGTCATGTGCTCCTGAATGTGCTACAAGTGGGTTCCTGTTTCAGAGTGTCACGGAACCCACCAGGAAGGAGCAATTCTTGATCTGGTCTGGCAGATGGGGATCGCATCCAGGATATAATGGTTGAGGAACCCTGTGTGGGAGTGACCATTGTACAGTGTAGTTCTGGTTGGAAATGGGCAGGAAAAGGTGCCCACTAAGACAAAAATTCTGGATTATAGAAATGTTAACTTCAGTAGGATGGGCGAGCTGCTAAGGAATCATCTGGCAAGGACCTAAGTTGATATGTGGGTGGACCAAAGTGGTCCATCTTCAAGGAGGGAATAATGTTTGCCACGAGGGAGTGTATTAGGCTCAAATTGAAGAACTCTAGGTCTAAAGCACACAGCTGGTTTAGCACGAGGTCACCAAGCAGTAAAGGAAAAGAGGTCAGCCTACAAGACATTCAAGAAGAGCCAGAGGAGGACAACAGGGAGGATTACCTGAAAATGCCTAAGTTGCAGGTAAGGTAGTCCAGATTACTAAAGCTCAGAAGGAACTGCAGCTTGTTGAGCAAATTAAAAGGAGGAAAAGGCCCTTTTGCTATATCGTGAGAAAAGTAATAAAAAAGATGGGTTTTCCAGGCTCAGGAAATGGAATGGGTGTGTGGAGGAGAAAGGGGCAAAGCAGAGGTACTCAATGAATACTTTTGTTATGTCTTCACCAGAGACAGAGAGAGAGAGGCTGACCAGTGCCTCTAGGGGGAAGGAGAGGAAGGGGCAAGGGAAACAGATGTTTTGATAGAGGTGGACAGGTTGAGGACAGGGTTGCTATAATTGAGGATAGATAAACCCCAGGCCCAGACCATATACACCCAAGGGTGCTCAGGAGCTGGTGGTGGATCTTGCAGATCCCTTGGCTCACCTGTTCAATAGTGCACTGGAACCAGGTGTGATACCATAGGACTGGATAAAGGCACATGTAGTGCCACTCAATAAGAGCAGAGGTCCCAAGGATGTCCCAAGGAACTACAGATCGTTCAGTCTAACCTCAATCATGTGTAAGCTCATGGAGGCTTTACTTAAGGAAAGGTTAGTAAAGTATCTGAAAGAGAAGGGTGTATGGATGAAAGGCAAAATGACTTTATGGGAGGGAGACTGTGTCAAACAAAACTGACTAATTTCTTTTAGTTAGTTGCTAAAACAGTGGACAGGGGCCAAGCAGCGACATCCTTTATCTGGACTTCAGCAAGGCATTTGTCTCTGCACCACAACAGGTTCATCAGGAAGTTGGTGGATCTAGGGTTTGATGAGGAGTTGACCAGGTTAGTAGAAAACTGGCTGGGGGCAGGAGGAAGAGAGCTCTCCAGCACCAGGGAGGTCACCAGTGGGGTCCCACAGGGTTTGGTGCTTTGACTGGTGCTTTTCAATGTCTGCACCAATGATACTGAGATGGTATTAAGGACAAACTTTGTCTATTTGCAGACAGTGCCAAGCTCTGTGGGAGGGTGGACACAGTAGAAAGGATTTGAAAAACTAGAGAGGTGGTCTGGAATAGGCAGCTTGGCTTCAATGCAAATGCAAAGTTCTGCACATTGAAGCCAAGAACCTAAGGACTGAGTACTGAGTGGGAGGGATCTGGGTATCTACATCAGGGAGGAGCAGGACCTAGGAGTGATGATAACTAGTGATCTAAAGGGTTCACCCACATTGGTGCAACAAGCAAATGGGTGAGGGACATTAGGGCATCAGCACAATACTGACGGCAATGGTGGTGGTAAATGGTATACAGTCAGAAGAAATGCAAGTCACAAGTGGGGTACCTCAGGGATCAGTCCTGGGGCCAGTCCTCTTCAACATCTTCATTAATGACCTTGCAGATGGACTAGAGGGTAAGGCTTGTCTGTTTGCAGATGACACCAAGATCTGCAACAGAGTAGATGATCCAGATGGGGTGGGCAGAATGAGAAGAGATCTGACAAACTAGCACAATGGTCAGAAGAGTGGCAACTGGGATTTAATGCAAAGAAGTGCAAGATCATGCACACAGGGAAGAGAAACCCTGAAGCCACCTATAGGCTGGGAGGGAGTTGCTAGCAGTCACAAAGGAAGGAAGAAAGAGACTTGGGCATCATCATCACTGATGACCTGAAATCATCCAAGCAGACCTCTAAAGCAGTAGGTAAGGCTAGGGGTGTTAGAGTGTATTAGTAGGGTATCACAGAGTCGTAAGAGGAGGTAATAATCCTCTTTACAAGACACTGGTTAGGCCCCATCTGGAGTACTGTGCAGTACTGGAGGCCACATCTTCACAAGGACATTAACCAAAATGGTGCAGGGACTGCATCAGAAGACATATGAGGACAGATTAACAGAGCTCAATATGTATACCCTGAGCAAAGGAGGGAGAGAGGTGATATGATTGAGGCATTCAAACACCTTAAGGGCATTAACAAGGTGAAAGAGTCTAACATGTTTAAATATAAGAAAAATAGCAGGACAAGAGGACACAGCATGAGATTAGAGGGGCCGATTAAGGGGAATGTAAGGAAATTCTTTTCACAGAAAGGGTGGTGGATGCATGGAATGGCCTACCTCAAGAATTGGTGGCTATGAATACAGTGCAGGGCTTCAAACAGGCATGGGATAGGCATAAGGAGCAATACAAATGAGTATGAATAGATAGGCCACTGACAGAGCAAAGGCCGATAGCACATTTATAAGGTAGTAAAAGAAATGGGCAGACTGGATGGGCCTTACGGTCCTTATCTGCCAACTTCTATGTTTCTATGTTCTATGTTTCTATGTTTCAATCATTGCACGTGACCATTGTGCTGCACAACCCCAGCTGCGCCCAATGCACTGGGGCAAGTTTGCTGTTTTCAGGGGCTGTGTCCCTGTGCCCCTAAATCTATAATATAATCACATCCACATTAGAGGTGAATGGAGTGAGTGGCGAACACCCCTACAGACCCATCCATGCTGGGCGCCGCAAAATCCAGTTCACCAGTATGACAAGTCAACTAGTTGCATTACCTGAATTATGGTGCTCTAATGATGGTGCCCCACTAATGGTATATGGATCTAAAGCACTCCTTGCAATGTAGGAGGGCAGCAGCAAAGGCAAATAAAATGCAAGGGTGGACAAAGAGGGTCTCTTCAGACTGAGCAAAACCAAAACATGAGAAGATGTAGGGCCCGATTCACGAAGGATGACACAGGATTGTGCCAAGCCCTGCATAATCCCTACATGTGGGGACAGCTGTGCCAAAGCCCTTGGGTTCAACACAGCCCGATTCAAGAAGAGGCTGGTGCATTTGCACCTTTCCTCATTTTATGGCAGCTTGCACCAAAGGTTTGGAGCAAGCCCCATAAAATGGATCCCCTGGATGCAAAGTTTGACCAGGGAGCTGGTCTAACTTGCTGCATCTGGTGCACCTGAAGCAGAATTGAATCGGTGCCAAACATCTGCCACAAGCCCCTGCACCTTAAGTTTCAAGCACCAGGGACTTGCAGCAGATGCAGACCCTTCCTGAATTGGTCCCACAGTCTTAAATTGGAGGGAGGGTTAGAACAAAAGCCAAGAGGATTTTTCACTTAGAAGGTGGCGGCAGGTTGGAATGTGCTTCAAGAGAGATGGGGATAGAGTCAACGGGAAAATAAGAGTCAGTGGAGGGAAGGACAGATGGGGCAGAGTCAGTAGTTATTGCTGAGGCCCTGCAATATGAGCAGATTAGATAGACCAAATGACCATATTCTGCTGGCTTTGTCATATGTATTATAAGTCAGATTTGATGCAATAGCTTTCAAAAGGAGTCTCGTTGTTTGTATGAAGACTATCATTTTATATGTGAATCAAATCAAATCTGCTTTACCACTAATATTCCAGAAATAGAGTGTGAGCCTACACTCATGCAGTTCCAAGATGTAGTATATGAAACAATTACTCACGCATGCAGAGTCTGGTTTTCAAAAATTCATATAGTTGCAGTAGTTGCATTTATGACAATAGTCACAGTGATGAATATAATTTACTGTGTGATGAGTGTACATTTGGGGCCTGATCCACACAGTTTGCCCAGATACTCAATAAATGTGCATATTTGGTGTGGACCACCCTGTACCCACACATGTTCACACTACTGGTGGCATCCATGACCCCAGCCTCCTGGATATCTGTGCAAAGAGGAACATAAATGTGATGGGAGATGTTGGGGATTGGAACAATCCTGATAGCAAGCATCTAGTGCTTTGCCTGTGCTGATGCTTGATTTGATCCGTGCTCCTTATGAAGCAGAGGATTGTGCAACAATCCTACATGAGCATCAAAAAACCGTAACAGTTAAACTGATAGTTCCAAGTCCTCTGTGCCTGATTTGAGAGATGGAAACTACTGTAATTGTGGTGGGATTTCTCTGGCCCCAGGATGGTCCAGGCAGCGTGGGTGACAGTTACATGGATGGCAGATAACCAGTACTGCTGCCACCTAACTTGCATTACATCATTACCTTCATGCCCCTTCCTGGCATGCAGATTTCTGTGAATGTCTCACAGATGCAGACCAATCCAGTAATTTGGTCAGGGCATGCTTCTTTAGAAAGCACATTGGGGGTTGTGGATGTGCAGTGGATGTAGATGGCAGGAATTCTGTGCACCCACAGTCACCCTATGCAGGATAGAAGGCCTCGGATGCCTCTCAGGACTGTATTCTTATGGTTTTGAGTAAGCTTTTCAGTTGACTTATTCAGTGTCTGCTGCTTGTGCACGGGTGAGATAAGGGTAAGACCCTGGACACACTGGGAAACTTAAAATGGTTTAAGTGCCTTAAAATGGTTTATATCCCCTAGCACTGTTTTCAGACAGACTACAAGCCCTTAAAATGTTTTAAGAAAAGTGTTTTAAACCCTGCTAGATACCTAGTCTTAGAACCATTTTAAAAACGTTTGAACTAGCATGGTTTTACTCACAGGTCTGTCCAGAGTAAAATGTTTTAAGCTGTAATGGTTTAACTAAAACAGTTCTAGCTGCAGTGTGTCCAGGCAAGCACAGTTCTGTGTGTTGGACTTAACACAAAATAGTTACAAGGAGAACAGATTTAACACTAGCAGTGTGGCCACACTAAACCGTTATCAAAAATGGTTGCTGAGTAGTGGGCTGCACTGAAATGGTTTAGCTAAGCTGGTTTTAAAAACGGTTTTCAAAAACAGTTCTGTAGTGTATCCAGGGCCTAAGACTCTCTATAGTAAAACACACTGCATATGACTGTTGTTTAGCATATTACAGTACCTCTCAAAATCATGTAACCAGGATGTGTTCAGCATTCCCAAATATATTATGCATGAAGTGGGCATGTTCATGCTTATGCAGGCTAGAGCTGCTGGTATGCAGACTCATACAGCCAGCTATGTGGAGTTGTGATTTTGATTAAGCATGTAAAACAATGACACAGGAACACATCCCATTTTGCAGATTTCTACAACTCCTACCACAGAGAGCAAAACATGCCACATCACACCAATACAGACATATATAGTACACACGGGCATGGCACAAAGAACCATGAAGACATTATTATGTGGGCAAAGAAAATCCATTAGACTCTGTGGCTTAGTAAGCTCCTCTGAGAAAAACACATTTGCCCACCTCAGTAATAAACTGTTATAGAATTACTTGCCCACACAGTCCCATTCTAGCCGGCAACCCAGAGAAGTTATTCAATGTCTGTCACATGGAACTTGCTGTCTCACCCCATTCCATACCAATATGTACTCTTACCCAAGGGACACCTCCACTGTCTAAATACTGGGCTTCTTGGACCATTAGTTGTCTCCATACCAGTATGGCTTGTACTGTAGAAGTATGGTAGACTTTGTAGTCTGTGTCCCATCTAGTGTTGGTGGTATGACCTCTCCAGCCTTGGACTCCATCGGTACTAATGTTAGAGTATATCCTTTAATGCCTAGAGGAAGAATTTCAAATCATCATGGGGATCTCCACCTTCCCATGTTGGTGTGTTGTGGCAATTGTACATATCAAAGTCACATGGTGCACAGCCCAGAGGCTACCTCCATCATCTTTGTAGGTTCTTCTGACCTTGAGCCTGCTGAACCACAGGAATGGCAGTTGCCTAGCTATTATACTGACCTGCACCATTAGGAACATGATAGCAGTGACCCTGTGTCACACAGGATCTCAAATGCATGGAGGGCTATATGCTGCACTTCCCAAATATATGGCAGCGGTGGTAGAATTAATAATATAGCACTTTTCATTTATTTAACAGCATCCCTCAGAATATACTGATAAGATCCAATATCTTGTTTTCATTTGTGGTCCCTGGTGACAGCAAGTTGCACAGCAAGCAGATACATCAGTCACAAAAATATTGGTAGTGATGGTTCATGTAGGCAAAAAGCATATAGAATCTATTTTGTCAGTAGCTGTACAGTCTAAAAGTTGCTTCATGTGCGTCAGTGGAAATGGGAAATACAGACAGCTTTCATAGGTACTATGAGACACCAGATCAGGGATACACCACGTATTTCCAGTGGATGCTTAGGAATTCTGTTGCCACCTCATAGCAGAGCTAGTTTACAGTACAGTGACAGTGGAGTTGTATGGGCTCGTGTAAGCTGTGATTACAGTGAGCATTCAGTGTGGCATGTGTTAGAGGGACCCACATCAGAGTAAAGGGCCAAACTCTTGATGCTTAGCAAGATTCCCCTACTGGTGACAGAGACATAGCCTATAGAGTGAGGCACCACTGTCACCAGTGATCACACTGTTCATGAGGTGGAACCCACAACCAGCAGCACAGGCAGACACTTTTACTCCCCTCTGATGGCAGCAAGGGTGTCAGGTGTTGCTGCTACTATCATGGTTCAGCTGCTGCTCTGGGCAGGACTGAGGTGCATGGATTGGCTCGATGCAGTTTAGCATGGTGCTAGCCCACATATAATTCTGCTTCTTGGTCTGTTTAAAGCTGGCATCACAGTAGCTTCCTGGTCCCTGTCCTGCTCTTACTATGGCTAGTGGGCTGTATCTCTGTTATGTTTCCCTTCATTAGCTACAAGCACTACTGTTGCCCCCACCAGGTGGTATGCATACTCTTCATACCTGAATGACTGGCTGGCATGTAATGTACTTATATGTGGCTTCAAGAGGTGGTAGATGGTCCTGGTGCCCTCTCAAGTCCCACTGTATGCATGTGTTCTCACTGCTCCGTTCATCTCTACCCATGGGCCTGCACCATGCCTTCAGTTGTGCATACCAGCCTCGTGGACATGTTTACATCTTGTGCAGCTTTATGCTGCCATTGACTCTATACAGCAGTGTGTTTGTGACCACCTGAGCCCTCAGATCACAATTTACATTTTCTTATAAGAGTAACAAGTAACAACAAAAAGAAAACAGTCCACCATATTGCTGGTACTGTACTAAAATGTATTTCAAGTATAGTTCTAAATCGACTGCAATTTCATCCTTATTGAACACTGGGAATATCCCCACACAGTCTAGTCCCTCAGGATGCAGTGGGAGGAGACTACTACATCATAAATGACTGAACTGTGTGTGGTGTTAATAAAGTCCAGGAAGAATACAATGCCAAGATGCTCAAAAGATACAAATAAAACATCTTTGGCAAGATTGCACCAATAACCTGGTTTTCACTTTTAGTGACAAGGAGGCAGATAAAAAAAATTGTTACATTATTAAATTCAGTACAAGGGTGAGCAATAGTTAAGTGTATTTTTAAAACTAGCGGTGATGTCCCTTGAATTATATGCTAGGTTGACAAAAGAATTATAGATTGTCTTATCTGTCTATTGCTGATTTCATAATGAATGGTCTCGTATCTGGGAATGTCTGTGCCTGTCTCCCAATGCAAACTATACATTTTTCTAATTGTTCCCAGTTTTCTATATTCCTTGCTTTTCAAGCTGGAAAAATACTAAGTCCAGCCTTTCCATTAAAAGTTATAAATGCTTTTGGTGGTCAAAACATGGATCCTAACCTATAACTGTATTATTGCCCAACTATAAATTTGTATTTGCCTCTCTCCAAACCATTGTCATACAGTAGTTTAAATCCCAGAAGGTAAAGGTGTCCCTTTTATCTTGCTGCTGCTTATAAAATATTAATGCAGTTAATGGCATTTGTTGAAATGCAGGAATCTCCTTTTATTCCATTTGAAATGTCTCACTCCTAGCTTACTAGGGTACATTAAAAGTTTTACCGCTGATGGACCTTAAAATATCTTTTGCATACAGTATCTTCATATATCTGAAAAGACAAGTCCTCACTTCATTTTTCTTTCCTGAGAATGTTATATTTTATCCCTAGCCTCACCCTGCCATTAAAATCTTGTGTCTTATTCTGGCAAAGCTCTAATTAATTTCAGGGAAGATGTACTGCACAATGTATCTAATATCTGGAACATATATACAGTTGGCAGTGAGGCACTTTTAGTGGACTGTTAGAAATTCATTTTAATATCTGGTTTTGCCTTCTTAAATGATGTACAGTGTCATAGGTGTTACAGCATGCCTCAGATCTTTTGCTTATTGGAATCATCAAGTGATTCAGACTGGAAAATGTTCTTTTAACCTCTGCTTCCTAGCTTCTGTTTCAGTTTTGTTTTATTTGCTGTGCCATAGGTCAAGTTCCATCCAGGAAATAGACACCCAAAATCTTTCCATTTTATGAATCTAATTTAAGAAATTATCCAATGAGTTTTCAAACCTTTAACATACAGGAGACATCATCAGCATAAAGAGCAATTTTGTGATATCCACCTGTGTGATAAACTTGCAAATAATTAATTGATGACAAACTATTGTATCAAAAGAATTTACAAGCAGAAAAGTACCACTAATTTATTGTGGAATAGATTTAGTCTATTTCTTGATATTTCATTGACCACAGATGCATGGGATCATTAAATTTTCTGCTTTAATGGTGACTCGCTGGAAGAAAAGTTTACAAGTGGCATTTACAACCAGAAAAATTAAGATTTCAGGTTGACAGCTGGTTCTATGTGTTTTAGGCTATATTAGTTTAAGTTGTTTGATGGCAATCAAGTTGATCTCAAAGTTCTTTAAAACTCCATCCAGTATAAAAAGACATGCAATACAGCAAGCTAATAGAACATGTAATATATCAATATAAATTGCAATAAATTTGCAATAATTAATCAAATTATGAAAGCAATATGATATCAGAGTAACATATTGCCAACAAATTTATATTAACAATACAGTCAGTATTATATAGGAATATGTAAAAAAGGTGTGTTTATTTATTAATTAAATTATTTGGAAGTTGTTTTCACACATTATAAAGGGACAGTGGAAGGTAAGAATAAAATAATCAGAAAGACAATGACAAACATTAAACATTAAATAAAAAACAGTTTTCAACCTTTGTTCACAATGTTCCAGAGATTTTGCTGTTCCAACATCCAAAGGCTGAGCATTACCATTAGAAAAACCAAGGTTTAGAAACTCAGTGCTTAGCTGCACAAGAGCCAACTCTGGGGATTGAAAGAAATGGCCTTTAATGAGTGTAGAGTATGGGGTGAACTATAAATGGACGCCAGTCCATGCAGATTATCAGGAAAATTAATCAGTAAGACCTTAAAAATAAAAAAAAAAAATCCTTAATTTTAAAGATAGAACTATTACCACTTTTTAGCTAATACAAGTCATTAAATAAATGAGTAACATGGTCATGCCTAGGTTGCCTAATAGGAGGGAAAAATGCTTTCTTAATAGAAATTTAGATTTAGAGGTGGGCAGGAGATATGTAGAGAGAGGAGGTCATTCCATAGTGAGGGTCCAGCTGCGGAGAAGGCTCTTAGGTCCATCCTTGTAGTTATGTTAGGATAGTCTAGTTGGAGGTAGGAAGACTGATGTAGATTGCAGCAGTAGGTTCTGGGCCGAATAAGAAGGGACAGTGGAGAGTAAAAGGATTGAGCAAGGTATCAGCAATGGTTCGGGCCAGCAGTTAGGTGCACCACACTTGTGGAGGAGCCAGTTAAGTGATTGGTAAAGAGAGCAGTGGTGAGTGAGGAGAGGAGCGTAGAGGGCAGGTGGCTATATGACTGTGGGTAGTGTACAGGCAGTTCAGTTGGAATGTAGATGAGGGAGTACACCGGGCAGCCATAGTCAAGAAGGGGAGGAGGTTACCATGGGCAATAACAAGGTGGGCTTCTGGCAAGAGGTGGTTGATCAGGCGATAGCAGAGCCCTATCTTCTGGTTGATGCATCTGATCAGTGAGGCAATGTGATCAGTGTAGGTTAGGAACAGGTCCAGAATTGCCCCTGATACTTGAAGGTGGGAACAGTGTCAAGGGAGATCCATCTGAGGATCTGACAGTGAGAAGGCCGCTGTTGTGGGCAAGGGCAGAGAGTTTTGGTTTGGAACTAAAAGCACAGCCTTTGTTTGGCAGCATTAAGCAACAGTTTGCTGGTGGAGAACCAACAATGTGCCTTGCTGAAATCATTGGTAAGATTGGTGAATAGTGAGGAGGGGTCACTTTGGTATAGTATTAAGTCATCCACATAGAGGAGTGATTTACAGGATAGATCCTCAGGTGGGTGAGAGTTAACAAAGAGGAAAAGAGGAGGGAGGCCAGGAACAGATCTTTGAGGGACACTTTCAGAAATAGACAAGAGGGGAAAGTGGCACCACCAAGGCAGACCATCTGTGTTCTACCAGAGAGGTAGTTAGTGAACAGGACGGTAGATGTAGGAAGAAACCAAGGGCATCGAGTTTTACTATTAAGATGTTGTGATTTACATGGACAAATTCCTTGGGCAGATCTACAAACACTGCACCAGTTAGCTTCCCTTCATCCATGTTCCTCATCACATAGTCGGTGAAGAGGCAAGGGCTGTGGTAGTGCTGTGCCCTTTGGAAACCATGTGGCTGACAGCAAAGGAGATTATATTTGGAGATATGCTCTGTAATTTGGTAGTTTACTGCCTTCTCTAGAGCTTACCAAGATAGGGCAGAATGGAGATTGGGATGGTAGTTGTCCATAAGACTAGGGTAACATACATTGCACTATTACAGTATACTGCACTACCAGTCAATTTTTGCACAACTGTCACTGTATGTCCAGTTCATGTTGTCCCTGTATCATCCTGGTTATCCTCCTATGTATTGCCTCAACCCTGACCCTGACCCTGTCCTTCAGATGCGGACCCCAAAACTGCACAGAGATATACCAGGTGAGGCTGAACCAGTGGCAAATGTGCAATCATTAATTAAGGCCTTCATCGCCCTTCACAGCTTGTAGCAGCTCAACAAGCCAAGTCATTTCAAATATCTATGATCAGTTTTCTGAGGGGTTGCCATGCTATGTGACTGTTCCTGCAGGGCATTTGGACTGCAACCTGCCCCACCTTCCCACAAGGCAGAATTGTGGACTTTAGAAAGTGGCACTTCACTAAAGAATATTTTGCTGCAAACCATTCAACTAGATTAAACTATCTAAAGTACAGTAGTATCCATGTTTATTCTGGTTATTGAAGAAAATAAATGTATTTCTAGAGATCAGTTAAAGGAAGAACATGCATAGATACATAGATACATAGACAGTGTCGGCAGATAAAGGCCTATGGCCCACCCAGTCTGCCCATTTTGAGCTTGTAAGTTCAGTTTGTTTTCCTAGAAGTCTGTTGCACCTTAACCTGACCTCCAGAATTCCTTTATGTCTATCCCATGCATCTTAAATCCCGCGGATTATTTCAGCCCCACCATGGCAAACATCATTATTCAGCTGGCAAAGCCAACATATACTGTCAGACAGCCAAAAGATGCTTTTGATACAGTGGGTGGTATTTATCATTCCAATGGTAATTATGTTGTTCCATCAGGAAGTACCTTGGTATACAGAAGATGTTGATGGAGATATGTAGAGCTGGATGAGACACTGGCATTCAAGGAGTGTTAAAATGAAACTCCATGACCTGAGCAAGGGCTACATGATGTTTTTCTTTCTTTCTTTTTTCTTCTGCCAACATAACCAGGTTGAAAATGGAAAATGCGCTAAAAACATAATCTATAATTCAAAACATTGTATATGATGTGACTTGTCAATAAAGAACTTGAGTGATACCAAAGGAACAACTGATAATGAAATTCAGCTACTAAAGAAAAAATGCAGTGGCCAGCAGGCTAACACATTTAACACTTCTTCATTGTAATTTGCTCTTCTTGTAGTTCCTGCTTGTGAGATTTTCATATGAAATTCCTTCCTCATATTTATGGTTCACCCCATATACCAGGCAATATTCACTTTTGACTCTAGTTTGCCTCAATTTCAAAAGGACAGTCACACTAGGATAACTTTTCATCACTGTATTATTTGTTTTACTTATTGTTTACGCACCTTTCCTGTCTCCAGTGCCCAACTCCTCTCAAGCTACCAGGCACTACTCTGACTGGCCTCCACCTACCTGGGGCTGAATTCTCCATAAAGCTGTGGCTTATCCCAGGGTCGGGATGGGGTGACAGGGATATGCCGTGAGCTCAAAGTCATCAGGAGGTGCTCCAAAGAGGATAGGCCATCTCTGGATCAACCAGGAGCTTTGTTGCAGGCAGTTGGGCTACTTTCACATTTTCTCAAGACTTCCCAGTTTTCAATGGAGACTACTGTAGGACATCAAGGGGCTTGTGCACAAAGTGCATGGCCATTCCCCTATGTCAATGATGACCACCTCCACAAGCCATCTAACTGCACTGCCTATTCTGGTCACCCAGGTAGCAGCACTGCAGTTGATGACAGAACCCTCCAAGAGAAGAAGAGCATTTGCTGGGACACTCAGTCCTTCTCCTCCAGCTGACCCCAATGACTCTGGCTCTTTTCCAAACTTAGGTGGCCAGCATCTGATGTTATCCCTATCACTGCACTGATAGGCCAGCGTTCATTCACTGTATGAGAACAAATGCCAAGTAACCCATAATCTATGTTATTCTATTCCTTTCCATTTAAAGCTCAACTTTAAAATATGTGTTTAAACAAGAGCTGTAACTATCTCAACCCACTTACTCATACTGCTAATATTAGTGAAGTCATAATTCCGTAACCGCGTGACTTCAAAATTTTTCATTGACACTGGATTATGACATAACTGCATGCTCAAGCAACATGAGTAGATGAGTTACTGATTTAAATACAAGGAATTGATTTACAACCCTTATTGGAAGGAAAATGTACAGTAGGAAAAGAAAATGGGGTGTGGATCAAACAGTATGTTGTTTGTAGTATGTCATAATGTAAAACCCTTCTTTAAGGTGTTAAGAGATCAGTGGACTATTAACCAATAGCCATCCACATATTATCACTTGCCTCTGATACAGTATTTAAAAGGACCAAATGACTGATATACTTTTAGGGTAGGTTGTGTGAATCCATTCCTAGTTATGGCCATGCTACTTTTTTTTTTATTTAGTTGTTTAACTAGGTATAGCACACTAAGCTAAAAGCTTTTTACAGGAGTGACCTGGCAACACAAGGAGGTTAAGTGACTTGCTCAGGGTCACACAGTATGCAAGTGGAAGCTGTGGGATTCAAACCCAGGTTTGGTTTGCTGGATGTTACCAGATTTGCAGCTCAGAGCCTTAGACCACTGTGTTATACTGCCTCCTACTAGTTTTGATCATTAGAGGAGACTTCATTATGGCTTACAGATGTATTTTACATCAAAGTGTTGTAACTGCAGCATGTTGGCACCAATAAACGTGCTGGACATGTCCACCATTAAGGCTTATTTTGGCCTCTTAGGAACATAAAGTACATTACTATATAAATAATGCTTGGTAAGGGCAAGAAAAGAGTTGTAGGGAGGTGGGTTTCAAAACCATCCTGAGGCTTTGTCTGTTGATTATAGCACATTCTACAATTTGCACTGAAAATTTAGACTATGGACAGGGTGCCACATATTGCAAAGTTCTTTTGGTCCCATTGCATTGAAAACATTTTGCATGTATCACTTTAAGTCATCTGGTCATAGAGCTTTGTCTAATGTGGCAGCTCATCTGTGGAACTCACTACCACTTTATATTCCTACCAGCTCCACAGCAGATGGTTTTAAGAAATCTTTGAAATCTTACCTGTTTGACTATTTCTGATTTCTTATGATGTGTGATGATTTTGTGTCTGTTAATTACTTTATCTGGATTATTGATGATGACATACTTTTATGTGTCATTTTATTTTTATATAAAGCACCCAAGCCCTAGAAGGAGGTATTATGCTAAATACAAATTACATTACATGTATCACTTTTGTGATACAAGCATCGTAAAGCAGAGAAACTGTTGTAAATCTGCCAAAACCTGTGAAAATAGCCTTCAAGGGTTTGACCTGTTTGGCATTATGCTGGCTGCATCCCCAATAAGGACTCTGCCTTTAAGTCTGACTAGTCTGCCCTGGAACTCGACCTGTAGCTTGCCAGAAACATTTACTGCAGGTGGCAATAAACAGTGAAAAGTCTGGAATGTGGCACTTTTATTTATTTGAAAATTGTGGACCAGGAAATGTATACTGAGATGAGGTTTAATTATATTTGTGGTCCCGAGAGTGGGGGAGTTGCAGTCAGCAGACATGCAGAAGCAAAAGTTGTGCAGTAGTGAAGACATATAAAATACATTTCTATAACCAGTCCACAAAACAATGGATATATATTGTGCCACAGTTTAATATATCACACTGGTACACAACACACCTTATAAAATTTGTCCCCATTGTTATACCAGAGGTGGTCAACCTTTCAACACCCAAAATAAGAGAAATCTGCAAAAATCTTAAGTAAGCGTTATAGCTCGGAGACAGTCTGACCTAACCCAGTCCAGTGGTGTGAACACAACACCTGCCTCAGGCCAGTGCAGTTGCAGGAGCACTGTGGACATACCTCTCTGAGCTCTGGAGAGGAGTGTGATATGGTCCACAGCATGAGCATTTCTTGTGGCTGCCAATTATATTGTGGGTAATCACATTACATTAACTCCTCCTGCTCAGACCAGACAGGTAGCAGGGCCCATCACTCTAATAAGGCGGGAGGGAGAAAAAGGAGGAAAAAGTATTACACCTCATGCTACCAATGATGTCTGGCACCCTGCCCAAGTACACAGCCCAAGATCCTGCTGACTGTTCCACTTCAGTGCCTGGTACTAAGAAGTGGAACTATATCATCAGGTTGGTACCCTGACAGCCTGAGCCCAACTGAGAGGGAGCAAGTTGGTACAAGTTTGATCAGGACTCATGGGGTCTGATTGAAGGCCGTCGGCATGCTGGTGAGCAATGGAGACAGCAGGAGTAGGAGTGTCCTAAGAGATGCATAGACTGGCAGAACTAGGAAGGGAAATAAAGTTTAAATTACTAAAAAGAAACATAATACCGTTTCTAGTTGCAATTGCTGGTGCATAATTGTAGCTGTGACAACTTTGTGCAACCAGTGACATTGTGACCCCAGTGTGCATAGCAAGACAGTTGCCAAACACATTGTGACCATGTTAGAAAGAGGCCAGAGCTTCTATTCAAAAACTGTCCACAGTGGGTGTCCCAGTGGTGCTGAGGGCTGAGGTGCTGGTGCCTTACCTCTCACTACTCTGGCGACCTGTGTTAGGGAACAAGCATGGGCCACTGGGGTCGGCAGGGTTGGAGATGGATCGAGCACCCGATGGACTGCTCTTCATCTCCAGGAGGGGAATTCAATGGCCAGTGCATACCTGACCCCTGGTGGAGGCTGGGGCTTGGCACCACAGAGCCGCTCACAGTGTGGGAGCGGTGCACGGCAGACGCCTGACTTGGGTGTGCATGGGAGCATGTATGACCCCATCACAGGTATCTTTGCATGCCACATGGCCACAGAGCACACTGGAAACAGCTCCTGGTGGATGACAGGGGAGTGCACAGCCCCACACCTGGACAAGCCATGGCTCAAAAACACTTGTTTCAGTCTTGGTGGGGAGGGCCCTCCACCGACCCCACCAGGGTGGTAAGCCCTGGAGTACTAGCACTGGATGGTAGATGCCAGGGTGATGGGGCTGGTGCTCCCCAGAGCAAGAGGGCCATTGGAGCAGGAGGAGTATAAACAATCTCAAAAAAAAAATTGTCCATAGGGCCATTTACAAAAGATGTAGCCCTCACTAGCTCATTTGCATCCATGTGTGGCTCTTTGCCTGCAAAACTGTTACAGGCAAGCAGTATATAAATCTCAGATCTGTGACAGGGTCTATTCTGCAGCAGAGAAAGAGTTTTAATGCAGACTCATATGTTGATATGCAGATTTGAGGGCCTGAGTTAGCAAGGAGGGGCACTGGACACCAAGAGGTTTAGTGATATGGGAAATGAGTGGGTGTCCACTGGATGCCAGAGATTAAGCCACAAAGCCTTGGGGGAGGTCAGCTGGTCCAGAAGTGAGCCAAGAGGTGTCACTAGACTTCTTTTGGGGAACATATCAAAGTGGCACTTTACATACAGAGACTCTGTGTGAGGTGTTAAGCCTTTATGTTAGCTGACACAAATCTCGTTAGACCCTGCTTACATCTGGCCATCTGATCAGCACTATGGCTAGTTACAAGGGGACTGTGTCTGTAACAACTGTAAGTAGTTTAAGTAGGGACTTTGTGTATATAACAAACAGGTGGTGCAATAGGGTAGCCCCCAGTTTGAGCTGCTAGTGATTGCAACTGAGAATGGGGCCATTATGTTTTATAGATTTGGGTGGAAGAAATTCATATAAACATAGAAAGTTCTGTGGTAATATATAGCTTTAAGTTGCCTGTTAAAGCACTTTTTGCTATAAATATGAGTCTGCATTACACCAGTGTTGGAAAGTCAAATATACAAAGTAAATCTTCTATACAGAGGAGGAAAATTCAGGTAATATAGTCAGTCTGTTTGCCACCTGTCAAAATAGGACTACATGAGGGTATTGGTTATTTAATGTAATACAAGCTTGGTATGTTCTCGCTTTATCTGGGCTCTAGCCGTAATTATTGTTTGTAACATGGTTTCCAGCTGATTTAATTTTTTTGGCATTAGATCATATTGGCTTTTCTCATTTTTCTCAGCTATTTTATAATCCCACTCTGTGCACGGAGCTGACAGAAGGAACGTTTCTCTTTGAAGCCTGTAGCTGTTAGAATGTAAATAGATAGATCACATTATTTAATAAACAAAACTGGTCTTGGCAACCTAACACAGCTGCTGAATGCCACCTTTTAAATGCTAGGAGACAAGAACATTATAATTCTAAGAATGTGGTCACCCTGTTTATTATGTCATATGGCAGGCACAAGTTTATGTTCACATGGTTTTTCTGGGCTTATGGACCAATATTCAGAGCTCTCAGTTTGCTCTTTGCAAAGTTCCAATCCCAAGTGCAAATTAGTACAGCCCCCTCCCTGCTGTCTAGGGGTATGAGTGATAGTAAAAGTCCATGGAGAGGAGGTGCTCACAGTAGCAGAAACACTTATCGAAATGGCTATGTTGGTTTCAGTTTACAGTTCAGGGGATGCAGGCATCTCTCTCCTGAGGTGACGGGGAAGGGGCAGAACTGGTTAAAACACTGGTATTCACATGAAATGACTGCAGTCCACAACAAGTTGAACAAAGAATACATTTAATGTTCAAACAGGAACCTGCTCCAATGAGCAAAAGTTGATTAGGAGGTTTCACAGTACATCTCAGACTGAAATGATCAAGATTTAATGCTTCAGCTGGACCGCTATGGCCTCACAGTCTTCTGGCAGCTTACTTGGAGAACAAATAAGGTCTCAGAGTCTGGCAGAGCTTTTGCTGAACCAAATAAGGTCTCACAGTCTATTGCACCACAGCTCTCCTTTCTCCCCATGGCAGATTTTACATGTACTGCACAAAACTGGTGCTTCCCACAGCTCAATCCTAAAGATCCCACTGTATCTGCAGGTCACTCAAATTAGGGCTGCTTACTCCCTTTGACTTCTATTGCAGAGTTCTGTCCCTCGGCCCCCTCGGTGGCTGTCCCAAAACTGTGAGCAACATATCTCAAGGGACTGTGACTTTAACACTGCAGCATTCTCTCAAATGGTACACCAGAGCTCCTTACAAAGGCTCCAGAATGCCACATGAACCTGCTAGCAGGCTTCCTCCTGGAGCTCTCACTTCCCTTCACAAGGCTCTCTCCTCTCTACAGGCAGGCATGCAGTTAAAGGTTTGCTCCTTCACCATGGGACTTTCAGATCTCACTTGTCCTGGCACCATAACCCTGCAGATATGGGATGAAGCGGCAATTACCCTGCCCAGCCCTGACACAATCTCCTCCTGGCTTTCTCTCCATTTCTTTTTGGAAACTCTCTCTCCTCTGCTAACCAGCTGTAGGAATACCCCAGGACCCTGCAACTCCTGGATTTCTCCAATTGTTCTCTGGTTTCAAGTTGCCACCCGGGACTAGCATGGGCAGACACCCCACCCAGCCCTCTCTCTCTCTCTCTCTCTCTCTCTCTCTCCTGAACTCTCTAGGCAGTGTCCCTGAAACTCCCACTCCCACCAAACACTCCCAATATATTCAACCCATGCACCTGCCATGACCTGCCAACCCGTTGCTGTTCCCTCCATGTGGCAGAAGGATTAACCTTCAAACACTGGGAGAAATTTACTCTTGAGACCTATAGTGTGCAAATACTGTACACTCTCAAGGAGGTGTTACATTAGCACAGTGCTCTAGCTTTGCTATATTCAAATAAGTTTGAAGGAAAGTGTGAGTGCCATAACCATGTGTAATTATAGCCCTACACAGTAGATCACTGAGGCACTAAAAGGTGTACTCAGCACAATGAACAACCCTGCTGGCCACAGAGGATATGTGGCCCTTGAAATATACAGGCTATGAAAGAGGAAACTCAGTCAGGGCTCTAATCCTATTATATTTAAAGTTCACGTGAATGACCTGTTCTTACAACTAAGGCCTTTGCATATCATTTGCATCCCATTCTGTACTCATTACAAGAATTCTGAGTCATGGTTTTGTGCTGAGATATATGCTAGTTGACCAGTAAGACTGCAGTATGACTATGGGCCACTGTATGGTTTCATATCCTGTAGCCCAAATGCATAGTCAGAGGCAACACTGGAGCTGCAGCTCTCTTAACAGCCTATTTAACCATTCCAAGTCCTTGACTGTTGTATTATACACTACTGCTATCCTTTGAGTTGCCACTGAATTACTATGTAAACACTAAAGCACCTGTAAAGTGCCATTTTCTGTCCTATTCTTTTACATTGTTTCTATTCTGTCATACATACGTACATACATATACAGTTTATATACATGTAAGACATACATATAGCTTTAGAGAGAAAGAAGACCAGGCCAGATTTCCAAAGCTGATGCACAGCTTGCATCAAGCTGTGTGAAACCTTTAAAGCACCACAGTTGCACCACAACCAAATGCCATAACGGCACCTGATTTTATAATCTTGGGTGCAGCTGCAACAGTTGACCTGCTTTATAGCAGCTTGTGGAAAAGTTTGGCCTCTAGCTGTTTGATAGATTCCAAGAAAGATGCAAGCCAGACCAAAGAAAACTGGTCTGGCAGAATCAATTGACACACAGGACTGAAAATCCACTAGACTGCAGCAACCATACATTTAATGTACCCGGGCTTGCTGCAATCTTATGCCTTTGAAATTCCGCCCCATAAGTCCAACAATATCAGCTGATACCACCTACTCTGGAAATCTATTTCAGGTGCCCACTACTCAATTTTTTTTCAATAGTGCAATCTTATGGTTCCCTTAAATATTCCTGCTTTCCATAACATTGCATATACCCTACTTCTTCCATACTTGTGAATCCTAATGAGCTGCATTTGAGCCGGTGGTGTTATCCCTTGTATATATATATATGAAGACTATAATCATGTTCCTCTGATTCTTTTTGTCCCATCTATTGTACTGTATACTAAATTTTTCTATATTATATTTTACCTCTCTGTACCATTGTTCTTATCTTCCCTGGACTGTAGCTGTAGCTGTAAAAGGTCACAAGAATCTGTCTATCTTCAAGGTAGCCAATTAATACACTAATGTGTTGCCCCAGCAGCACAACTGTAGTACTCTGCACTAGAAACATAGAAACATAGACATAGAAACATAGACTTTGACGGCAGATAAGGACTGCTTGGCCCATCTAGTCTGCCCATTTCCTACCTACAGGATGGGCTGCAGATCCTAGTTAACCAACAGCCTATTTCTTCCTACCCCCACAAAAATTGCCTTATGTCTGTCCAGTGCATTCTTGAATTCTCCCACAGTTTTAGACCCCACAACCTCCTCAGGAAGGCTATTCCATGCATACACTACCCTCTGTGAAATAATACTTCCTCATATCCCTGAACCACCCCCCTCTATCTTTAAATTGTGTCCCCTTGTTCTTGCACGTCTCTTTTTCTGAAAGATGTTACCCTCTTGGACTTTGTTGATTCCACTGTGGTACTTAAAAGTTTCTATCATGTCCCCTCTCCATTCTTTCCTCAAGGGTATACATATTAAACTCCTTTAGTCTCTCCTCATCGGCTTCTCTTGCAGACCCTGCACCATTTTAGTTGCCTTCCTCTGGACTGCCTCTATCCTGTCTATGTCCTTGCAGAGATGGGGTCTCCAGAACTGGATGCAGTACTCAGATGGGGTCTCACCAACTGTCTGTACAGAGGGATAACAACTTCCTGTTTTCTGCTGCTGATGCCTCTCCCTATGCATCCCAGTATATACCCAGCCCTCCCTACTGCCTTCTCACATTGCTTGCTAACCTTAAGGTCATCTGATATGACTACCCCCAGGTCCCTTTCCTTTTTGTTGTTGTTACTACCTCCCCCATTGTGTATTCTTCCCTGGGTTCTTGTTTCCTAGGTGCATTATTTTGCACTTCTTTGCATTGAATCTAGCTGCCATACTTCTGACCATTCCTCCAACCTTGCCAAGTCCCTTCTCATCCTTTCCACGCTCCTGTGTATCAACCCTGTTGCAGATCTTTGTGTCATCTGCAAAGGCATCTTTTCCTTCCAGTCCCTCTGCAATGTCACTAATGAAGACATTAAAAGGACTGGACCCAATACTGAACCCTGCGGTACCCACTAGTAGCCCCTCTTTCTTCAAGTGGACTCCATTTACAATTACCTTCTGTGTCCTGTTGTGCAGCCAATGTTTACCCAGGCTACCACCCTGGGACCCACTTCCAGGCTGGTTAATTTGACTATTAATCTTTGTGTGGGACTGTGTCAAATGCCTTGCTAAAGTCTAGGTAGGCCATGTCCACAGCCCCTCCCTGGTCTACTACTTTGGTCACCCAGTCAAAGAAATCTATTAGATTCATCTGACATGACCTTCCGCTGTGAACCCATGCTGCCTTGGGTCCTGTGCCACACTGGCCTCTAGGTACTCAACTATTCTTTCTTTCAGAAGTGACTCCATCACTTTCCCTACCACAGAGATCAGACTGACAGGTCTGTAGTTTCCTGCCTCTGTCTTGGTCCCACTTTTGTGAAGGGAATCCATCCACCTTCCTCCAGTCCTCGGTACCACACCATCCTCCCATGATTTATTAAAAGAGTAGCCAGTGGTTTCACTAGTTCCTCCCTTAATTCTTTTAGAATTCTGGGGTGAATTCCATCAGGACCCATTGCTTTGTCCACCTTCAGTTTTAGGAGTTCTTGCAGAACCCTTTCTTCTGTGAAAGGACTGGGATCGACCCCCTATCAAGAGTGCTTCTGTTAATTGGATTAGGAACTTCCCCTCCTCTTTTGTAGATACTGAGCAGAAATATTCATTCAATATCCCTGCTTTTTCACTGTCCCCTCTGCCCACCACCATTCATTCTGTTCAGCCTCACTATCCCTCCCTTGTCTTTCTACGCTCGCTGATGTACCTATAAAGGTTTTATCCCCCTTCTTAACTGAGTTGGCTATCTTTCCTCAGTTTGGGCCTTTGCTATTCTGACTTCCTCCTGCTTCCTTCTGCCTTAACTGGTACAGCTCTCTGTCCTTATCCTTCTGTGTTTCCTTATACTTCGGAATGCTATCTTTTTCTTCCTGATTTTCACAGCCACCTCTTTTGAGAACCATAGTGGCTTTTTCTTTCATTTTGATTTGTTTATTTGCTTCACACAAAAGCTTGTTGCCTCTGTGATGGCAGTTTTGATGATTCCCCATTGTTGCTCCACACCTCCTTCTAGCCTGTTTGCTAGTGCTTTTCTGAGGCACTCTCCCATTTTGCCAAAGTCAGCCCTCCTAAAGTCCAGTACCTCACTTTTGTATGGCATGCGCTGTAGCTGAGTTTACGTGAACCCGCACTGTTTGATGGTCACTTGTTCCCAGATGGCACCCACTTCTAGATCTGAGATCCTCTCACTGCCCCGTTTGAGAGTACAAGGTCTAAGATTGCTCCCTCATGAGTGGGTTCGAAACTAGCTGTCTGAGGCCTGCCACCTGTAGGGCATCAAGAATGGCCCTGCTCTTGGATGTGGCTGCAGCAAATGTGCTCCAGTTAACATCTGGCATATTCAGGTCTCCATCAACAGTATCTCCCTTTCTCTGCCATTCTAAGAATGCCTTCTATCATATCCTTGTCCATTTCCTCCCCTGACATGGGGGTCTGTACACAACCCTGTGCAGAATTGTGGTGCCTTTCCAGTCTTCAAGGTGACCCACAGTGCCTCCTCTTCTCCCTGTTTACTCTTTTGTTCAGTTGCTTTTATCCCTTCCTTTACATAGAGAGCTACTCCTCCCCTCTTCTCCCTTCCTGTCTCTCCTGTAGGTTATGTACCCTGGTATGTTAACATCCCAGTCATGGTTCTCTGTGTACCATGTTTCTGTGACTGCTACGATATCCAGGCATCCCTTTTCCATCAAGGCCACCAGCTCAGGAGCTTGTTGCCCAGACTATGGGCATTGGTACTCATTACCCTCCATTTCTGATGGCCTTACTCCTTTTGCCCCATCCCTGTCCTTCTTGCCTTTGTCACTTTCTCCATTTACCCTGCCCTTCTCCCTATCGACACTTCTATGTTGGTGTTTGCTGCACTTACTACCGTGATTTTTTGGAGGTAGGATTTCCTGCTACTTTCCAGTGCCTCCCCTCTTGGCTAGTTTAAATGCTTGCCAATGAAGCATTTAAACCTATCACCCTAGGATCCTGGTTCCCTCCTGGACAGATGCAGCCCATCATGCCAGTATAGGCTTGCATCACTCCAGGTGGACCCCAGTCCCCAATGAAGCCAAATCCCTGGGCTCCACCAGTTTTCCAACCACTGATTGAATCCATGGTGCGGAACACCCTAGCTTCTCCTATGCCATAGATGGGCAGCACCTCTGAGAAGGTTACCATGTGTGCTACTTGTCTAAGGCCCCTCCCAATTTCATAAACTCTTCCTGCACTTCTCTAATCCCTTTCTTAGCCAGGTCATTTGTCCCTAGGTGGACAATGACATCCAGCTCCCTCCTGTGCAGTTCTCCAGCAATCCTGAGGATTCGCTCCCTGTCCCTCAAGCCATGGCACCAGGCAGGCACCTTACCTCCTCTCCCTTCCTCCCCAGTTCTACCTTCCTAACAATGGAGTCCCCCACCAGGGTTGTTTCCTTCCCTGCTGGGTCCCCTGCCACCCTCCTGTGGGTCTCCTTTGGAGGTTCCCAACATCCTCCTTGGTCTCCCTGCAGGGTGCCTCCATGGAGGAACCACACTTGCCAGAATGGCATAGGAATTGTGGAGAGGTACAACTGGAGGGATGTGCCTCTGTTCCACCACCCTCACCCTCCCTGAGCCCACTGTAGTCCAACTGCTCCTCTTTCTTGGCAACTTCTGAGGCAAAGGCAGTGGCACTGGTGGTCCCTGGATGGAAGAGGAGGTCCCACAAATCCTGGCCAACTCAGCCTGGAGATGAGCAACCTCCTCCCTCAGCCCAGAGAGGTGCCTGCAGATGGGATAACACTGCATCCTCCAGAACGTCTCCCGGAAGACTGCTGCTCCACAGCCACTGCACTCACCACTCCCATCATGTCTTATTTCTGGCCCCTTAACTGTTTGCAATCCTTACTCTTTCCTCTGTTTTCTATCTCCTTACTTTCTGCCTGTATGCCCTTTAAGCTCCTGATTGTCCTGTTCTGAGACAAGAATATCCTATATTTCTCAGTAGACCCTCTACTTGCTCAGAGGCAGACCTCCAGCAGCTAGAGGGGACCGGAGCTACTCTTGCCCTTCTAGGATGGTGGGTCTTTGGTGGCTCTGTGATCACTCAGTTCCTGTTGTCAGTAAAATCCTGTGCCTATAAAAGTGAGAACTAGCTTTGGGGTTGGGGGAGGGAAGGAGGGCAATATAGTCCCAGTAGAGAAGTCCAGTCACACAGCAGTCCTTTCTCCTGGTGTCTTCTGCCAAGCTATTGGCAGAATCTTTCTAAGGCAGTCTTTAAATGTAGCTTCCTTCTAGCTAAGCCACCCCCTACTTACTAGATCTTTCTACAAGTAATTTAAACCTCACAGCTATTAAGTCCTTTCAATCACCTGAGATTTACACCTAGATAACTGTTCAGATAACCATTCAGTTCAGTTAACTCAGACAAACACACACTTTTTTTGTTTTGTTTGTTTGTTTGTTTGTTTTACCCTAAATTAAAGGTCCAAGTACAAAAGTTCTTCTTTAGTCCCAGCAGAAAGTCCAGTCACACAGCAGTTCTTTCTCCTGGTGTCTTCTGCCAAGCACTGCCACTAGGAAATCTGAGCACCCTTTAAGTCCCAGAACCCGTGCTGGAGCCAGCTATGTTGGATGTATCCAGAGGTGAGGCTTGTAGCTCCTGAGAAGGGTGGGCCAACCAGTGTTTACCAATGTTAGAGAATGGCTGTCTGCACATGGAGACCAAATCATTCAGCTTTATGCAACTGAAAAGACTTTATTAACATACATTTGTCCACACCTGATAAAGGGGACACACCAAACACAAGCCCTAACCAGTGTTTATGTGACCCCTGCTGGCTAATTATGGAGTGTATTAACATCAGTAGTAAAAGCAGATATTTAGCCACCCATGCAGTGGAAGGGTGCAGCCATGGCAACTCTAAACATTTGGGGGAGGAGACTAGGAAAATGCAAATTCAAAAAATAAGCCAGCTCTGTGGCACTGGGCAGTGGGTATTGCCTGCCATGCTAATGACCTAGGTTTGCACCCCAAGCCCTGGATGACAGGAGCGGATGCCAGCAGGGAAGGTTTGGAGTGTCCTGGGGACACTCTCCTCCTCCCTCAGGGGTGGTGGGTCTGAGCCTGCACTGCTCTGGTGCATCTCCTGGCTACCCATTGTGGTTTCACACGTTTGTGGTGTGGTTGACCATGTACTGCAGGTTTGCTCAGCCAGGATGATGCAAGCATGTGGCCATGTTGGGAGGGTGGGGTAACAAAGGAAAAAAGGCCACCTGGCTGACTGGATGACAGTGGCTGGCCTCCTGTGTGCTGAAAAGCCAGGGGATGCCCAAGATGATCCCTGCCAGGCCCCATGAGGAATGGAGTGCCACTAGGAAAATCTCCTCCCACTCATGACCATGGGAGGGGTTCACCCTGATGAAGGGATATATCGGTCGACATGGTACCAGTAGACATGAGGACAGTGGGACAGCAATAGGGGAGCTCAGTGGTGGTGGGGTCTTGGCCTCCCAAGGGAGTGGTCAGCCAGGAGAGCTGGGGGTGGGGTTAAAAGAATAAGCAAAAATATTTTCCAAAAAAAGATACATAAAATACACATTTGCTTGTATAGATTTTAACAGTTTAAAGTTTGTGTGACTATCATAAATAATCCTGGAGCATACAAATCCACATTTGGCATAAATCTGGAATGTTTGAGCATTTGCAAGACAGTGTCTACATTGTAGAAGAGTAGTGGGGCAGGTGAAATATATGTGTCAGACGGAGAAGCTGACACACCACTGTCAAACTGCAGAAGATAATCCTGACAATGAATGAGTTCTATGACTGATTGCATTTATCACCTTAAGTATAATTACTGTCGTTCTAAAGAAACTTTGGAATTCAATAAAATTTGAATGAAGCTGTAAAACTTACAGTAACATGGCTAAAGAAAAAATGTTAAAACAAGATCCAGTAAATCAGGTGAAGTCAGAGATTGTTTCACTACAGAAATGACATGATGGAAAGGTAAAATGATTTGAATACATTTATTTTTATTTATTTATTTAGTTTTTGTTTACCAGGTACGTGCACTAGCCATAGCAATGATTATTTTTAGGCACCCCACCGGGAGAGTACAGAACAGACATCATAAACATTACAGTACAAGTATGATACAAGTTGACAATTAAATACAAGACACTCAGGTAATATACACAATTGCAAATGGTAAATACATTACAGTATACAAAATGTACAGAAAACAATAGCAGTAAACAGAAAAGGGGCAGCAATGTTGATTGGTGGAGGATAAACACAATAAAGATAGTAACATTATAGAAAACAAGCGGGAAAGGTGTAGGAAAATTAAAGAAAAGGATAGAAGTAGGGTAGGTAGCTAGGAGTAAGAGGGTAGAAGGTAAACACTGAGACAAGTAAGAGGAATGAGAATAGTTGGTAAATGTAGGTAGGACTATCAGTTAGCAGGAAAGTGCTTAGCGAGAGAAGGGTAATCTATGAGGCATGGGGTGAGAGGGTTAGGGAAGAAGGGCCTAGGACAGTTTGAAACAGGAGCATTTGCAAAAGGAAATGAGATAGCTATGTAGTTCTTTCTTAAAAGAGTGATGGGATGAGGCTTGGCGAAAGTTAGTGGAAGGAAATCCAGTATTGGGGCATGACAGGAGAAAGCACTTGCGCCTTTGGAGGTGTTATGTTTAGGGATGCAGACAGGGGCATTGTCTGCAGAGCATAGGCCGTAGCAGGTGTCTGGTTAAGAAAGAGACTAGCCAGGATTTTGGCATCTGTGACCTAATAATGTTGTCAATGATATAGCCGAATGTATAAAGTCTTGACGCATGAGGAGGAAACCATCCAAGATCAGAGTAAAAGATACAGTGGTGTTTCAGCCAATGAGAGGAGGATGCATAGTGGCAGATATTATGGTAGGAAACATCCACTTGGTCAGACCTGATTTACTAGCAGAGGCATAAATTGCAACCCCATAGGTAAGGAGGGTAGGAGTATCCCACGGGCTATGGATAGCCTATCAGAGGGGTGAGTGCATAGCTAGTGCAGTAGGCAATACCAGGTTTAGGGTTTACCAACTTGCAGGTCAGTTGAATATGGAGATCAAAGTTTAGTGATGGATCAAGTGTGACACCGAAATATTTAAAGGGGTTTACCACCCCAAAGGAAGTGCCATTCAGGTGTAGACTTTAAAATTGTGTTAGGAGTGTTTGAGTTTGATGCTGGATCCAAATAGCATAGCTTGGGTCTTAGACTCATTTAAGACAAGCTTGTGACTGGCCAGCCACTGTTGAATAATCTGGAAGTCTGTGGAGAGCTATTGATTGATGTCATCAATACTTTTTGCACTAGTGTACAGAACAATGTCTGCCAGACAAGAGGGAGGCAGTCCTCCTGAGATTTGAAGTTATGTTATTTATAAAAATAGAGAAGAGCAATGGACCTAAAATAGACCCTTGAGGCACTCCAATGTTAATAGTAGCCTTGTCAGGAAGGTAGAGTTATATTTAACAATTTGAGTCCTGTCCGATAGATAGCTGCCAAACCAACTGCAACATTGGGTGAGAAACCTAGTGATCAAGGGTGGCTAAGAGGATTGTGTGGTTAACTAGATCGAATGCCTTTGTCATATCAATAAAATGGCTATGGTGAGCTGGCCAGAGTCCAAGGCTTCCAGGGTATCAAGTAAATTTGAGTAGAGCAATAGTGGTGCTGTGACCCTTATGGAACCCATGCTGAGCAGTGGTCAGAAGGTCATGTTTCTGGAGAAAATCGATGGTTTGAGTAGCTACAATCTTCTCAAAGATTTTGCTGAGAACAGACAGGATGGCAATGGGTCTGTAATTTGAGGATCTTTAGGTTACATTTTCAAACACAGGGTAATCCTGGCATTCTTCCAGATATCTGGGACAAGACTTTGGCAGAGAGGGAGAGTAAAAATCTTGGCTAGGGAGCCAGAATGAAAGGGGCAGCTAGTTTTAGAAGATTGGGTTCAAGATTGTCAGAGTCAGCAGCCGTAGTGCTCAGAGAAATTGTTAAGCAACCTTAGAACTTCACATCTAGAGACAGACTTAAAGTAGAATTGAGGCATAGTTGCATAAAACAGTGATTAAGTTCAGTTTGGTGGGAAGGAGGAATTATAGCAGGTTAGGTATGAAAATTGCACATTGAGAAAGTTGGCTATGGTATATGTATTATTACAGTGGACACCATTTAGTGACTTGTCATTTGGGGTGGAGGACTGGTTCGATCCAGGAAGAACTTTATATGGGACCAGAATTTTTGGAATCGTCAAGAGAGTTTGTTAACAGGTCTTTGCAGTAGGAGCTTTTGGCATGTTGGATATCCTTTTGCAAGAATTTCATGGCACACTATAGGTATTAAGGTCATCCGTTAGACCAGAGTTCTTATACGAGCCAACTTTGTCTCTCAGAAGCAATCTAGAGACACTGTACATAAGTATTGTTTCTCATGAGACAGGGCAATGAGGAACATTAGTATTAAAAATGTTTCTTGCCCTTATCATTTTAAAGCTATCCTTACAAATGTAAGGGGAGGAGGGAGGAGGAGAGGGATTTGTGCACCAGTGATGGGCGCACAGTCTGCTTGGCCTTAGCACCTCATTGTCCAAATCTGAATGCTGGCATCCCCAATCTGAATTCAAATATTGGGATCCATTCCATCCCTGCCAGCATTATACTAAACCACACCCATTACCCCCATGAACCAGCCAATAACAGTTGGTTCAATGTAACCTAAAAAGAAGTGCCACACACATATTTTGTGGAGGAAATACAATGTCTATAACAATCCATAAAAAAAAATCCTGTATTCACTGATGGTGTTACTTTTATTAAATAATGCATGTCATTTTAACAATAAACTTCATTTAGGTAAAATAGTTTAATGTCACATAAAATAAGATTATGTTTCACAAACCATTTGAGTTCTAGAATTGCTCATATTTTCGCCTCACTTTTCTTAACCAACAGCCTCTTAGGAAGTCACTTATACAACTATTACCGAACCTCACGCATAAGTCTTGAATAAGATCATTTTACTTACACTGCAGAGAAAACAGTTTCCTTATATTTTTGTTTTAAAACTATTCATTTCTAAGCTTTATTTGGGGCCCTCATGCCTTACTCATCCAGTTCAGAATCTGGACCATTCGCATGCATCTTGCTAGGTGAAACCCAAGTTATCCACATTGTTGTTGGGCCACAGTGAGCTGCTACAACTTCAACCCTACTGGCCCCAGAGGTAGCACATAAACCAAGGCTGGAGCATGGAGGTTGGGGATAGGACTGGTACATCCTGCACTGTGAGGTGGACATTGCCCATATAACCCCTACTCTGGAGCATTGGCTCATGGAGGTCAGTGAACTTAAAGCATCCTTACAGCAGCCCCATCCTCCATTCGGCTGCACTGTTTAGTTAGTCTGACTCTACTGGCTGCCTCATGACTGTGATGCAACCTCAGCTGATTTACTAACCATGAAGAAGGAAGGCATCTGCTTGGAGTCTCCAATCCTCTCACCAGCCCACAGTACATGGCCGAGGTCTGAGGCATTCTGCATCCTCCTGGATCTCCTCCTCGGTAGTAGAATACACCTTTGTCATTGCCATGGTCTGATCCTAGTTTGCCAAATGTTTTAATGTGAGTCGTAAGGAGAAGACTCATTTGTACAGTAGAATATTTCATAGAATTTTAAGAGTGTCACTTCCCAAATCCTTAGGATACTCAGAAATCATCAACTTTGTCTCAGTGTTCCACCACCTTATAAACACCTGATAACACACTTACAGACACACATTCTTTCTCATAACTATAAGAATATACAATCTGTTGAAGGAAATGTAATTTTTAGGATTTTGTTTTTGTTTTCCCTGTTAATCTGTGAACATGCACAGCATGACTGGTCATCCGGCAGACTTCCTTATGCTGCTCTGAAATCTGTCTTGACCCTATCCTGAAGCATCCACTGATACCTCAGATGCAATACCCATTTAATGCTTGACCTCTTTTGTGAGAAGGCCAACAATAGTATTGGTCCATGCCAGTAATTTGGTTGTCTAGTGATGTGCACATCTGCCCACTTTGAAGTGAACTGAGAATCTAACCAGTGACCTAAAGGTAACATGTTATATTACATAGCCAATCCACTAAGCCATTCAATCCCACTGTGGTCAGGACTCATCATTCATTACATATTGTGTGGGTGCATTCATATGCAAGAAATAATGGGCATGATTTTGAGCTGAATTAACCGATAAGGAGTAGGTCCAGTGATACAGCTGCAGAACACTGTGCTGCCACTTGGCACCACAAAATCACTTTGTTGCAGTGCTCACATGCAAACCCATTGAGCAAGTAAAATCAACTTTCTGTGTACCCACAGGGGTCATAGCAGACAGTAAAGAATGGGCTGTGGGCTCTATCATGTAAAATATACAGGTGGGTACCAGGGTGAGGAGAGGGGGTCCCCAGCCAAAATCTGGATTTGTGATATACATTGCCCCATGGTCATATGTGGAGAGTCCTCCTCCCTGCAACCTGGTCTTTATATATCATAGTTTTGTTTCGAGGCTCAAGTACGTGGATGAAGACCACTCACTTTAGATTTAGACTACGTCTGTTGTGTCTCAGAATTTGGCCCAATACTTTGAAAAATTAGGTCTAATATCTGCCAATAGACTGAAAAGTGCAATTATTTTGGGAAATGCAGCCCTAGCAAAATGTTAAAGCTATTTATTATTTCCTAAATTACTTTCTGACAGAACATGATTTCCCTTTCAGCTTACGAGAGAAAAAAACAGGCAATGGTTTCAAAGAATGCACCTAACTTTCTGAATATTAATATAATCTACAGAAGGAAACTCCACGGTTGAGAATGCCAAGAATTGCCTAGTGTCTGCAAATGCTGGCAAAAATTAGGTTTTGACAGAATGCAAGTCAAGAACGCTTTCAGATTTTGCCTTGGCTTGGAATTGACTTTTTTGATCTCTGCTTCTGAAATTACTTTGCTGAAAGTTATTTTCAGCATTTAAGTTTTAAATGAAATCTTCCTACTCTAGCTTCCTGCTGTAAGGGATAGTCTAATATCAGCAACACTTATATAAATCATGTACTCATGTTTAGCTAATCCAGATTACTTATGAAGTATCTAAGAGCATCTTACTTTGCATGTTCTAACACCAGTTGAACTTAGAATAGTTGTGTTCCCCACCATGGACTCCTTTGATATTTTATATAAAATTACATATATGTTTTAAATGTAAAATTCCATTAAAAAATTTTTTAGCAAGATTTACAGTACGTGCAGATGTCACATCACTATGCATGTCACAGTATAATAGCATTTCCATGCAAATACTTTGCATGTCAGAATTATTCCTGTTCCGTGATCTTACCTAAATAACTTTTAGGAGTACACTCTCTCTCTAACTATAAGAAGCCTCATAACATATATATAAACGTATATTAAAAGAATTAATGAGTAAATTTGGTCTACTAAAGATATAAATAAGTTTATTTTTCTTTATTTCATGTTTCTTTAAGGGAACATGTTACATCTAACACAGTAAACAAAGGAATTGATTTGACAGTGGGAACACTAACAATGCCTATGCATTTACTTATTTATTGGCACTTGGCAGGCAGGAAAATACACTGAACCAGAGTTTGTTTTAAGGTATGACTACTGAAGGGTTATGGAAGGAGGACAAGCATGTAATAAAAATATGTAAATTAAAATTACATAAAAGGCTGGCCTGGTGGTGCTGAGAGCTGAGGTGCTGAACACCACACCTTGTGCTACACCAGCAACCCAGGTACAGGAATGGACTTTGGCCAAGGGGATCAGCAGGGAAGGAAAGGGATTGAGCATCCAGAGGACTGCCTCTTTCCCAGGGAGGGCTCTGGGGACATGTCACACAGAAGCAGCCTCTGGCAGTGGTCAGAGGATGGCCATGATTGTGATGCCACGCAATAGTGAGGGTGGAGCTGCAGTGGGCATCAGCACTTTGTGCCTAGATGCCATGGCATGACCAAGCTCCAGGGAAACAATAATCAGAACTCCCAAGAGGATAGGCAATGGCACCACCTCATGTTCTACACTCCCATTGCTGGGCAGTCTGCTCACTCCATGGCCCAGCACTCTACACTCTAGATAGAGTGCCCTGGGAGGATAGGATGGCCCTTCCCATGAGGGTTCAGATCCAGGGGTTTGTCAGTCGGAGTGAGGAGGGCAGTCAGAGTGCCATAGCTGGAGAGAGTTCCTCTAAGTAGAGGTGAAGAATTAGTTAAAATAAAAAAAAATACATAAAAGATAGCAATGTGAAATAAAAATAGGCAAATATAATATGCACAAGGTTAGTTAAAGAGCTATACAGTGTTTACAGAAACAGTGTCCCCACAGACGTGTATTAAAATGAGCCAAACACAGTATTTGCAGATACAGTAGCACTGAGGACATTCAAGGATCAGGACAAACTCCATGATGTGAAACTGGGAGGATGGAAGAGTGTGTAGGCTGAGGGAAACTAATGCAGAGAGGGGCAAGGGTGGAGAAAAAGACAGAATGGGGACCAGAGCACATGTGAACTGAGAGATCACAAAGGAGATCTTTAATGAAAGGGAAGAGGTGGAGGAGAGGAAAAGATGATGGAGAATGGGAAGCTGGGAAGAGAACCTAACCCATATTTAAAAGAGAGATAAAGATGCCTGCCTTCGAGGGACGTTGCAAAAGGCTGATGTACATGGAATGGTGATGCGGTCTACAGCTTACGGTTAAGTAACAGAAAAGAGTTAAGGGCAGTTTGATCACAGCAGATTTAGAGATGGCACTTAGACCACATCCACAGTACTTAATGACCAACAAGATCATTGTGAGAATAACTTCATGGTAGAACAAAAGAAGCAGGCAACTTTTATGTGCCCATGAATATATTTCTTTTGAAGGACTGAGTCACAGGGATGCATTTTTATGTAAATTATAGTAGCAGCTATCTTTCAACAGCAGAAATTCAGCATAGCTGCTAATTTTCACAAGAATCCTATCAATTATGGTACCTGTCCCAGGACACATCTGAAAATAATCTGTTACCTGAATTATTTTTGAATGAATCTTTATTTGCTTCATTGGTCTACCTCCTTCTGACATCACCCTAACCCCATCACCCATTTCTTATGAACTTATGCATACCGTCCACTTGTACATGACCAACCTGTGGTGGGTGGAAGTCATGTTGGTAGTGTATTGGATTGCAGGGTACTGGCATTGACCTCAGTGGACAATAACTTTTCTTCTCTGGTTTCACCCCCAGAAGCACCAATTTTGTAATGACGTGCATGACATGCATGCACAGATGTACAGATATGCTGGGGTCTGGGGCATTTTTCCCATGATGGTGGCCCTGACTGTGATCCCATCAAGCTTCTAGTAGTTGGCAATCATGCTGCAGGACACACATCAAACCCCATCCTGAAGGAGGAGAGCTGTCATTGGGGTGTTCATTCCTTCGTCCCCCATCTCACCCTGATGACCTGTTAGCTCCCAAACCTCAGTCATAAAGCTGCGAGTGGTAATGCTGCTGCAGCACCTACAGAACAGCTAGTGAGCCTGAATTTTGAAAAGGAATATCAGACATTAACACCTAATTATTACAACAAATGCCTCCCTGAGCTTGCATGGATACCGTCTAAGATTAAGACTTGTAATTCATTGTAGCGGTGTCTCTACTGATATCAGTGAGGCATTTTGTAAACTGAAGCAATAGAGAAAAGACAAGATCAGTGAACTTAAGAAGGCTTGATTGGGAATACACATCTGAAGTCACATTTAAAATCAGACCCAATAAGGCTAATTCTTCCATCTCCATGAAACTCTTACTGAGGTCACAAAATCTTGAATAAATAAAAGCATCCATTTTGTAATGCAAGAGTTTATTTACACAACCAAATTGTTAGATTTTATTAGGCTGAACAAGTTAAGTTAAACAAATAAGAGTGGAATACCTTCAATGGTAACCTACAGTAAGTATGGTAAGTATAACCTTTGATTCACTGCCCCTGGCACTTTGTCTTTTAGATCACTATAACCCAAACCAGCAAAGCCACCAATGGGGCTGCCCCGTCCCATGAGCTGAGATACAGATGAGGCAAACTGATGAGTCCTAATAAGGATGAAACATGTTTATATGCATACTGTACTAACAGTATGTTTTGTTTTGACAGGCAACTGAGACGTGAATAGTGTCATATAGGCAAAATAAGCCATGACTGTATATCTGAATTAGTTACATAATTAATAAGTTTGCAGCCTTGCCTTTTACTTATGAACATATTTGTGCAGATTTAACTTTGAACTTGCTAATATGGAACTGACCCTCACATTTTATTACCTTGCTTTTTCAACACTTGTAGTCAATATAAGCAATCAGCTTCAGTTATAAAGATTCCATTGAGTTACTCATTTGCTGATACTTTCAATGCTGCTACTAAGATGTTCTGAAGCAAACCTTTGCTCCTATTGATTTTCCCATAATGTACATGTTATTAATTACCTCGTTATTGAACCAATGTCCACGCAGTTCACCTTTTATTTTTTTTTTTAAGTATTTGTATTAATGCTGATATTGTACTTTTTGTTCTTTCCAGGTCTCAGGGTAGAGAATTTTCTATTGAATTCCAAACTTGCAATCTCAGGGTAAGATAAATCATTTTGGTCCTTTTGTCTGGGCCTGAATATTAATTAAGAAATGACAAGCAGAAGTGCTTAGTCTTCCAAACTGAAAGTTGAAATGAATTTGGGTTGGTATAGTTGTTTGGCAATGCAGTTTTTTTTCATTGTTTGTGTTTATTCTCTGTAAATGCTTCTTATATACCGTAAAGTGCTATATATATATATATATACACACACACACACACACATATATATATATATATATATATATATATATATATGTGTGCTCATTATGGATAATTATTTTACTAATCAAAACTAAAGATTACTTGCAGGGGCCTGCAAATGTCATATGATCAAATATGAGAAATCCACACTTAATCTGATTATTTAATATGGGTCATCCTTGAAATGATAGTGAAGTACTTTGAATAGTTCCCATGGTTAAAATAGGTATAAATGTACAGGGATCTCTGCTCCCAATGTTGGATTAAATATCTGATTCAGTTCAAAGCAATGATTAGGAACAGGCTTTTGCAGTGCTAGAGAAAAGGATAAGACTTTAAAAGAAAATATTCAGATTATTCTATTTAAAATGTTCTACCCTTTCAGATGCAGAATATTGCACCAAATAAAATGCAAAGCATTATGAAGCATCATACTCTTAGACCTTGCCCTAGAATTATATTTCCTGCACCAAATGTAGTGGGTTCTGCAGTGAGGTTTCCAGGTTCCCCATTCAGTACAGCAGAAGCAAAACTGGTGCATGGGACAATAAGAACTATAGTAGCATGTCATGTACAATTAATAACAACTATGGAATCCAGCTACTGTACATGTTCATCTGACTCTCAATGTAGGGATAAAACTGAGGTTATGCAACGGATACTGAAAATTAGCATTTTAAGCCTTATCTCAAGGTCCAGATTCAGACTACTGGGGCCTATTTAACAAGCCAGACCCTCTCAGACTTTTCTATAGGACAAGGATGTTGGGGTCTTGATGCTTCATCATGATTTTGAGATCAAACAGAAGATTTTGAGACTTTCCTACTACATTTATTCTTGCTTACTCATTCAACAACCACCATTATTTTTGAAATAGTCCTGCCCGCACCAAACTTGTGACCCCACTGAGTGAACTAGGCAGCCAGACTGGAGCAGAGCTATGGTCAGTAAGGCAAGTCTGCAATACAGGTGTCAAGTTAGGTAGGAGCGGTGGGTAAATGGTGTTGAGGATGGAGGGCTAGCAGAACACCAGATAACATCATAGATATGCTAAATGCACATTTGGGACCTCTTCTTCCCCAATTGTGGATTGGGCTGAAGAATAATGTCACTGAGATTTGGACTCATAGCTACTGGACTGGGGAATGCTTCAATGGTTAGAAAAGATGATGTTAGGTCAGAATAGGGGCTGTGGTTTGGAGGACAAGAAAAGGGAGTAAAGATGATAGATGACTGAAAGAGGTGGGAGTTACCAGGCCATATAAACTGACTCTGGTCTTTAGAGGGAGAGCTTTTTGCATTTTGCAACTTATTTTAGCTCACTGCTTGTGATATTCAGGAAGTAATAGTCATTGTTCTAGACAGCCTAGGTGCACAACATGCATTAATCTGGGCTTGCCTAAACTACCCACCACTATCCTAAAGAGGGCAAAATAAAGTATTAGTGGAAACAACATCTGCTTTTATTTAGGAATTTCAAAACCTAGGCAGTTGGGCTTTCCTGTTATTCTGGGAAGTACAGTAGCTGGAATTGTATAGCTTAAAATGGTGTAGATGCAAACCATGCAGCCAGCTATGGGAATTTAAGAGACCTTGTAGAACTAGCTATAATAGGAACTTCTGCATGGGCAGTACTGTACTGTATCTTGAGGCCTGAAGCATTCAGGTAGATCCAGATGGTACTTTACAAAATTTTTGTCATACCCTGTATACTGGAGGAAAATAAAGCACTAGAAAACCTAAAGCTTTGGCAAGGGAAAGCTGTTCTATTTTTTTTTTTCTGTTGTTTTTGTTGTTGTTATTAGTTCTGCTGATGACTGGGGTGCAGTAGTGTGAACTATTCTTGTAACACTGTATTCTGCTATAGCACTGCTTGACATGGGATTTTAAATTTTGGCATGAATGACATGGTGATCTGATTGGTGGAAATAATCCACATGCTCATGTAATTATTTACCATAATTACACAGTGCTGTTTTAGATGTATTTTTCCTTTACAAGTCATTTTATAAGTACAATGAACACAGTTCTGAGATGTATAATCATGATTATTTGCTTTGTTAGGATTAGCTTCTTAGCATCTCACAAAATGAAGCTAGAAGCATTAAATTAAATTTTCTTTAAATTTGTATCTGTACACTGATGTTTCACTTTCTAATATGCAGATTTTTCAAGGGATTTTACTTCCAATTTATGATACAAATAACATTAATTTTTGATATTATGATCATAAATTAATTTTATACATTTAATTCTCTCATAACTTGTTATAAGGATATTACCATATCTGTTGCATAAGTTTGTATCATGGACTTGGACTTAGAGTCATTTTATCTCATTGTAGCTAAAATCCAAACATAACATCTCATGTTTATCATATCACACAGTTCTTTTTTTTGTATACTTATTTTGACACCACTACCATCAGTGCTCAAACAAATAAACAGTGCTGTATTAGCTTCCACCCCAATGTGTCTCCAGAATTTATTAGGGTACCTGTCTGCATGTGTTTCTATTGTTTAAGTGCATTTCACATCTTTCACACTTGAACTGCACTTTGTCCTTGAGATACCAAAGCCAAAACCTTTAGAGATATTCCAATTTTTATTAAGCATGGTGTGATGTTATGTTAAAAATATAGTCTGTTACTCAATACTCAGTCTTTTACCTGTATTCAGAATTAAGTGGTGTGCTGCATAAACCATGTACATGCAGAGAGAACTCTAACTGATTCTGACTCCTCTTGAGCATGCAGTGCCTCCTTCACATTATGACATCACATTAGCATCCACGCTCCTACCTGGGGAGCACATCTGATTGCTAGGCAACCAAACACACTCACAACTCAAACAGAATGCAAGAGGGAGGCTGCCTTGTGGGTGCATTGACCACTGTGGCCAGCAGGAGGCATACATTTGCACATGGCCAAGTTAGAGTTAAACATAATGTGCTAATATTAACTATCTGAATGCTGAGGTTTTAACAATTGTCTAAATATTATCAAAACTCGTACTGTTTTATGCCATGGCAATCATATCTGCAAGACCTTAAAAGGGAGGGGAAGTTGAGGATAGAGGTTGCAGTTTTAGCAGGATTTCATAGATCTCTTTGTTGTATTCATAATAACCTTCTGATGTTAATTTTATATGCTGCAAATATACATTCTTATAGTTCTATGAGGGATTCCAGTCATACCTGTAATGTAAGCTAGCCATCTTGCATTACCATGTGATTTACCAAATCTATGGGACATGAATGATTTATTGTTGTTAACTTGCCAAACAGATCCTCATATCATAGAATTCATAGGAGTTATATGAGTCAGAAGCAATTATGCTATTCAGACTGCCAACTTTCATAAGTTGGAACCATGTCCAAAATGTGTGTCTAATGCTAACTTGAAAGACTCCATAGTTGGACTGTTGACAATGTTTAGAGGCAATGAATTCCATACATTTACCACACGGTGATTAAACCACATTCCTCTTCTGGTAGTATTATAATTTCACCACTTAGGTGCATATTATGGCCTCTTAGGATTCTATTTGTTACTTTATCCTGCAGACCAAGGCACTCCCACAGATCTGGATTTTCGATGCCCTGTATACCAGGCATAGGTCAGCCCTGCAATGTCTATATTCCAAAGCAAATAACTTCAGTTCTACCAATCTCTCCTCATATGTTAGATTTGTGAGGTTATGTATTTTCCTGGTAGCTCCTTATTGTACATTTTCCAAACATAACAATGTCTTTTGCTTTATATGGAGACCAGAATTGTGTACAATGCTCAAGGTGAAGCCTAACAAGTACACCAAACAGCGGCATAAACTCTTGTCTGTCCCTGCTCTTAATGTTTAAGAATGGATCCCAATATCCTATTTCCCTAGCTACTACTTCTTGGCTATGATCAGTGAAGGAGAAATTATTAGTTATAGTTATGCCCAAATCTTTTTCCTTACTACAAATCTCTAGTTGGGAATGATTGAGATAACATTTAGCTAATGTGTTGTTTGTTTTTGTCTTGTTTTTTTTTTTTGCCAAAATTTTTTATTTTTATTTTATTTAAGTCTAGGATTACATAATACCTTTGAGCGAGGCTCTTTTACAAAGGTTCCACATTCCAAATACAGAATAATACAGTTTTGAAATTACAGAGTTAGACTCACTATGATGCCAAGTGGTTATAACAACTTGGTTACAAGTACAAATTACACGTATATATTACAATAACAATAGGAGGTATATTAAAACACAAGTGGGGGAAAGGGGGAGAAAGGTGGTACAGAGTATAGCAACCTAGAAGGCTTTGGTTGTAGGTCAGAGTATTTGAGTGTAAAGTTGAGCAAGGGAAAAATAGGCAATAAAGAAGCTCTAGGAGCGGGGTCAGCATGGCAGCAGAGGGTAGGGAGCTACAGAAATGATGTGAAATGGGGCTAAGGCAATCACAGTACTTGTAGGCCACAAGGATTTATGGAGCTTCTTTTGAAGGCGCCTAGAGTTGGTGAGGCAGAGATGTCACTGGCAAGATTACTGAACCAGCTGGGGGTCCTGTATGAAAAAGACCTTTGTCCTTGAGTAGTACGACAATGAGGGATATGCAGTAGTTGTGGTTTTGAGCTCCTGGTGTTGCAGTTGTTTACTTGGTATTAAGAAGGAGCAGACTCCTGGGGGCATTGCCCATCATCATTTTCTTGGCTGTGATGCAGGTTTGATAGTGAAGTCGGTTGTTCAGTTGAAGCCACCCAATTTGAGAGTAGAGGTCCCAGGTATGGGTGAGATGGTGAGCTCCGGTGATGAGATGACATGCTTTTATTTAGGAGGTGGCAATTGCTTGAGTGTGGAGGCAGTGACAGAGCCATAAACTACAAGTTCATAGTCAATAACACTCACAATGGAGCTTTGAACGGCAATAGACAATGCTTCAGAGGTTAGCTGTTTTGGTGACAGAACAGTAAGCCCATCCTGGTGTTTGCCATCTTAGCTTACATTATTGATATGGGCGTATAGGAGAGTTTGGAGTCAAAGGTGATGCCAAGATATTTGAAAGTATCAACTTGATCAAGGGTGGCTCTAGTTTGGTATTAACAGTGAGGTGGTACTGTTTATTTTTGTTTTATGAGCTGCTGAAAAGCATGGTCTTAGTTTTTTCTGGTTTAGTAACAGCTTGTGTTGCAAGAGCCAGTTTTCAACTGATGTGAAACCCTGTTGGAGGTTTCCTGCAGTTCTACAGGATCATGATGGGAGGCAAGGATAACTGCATCATCTGCTGAGAGTATAATTTATTCTGGACTTGAGTCTGGGAGTGTGTTCAGGAATAGGCTAAAGAGGAGGGGCCTAGGATTGACCCTGTGGAACACCAGAGAGGACTGGTCTGGCGTCAGAGAGTGTTTCAGCTTATTTTTACTTTTGGGACTGGCTGCTTAGATAGCTATTGAACCAGTCAACTGAATCGGATGAGAGCCCAGCCTTCCATAGTTGGACAAGCAGGAGATGGTGGCTGATGGTATCAAAGGCCTTAGTTAGATCGATGAATGCAGCCCCTGTTAGTTTACTGTTGTCAAATGAGTGATGAATGGCTCCGTGAATTTGAGTAATGCTGAGGAAGTGCTGTGACCTTTCTAAAGCCATGTTGCTGCTTGCAAACAATGTTGTGTATGTCCAGGAATTCTGTGATCTGGTCAGCCAACACGCTCCAGGGCTTTAGAGAGAGGAGGTAGGATGGAGAGTGGGCGGAAATTTTCATGGGCAGTTTTGACACCACTTTGTATATAGGGTCAGAGGGCCAGTTTCCATTTGTCCAGGAACTGGCTGAGGCTGAGGATTAGGATGAAGATCTTAGTCAGTGGTCTGAGTACTTCTTCAAGGGTGAGGGATAAGTTTGAGGTCAGTGAGTCACTGCTGGATCTGACTTGGTGATAGCATTTGTAACATAGCTGCGGACCTGGTGCATCTTGACCAATTTAAAGTAGAAAGGAGGGTGGCTAGTGGGGGCAGAGGAGATTGGGGCATTGAAGTGTCCTCTTGTTAAAAAAATCGGGGAGTGTACAGAACTAAGGTCAGTGAAAGCAGTATTGAATGTATCTGCAATGATTTTCAGGTCAAGTAGGTAACCCTGTCTATGCAGAGCATGGATGGAGGGATTTAGACTGCTTCCGGTGACTCTTTAATGTTGTTCCAGAAATCTCTTCCATTTCCCCAGGAATTTGTGAGAGCACCTCTTGAAGTAGGCAGATTTCATTTGCCAGATGGCTTTGGTGCAGTCATTTCGAGAGCGTTTATAATTAAGTGTCAATTTGCCTCCCAGAGTTTCTAGCTAGTTCCCAAAGTTGATCCCTTTCTTTTAGTTCACTTATGCATAAAATGCATAACCATACACTTAGATTCATTAAAATATACTTTGTGACTATTTGCCATTCTATTATTAGATCCAAATCTCTCTGTAGTATTTGGTAAGCTGTTTGATTATCCATAATTCCATTTTGTATCATCTGCAGATTTAATAATCTATGTGTTTGCTGATGTTCTGATAGATGACATATAAATTGAAAATGATAGGGCCCAAAACGGACTCCCCTGCGGGCATCACCACATCACCCCAATCTGAACTGTGACCTCTAATTGAGACTCTGTTTTCACCGTTGTCAGAAGTCCATCCAAAGTATAATGCTTTTATGAATGTCATGGTTGATTTGTTTTTCTACTAGTTCAGTGTGTGGCACCTTGTCAAATGCCTTCAAATAGTCTAAATAACTTATGTCAGATTATGTAATTATGTCAGCTAGCAGTCTTAAATGTTTTGCCCCAAATGAACATCCACATTATTTTACAATATGTTGCTGGCATTTAACATAGATGGCATTTCTCTTACATAAGATTATACATTATGGCTGTATCCTTTCTTGGTTTTAATGAGAAGTTTCAGTCATGCTCATAGCCTGCACTTTCTCTAACATGTTCATTGTGTTTGCTATTTTACATGACTCATTTTTAATGTTGTAACTTCCATGCCACACCCACTGACATAAACATATTAATCAATGTTAAATATACCAATAGTCAGATACTGATTTAAAGCGTAGCAAAACTTTTTCCTGGCAGAGAGATTGCTGTATATAAACTATCACAATATGAATGAATTGTACCAAATCTAAAGTGAAATAACAATATGGTACTAGCTACAGGCATAGCTGGAATCAGTCTTACAAAGAACAGTATGCTTTATAGACTATAACAGTGCACAATACCTGTGAGTCTGTTCTCTGGTACCCCACTTTTCCTTTACCCTGTATAATTATTGACAATAATCATAATTTTCTGGGTGTTTAAAGTTCCTTAACTACACATGGTGTCTAATAACACCCCACGGCATGGGATTTTTAACTACAATTGCACATCTGGTCTTGTATCATTGCTTATGTACTGTGTACTGCAGCTACCAAATAACTGAGTTTTGAACAGCAATTAGGCACACATTTACTGAGAAGAAGGAAAAATCCAAATTGTATCTATAGGAAGGAAATTTTGTTGCAGTGCACATGTGAACCTGAGACCCAGATTTGAATTCACATAAATACCATATATGCATTGTGTGACTATGATCAAGTCATTTGAAGTCCTTGTGCTTAACTTCTCCGTACTCTCTCTTACTAATCTATCTCTATGCTATTTGAATCTCTGTTTGCCTACAGTAAAAGAATTAATATTCTATCCTCTTCCTCACCTGTGTTTTAAAACAGTTTATTATACAATTCTTTAATGAAAGGTACTATTTAAAGCCCAATTACTTTCCTTCCTTCCTTTTGCTCTTTTGTTTGTCTAAATGGAACTGTCAAAACTTGATGGGAGCTTGCAAAACTGCTAAATCATTAGACAGCCTTATAGAGTAGCTGTGGATCTTTCTTTTTATGTATAATGGTGTCATACATAACACAGCTGTAGCAGGAAATTGCAGAGCTGCTCAGTCCTTATTTTTCAGGCCAGTCTCACTATAGATGATGGGTGGGATATTCAGAAATGTGCCAGAGGCAGGCGCAACAGCTCGCAGTGCAAGAACACTGTGCCAGTACACCCCAATGTGATATTCAAAGGTTGAGCACAATGGCAAGTGACAGCACAAGATGGCTGAATATCGCAGGGATGCGCAAGCAACAAGGGCTGCACCAGGCAGCAAGTCAGCAGGCACCATCGCACAACCTGGGCTGTGCAATGGAGCAAGTCAGCAAGCGCAAGAGCACAACATGGACTGCACAGGGGTCAGAGGCACATGGCCCAAGACAAAGGGTAACAGACACAGTGGGGAGCATGCCACAGGAGCAGGACAGACCACCACCACCAAGGTGCAGGGAAAGACAGAGGGAGGCATGGCAGGTGCACACCTGCAGGCCCCGACGACCGCACACCACAGCGGTGTGCATGGAGGCGGTGTCGCACCAATGACCACTGGCAGTCAGCCACAGGCAACACCCACAGGACAGCACTGGACACACCACCTGGACCAAGCTGACAACACACATGCCAACAGCACACAACACACAGGCCACACACCCTTAGCAGGGTGCACACGTACACCCCAGGGCACACACACCGCCACTGGGCACAGTCCACCAGGCACATATCCCAGTTGACCCCAGATGTACCACATGGCCACCATGCACACCACTGCAGCATGGCTCACACGCCAGTTGCAAAACAGACACAGACACAGATGGCTAACAAAATAAATGTGTATTAAAATAAAACAACATCAACTATTTACAGATGAACAGGGATAGGGAATAGGGAATGGGAGGCCACAAACAAGATGGTAGGCCAGGGAAGGGAAGCAGGGGACAGGGAGATGGCTGGGTTAGGGTCAAGGGAGGAAGGGGAGGGGGTCAGGGGAAGGGAAGGTGATGCTGGCCAATGGGCCCCACGTAAGTCCATGCCCTACTGTCGCCTGGTCCTCCGACTCCTCCACGGCCTGCACAGGGCCTGCTTGATGATGTGCACCACCTGAAGTGTGGCCGGTGACCCTCAGAATATGCTCCAGGAGCCTGGTGTTCACATCCACCTGCTGGATGCCTAGGACAAAGGAGGGGACATGGATGAGTGCATGCCCATATGACCGTAGCCCATCCACCATGCACAGCGAACAGCAGTGACATGTGCCCTGTAGAAGGCACACAGCCAGCCGGAGCATGCGTAACCACAAGCCACCACCCCACCACATCCACAGCCATGCACAGCACTGCACACCAACACCATGGCAGCCAGGCAACAGGGCTAAGCGGTGGGATGGCAGTGGCATGGCTGGAACCCAGGTGCACCCACAGCCCACCCACAGCAGCCACACACATGTTCGAGGGCACAGCATGGTGCAATGGACCCCACTGGCTGGCGCACGGCTGTAATGGCATGTGCACAGGGTGCTGTGGCCCACCCCAACCCCACACAAAACAATCACTGACAGAGTGCCTACCTGCATGCTGCAGTACAACTGGTGCCTGACCAGCAGCGCCTCCCACATGGCCAGCATCCCGTGCCGTGCACCACCGCTGGGCTGCCTACGCCTGGCAGCAGCACCGCCATCCTGGCTCTTCGCTGATCCTTATGGCCTAGTAAGGAGACAATGAGAGGCAGACATCAGCACCTGGAAACAACCCACGAGCCCCACCCCTTCCAGCACATTATACCCCATGGCCCCGCGCAGTGGCACTGTTGTGGCACAGCACCCATGGTGTGCTGCCATGGCCAGCAGAGTGCGCAGCCACAGACTCCCTGCAGCATGGCATGATGCTCCGCTGGCCCCCACAGAACACTGACATGGCACAGACGATGAAAGGTGCACTCACCTGGCCGTGGAAGGTGCCCTCCGGACGCGGTCAGCAGTGACTCCAGCCAGTCGGGATCCCTCCACCACAGATCCCCATATCTGTCACCACACTGCTCCCTGCTATGCTGGGCCTCTGGCCTCCTCCAGCCCCTTGGCCACCTCCTGCCACACCTCAGTGCGAGGCCAGTCCAGGGGCACCTGACTATACAGAGCCAACATGTGGTTCTACCAATGCCGCCAGGTTGACCAGCTCAATCTGGCTCCAATTTGGTGCGCCTCACTGTGCTCCTCCATGGCATGCTACTATCTGCACCGGTAATCCAAACTGGTGACTGGTAGCACACGAGCCACATGTGCTGTGGGTGCACGACTCGCTCGGCAATGCACTGCCATCCCCAATCGCCAAGATGCCTCAGTGCTGCGCAATACAGCTGGGTGGCACTGGCATGTGCCGCAGGCACCCAAAGGGTCAAAAGGACACTGTAAGGTCAAACCTTGGCATGCCCACCGTGAAGCGATAGCGCGATAGGGTACGCCATGCATGGTGCGCAATAGGGTCTCGTTGCCCCATGGTCCATGTGCCAATGGTGCACAGGCACCATAAGACATACAGCACATGAGCACCACATGCCCAATAGCAGCAGAGTGCTGTGTCACATATAGTACTGTGCATCAAATGCACCACTGACGTACGTAGCGTCAGTGTGCGATGCACACCATCAGGCCTACTGTGCATGTCATACAGTTGCGCCATGGCTTGTGCATGTACATCCCCAATGCGCCATTCGCAATTCCACGATATTCGCAGAAGTATGCAGATGGGCTGATCAGCATAGCTGCGGTGCATCGGAGGCATTTACATCTCATTACAGTTGCGCATTCCTAATTTGCATGTGATGCGCTATAAAGGCGCCATGGGACTGCACAAGCACCAGACCGGTATTGCATCCTTCAGAGGTAAGACACAAGGCGATGGGCATGTCAGGACAGTGGATTGGGGGCATTGTGTGTGGCAGCCATCACTAACCACATGTCCATACCCACAGAATTGAGCATGTCGGAACGCAAGGAGGTTGAGGAGCAGGGCATGCATGGAGGCGCAGGCGAACTTCACGAGGGCAGAGAGGATGCCCCTTTGATGTACAGCTGAACCAGGAGCCTCCCTAGTGGCTCAGCAGGCACCCCGCAGGCCAGGGTGGCTGCATGGAGAGAGTGGCCAGGGCTGTGAACCAGCAGAGCAGCTATCAGAGGTCAGCACAGGAGTGCAAAAAGAAGGTGGGAACATACCAGAGAAGGATTAAAGATAAGGTGGCTGCCATCCAGGCTGCATGTGCCACCATGGGCAGTGGACAGCCCAAAGTGCCACAGCTGACACCGCAGGAGGAGCTGGTGGAGGCATCCATGCAGCACAGCACCGTTGAAGGTGTTCCTGTGGTGGATTCCAGACAGAGGGCAGCCCATCACTGCATGGTAGGTACAGCTGCGTATGGGGAAGGGGGGCAGGGGTGCGGGGGCAGGGTGTGTGGCAGCTGCACAAATGTGTATGTGTTCCTTTACAGATCTGGAGCACCTGCATGCAGCAGCAGGGTGGGGTGACCACCATGGGGAGGTCCTGGACCTGGAGGACCATCCATCCATCTCCACCAGTGTCCGGGTCCAGACCACTGCCAGCCCATCGCCACTGTCTGACTAGATGCCTGTGGCATGGTTGTGGATGTGGCCCTGTCAGTACTCCAGCAGGATGCCAGCCATGGCATCCAGTATGCTGAGACACAGGTCAGGATGGGGTCCGGACCGATGATGATGTGACTGTTATCCTGGACAGTGGTGAGGCCGATCAGGGAGGCACCCATATCATGCACCTATCACGGCAGTGCAGATGGTGCCATGGTGGCAACTGCCCACCCACCAGCTGCAACACCCGTGAGGCAGCGGGTGACATCAGTGCAGCACAATCCATTCTGTGTGGCGGTGGTGATGATGCAGCTGCCCCAGTGCCGTTGCACACAGTGGCTGGAGGGGCAGCAGCACCAGCAGGACGGGGTCAAGGGGAGCCAGGTGCAGTGGCTGCTGCCATTGCACTGCAGACCATACAGGTCCAAGGGGCCCTGCTGTGCAGCCCTCACCTGCGTGGGGGTCATGCAGTGGGATCAAAACTCCCATGGGTCGGCACAATGCCCATGCCCCATAGGGCACTGACCCACTGACCGAGCACACCCGGCTACTCCGGACGCTCCATGGAGCAACAGATGCTGGTCATGGCAGGGATGCGTGCACTCCACACAGAGCTGCACCAGTCCACAGGGAGGCATGACCAGGACTATGAGCAGCTCCTGGCTGAGGCCACACATGTAAGAGGACATGACCACAGCTCTGGATCATCTTACCACTGTGGTCATGGCTGGCCTAGCACCAATGGCCACCCTGGTCCATGGCCATCTGCAGTAGTCACCACGGAGTGCATTCTCCACCCTTGGTCCTGGCGCCATGTGACCCCATCACTGCCATTGGCAGTATCTGCTGTGGGAATTCAGGCACACCTGGAGTGGGTCTGTTCAGGGCCTGCAGAAACCCGCGAGGCACCGTCACGCTCCTGCAGTGACACCCTTGGGGAACATCTAAGACACCCCTGTGGCTGTCACGCAGCCCGCGCCTGCTGAGTGGTCTCGGCAGGGTTGTCCATGTGTCCATGGCAGCCGTGGCGACTGCGCCGGTGGTCATGATCTGCCACCCTCCCTGTCCGCTGCCGCTGCAGCCCTGTGTGCACATTGCGTGGTGTGTGCATGTGCATACCAGGGTCATGCCATCCATGGTCCACTCAATACACCCACCTCGTGCACACCCATCCAGCTGCTGGCCACTGTGGCATGTGCATGATGATGCCCACACAACACCGCCCGCCACTGTGCACTGGTGCTTAGCGCCTGACACATGCCCGTTGGTGGCATCTGGTGTGTGCGTGTGGGTGCCCATGTGCATGTGTGAGTGGGGGTATGTGGGTGGGGTCTACAGTGCCGCAGAGGTGCTTCCATGGAGTCCTGTTCCATGCCCATCAACACTGCCCTCCCGCCGTGTCTGTTGTGGGGCCCAGCCATGCATGTCTGTATACTGTGCCCTGGTCCCTGCATGTGATCATGTTCACCTACCTGTGTGCACCATAGTGCTCCTCTGCAATCATGTCCCGATGCTACTGGGCCAATCTGTGCAGCCAGGCTTCATCTGGGGGCTGCCCACCACCGCCTGGCGTGACATCCACGTCGTCCCCACTGCTGTTCCCTCTTGACCTCGACAGCTATCCCATGGTCAGTGGCCATGTTGTGTAGCACAGCAGTCAAGGAATAGGCTGTAGGCCTTCAAGGGGCTGTACTGTAGGGTACCAGTAGACCTGTGCAGGCAAACACATGTTGGATGATGTTCCATGTACTGGCGTGCAGCCTCATATAACTCTCTTGTGCTGGGGTCGATGGTATGGGGTGAGCAGCCAGGGCCTGAGTGGGTATCCACTGTCACCTGTGTGGGGACATGTTGTGTTAGCATGGTGGTCTGTGTGGCTGCCCCCGCCTCACCCAGCCAGTCCCTCTGACACCCCCAGCATAGCATCCCCCACACCCTGTCCTGTTGTGTCAGGCTGCCCATTCCAGATGCATACTCACCTACTAGGTGGCTGGTGGGGGTGCCCACTCTCAAACCTGTGGCACAGTGCTGACTGGTGCCAGATGAAGGCATCGGTGCTTCACCAGGGTGTGTGGCACAGACATTGATTATGCACCCTTGGCATCTCACACCATCTGGCATTTGACACTGGGGTAGCCCTTCCTGTTGATGTAGGTCACCCTCCGACCCCGGTGGTTTGCAGATGCCTATGTGGTGCAGTCGATGGCCCCTACATGCCAGGTATACATGCAACCCTGTGGAACTCCTGCATGTTCACTGTACACTCCACCTGTGTGCTGGGGAAATGGATGTATTCCACAGCATGTGGCAGCAGTGCATTGAGGAATTGCGTGAGGAGCCATGATGTGGCCAACTGGGTTATGCCTGTGGTGTCCCTTGTTGGTCTCTGGAAGGTACCTGTGGTGAGCAGGCACATAATGGTCGTGGACCTTGGTCTCCACCAACAGGGCGTGGCTCCGCTTTATGGGTGTCTGCATCTCATCACTGCACAGCTCACAGAGCTGCCTCAGAATTGCCTGATTCAGGTGGTACTGGCCCACAATCTCGGTGTGACTGTACTGTTCACAGTTGGTGCAGGCATGGTACCACCTGTTCCGGGCATACTGCCTCCGGCCCTTCCACAGCCACACTGCTCTGCCTCTTGCCTCTCACACCCCTCATTACTGCCTCCATCTGGAAAATTGCACTGGCCATGGCCTGGCCTGTCCTGCCCCCCAAGCAGATGACCCTTGGCTACCCCGGCTGTGTGCGCCTGCCTGTACCCCTGCACTTGGCACACCTTTGATGGGAACCCTGCCAGAGGTGGACACCGCCTCCCCTCGTCCAGGTTCTCCCACGGCCACTCCTCTGTCCAGGCTCGTAGGCTCATGCTACAATCGCTGCCTCCACGGATATCTCACACACACACACACACACACACACACACACACACACGCTGCTGCATGCAGCACACACACACACACTCACACACTGGGCTGCTCAGCACACAGGCACAGGCAGGGTCACACTCCCTATCCCACTGCCTGTTGCACCTCCAGTCTCTGTGCTTGTCCTGCACCACTGCTGCTGTCCTGCCTGGCCACTGGCTTTCTCCCTCTCTCTCTCTCTCTCTGTCTCTCACCCCTATTCCCCAAGGTGCAAGCCACCGTCCCTTGCTTGCTCCAGCTTTTATGGGCTCAACTTTGCCCGCGAATGTCCCTGTTGCTCCATGCTTGCACCATTGGCTTGCTGTTGAATATCGCACTGTGCAACTTATTCATGGCTACGCCCCTGCACTTGTGCATGCATTCATTGCTGCGATTGGGCACACTGCAATTTGTGCCATGCATTGTCTCCCTGAATATCACTCTTTGCGCATTTCTGCTATTGTGTTGTTGCATCATAGTTGCGCCATGCGCAACCGCTTTGAATATCCCACCTGATGTCTCTAATCCTGTTAGTTCCAGGATCGACAGACATTAAGCTAGATAACAGGAACTTTGCTATTAAATTTAGAAGAATAAAGTCACTGAAAGTCTAATTTTGTTAAGAAATACTATTGAATCCAAACAATTGAGGTGAGACTCCATGAAACCTTTTATTTAATAAAATAATAGGTACTAAAGTATTACAGTACATGAATCAGTAACAAAAATATTTCATGGGGAACACAGATGTACACTGCCCAATAGCTAATGTGTGGAGTTGTTGCCAATGTCTTTTTATCTGCTAGTAGGCTTTTTCATAAGTATATTCAAATATCAATCAATTTTCTGTTTGGCTATCTGTCAACACTTCCACTCACTGTTCAGCCATACCATGAACACATGATGCTGACTGCTGATTGGATGGACTTGTCTCTGTTGTTCCATCTCTCTTGAAATGCACAGTGGACAAAGCCTATGTGGTGGTGGCCTCTGTTATATGAAACTCTCTGTCTGTCAGTATCTACCTGGCCATCTATATTGGTGATTTTAAACTTACTTGAAAAATTCTTGCTCTGTCAATCCTTCTAATGCCTCTTTTAGGTATGGAAATATTTTTATTCTTTTACTTAGTTTCAATCAGTATTTTAGGCATTTTTAAGTTCTAAAAGAAATAAATCACTTTAGCCTAATTGCACTTTGTGTATTATGTTGGCTATTTGTGATATGTTCCTCCCACTCTCCTAGGACCTTATTTTCCCTACTGCAATCCAAGTTAATGTTTAAATTAGCACCTCTTTCACACTGCTGCTCTATGCAACAGTATATTGCTCATGTATACCCCATGATAATTTAATTGTTACAGTTGTTCTTTATATGCTTTAACAGTCTTGCACTGTTTAGTTACACTATGTTGTACCTTATTGCACTATTTTGTGCTTGTACTAGTTTCTGCTGTCTCTAGTTTACATCCTGTATCCTTCCTCTGGTCACGACTGGAAATGACATGGAGGGGCTGGATGCTCTCCTTGGCATTTCAATTAACCAACAAGTTCCAGATAACCATAGTCAGAGGAGGTTAACCTCTGTGGCACTGTGGTAGTACAGCTAGAACGGTTGAGGAAGACTGGGACTCCTGCATGTTAGATCATGAATATCTTAGTGTTAACAACAGATGCATGAGCAACTTCTTTTCCACAAAAGCCAATGTTATGACCATGGGACACTTTTCTGGGCCTGCTTACAAGTTTTCAAACTTCATAGGTTGGTGTTTTCTTTGGTGTCCTGGACTCAGAAGGGCTTGCTCAGACTACTACCTATCATGGAGTAGTGAGTGAACCACCAGGAGCCTGGACAAAATCTGCAGTAGGAGATATCCCAACCAGAGAAAAAAAAATGAAACACTGATGTGGCTAAGCACGCCTTCTGAGAGTGCAGGAAACCAAAGAGAAACATCAACCTATGAGAGCTTGGAAGCTTAAATGCATTGAACCTGCCATGGGCCCTGAAGAAGTAGTCCCTGACCATGAAACACTGGCTTTTTGTGGATAAGAAGTGTCTCTTTGTACCCATTGTTCTCAATAAAATATTTGTTACCAGAAGCATAGGAGCCCAAGTCTTCCTCGGTCATTATAGCTGCACACCTGGAAATAAACCTCCACTCATTGCGCCTTTCAAGAAAGAAAGAAAGAAAGAAAGATCCCATCAATGTTTTTGTAATCTGGCAATCAGAAACCCTGAAGGGCACATTATCATATACATTTCTATTATGGTTCCACCAAGTCGCATCAGCAACAAAGTTGTTGAATGACTTCATAGTGGCAAACTTTGCCGATGGTGATCACATTGCCACGGCAAAGTGTCAACAGACTGCTAGAGCACCAGACGGGACTTACTGTTTGAAGGCTTTGCCCCTGCATCCCCCAGAATTATAGGTTCCAGTTCCGGTGGGGGGTGATGTCAGGGAGAGGGAGAGCAGCTGAATCTGGGAGTCGATTCATCCGCTCATTGTTCTGATGGGTTGCACTGTGGGTGTCGAACAGGTTGTCTGGCTATGGGGATTCACTGTTACGGGATTGCTGTAACAATGGTATATATTCTACAACTACTTTTGCATGGCATCCCAAAATCCCACACTGCTGACATACTGTAACTGAAATAAATCAGACATGGGATATCTAAATTTCCATGCTGTGTATCCTAGAGCTTTCTAATGTTGTAATTCACCATTAAATGATTTTCTGTACCCACAAGGCTATGTACATGTCAGGTTCAGCTAGTGATACTTGTACTTTCCTTTGAGAGGAGCATGGACCTAGCAACAGAGAGTGTTAGACTATTAGAATATTCCAGGCCGCACAGCAGGCAAATCAGTTTTTCCCAAGGCTGATTCCTGTCAGGAATCCACAAAGGGAGGTGTGTTCTGGGATGCCACAAAGAGGAGTTTGGTTTGGGTGCAGAGGAAAGTGGGTTGCAGCATCGCCAGATAAAAAATTGGTAACATTTTATTTTAAGTGTCATTAACTACACTGTACCTACTGAATAACCACATTGTAACTGCACTGTAACTACTGTGCAGTTGCATTTAACTACTATGTAGTTGTTAATTAGTTTCACATTTGCGTGTTGTGTACTGTACTTAAACACAATTTGTATGAACTACATTGTAACACTGAAATAACATGAAATAACACGCAAGAAGTAAACTAACTCTGTAACTGCACTGTAATACTTTAACTACTCGTGACTATCTCATTACATAGCACGTGACTATCTCATTACATAGCATATGTAGATCCGCATTTAAAGCTTCTTACCAAACTCATCACTGTTTACTCTATCAACAAACTGATTTGCTTCTCGCAAATTTAAGTACCATTAACAACTTAAATTATTTAATGAATAATGTTACGAGACAAAAGTCTGATTTCCTCTATATCCATATTACCAGATTAGGCTGCTGGAAAGGTCTTTAAGGTCAACTATAGTTACTAAGTTAGTGGCTCCAAAATTGGAAACTAAATGGGTGACTGCTCACTTTCTGCTATGGCAGCAAAACACTGGAATAGTTTACCAACAATCTATTTTGAAGACATTAGTAATGCTGTTTTCAATCAAGGTTGAAACAATACCATATGAGCAAAGTGCAATGTGATTGTTTTTGATGAAGATGTAGTGTATATTGTTGATGCTGTAGTGTTGTATAGTAATGTATTGTTATGCCTGTCCTGTATCTATTTGCATAATTATAACATCTTGACTATTTGGTCCCAGACTGTGCCTGAAAAGGGTCTTGGCTCATGGCACTTATCCGTAAACAAAAGTTAAAATAAATAAGTAAATAAATAAATGTAACTACTATGTAGTTTTTATCTAGTTTCACATAGGTGTCTTGTGTACTTACACAATTTGCATAAAGACATAGTTACAGATGCAACTACTACTTTTCTCCCTTTCAGCACAAATCAATTCATTCTGACAAGTGTAACTACCTATTTAATAGCTGTTGTAAAGTGTAATAGAAAATCTGTTGTGCAACTTCTACTGTATCTCTTCTGGCATTGTGTAATTTGTTCTTACAAGGCCAACTACACATGTATTAGTTATTGCAAATTGTAACAACAAATCTATTATGCTACTACTATGTTACTAATTTTGGCACTATTAAATTTGTTCTTACAAGTGTAACTACATTTGAATGCAAGTCTTGTGCACTGTTTCAACAGTCTATGTCTGCCGGATATTTAATTACAAAATAACCACACAGACAAAGTTAAAAGTTTAATCAGAATGGTAACTAAAATATGATTACAATGTAACTTCAGTCTGCTACACTTAAATGCACTGACTGGCAACTCTTTAGATGATGTTCCATGTCTGTATTCCACTTTTTCATGAACTTACAGGGTAATAAACATGCAGTCTAACATTGTAACTTGATATATAACTGTACACAAAATATTTCATTTGCATAATTACTAACTGACATTGTAACAATGCTGTGGCTAAGAAATAATAGTATTGCTTTCATAGTTAATGCCTAGGTAACATGTATTTGCAAGTGTGCACACTTACATTTACCAAATGTCGTACTGTGGTTGTGATATATGTTCTCGCTCAGAAATCGGTCCCTCATGAACTGACTGCTTACTAAACATGCAATTTAACATTAGACCCTATTTACATAGGCGGCAGGAATGTGTCAAATACGCATACCCAGGCCTGTGATCAACAGCAGCCATCTAATCAGATGGACTGCCCAGCAGTAGACTGGATCCTGCACTCTGTGTGGAATGGGGATTGGGGATATGGCTGGTCCTCCCAGTACTGTTGTTTTCAGTAAGGGGAACTATTGGTCTGCCCATGTTCACTGCCATGCCCCAGCCCTTATGGTATAGTCAGAAGGCCAGGTAATTCCCCACTCCACACAGAATGCAGAATCCTGTCTATTGCTAAGTATGGAAACAGTCAAGCAGACAACATTATTGCTCTCCCTGCAAATGAAGGTACCTCCAATTATTTCTAAAGGGACACTCAGTCCCCCATCATATCCAGATGCCAGTCACCAAGGATGAGCAGTAACTATGAAAGCTTACATTAGGGTTAGAGGTGGTGACCACTAAATATTGGTATGCTGACCAGAGGTCGACACGTGATCGTGAAGACCAGCACAGTGACAGATTTCACCTGAAATCATTGGGTCACTGTGCTGGTCCCTGCAGACACCAGCTGTGTGTCTCCCAGTGTTGCACTCCTCCCCAAGACAACTGCAACTTGGAGTTGTATATCTACAGATCAGGAGTTTGGAGGACTGTACTCCCCAAAGAAAACACACTGGCATCCCTGACAGTACAATGCCAGCACTCAGCATTGTGTCTGTTGCTGTCAGGGATGTCAGCATCAGTGCTGTCACAGCTATAGTAAAATCCTAAATATTCAGGTGGTTTTCTAGGGCAAGAGCAGGCATAATGTTGGCCAGAGGAGTACATGGATACCCAATGGGGGAGGGATAAGGTGATAGGAAGATTAGAACTGTTTACCCAGGCTGGGCCTGTTGTCACAGGGGCAGGGAGCTGACCCATGACACCAGTGACCCGGTTCAGGAATGAACCTGGGATGCCGGAGGGCTAGCCAGGGGGCAGAAGGATTGAGCATCCAAGGACTGCTCTCCTTCTCCGGGGAGGGTGGGAGTGTGTGGATGCTACATTGACATCCAGCCTGCTTGCACTGACACTAAGCATGTTCGGAGGGCAGACCAGACACTGGTTGTCATTGCACATCCATACCCTCACAAACATCAAGAAAAGCCTGCCACCCACCACCTGAATGATGCTTGCCCTGGCTGCAATCTGCTCCAGGCCAGCTCCCGCCCCTATCCTGTCAGTTGCAGCACCCTTCAGAGGGGTTCAGGTGCCATGACTCCCAACCTGGGGGTAAGCTAGGGGGTACTGGGAGGGTGGCTGATATGGGAGTCGCAGCTGAGGGTCCATGACTGGGCAGAAGGCACCGGTGGTGGAGGCACCAAAAACCAACAGAACTGTTGACCCAAGATGGAATGTGCTTGCCTTGTAAGAAGGAATATAAGTACCCTGGAGTCTGCCTTGACCCTTTTCTATAATTTTGAAAGCATGCAGATACAGTGTCTACTAAATTCTGCTTTGTGAGGTTTACATGAGGCAAGCTGGTTGTCCACTGCCTGCAAATGTTGCACTCTATGCTGGTGACCTGGGGTCATATCTCCAAGGCAGGATCACTGATCAAGGCCAGCAAGAAGAGGATCAAGTCTTCCAGAGTATGCTGTTCTCTCCTTTGGGAGGGCAGGTGGTGAATTCTGCTGTGATATCACCACCTTAGTGACCACGTGTGGCAGAGCACTGGGATTGCTGAGAGCTTGGGAAAGATGCACAACAAGTTGACACAACACACTGCTGCACCTCTAAGGGAGGGTTTCTGGGAGAATATGGTAAACTGGTCCCCTTCTAGCTGATTACATTACATTGCATTACATATCCAAAGAGAGAAGGAGGCAAGCCCTATCAATACTGTCATCCTGCTCTTCAGCAGTTGTAGCCAATAATCTTCCTAGATCTTAAATATTTGTCCAATCAAATTTTAAAAGCAGACAATGGGACCGATTTTCAAAGGGTCCATTTGACAAAGTCAAGTGGCACCTTGCATCAAACTTTGCAGCAATCTGATTTTCAAACACAGGCTGCATCAAAATTGTGATGCCTTGTGCCCAAGCCATCCTGTCTCACCCTTGTGACAGAAGCCCCATGTGCCAGGCCAGCAAGGAGGCTTGCACAATGATAGGGCTGCAGCACCCCTTTTTGCAATTTTAGAGGCCTCGCCAAGGACACAGCAAGGACTCACCTTAGACCAGCCAGAAACTGGTCAATGGGACTTACACCAGTGCCACACACTGTGGTGAAGGGTTGGGTCTAGAAAGTCAGTGGCCAGGGGCAGAAGGGGGCATGAGGGTGTCCTTTGGGTCATCGGGCAGATAGCAGGCATGAGAGGAATGGCACCCAGCAGGGGTTCCATTTGCATAGCTCTACAGCTAATCAGCTGGGACCTCTTCATGGGAGTTGAAAGGGCCAGACAATAACATGGTCAGGTGGGCACATCCTAGCAGTTGCCCCATAGGTACACATAGTGAGGACCCCTATAGTCAGGAAGCAGCCTGCCACATCATGGGAGGGTGGGTATTAGGGACACTTTGACAGTGCCCAGAGAATGGTCCCCTCACCACCACTGGCAGCCCTCAACCTGAAGCTCCAGCTTCCTGATTACAGAGTCTTCACTGGGTACACCTGCGGGGCAGCTGCCATGGCTGTGCCCCACCTGGGGTCATGTCACTGTCTGGCCCTGGCAACCCCCACAGAGTGGTTCTAGCTGATCAGCTGTAGGACTATGCAGACAGCATCCCCACCAGGTGCCATATCACTCCTCTTGCTCTGTCTCCGACAGCCCAAGGGACACTCCACCATACCCCTTCTCCCGCAGCCCTTCCTGGCATGCATATTCCCCAAACCCTCGCAACCCCACAAGTCTTGCACAGGGTGAGGGGTCGATCCCTTTGGCAATTCCCACAGTTGTGCAAATGTTTGGCACTAGCCTGCAGCTGTGACAACACCTGGGTTTTGGCACAGGGTCCTTGATGCACCTAGAGTTTGCCGCAGCTCCAGAGTGATGCAACTTGAGTCGCCTAAGGGCTCTTTGAAATTGAGCCCAACATCTCCAGCCTGAACAACCTGTTGAGGCAAGGCAGTCTAAAACCTACCGCTGTTTCCATAAAAATACTTCCTTATGTCAAGTTTTAAACCATTTGACTCAATTTGTATGCTTGGTACCCAGTTCACAGGAAACTAGGGACCAAACACAAACAATTGAGTCAGATGGATTGATCAACATTTCTAGACCATACTTTTCCAGTCTCTAGTTCACCTGCTCCTTGCATTATTGTAAACACTGTGATCATATCCTCTGAACCTTCCATATTCTAATGATTACAAATCCAGGGCATTCAGTCTACCTTTATAATCCATATCACTTGCTTCAGGAAACAATTTGGTTGCTCCTTGCTGAATTCTTTCTAAGGTCAGCATGTCACTCCTAAAAGAGGGTTGCACACCCACATGCAATAATCTAGCTAGGGCCTTAATTATGTCCTGTACAGTGATATCACAACCTTTCTACTACTGCTTATAACCCCCACCTAATGTTACCCAACACAAAGTTTGCAGTTTTTGCTGCTCTGTTACATTTTTTGTGCTCTTCAGGTAACAGGTTATTATGATATCTAAGTCCCTAATCTCAGGAACGTTTTCTAAAATATGTTCATTCATGTCTGATGACACTTCCTGTACCATCAAATATGCTGATTGGAGACTTGCAGCTCATCCTTCACCCACCCTGATCCTGACTGTGTCACTAAGGGGCTGGTAATGAAGCTGACAGCCTGGTTCTGAAAGATGCACTTTGTTGGGGTCAGGAAATCTTCCAGGAGAGGAAATGCACTGGTATACCTCAGGGCAAGCTGTCAGTCCCATTCTGAGCAAGTCAGAAGTTAGAGTTTATGGGCAGTTAAAGAATCACTGAGGGGATAAGGGGATAAAAGAGAATTAAATGAATGTGTGGGTGGTAGGGCTTCTGTTTAAATGCATTAAATTGCCTTTAGTGGCTTTGGAAAAATGTTGGAAATCATGCATAATTTAAGATGTATTTACATCATTTCAATTTTATCTTCCCATTATTCTCTGTTACTATGAAATTTGTATAGAAACAGGATTTTTGCCAGCACATCCTAGTTGTTTGTCTACAGGAGATATCTAAGTCTTTGGTTTATAACATCATAATAATTTGCATAGCAACCAATTCTGATTCATAAATGGAGGACTATGACATCACTTGTAGGCAGGAAGCAGGAGTGGAGATGTTCTGAAAACAGGGATCTAATTTTCAAGCTGCTATCCTTAACAATAAAGAAAGATAGGAAAATAAATACAAACAATATGTGAAATATAAGCAAAATATTATTTTTTCAAAGTTTTCTCAAAGATGCCACAGGCTGTTTAATTGGTTTGATCTCCATAGTCACTAAAGGGTGATCATGTACTTGGCAATACCAGTTTTAGATTATGCTGGCACATTCATTTCACAACTACTGTGCAAGGAAACTTGGGGCTAAACCTGATGTAATGATTAATGCACTTTTAGATTTGTACCTGATGCATATTTCAGAATACATCACTGCATTCTACTAAATTCCTCATATTGGTTTAATATAGATCAAAGCTGCAATTTGAAGCAAAGCCATGTTATAGATTGATCTCTCCTTGGGAAATGCCATTCAAATGTCAGATAATAATTTTACATCTCATCCCTAGCTTTTTCATGAATTGTAAGGCCATTACTATGGAACTGAGCTTGAAACCATGGAAAATGCATGTATTTCAATGGGTTTCTATGAAAATCAGAATGAAATGAAGTGCACAAAGTTGCCAATGGTTCCTGGTTCAGATATAAACCTCAAGTAATTTATGTCCTAGATGGCATGAAGAGGTGGAGTTTTCAATGGAATTACATTCTATTTCATGTTGTTCCATGCTTTGTATACTCTTTTCAATGGAAATACTGATAGAATTATGAAAAAGGTTCTAACTTCCATTATCCTTCCCATGGAAACCATAGAAAATATGTTCAAATACTCCATGATTTCCAAGATAATTTTCCATATGTACTATGGATACCGTGGAAGATCTGGAGAAACCATAGAACATCTAAGGACTGGGTCATAGATCTCAGGGTTATGTTGCTTTTAGAGCTTCAACATGTTAAATAAAGTGTGGTAAAAGTATTTTCCATCTTGGCAACCGATGCATGCAATGCTCTACCAAACTATACCAAATATTCAGGCTGTGTTTTTGTGTACTTCAAAAATTTTATATGATTTTCTGAAGACATAGATCTGCTAGGAAAGGGCTAGCCAAGGTAGGTCAAAGAAGGCTTGTCTGGGCAAATGTCCTCTTTCCTGATCAGTATCCCCAATTATAAACAGAGGTAGGAGATGCAGAGGAAGAGAGACTCCTCCAGTGCATGTATTGCTGTACAAAGCCAGGTGGATGACAGTGAAACAAGTCTTATCGGGAATATTATCAAAGATTCTGACATTTACCCATACAGTACTCCCTCTCCCAGTCTCTGTTATACATTGGCTATGACTGGAGCTTGGTGGCTTTCTTTTACAGCCGTTTGTTTATTATTAAATGATACGCTGGCTTACCTTTTGTTTGGCTCCTATTATCCCATCTCCAGTTTTGACTCACAGCCTACTGTACCCTGTACTAGCCTCTTTAGCTTTGCCACCCACTGTGTGATACCCTGAAGATTCTCCCACAAGGTACTGTAGCACCTTCTGAGCTCTGAGTCCAGTTCATCTTGGGAGGCATCCAAGATCGCTGAGCTGATCTGATAAGTGTGGTAGAGCTGGAGCTATTAGTATTATTCATGCTTGCTCTAACCACTGGAATCTTACCCCTATAAGAACATCCACCTCCCTATGTCAGCACACTTACACTACACAGGACCTTTGGTGGAAAGGGCATGTTGTACAGTCAAGCATTTTTCTATGTCCACTGCAAGTTCTGCACTATTGCAGATGGTGCTGATGTAGCAAGTGAGTGAAGCTCACAAGCCATGGTTAAAGACTCCAGGTGCAATTCTCAAACATGTTGGAGATGCCTGGCCAGGTGTGCCAGACACACAGCGTGTACATGGGGCTTGCGGCATTCCTGACAAGCAATTGGGGTGTTTGATCCTATGAGCTGGTACGCTGAGAGTTAGATCAGCTTTGCTGGTTTAACTTTGTGGACCTTTTACAGGGTTTGTGCCAAATATTAAACACAAGCTGCTGTAAAGGTAAAGTGTTGCAAATGCGATAACTTTTGTGAATCAGACACAAAGTGCGCAATGTGTTCTGGGCAGCACAAAGTTTGATGCATTTGAACATATGAACTTGCCAGCAGATAAAGGCCTTTGGTCTATCGAGTCTGCTTGATTGGACAGCTAGCAGCCCTTATGACTGCAGCTGCCCCTCCCTCCCTGCCACCAGTGACCCTCCCCTTACTCTGTCCCATCCCTTGTGAAGCAGCCCACTGTCTTACAGGATACTGCTTCTCTGGTAGTGTGTTCCACCCTGTCACAACCCTCTCCATAAAAAGTGTCTACTCATTTCCCCTGAATCTCTCCAATCTCAGATTGTGCCTCGGGTGTTCCTTCCTCCTTAATTGGAAAGGTCCTCCATGCCCACCTTATTTATTCCCTTCATATACCTGAAGGTTTCAGTCATGTCCCCCATCCCTCCTCTCCTCCAGGGAGTACATGTTCAACTTCTTCATCCTACTGTCATAGAGCAGGTCCCCTAACCCCTGGATCAATTTTGTTGCTCTGCATTGCACCGCCTCCAGTAACCTAATGTCCTTCTTCAGGTATGGACGGTTGTGTAATTCCTGTTTCAACCTTCGAGAATCAAGCTCTCTGACATGGTAGTGTAACATGCTACCACCAGAACCATCTGGCTAAATATGGCATTCTTTCTGAGATCTAAGCTGGGCTTGGTGGTGTTTCCATAGAACAGCCAGATTTGTTTTGGTGGCATGTTCCTGTGAGGCAGGTTTAAGCTGTAGGATTATCACCTGTTATAACCTCTCTATTGCAAGGCAAGACACCTACTAGTGTCACTGTAAACCTTGAGTAAGAAAAATGAATTAGAGTGACGGAATCTCATTGAAAAGACATACTGAAGATACCAAAGGCTTCTGGGAAGAAGCAGCAAGAATATGGTTACTAAAAAGTTTATAAACAGCCATGTTCCCTTTATAACACATATGTAATAAGCAGCACTATACCCCATGTCTCTTTATAATGCTTAATGTCACAGGAACATCAAAATTATAGTTGACACATTTTCATTATCTTACAATTTATGCCCAACAAAGTTAGAATCCCTTTCCTCCTGGTGGCTAACTCCACTCTTCAGTATTGGCATGCTCTGCAGTACTGAATGATTTGTCTCATAATGGATTTGCAGTCTGGCCAGAAACATGAGAAATAGATTCTGCCAAGTTCACTTAATTTTCTCAGTAGTCCATCTAAGCTATTGCACTTCATCTCATGTCTGAATATACCCACACACGTGCTTACATTTCATGTACTGGATCTATTCCTGTTGTTTTGCAGCCTGTGCATCCCAGACCCTCCATGTTTGCTACCACTAGCATGGCCCTGGCAGCTAACCCCTAGGCCATGGCATGGTGTAACCCTGAAAGTTTAAAGCACAACAGGGGCAGCTCAAGAGGTAAGTACTTCTATAAGTTAGAGCTCCATAAAGGTTTTGGAATGCTATCCTTCTATCACCTCAGGGAGCCCAATGACATGGGGATTTGCTGGAATGACATTATTCGACAGGTTCTCTAAAAGGAAATGGGGTAGTAATTTTTTTGTGAGACCAGCAGGCATGGGTAGAGCACATTTAGCCATACAAGTTAAAGCCTTCAAGTCAGTTATCAAGCATGTGATTCATGCCGATGAGCACTGTGCTTGATGTCTCAGTATCCACTTTTTATTTAAGCCCAGCAAGTCCACCTGAGTGGTATTAGCAGGCCATGAGCTGTCTGTATGTATGCCGTTGCGTATCCTGATGTCTCCGATTTCATACTCTGTCTCATCTTCCCAAGGAAAGAAAAGTAATAAAGATATGCCTTGCAGGTTTAGGAACTCTACTAAGGCTTTCTGTGGTGTGCTGCTGTGAGCAAGAGATTAGTTTATATTTCCCCAATGTTTCCCTTGGAGCTCATGTGCCCTGTGGTTTGCAGATATAGCAGTGGTCTCTTCCCCAGAAGTCATGTGTTATTTACTGAATATAATAACTATGGATGCACAGTCCTTGTTGTAGTTTAACATCAATCCAATCAATCCAGTCAACTTTATTAACAAAGAACCATTTCCAGCAAATGTTCAGAGCTCTGTAGAATGTACATTGTATAACAATATAATAATGGACATGTATAAACAAAGTGAACAAATTATTAACAGTTTCTGCTACAATCAGCAAAATGACAGCCGGTAGACACGTGTTAAACAAATTAAAAATATCAAGTCCATCAGCTTAAAACCAGAATGAGTACAAAATGATTCTTGCTCTCATATCTATTTTAGAGTTCATTAGAGGATTTTATCCCTTCCAGTGAGAGTACTTTTATCAACCAAATTCCAAAATAAAAACATAATATTCCAGTTTATGACATATATAATATAGAGGATAATGTATGGTTAGCAATCCATAACAGGCATGGGTAGCCATCAAAGTTGTCACTAGTGACCGCTTAAACCTCAAGAGTGAAGTCGAGAGGTTTTGGTCACCATGGCAACTCTCAGATGGCTACCCACACTTGTTAGTGGATAGCGGACTATACATAGTCTTTTATGTGTATGATCCACTGTCCTATGAAATTTAGTCAGATTTGTGCCTTTGTAAAATAATTTGTCCTTACTTTACTGTTTTTATCTGTGCGATGCCTCTTTCACTCTAGCTCTCCGCTGCAGCTGCTCTTAAAGGGGAAGTTTGCATACTCGCTGCATGCAATAGGAGTTCTGTGAAGTTATGCTGCACTAGCTATGTAGCTAGTGCAGCATAACAAACTAGTTGATGTAGCTAGTGCAGCATAACGATGTTTTAGAAGTGAAGGATTTTGGTACATAGCAATGTTCCATCATACACTATATGATATGTGTGTTTATGTATAAATGTAAATGAAATATATATAAAGAGACAGCTGTGTTTAAAACAATCTAACTTAGGAGTTCTGTAGTTCATTTTTGAAGAGATAAATAGCCAGATAGTTTGTTTTTGTGCATGTCTCAAACCACACACCAATAAAGTACTCTCAAGCCTCAGTCCACTACAAGGCATCCTGGGCATGCAAACCCTTGTGCAAGTCAGGCTGGCAAGGCTTTGCCTGAACAGACATCACCTTTAAAATAATTTACAGATGTGCAAGCCTATTTAAGGTGGTGTCTGTTCTAGCAAAGCCTTGCCAGCTTGATTTGTACCAGATGTGGCATACCCATGATGCCTTGCACTGGGATCGAGGCTTTTGATTAAGTACAACACATGGTTCCAGAGATGCACAAAATCAAACTATTTCATGAAAGTGTATTCTTAGAAGCATATTCTGTACAATGCAGATATGATAACCGCTATATAGATTCAAACATCTTCTTTAAGTTGTCATTTAGCTTTCCTTATGACAGAAGTGAGCAGTTCAACTACAAAAAAATTTAATCCTAAAGCACAAAAGCTTTGCTTTGATTCTGTATCAGTCCACCTCAATAAAGGGACACTGTCAACTATTTTTGAATCATATGATTTCTAGTTGAAAATTCACATTTATGATTGCTTACCTTTTCTAAAATTCATTGCTATTGCTGATTGTTTTAGCTACCGCCTTTCTTAGTAGAACTGAAATATATGCTTCTGGTGTAATTATACCCAACCTTGTTTTATTTCAAATCCTTGATCTACTCTTATTGCACACTTCCTGAACATTAGGAACACCCCAAACAGTGCAGCCCCTCATGGTGCAACAGTGTCCTCCTCTCCTCCCACTGCATTATGAGTGGCTAGCACTGGCACTGGCTATTCCAAGGCCCTGTGTGAACCTCCTTGCTGGGACCCCATTAGAAGTCGTGGAAAGCCCGAGGAACATTCTCATCCCTTCTGTGGCCTCCTATGTCCTCATTCTCAGCTACTTTGTGTCATTTGTGCACTTTACTTGAATTAGAAAATAAGAAACCAGGAAGAAAGGAGGCCAACTGGACAGCTGAGGCTTTTGGGGCCCTCTGCCCTTAGGGCTGATGTGAATACACAGTCTACACCATGCTAAGGCTGGCTCTGTGACTAGTTAGACTGTGAGGGGTGTTTCCATGTCTAGGAAAGATGCAGTGGAGCTGATCAAAGACTGTAAAGAAACAAGTTTTTGTGTGATGACACCAGTATGATGGGCAGTCTGTTTGTCATTTTTAAAAAGAAAAAATTACCAGAATCACACTATCAGCAACATCAGCAACCTCGATACAATGTGAACAGTCATAAACATGTTTTTGAAGCTAGAGGCATTGTGATGCCTAAGGGGTTGATAGAAACCCTTTAACAGACAATTGGACAAAACACATTATGGATCAAAATGCAGTATAATAGAAGGTGCCTACTAATTTGTCTTTTGGCATTGAATTGGCACACCCTTATTTAACACATCTTCAGTGCCACTGTCAAAGTACAAGAGCCCCAGATTAAGATCCCTGCCACATCAGTCATATTCTCCAGCAACCAATATCTGAGCAAACACTTTGCTGTGAAGCCTTTACCTGCTCAGTTCAATTTTGACAGTTGTAATCATACTATGAAAAGCTTATTTTAAGTCAGGGAGATTGAGAGAGAGAGAGAGAGAGAGGATGGGGGGTGAGAGGGAGAGGAGAAGGGAGGTCTTAAAGTGATTTTGTATGGCTTGGGGTACCTGTCAACCATCATCCAAGCACTAAAAGAACAGTTATCCATAGTATTTAATTGCTGACCGAGTTGAGCAAGCCCTACTTTCAGATTAATTTCTTAGGTTCACAGAAGTAAGAAAGATTCTTTAGAACTCAGCTTTACATTAATTAAAGTGAGTTTATTCTTTGCATATCTATTAATTATGTTTTAGTATGCATTTTTATGCTGATACAAAAACAAAAAAACAAGATTTTCTGTTTGCTGACACAAAAAGTAAGCGTTCCTGGTGTTTGCTGTGTATGCTTTTTATAGTTATGTTCCTTCTGCAGTACAAATCCATAAATAACCTGAAATTAAATTTTAGACATTTGAAGAATGTTAACAACATTAAGAAGTAATATATGCATAGATGCATATGTGTGTGCACACATCCTATTAGCCCCATGCCAGTTGGTCAAATGTTTTCAGCTGGCCTGTATTTGATCTGCAGCTAAGGTCTACAATATCTGTACAACTTAGATATTGCAACACGTTGTTTGAGTTGTGTCAACTGCTTTGTTTATTTACTCAGTTACCAGATAAGGATACATGCATTGCTCAAAGTGTTGATTCTGCTGAACTAATGACACAATGGTTCATTCTCACTCCTGGAATTCCCATAGGTGCATGTTGATACAATGGATAGGATGTGTGGGACTATCAGCAGGCTCCTGGCATGGGCCAAAAGAGCAAAGTTGTACTCTGCAGGAAGACAAGAAGGCAGATGGCCCAGAAGTGAGAATGGCCAGAGTGCAGTCAAGCAACTAGAGGAGAGGAGGGTCAAGAGGGTCTAGGAATTGCAGGGGTATGTAGGAAGAGCTGATGCAGAGGTCACAAGTGTGGGCCTGCACGGGAAGTACTAGGCTGTGGGTCAGTATACTGAGCTAGGAAATGGACCTAATACAGTATGCAGAATGGTGGACTGAAGGGGTTTTACTGTGGCGCTGCAATATGTGTAGCACCAACATCCCGACGGTGACAGCCACAATGCCAAGTGTCGGCATTGCACTGTCAGGGATGCATCTGTGTTGCATCAAGGGCTACACCCTCTGAACCACCCATGTTGAGAGGCTCTGCCACGCACCCCCGGTCTCTAGATATCTAACTCTGAGTTGGAGTTGGCCGGGTTGTGCAACCCAAGAGCCACACCTCCGAGTCTGCTGTTCACCAGCACAGTGACTCACTGTATTCAGGCTAAAACAGTCGCTGTGCTGAACTTTACGGGGTGGTGTCGACTTTGGTCAGCACACCAACTGGAGGCAGTGAGAGAGCTAACCAGCTCACATAGCTTATACAGTAATTGTAAAATGTTTAAACAGTTTCCACTAGTTCATTAATCTAATGCTGTAGCAGTGGCAGAGCTAAGCATTTGTATATGGACTAACTCTGGTGGGGAAAGAGACAGTGCTCAGTCATTAACTGTGGCTGACAAAATTTTTAAATTTTGTTTTTCTATTTCTGTGAGAGAGGAGGATTTGGGATTCAGAAGATCTCCTAGAATTTTATCAGTGACTATCAATTTCTTTGGGAAAGAAAGGGACTACTGCATCTTTGATTATTTCTACACCACAGTAGACATAGCTAATTTTAATATTTTTTTTTAATTGGAGTATATGTAGTTTGACTGTGTATATTGTAAACTATAAAATGTAAGTAAGGGTGACTTGTATGTGATTGGGGGTTGGTGTACATTTGTGTGTGTGTGGGAGGTAGGGTATTTGGGATGTTTTGTTGTCTATTTTGAGAGTGAGACTTCAGGCAGCACTATGTGTATTGAGACTGGGGCCCCAGGCTCTTGTATTGTCAAATGTTGATCCACCAATTGCACCCCTTCCAGGATCCACCTCTCTCCTCTCAGAGGTAGCAATTTGGCATTGTAGAGAGTTTGTACTGGAAAGAGATGTGACAGTGGTTCAAGGGTCCTGGGGCAAGCAGATGGAGAGGGCATAGCTGGGACTATGAGGATCATGAGATGCCCTGGGGTGAAATGGTCAAAGAAAGAGGCCAGACATGTTTTGTTCTCATACCCAAAGTTCCCATTAGACACTGTGGACAGGTAGCCATGGTGCTGGCTGCTGCAGCTTGACCCCATTGTGTAATTCTTTGTAATGGCAGGTCACTGAACAAGACTGCTGTAACAGTGGATTTTATTTCTGGTTCCTCAGCTGACCAAGTGTGTATCACAGAGACCTAGTTGGATGATAACTCCAGACCTGTACTGGAAGCATCTATCCCAATCGGTTACTCTATTGTGCACTGCCCAAGGAGGGAAAACAGGGTGGTAGCCATCAGTGTTAGGGCACTGTTGGACCACCCAGTGTACCCACTGGGAGAAACCTTGTTGTTCAAGTGCTGCATGTGTGAGGGTACAGGTGTATGTTGCAGAATCCTCCTTGTGTACCACCCTCCTAGATGGGGAAGGGGTATTTCCTGCAGGAAATTGTGGACATTGTCACTGTCAGTGTGTTGGGATCACCCATATTGATAATTCTGGTAGATTTCAAAGCAGTGTTCTGCAAACCACATCGGTAAAGCAATGGATAATCAAATGTTTACTAGTGTGGTATTCGTGGACCTGTCAACGGCTTTAACCTGGTTAACCATCAGTTGCTGCTCAGGAGACTGGGGAGCATTGAACTAGCCAATTCTCCATGTGAATGGGTTTCTAGTTTCCTGTCTCTGCATCCACTGAGAGTGAGCAATGGGGTGTATTGTCACATGTTGCAGTGATGGAACATGGCATTCTCTCAGGGTTCAATCTGAGGCGCTTACTGTTTTCATTGTTCATTGACCCTCTGCTGACTATTCATTTTGACATGGATACTTTAATGTATGCAAATAATATAATATTGTATCATAGCTCTCCTCAGTGGATGTCTTAAACAGGGCACTGGGTATGGATTTTCTGTTCTAGATGACTGGTTATTAAAACATAGACTTTTACTTAATAGTAAGAAAAAAAGTATGATCTTCGGATCGAGACCAAAACTTGCTAGAAGTACCCTCTGGTCATTTTCAACAAGTTAGCTGATCAATTACAATAAATGGATTTTTAAAGTATTTAAGATTAATATTGGATTCAAAAATACATTTTCATTGACATAAAATCGATTTGTTGACAGGTTAATAACAAACTAGGTGCTTTATTTAAATTACAAAATATGTTGACCTTGCCTGCTAGGACTGCACTTGGCAAAAGTATCCTTTTGTCAACAGGAATTATAATTCTTTCCTGTTTAAGAAAGTAACAAAATCTGACTTATTTCTTCTAAACACTACCTCTAATGCAATATGCAGGTTTGTGTCAACGTACTCCATATAGAACTCATCACTGCATTTTATATGAATCTTTGGGTGGTTACCACCTAAACATAGTTATGAATATAACTTATATTGCTTAACTGATAAGCTACTTCACTTAAGAACAGACTCTCCTCTTTTACCGTAGTTGAACTCAGAAAGGAGATCAGAACTTTACAGTCCAATAGTAGTGCTTTTTAGTTGTCCCTGGAGTTTAAAGTAGTATGGGTGAGTGAGTGTTTACAGTGTGTGATGCTAGAAATTGGAATTCTTTATCTATTTATTTATATGAAGGTGTTAGTCATGCTACCTTCAAATTACGCCTTAGGAAATATTATAGTGCACAACTTATTTGTACATGTTTTGTATGGTTATAAGTGTGATACATTTGTTGTGCATGTATTTATTTAAATTTAAATTGTAACATTTTAGATATTTGAATAATCCCCAGGTCATACATGAAAAAGTGGCCTTGGCCCATTATGTTTACCGGTAACAAAAGTTTAAATAAAAATAAATAAATAGTTTATGTTTACTAGATAGGTACACTACACTAGACAGATGAATGCCCATTTTCAGGTATGACCCAAGACAGTGAAATAACACAAGAATACATGGTCAGATGCCAGGTAGGGTGCAACTAAAAATGGTAAAAATGAAGTTATGTAACAAGCATGGACTAGAATGCAGAAGTATACTCAAAAAATAAATTTATGGACATAACCTTCATATGAGTGAAACATACAATTGCACATCAAGAATGAGAACCAGTACATAATATTGGACTCCAAACAAGGTGCATTACCATGGAACAGGAGAACCTGAGAGCTAATCTGCACAATGACAGGCTGACAAACTCATCAGATGCCTACGTGGGACACTTTTGAAGAGACTGTGTGAGGGGATGCTGCAAATTTTCATGGTAAGGAGTTACAGTAATTTAGGGCAAAGACAGAATGCCTGTTCCCCAATCTTAGATGCACATTTGGAACATGCAGAAGGGCTGAATCCACATATCTAAGGGAATAGACTTGCCATGGGGCAGGAGGGAGGGAATGGGTGGAGCAGGATATCTTAGCAACTTATCAACAAAACCACTAATGGAGTAGAATTGGGCCGCTGAAGAGGAGAGCAAATCCAGGGATGCATCCAGGAAGTAATGGTGGATGAGGTGGTGAGAGACAGGGAGAAATGGCTGATGTTATTGTAGGACACCTTCACTTGTTAAGGCTACTCTGGAGGTATGGGAATAAATATTCAGGACCCTATTGCAGGTGGGGCAGGAGGACACCTGGGCAATTGCAAACCTGGCCTTAGTTATGAGGGAGCCATTGGCCAGGTAAGCTATGCCAGTTCTGTAGTTGACTACTTTACAGGACAGGAGATATGGAGGAGAAGTCTAGGCTCCAGTCAAGGGTAACTCCCAAGATATTTATGGTCTGTCACCATAAAAGGGGGGACCCATCCTTACATAGGATAGAAAAGGGTGCTCAGCAGGACTGAATTTCTCCAGTGATCTGAATAGCATGGTTGTGCCTTTGAGGAATTAAGGAATAATTTATTTTGGTTGATGAGCCACAACTGACCAAGGAGAAGTCCTCCTCAGTTGTGAATTAACTACAGAGATGGAGGGAGAGCTAATGTAAAGAGCAATATCATCTGCATACATCACTGAGGAGCAATGAGATAGAAAAGAGGGAAGGTCATTTAAAAAATGAGAACGGCAGGGGACCAAGCATGGACTCCTGAAGGCACCTAAAATTTATTGTAAAAAGAGATGGGAGTACATTGTTGAAGTGGATAAAGTGCTGTCTCCCAGAGAGTTAGTGCCCAAAAGAAAAGGCTGCATGGAGGAGAGGCCCAAGGCAAGTAATTTGGAATGGAGCAGCATATGATCGACAGAATCAAAAGCCTTGGAGAAGTCAATAAAAATGGCCCCACAGAGGCAACTTGCATCCATGGTGCATTTAATGTCCTTAGTTCAATGTACCAGAGCAGTAGTTGTGCTGTGTCCCTTCTTAAACCCATGCTGGTTTGAGAAGAAAAGGTTGTTAGACTGGTGAAATTCTGTCAGTTGGGAGGCAAAGGATAGGAAGAAATGTATTCAGTCAGCAGTTATTCAAAGCTTGGGTTTTCCTTTTAGGGCTGCAGTGGGTGTAGCCCTGCAGACCTCTTGCCATAAAAAAGGACACACTGCATTCCTTCCAAATGAACAACATAGTTGGACATGGGTACAGTCACTTCCACATCCATGGTGTTCCTGAAGCATTTGGCTCCTTGTCTCAAGTGCCACTGCGCTATTTTTCTGTGAACCTCCGCAGCATCCTGGTCACAACACTGGAGATTAAGCATTTCCAGTAGTCACTCATATAAGTTTGGGGTGCAGGGTGGTTGGTGCTGAGAGGAAGGGTCAGGTGGGGGTATATTCATTATTTAAAATAAAGAAATTGGCTGTCACAGCACACTCTGCTGTGTCCAACATGGCCACCATAGTCCATGGCACATGCTCTAGTAGTAGCACATGCATAGTTAGGTGTCGCTGCCATGTTGGACATGGCAGGAGTGTGCTGTAACTGCCAATTTTTTTCTTTTAAATTATAGATATCCTCTACCCGATCCTCCATCTCTGCACCCACAAGCCCACACCCCACCAGAAGCATAAGAGTGACATTGGGGCACCCAATCCACCAGTGTCATGATCAGGATGCCCTGAGTCTTTTTCCCATATTTTTCCACTTGACCTTCCTCTCAGCACCCGCCCACCCCAGAAACATAAGAGTGATACTGGGGTGCCCAACTCCCAGTGTTGCGATAAGGATTTTATTTCCACCCAAACCTCCCTCTCAGCACCACCATGTCACTCCCTCCCAAGAAATGTAATAGTCACACTGGGGCTGTCCAACTCTCAGTGCATAAATCCTCTGCCTTTTTATTTTATTTATTTATTTTGTAGCTGTAAAAGAAAAACATCCATCAATGTATTTTGCAGCCAAGACTCCTCCACCGACCCCCTACTCAGCACCCACCACTCCACACACCCCAAGTCCTTACTTACTGATTGAAGGTCCAACATCATAATCCTTTCTGGACCACAGACACATCTGCACTCTTCAATGCTGGACCATGAACTGAGGAAATCAGGTATGCAGTTTGATGTATTTCAATGGGTTTTGATCTTACTAGCATAACTTGGTAATTTTTTCTCATTTTGCCCCAAATTTCAACATACCTTTTTTGGGACACCACTTATGAAACCTGCTCCCCACCCAGGGACCACCCAGGCCACTACCCCATCTCAGAGGTTGCCAAAAGAGGAGTGATTCAACCATAGTTGGCTCAGGGAGGGTAAGGGTGGTGGAACAGAGGCACATCCCTACAGGTGTACCTCTCCACAGTTCATTTGCCACTCTGGCAGAGCATGGTTCCTCTATGGAGGCACCCACAGTGGAGACCAAGGAGGATGTTGGGAATTCCACAATGGAGACCCACAGGAGGGTGGCACAGGACCCCATAGGGGAAGGAAACAACTCCTGGTGGGGACTCAATTGTTAGGGGGTAAAACTGGGGAAGAAGGGAAAGGAGGTAGGTGCCTGTCAGCACCATGGCATGGAGGGACAGGAAATTAATCCTCAGGATTGTGGGAGCAGCTGCAAGGAGAATGAGCTGGATGTCATTATTCACCTAGGAACAAATGACCTGGCTGAGAATGGGATCAGAGCAGTGCAACAGGCAGTTTGTGGAGTTGGGAGTGGCCTTAGACAAGTATCACACACGGTAACTTTCCCAGACGTGCTACCTGTCTATGGCATGGATGAGGTTGGGGTACTCTGCACCATGGGATTCAATGACTGGTTTGAAAAACTGGTGCAGAGCTCAGAGACGGGCTTCATTGGGACTGGGGCTCCACCTGAGGGACGTGAGCCTATACAGGCATGATGGTCTGCATCTATCCAGGAGGGTACCAGGATCCTAGGTGATAGGTTTAAATGCTTCATTTGCAAGCATTTAACTAGCCAAGGGGAGGCACTGAAAATGAGAAGGAAATCCTAGTCCCCCCAAAAAAATCAGGGTAGTTAGTGAGGTAAACACCAAGATAGAGCAGTTGATAGGGAGAAGGGCAGGGTAAATGGAGAAAAGACAAAGGCAGTAAGGACAGGGATGGAGCTAAAAGAAATAAAGCCATAAAAATTGGAGGGTAATGAGTACCAATGCCTGTAGTCTAGGTAAAAGCTCCCCAAAATGGTGGCCTTGATGGAAGAGTGATGCCTGGATATCGTGGCAGTCATAAAAACATGATACACGGAGAACCATGACTGGGATGTCAACATACCAGGGTGTACAAACTACAGGAGGGACAGGGAGGGCAGAAGAGGAGGAGGAGTAGCTCTCTATGTAAGGGAAGAGATCAAAGCAACAGAATTATAGGGTAAACAGGGAGGAAAGGAGGCACTGTGGGTCACCCTGCAGACTGGAAATGGTACCACAATCCACATAGAGGTTGTATACAGATCCTCATCCCAGGGGAGGAAATGGACAAGGAATGATAGAAGGCATCCTTGGGATGGCAGAGAAAGGGAGATATTGCTGATGGGGACCTGAGTATGCCAGATGTTAACTGGAGCACCTTTGCTGCAGCCACATCCAAGAGCAGGGCCATTCTTGATGCCTTACAGGGGCATGCCTCAGACAGCTAGTTTTGGAACCCACTTGGGAGGGAGCAATCTTAGACCAGGTACTCTCAAATGGGCATGGAGAGAGGATCTCGATCTTGAAGTGGGTAGCTGCCTGGAAACAAGCAACCACCAAACAGTGTGGTGCACGATAAACTTAGCTGTAGAGTCAAGCCATACAAAAGTAAAGGATACTGGAGTTCAGGAGGGCTGATTTTGTCAAATGGGAGGGTGCCTTATAAAAGCACTAGCAAACAGGCAGGAAGGTGGGGTGGAGCAACAATGGGAAACATCAAACTGCCATCACAGAGGCAACAAGCCTTTGTGTGAAGCAAATAAGCAAATCAAAACAAAATAAAAATACTATGGTTCTCAAAATAAGCAGTGGGGAAGGTAAGGGAGAAAATATAGCATTCAGGAAGTATAAGGAAACACAGAAAGAGCAGGATAGAGAACTGTACCAGTTAAAGCAGAAGGAAGTGGGAAGGCAGTCAGAATAGCAAAGGTCCAAACCAAGGAAAAGATAGCTAGTCAGTTAAGAAGGGGGATAAAACCTTTATAGGTACATTAGGGAGCAAAGAAAGGCTAAGGCAGGGACACTGAGGCTGAATAAAGAGGAAGGTGGTTGAGCAGAGAGCAAAAGTGAAAAGCAGAGATACTGAATGAATACTTCTGCTCAGTATTCACAATGGAAAAGTGAGGGAGATACCTAATCCAGTTAATAGAAACACTCTGGATAAGGGGTTGATATTAGTCCTTTCAAGAAGAAAGGGTTCTGAAAGAACTCTTAAAACTGAAGGTAGATAAAGCAATGGGGCCTGATGGGATTCACCTCAGAATTCTAAAAGAGCTAAGGGAAAAACTAGTAACACCACTGACTACCCTTTAATAAATCATGGGAGGATGGTATGGTACCTGAGTGGATGTGATTCCCTTCACAAAAGTGGGAGCAAGACAGAGCAGGAAACTACAGACCTGTCAGTTTGACCTCAGTGGTAGGGAAAATGATGGAATCACTTCTGAAGGAAAGAACTGTTGAGTACCTAGAGGCCAGTGGGCGAGAACCCAAGGCAGCATGGATTCACAGCAGAAAGGTAATGTCAGACAAACTAATTGATTTCTTTGACTGGGTGACCAAAGTAGTAGACCAGGAAGGGGCTGTGGACATGGCCTACCTAGACTTTAACAAGGCATTTGACACAGTCCCACACAAAGATTAATAAACAGTTATCCAGCCTGGGAGTGGGTCCAGGTGGCAGCCTAGGTAAAACACTGGCAGGACAACAGGACACAGAGGATAATAGTAAATGGAGCCCACAGTGAAGAAAGTGGGGTTACTAGTGGGATATCACAGGGTTCAGTACTGGGTCTGATTCTTTTAATGTCTTTATAAGTGACATTGCAGAGGGACTGAAGGAAAGTATGTCTCTTTGCAGATGACACAAAGATCTGCAACAGGGTTGATACACAAGGTGGGGTGGAAAGGATGGGTGGAAAGGATGAAAAGGAACTTGGCAAGGTTGGAGGACTGGTCAAATGTATGGCAGCTTAGATTCACTGCAAAGAAGTGCAAAGTAATGCACTTGGGGAACAAAAACCCAGAGGTAGAGTACACAATGGGGGTGAGATACTGACAACAACAAAAATAGAAAGGGACCTGGGGGTAGTCATATCAGATGACCTAAAGGAGGGCCAGCAATGTGAGATAGCAGTAAGAAGGGTTGGAGAATACTGGGATGCATAGGAGAGGCATCACCAGTAGAAAACAGGAAGTTGTTGGTCCTCTGTACAGAGAGTTGGTAAGACCACATCTGGAGTAATGCATACAGCTCTGGAGACCCCATCTCCGCAAAGACATAGGCAGAGTGGAGGCTGCCCAGAGGAGGGAACCAAATGGTACAGGGTCTGCACCAGAAGACATATGAAGAAAGACTAAAGGAGCTTAAGATGTATAGCCTTGAGGAAAGGGAGGGCATGATAGAAACTTTCAAATATCTCAAGGCAATCAAAAAGTCCAAGAGGTTAGCATCTTTCAGAAAAGAGATGCTCAAGAACAAGGAAGCAATTTGAAGATGGGGGACAGCTCACAGGTATTGTGAGGAAGTATTTCTTCACAGAGAGGGTTGTAGATGCATGGAACAGCCTTCCTGAGGAGGTCATAGAGTCAAAAATTGTGGGAGAAATTCAAGAATGCATGGGACAGACATAAGGTAATTCTAGTGGGGTGTAGGAGGAAGCAGGCTGTTGGTTAATTAGGCTCTGCAGCTTATCCATTAGGTAGGGAAATAAACAGACTAGGTGGACCAAGCGGTCCTTATCTACCATCAGATTCTATGTTTCTATGTTTCAATGCAAGAGAAGTTAGGTAAATCCAGATTTCATGGTCACTGCATGAAATCACCTTTGAACAGGAGTTGAAACTTTTCTCCACCATTGTTCATGAGGTGGGTCATAAGACGGCTATGTTGAAAATTTGGTATAAAACATTAAAAACAATGAAGTTGTGAGCCTACATTGAATCTTGTGAACACAGGCTTGTAACTTTGGTAATTTTCAATATTTTTACTCTAAATTTTCAATATAGCCTTATCTTTACAGCACCTCATGAGTGTGACAGCTGTCATTTTTCAAATCCTGGCCAAAATTGTTTGTTTTTTCAAAACCTGTCCAATGTGCTTTTTTTTAAATCCTGAAAGGTGATTTTGCAGTCCCTGTGTGAAATTTTCTTCAGGCAGGGTTGACAATTTTCTCTGCCATTGTTCTTGAGGTGGGGTCTATAAGGCTTATGTTCAAAATTTGGTGTAAAAATATTTGAAAACACAAAAGTTATGAGGTTACATTCAATTTTGCAAATGCAGGCTCATAAGTTTAATATTCAATGTTTTACCCCACATTTTCAACATAGCCATTTCTTTGCAGCACCTAATAAATGTGATAGTTGTCCTTTTCAACTCCTGCCCAAAATGTGTTTTTGCATCCCGAAGTTGATTTGCAGTCCCTGCTTGAAATCACCTTTGGGCAGGAGTTGAACATTTGTTCTGCCATTCTTCATGAGGCAGGGTTATAACAAAGCTATCCTGAAAATTTGGTGTACAAATATTACAAAACAGCTTTATGAACCTATGTTAAATTTTGCTAATGCAGGCCCGAAACTTTGGTAATTTTAAATATTTTCAACCAGAATTCCTCTCATGCAGCCCTACAGGCTCTAACCAGACTTTGGCTTAGAACTGGTATATTTTGACAGTTTTCCAGGCCTCAGGAACAATGCCAGAGGAGAGTGACAAGTTAAAGATATGAGCGATAGGGTGGACTAGGATTGGAGCTCCTAGGCACAATAACATGGGTTGAATTTCATCAGGACCCAAGCTTCCACTAGTGGGTGGAGACCTTAACAGTTTAAGGGCTTTCCCAGGGGACACAAGCTTTATATGTAAGGATGGAATATGAGGTGCAGAGGGTGCAGGAGGTCATGACTGGTTGACAGCCATAGCAGACTAGAGAGCTACAAAGTGGAATTTGAAGGCTTTGGCAATGGTTTCTGGGTTATTGCAGTGGATCACATTGATTAGCAAGTCACAGATGTGCTTTTGGGTGGATGGACACCCTAGCAGGCCTTTTATATGCCCACAGACACTCCTGGGATTCCCAGACATGGCAATTAACTGCTGCTGGCAGAAAAGGCTCTTGGCATGGTGAGAGGCCTTTTACATAGATTGCATAATTGTGTACAGGCAAGCTAGTCAACAGGGTTGGCTGTGACCTTGCAATTACACTAGCATTTGTCCCTAGAGTTAAACAGGGCAAGTAGGACTTGTTGTAGCAGTCTGGTTGGGATCCCTTGAACCTGTTTCTTGTGAGAGAAGCAAGTTTCTCCTGGACTTTATTGATGATGAAATACTGTGATTTGATCAAGATTTCTACCATTTGATTGACTTACTTGGCCTTACACAAGTGGTTACTTCTGTAACCCATTAACATGGCCATACTTTAGAGTGGGTCTTTTCCTTGGGACTTGAGATTAATAAAGTCAAGGCTGATCCAGACATTTCATCAGATCACTTCATGAAGTTCTTTGGGCCTAACCCCTTGGAGCCCCCAAGATGGTTCCATACTGCCTTTAAGAGGACTGGAGTTTGGAAAACTTCAAGTAGTACTGCACATCTCAGGTATGTTGGTGACCTGTACAATTGGGGTGGAGAAGACAGTGGTGGCCTGTAATATGACCATTGGTGTCCGCTTTGACTCCATTGCGCTTACCATGTCCATCCCCTGATTTCTCTGTGAAGCTTGCCATAGTTTGATGGTGAGCAAAAACAAGTGAAGACCAGGGATGGAGGTTGCAGCACTATTGCAGGTAACAGGGCTCTGGATGACACACTGTCTCGAGTTCTCATTATGAGGAATATCAGAGAGCAATCACCCAGAAGAAGGCAGCATTTTGTCTAAGCAGATTGTTGCTGAGAAAGATTGACTGGCTCAGTTCTTCCAGATGATGGACAGAGTCTGTTAGAACTTTCTTAGCAGCAGAATGTGAGGTGTTTGCTCAATTCTTCTCAGTCATCATGTCTTACATTCAAGCCAGGAGTTCTCTAAATGAGTTGTGGTGACCTGGCTGTGTTGAGCCTGGCTGTTCTGCGACCTCCTGCCTTGCATGGGAAGAGTTAGGCCAGTTATTGTGGAAGAGGTATTTGAGGTGATTTTGCAGCTGCAACCTCTTTTGTGACTTGGACTTAGGACCAATGGGACTATTGGTGAGCTGCATAGGGCAACTGGGCCCAGTGTTTGCCAGGATCATACAGTGTTCATTAATTGAGGGAGGTCTTTCCAACTGTGTTGAAAAATGCAGTGGTGAGACCCTTACTGGAGAAACCAATAGAGAAATTGTTCACCTGATAAAGGAACCATCTATTAAGGGTGTGTGAAAACCTGTTCCTGAATAGTTGGATGAATATACAGTATTTGGCAACCAAATATTTGGGATAAGATATTAGTTATTGGGTATTCCATGCATCCCTCTCCCTGGGTCACGCCTGAAAATAGGCAGGATTTGTCTACTGCACTTACCCGGTCAACAAAATTAAATAAATAAATGTCAAATAAAGAAAGAAAAAAGAAACAACCCCCATCTTCCTTCCCAGCCCAAATCCTGCTAAATGCAACCCTCCCTAACTCTCCACCAGAAGCCCAATCCCACCCTCCTCCTTCCCACCAGAACCCACAATTGTATATAGCACTGATATTAATTTTTAAAACAAAATCCCACAATGTGCAACTGCACAACATGCTGCCTCACAGCCAGCCACCTGTCGATCTTTTGCAAATAGCATTTATTTGCACTTTAAAATAATTACTATGTCACCCCCACCCAGATAGCACCTGCTTCCACCCCCAGCACCTAATTCTCCTTACAAGCATGTGACTGTCATAAGCTGCTCTCCTCCATGGCCAGCCACCGTTTCAAGAATGAAAGTGCTTGTGCGCTTGCTTGTTCTGTATAGTAAAACCAGCTGGTCACATGATTTTTGATCAATGGGACTGCAGCAGGGTATATTTTTTATTATTTTTTGTGAGAACTTATAAATTCACTTCTCATTCAAAAGCTACAGCAGAACAGAGTAAAAGATTAAGATTGCAAGACATCAAACTGTCTTGGTAAGGAGGCTGTGGCTGGTTATGCAGTCTACTATGCAGTCATCTATATGTTTGGATTTGATGCTGCAATACCGTGAGGTTTTGTTCAGATAACCTCACTGCAACAAGCATACACTGACCAATCAGAGTCCAGAAAATGTTCTTGCTATTGTATAATGGTGTTTAGAGAGTGCAGGTAAGAGTTTGGGGATTTCTGGATTTGGGAGGGTTTTGTGGAAGTGTATGTTTCTTCAGGTTATTTTGCAGCTTGTTAACTGGTCTGGCTAGCTTACTAATGATGTGTTAATTGTGTTATTGGTGGTGTCCCATAGGGCTTAATGTAGTGCAGGTGTATAATTTTAATTGCTTGATTAGCATAGGTATATTCTTGTAATTGTTTACTTAATGCAGTTATCTAGTTTTAATTGATAGATTAATCACACACATTCTTTTAATTGATAGATTAGTCACAGGTATACAGGGAAATAAATGACGTCCTCTTCTAGGTGGAAAGTTTTATTGCATCACAAGTCCTATGAAGACAGGTTGAAGGAACTGAACATGTACTCCCTGGAGGAGAGGAGGGAGAGAAGGGATATGATAGAGACATACAAGTATCTTACAGGGAGGAACAGGGTGCAGGAAAACACTATTTTAAGCGAAAAGATGTTCCAGGACTAGAGGCATGGGATGAAGTTGGAGGAGGACGATTCAGAGGAAACTTGAAAAGAATTTCTTCACAGAACAGGTGGTGGACAAGTGGAACACCCTGCCAGAGGAAGTGGTGGGGGCTGAAACAATCACGGATTTAAGAATGCATGGGATAGACATAAAGGAATTCTAGAGGTCAGGGTAGGCAACAGACTTCTAGGAAAACAAACTGAACTTACAAGCTCAAATGGGCAGACTGGGTGGGCCATAGGCCCTTATCTGCTGACACTGTCTATGTATCTATGTAGATTCTAAATTGTGCACTAAAATTCTTGAGATTTGATTCAAAATCTTTGTTTGTTTTGGCAATGTAGGGATCTGTGCTTTACATTTCAATTTCTACGGTATCTTGTTTTATGAATCAAGCTGATGTTTTAGATTCTATAGATTATCATGGATTATGCCACAGTCTTTAACCACTGACATATAATTCAATATATCATCCTCAACCCTGGGAGACTAGCTATGGGGCTTTGGGAAATACATACCTACAAGGAAAGCAGTGTGCTAATGTTAAATATTGGAAATGGAGAGCAGGAGATCATGGTCAGCCAGATTTCAGCATGAAGAATAATGCAGCCTTCCATGTCTGTCTCAACTCCTGAGTCCAAGCTTTATTAAAATTTGAGAATCTCATCCCCATGCCGGCCTATACACGCAGTGGTAGAGCTACTGCTCACGATATTGGCGGCCCAAGTTCAGAAACAAGCTTGAGTCACCAGAAGCAGGATGAAGGGAGGGGATCCAGCATCTGACTAGATGATCCCTTCTCCTGGGAGGGAGAATGCACATCCACTGCTTTACCACCAACTGGGTGACCACAGGTGGTGGTACAGGTACTGCAGCTCAATGGCTGCATTGGGAGGATGTCAGCACACCTCCGTGTATCACACTTACCTGCACCAATGACAGTAGCATGCTGTTGGTGGGAAGGACTTGCACTGTGAAAACATAGGGCTTCAAGGCAGATGAGGCCTTGCCCATCTCCAACAACCAACTTAGGCTGACTCTCCTCAGGGCTCTAGACACAGCTCCCAGGAGTGCATTCGCTATGGCAACCAGATACAGGAGACTTTACTACCATAAGACTTGAGTGGCAGGACCTTACAAAGGGGGCCAATATGTAGGTGGCATGCAACAGGTGTGATTTATTCACCCTGTGAGTCATGGAAATCTCCTGAGGAGAAAGATTCTGAGATCAGACTGGAGGTGGCATAGGGAAGGTAGTAGAAGGTCTCTGCAGATGCCCAGGGTGGTTAAACAGAGTTTTAAAAATACATCCTCCCACAGTCTTTGTGGCATGCATCCATTGCCACGCCCAGCATGCTCATAAATCCAGGAGGGATGTATTGGTCTTTGCATCCATCAAGTGATGAGCGTTGATGTAACATCATGGTCTGGCTGGGTTTCCATATGGATATCAATAATAAGGATGGAAACAGCCAACTACCACAACCATGCATGAGTCAGGGTCTGTAACTTCCTCATGGGTTAATGAGTATGGGAACTGCAGTGATGAGAATACATGGAAGATAAGGGTGTTTTTCACATTTTGTTAAAGTCAGACTTTAGGACTATGGGAAAATTATGCTTAGGGTGCAATACACAGTCAGGCTGGAATACTCATGATTCCAGCATTGCCAACACATGTTACTCCAATCTCCAAGGCTGCTCCTTAAGACCAAATCATGGGTTGTCCAAAGCCCCTTCATACCCCTGTCTGAGAGCATGGATCACTGTGTGGACACAGCAGAAGGTTCAGAACAGTAATCAAAAGCCTGGGTTAACAGTGACCACATTCCCTGCTCTATACAAGTAGGGAGTTGTGGGATGTGGCAGTCTACATGGACACATCCATGAGCTGGAACACAATTTTTCAAAAAGGTAGACAACACTCACTGCATCTCCCCAGCCCAATTTACCATTTTGAAGGGCTATTGGACAAGAATCAGGCCCCATTGGACACTGGTGCATATTCATAAGGGAGAAGAAGGCTTTCTGGAGGTGTATGACCAACATACTACCTGCATCCTCTTCACACACAAAGCCAAGTGTACCTGACTATGAGGATGTCACACAGCTGTTCTCCACACCCTGCTCCATCTGCCAACAAGATCTGCCTGTTTTGGCATTGAGAGCCTCACCACTGGCATGAGGATGGGGTGCTGGATCCTGCACAGTGTTCTGCATATGTAGAGGAGCCAATCCATGGGTTGAAGCAGCCCTCAGCACTTGTGGATGGCTTTGAGGATTGGCACTTAATAGCTACAAAATTTGCCTCTTCCACATAGAAAACTGAGAAATATTTGTGAAAACTTCCTGCTTTTGAAGAAGGCAGGCAAAGACAAGCTTCTGAAATGTTTGCATAAGTGTTATCACATAGGTACTACATCTGTAGGAGTTTACTAATACACTGTAATAGACTCAGTATTTTACATCATTTTGCCTGCAAGTACACAAACAATACATTGTTACTAAAATGTGGACTTATTATGCCTTATAGCTGACTACCTGGCAAAGTTTATGCCGGATAAGCACCAAGAGATGGATGTGACGCGCCCCAGGATCATAGTGGAGCTAAAGAAGCAGTTCAGAATCACTTGTGATAACCTTTCAGGTGGCTATCTGGACGAACATGTTGTCAGAGGACTAAAAATAGCCAACATGGCTCCATCTTCAAGAAGGGGCAAGGTCAGGCCCAGGCAACTAGAGGACTGTCCGACTGCCATCAGGCAGGGTCCTGGAGGCAAATATCAAGGACATAATAACTGAACACTTTGTTGAGGCCACGGTTCTTGCCCCTTCTCAGTATGGACTTAAGAGGAAAATCACACTAAGCCAACCTGATCACCTTTAAGAGGTTGACCAGGGAGGTGCACAGAATGAGGGTTGTGAACATAGTCTATCTGGACTTCAGCAAGAACTTTAATACTGTGACACACAACAAGCCTCTGCTCAAAGTACACCAGTGCAGTATACATGAGACATACCCAAGATGGCTTGCTAATTGGTTTAAGGCAGAATGCAGAGGTGGTGGTGGATGAAACTACTCCAAGGGATGAGGAGTACTCAGTGACATCCCTCTGGGCTTGGTGCTTGGGCCACTGTTCTTCAACATCTTCATCAATAACCTGGAAGCTGGGATCTCCAGCAGGCTGCTTATGTTAGCGGACAACTTTAAGCTAGACAAGGTGTGGATGTCCTCAAGGATAGGACAAACTTCTGGAGGACCTGAAAAGCTGGACAGTTGACCTGACCACTGGAGTCAGAGTCAATGTAGCCAAATGCAAGGTGCTGCTATACTTGGGGGAGTTAAGGAAGGACCTAAACACTGTTCAGAGCTCCTCTTGCTGCAGACAAGGAGGAAACAGACCTGGGAGTCATAATAGAAAAGGGGATAAAGCAGGGCAGACAGTGCACAGCCACTGTCAAGATGGCCATCAGAACACTGTGGCATATCAAAGTATGATCAGAAGAGCAGGGTAAGTAGATCTTCCACATTACAACTTCCTGGTCAGGTCCCACCTTGATTACTGCAATGCAGTTTGGGTCTCTGCAATACAAAAAGGACATTGAGGCGTTGGAGAAGGTGCAGCACAGAGCTATCAAAATGGTCAGTGGTATGGGGTAAAGAAGTTATTAGGAGAGGCTGGAGGCCCTTAATATGTCCACTGAGAAAAAGAGATTGAGAGGAGAACAAGATCTCAGTCTATTGCATACTGAAAGGTATCAACAAAATAGAACAGTTGTAGATGTCTGATCTGTGTCCTCTAGTAGAATGCAGGGACATGTTCTGAAACTCAGGGTAACATTAAAAAGCAATGTTTCTTTTGTCTACCAGAGAGTTGTGACTCTTTGAATAGCCAACCAGCAGAGACAGTGAGTATGAAAACAGTACAGTGATTAAGGTAGCTGGACAAATTTTCTACTTACCAAGGGAATCATGGAATAGCCTCGGTAGTAGAGTGGTTCAGTAATCCCTATAAATTAGTAAATCTTTGCACAGCATACAGTACTTATTTCCTACCTTCATGGGGGCAGATATGATGGACTAGCATTCCTTCTACCCTTAAAAACTATGCTGTTGTTTGTTTGTGTGTTTTATTTTCACCAGAAAGTGGACTGGGACCAGACCTTTTCTAGCCACATCTGACATAAAACATATCAACATACAAAATACATTCAAGAATAAATAGTCATGTGTCACGATAAAATCAGTAGCTAATAATACATCAAAATATACACATTTTGAAGACTTTTATGAAATACTTCCAGAACCTTCTTAAATTTAAATGAACAACAATAAATATCTACATGAGAAATGAAACTCTTCAACACATTTAGACCAGTGCAAGAGAAGAATTTTGCCAGTAATCAGCTTTATGTTACTCAATCTAAAGCTCAAATCCTTAGCCTCCCACACACACACACACAGTTAAGCTTTTTCTGATGATAGAAACTAATTTATTAGATAAACTGATAGATATAAAACTTTTATTATTTTATGAATAAAAGCAGCAAGTACATACTCTAGCCTACTGTACATTCAATAAAATCCCAATTTCACTATACAATTATCAGTGGTGGGACCTATGTGGGGCCCTTGAGGCAAATCAACATGTACTATTCAGTGTTATACCATATTTAGACATTAATGTATCAGGTTTATTATTTATTTATTTCAAAAGTTTTACCAGGAAAGACATACTGAACTGAATAGCAGTTCACTTCCAGATGCATCCAGGGGTGCGGGAAAAAGGGAAGAAAACATAACATAAAAAATATAACATAATGGCGAGCAATAGACTATACAGTGAGAAGAACAAGGAAGCATAATAAACTAGCAGAATACAGCAATGTAAACAATTTAGCATTGACAATTTTACATATACAACTGAATTTACAAGTTGTGGATAGCTGTTAGTAGAAAGGCCTAACATAAGCCCAGCAAGAGACCAAAATGCCTAGGTATATTACAGCCAAATGCAAAGAGGTACATAGGTGAGATATAATAATTAGGTGGCGATAGGTTGAGCGGTGAGGTAGTGGTGTGCAGGGGTATGGGTCAGGAAAGAGGAAAGAGGGGAATGGGGAGGGGCATAGGGCAGGAAGAATCAGGAGCAGTTGCAGGTGGGTGAGTAAAGCTCGTGGAGAAGATGGGAGAGGAGTGAAGAGAAGTGGCAGAGTGGGTGGTTAGTGTGGGGAGTTCCACAGTTTAGGGAGACGGTAGGAGAAAGTCACCTGACCAACTGTAATCAACCTATGCAGGAGAGTGAGGAGGCATAGTTAGAGTTTGCGAGGTAGGTAGGAGGGGAGGAGAGGAGAGGAGGAGAGGAGAGATAAGAGGAAGACAACCAAGCCAGTGTTTAGCCAGGAAGGAGGAGCAGTGAGTAAGATGGCTGGCCTCAAGGGAGGGAAGAGAGAGGCAGAGTAGAGGGAGCAGTGGTGGTTGTGGAGGGGCAGTCAAGAGCAAAGCAGCAGAATGTGTGGAAGAATTGGTACAGTCTGGCAGCATAGACTTAGGAGCAGTGTGGAATACTGTGTCTCCATACTCAAAGATGGTGAGAATCATTCTCTGTAATATGGCTCTGTGAGCAGGTAAGAGGATGCACCCACAGTTACAATACAAAGCACTAGTTTGGGTGTAACATTTTGTGGATTGTCTCAACATGAGTTGAGAAGTCCAGGTACTGGTCTAGCATACACCCAGGTACTTGAAAGATGGAATATCTTCAAGAGGGGACCCATCAAAATGTGAAAGGAAAGGCAGTTGTAAGTCTGGAGAGTTTTTGCATGGTTCCAAAGGTCATGGAGACTGTCTTCTTTGCATTTAGGCCAACTGATTTGAACAGAACCAGTGCTGCAGATTGTCAAGTCCAGCTGAGTCAGGCCATTAGATCAGAGGGAGGAACCAGAGGAAACAGTACTGCCTCATCAGCATACATGTGGCTTGACACTGAGGTACAGACAGTAGGGAGGCTATTTAGAAAATGGAGAAAAGGATGGAGCCAAGCACAGAGCTTTGGGGACTCCAGTGCTGATAGGGAGGGGTAGGAAAGTAACACAGCTAATTTTAACTGATTGGGTTCTGCTCAGATGGTATGAGCAGAACCAATCAATGGTGTGGAGGAAAGTTCTGCAGTGGTAAGCTTGGCAAGGAGAATGGGTGGGCTATTGTGTTGAAGGCTTTGGCCAGGTTGTCAAAAGAGTGGATGTGATTTGTACAAGTCCATAGTCCAGTAGTCCAGTACAGGCAATAATATTTGTTTTGCTATTGCTGTTCTTGCTTCCAATATAAGTAAATTAATATGTTCATATAGAAATCCCAATTTTGGTTTATCTATTTTTGTTACCATTTGAAGGTGAGGTATTATGCGCCTTGGTTTTGAGAAAGGCGAGACAAATAAAGTTATTATTATTATTATTATTATGCTTACTGTAGAGTCAACTTGGACTCCAACATATTTAACTACATCTAGCTTTTCTAAAATACTTCCATTTTACCACAGATGACAAGGTTATCTTCAGCTCAGCCAAGCCTTATATACTTTGTCTTCACAAAGAGCATTGATCATTAACATTCACGTGTTCCACAGTTTTATTGTCAAGTGAGTGACACTTTATGCCCCATACTATTAGTATTACATTAAAGAAGCAAAATGTACCGCCAGTTCAGCATTCTGCAATATAAACTATTTTAAGAGTCAGAGCATTAGATGAGGATTGCAACACTTTAAATTCATTTCAAAAACTCTGGCTTGCACTGTGGATTAAACTGTAGATAGCCAAGACCCCAGCTGGTGGCCTTCCTTTCTCTGAAAACCTGAATAATACAGTAGACTTAGCCACTAAGATCTCCTAAAGACCTCTGGATCAATAGCCCACATTTGTCTCCCACTGATTACCAGACTGATTCTCACATTGTCTCTAGCTGTCTAGCATGACACATACCCACTCTAGTGAGCAACAGCCCTAACAGACTGCAGACTGATGGCTGACCTGTTCTGGTGAGAAATGTCTAGATTAGCAAGTCTAAAGACAAGCACAGGCAGACACAACCTATTCAGTTTGACATCATTCCATCTGTTTTATGGATAGGCAAACCCATAAAATTAATTCATACCCTCTCTAGCAACATAAAATACGACAGGTTACATTTACAAGGAGCATTGAGCAGACTATAATTGAAGAAGTGGCAATGCACCAAGAAAAGACAGTGAAATACTGTAGACTGGCTGTATCAGAGAACTGTGAACCACGAGAAGTCTCAATCTCATGAAAGCCACTGACTTCAGCAATATATCATTCCATGGCCCTTGTGCTTCTGTTCTAACAGTTGGACCCCACTGAAAGAGATGCTGAATCCTCTATTCTGTGTAAAGTAAATGCAGCATACTGTTTAAGAATGTTAGTATTTTAGTGGATCACCTGCAAGAATGCATTTGATGAGAATCTTCAAAATATGCAATCATAAAACTATCGAAGGATCACACTTTTGAGTGAGCAAATGAAAGGACAGCTTGGACCTAAATCTCAAAAAGAAGTGTATTTATGTCATGCCATGTTCAGACAGTGAAGACGAATACCGAGGAGTCCATGAAGGAACTGAATCTAAATGAACACACCAATGATATCAATGAGAAAAGTGAACCAAGTTTACTGTTAATGGATACTTCCCATGGAACCTGATGTACATTAAGTGCCAACTCAAAAGACAAAGACGATGATGGCACAGGCTGTTGCAGATTGCCTTCCTGTGACATTTGAACCTCTTTGCCTCTTTCTGGTAACACTGCCACTACCCAGTATAGAATTGGAACCCTTCATATTGATCCCTTGGTTTGCTTCCTCTTGGTACTGTAGTTCCTCCTTCTGGATTGGACTGATCACTGACACCCATCTGTCTGGAATAGTACTCTTATCTCATGTTCAGAACCTCTTTCACTTTCTGCAGGAATCTGGAAATCTTGATCTCATGCTCTTAAATACATGTATTTTTCTTACTGCAGTTAGAAACAGACTGTCTAATTAGGAGCTATTTTCACAGGCCAATAATTTGCAGTTCAGCTTTTGCCTCTTCTCTGCCCCTTTCTTTTCTTCCTATATCTTTCAATCATTCACACTTCTATCTCTTGGACTGACTACAATTGTCCTTACACATACTGTACACAAAACATGCACTCTCCCTGCCTCCTAGTCATCTGTTGATATGTAATGTGTAAGTATTTAGTTGTTGGCCAGAGCTGTTTTTGCCTCCATACCTGGCAGATATGTGTATGACATATTCTATACCTGCTGACATTATCTTATCTCTGCTGCTTTACAAGTGATCCTCTCCTTATTTTATGTTTGATGATCAGTCAGGCAACGGAGATGGGGGTGGAGGTTTAGTTAGCCCATGGGCATATCAGTACAGAACTTTAGGTATTTGACAAGTATGTAAATACAATCCAATTTACCTCTAGCTGCTACTCATGATAACAGATTTGGCCATTTAAACACTATCTTTTCCCATCATCTCCAGCAACACTAACAAAAGGATAGCACCTACAATATGCACACTGTGCAAAATTATTGCAAATGTACTGTCTGCAATTATATACTGACAGAATGTACTTCTGCACATATGGGTTAAAGTCCAACTACTGAAGAAAGTCCCAATAATACAGTAAGCAAAAACTGTTTTCTAAATAGATAGGAGAGAGTGAAACTGTAAGAAAGATGGAAGTAGTGGGTTCACATAACACTGTATTGAACCAAAGAAGTTAGCACTGAATACCCTGATAAATAAACAAATGTTTGTTACTTTATGTAGTCTGAGTTTCAAAAGAATATTGAGTTTTCCTGTGGTACAATTCAAAAGCAAGCCCTATAGTCTTTCTCTGGGACCAGTTTGGGCTGTGTGCATCACAGCTGTGTTGTGTTCACCTTCTTCGGGAGGTGCAAGCAATCCAGTGATTTTAATTCCCCTGACAGCCAGTTATGGAGCAATACTAACACTGGCCACAAAAGCAGCTGTTGCCTTGATTCTGGCTGGAGAAAGGGGCATCAAAGACAGTTCCTGTTATTGCTGGGGTATGAACAGGGAGCATAAGTGGGAAAGCAGAGGAAGTAAAAGAAAAGAATGTTTGCTATAGTACTGGGTGATATTTGATATTCATTGCAAAAACAAACTATGTTTAGGAATCAGAGGTATGTTTAGGAATTAGAGTTGCCAATAAAGTCTCAAAAGTATGGAAATATGAAGTTAGGGTTACAAAAGGTGACCTACTCTTGGTGAGTCTGTGATGTCATATTCCTTAACATTTGAACTGGTGATACCTTAATTTTGGCACTGTCTTTCAAGACATGGAAATTACTCACACACCAAAGCTTTAACAGAGGCACTGAAGTTAGTTTATCATCAATGCTGCTTTCAGCAATCATTCAAACCCCAGCACTGGGGAATACTAGTGCTTTCAGTACTAGGCACCTTTTGAGAGGGGTTAGATTTATTGACATTGTGGCAGGGCTCCTGATGTCAGACAGGCTGTATTTGGGGGCTGGCAGTTTTCCAACATAGGATGAACTCTTGTGTCCAGCACAATTTGTGGTGGTGTGGGGATCAGTTTTCTAACACTGGGGGTGGCCTCAAGGTGTTAGAAAAGATTTCTGGGATTGTAGTTTTGCTACACTGGGAAGAGACAACCAGTGGTGGCAAAGATTTTGTGGTGAGGCAGCTTTTCTGACACCAGAGATGGGCTCTCATTGTGGGGCACATTTATTAGGGGTGTGGAGAACAGCTTTTCCGACACTGTTGATAGGCTTCCAGAGTCAGACAGGATTTTTGGGAAGCAGTTATTTGAGATCAGGATTGGATCCAAGTGTCAGGTAAGAAGAACCACATGGCTGACAATGCCACTAATGGCTCCTGGGTCACAGAGCCATAATCTGAAATCCACAAATGCATCCACAGTGTTGTAGCAAAGTGATAATGTGCACATTTAGAATGATTGTTGCAAGAAAAGCCTGATGAAAAATCCTGAAAACACTACCACATATGCACGAGTATTATAACTTAAAACATTAAAATATTTCTTGTTTCAGCTATTTTGTTCCCAAAATGACAGATGTACCACATCTTCAGTCTACCAGTTGAACGTTTCAGGTTTCAAGTTTTGTAAAGACGTGAAAGCGAAATCTCCATCCCTAAAAACCTTATGGTTTTATTTTTATAATAATCATCTTGAGGAAGTCCATCATTTTGTGGTTCACACTACTTCACCAGAGAAATTGCTGTATGCAGATCGCTTTGTTATTCCACCAGAAAAGAGTGCGCTTACTCCAAGGACTAAACTATTGCTAGCAAAAGACATGCACATTATATACTGGCTGGTAATCTCACAGTGATATTGGGAATCTGGGAGAAGATAGCCAGCTGATGTAATTGTCAAGATACCCTGCAAGGATTGTTCTGCCCCTGATAAGCAGTCAAGCTTACAGTCTCACTGATTGTAGATTAAAGATTATATACCACCATTTCAATTATGAAGTGGCACAAGCCATGAAACACTGGACTTTGTCATGGTGGATTGCAATAAAATATCAAACCACAAACATTTTGAGGCAAACCACAAACATTTTGGTGGAAGCCTTCACTTTCTCTTTTGCATCTTAATATCAGCTGCCACCTGAAATTTGCTCCTCAGAAGATTACACAGTTCAGCCACTTGATGGCAGTGAACATCCTGGAGCTAGCACCAGCCTTACAGTTTCAAATTGTTTCCATTTTTCATTTTTCTTCCCAAACAAAGGAACTTAAACATCATTTTTACATATTTTGTACCTTATACCTCAAATGTTGCAAAGCCAATTGTTAGACACATAGACAGGTTTACCGATCCCATCATAGAGGTTGTGCACACTTATTCTGAGATCCCTAGTTTAAAGACAGCCAAGCTACGATCAGCTAAAATTGCAGGTTTAACACAGAAGTGCCTGTGCAGCCCTAACTATACTATAATCAGAGAAGGGTGTGTTTATTCTTTGAAAGAACAAACACTAACATCTGACAATTTCATAATATTGAAGTACTCATTTAATTGTTGTCGTGAGTGATTACAGTACTTTACTTAATATCAGTTTATGTTGTGTATGTTCATAAATGTCAATATATTTTTTGCTTGTTAAATGCATTTTCATTGTATCAGAATTATGCATTGTTAGTTTGCTGAAAAGTGACATACAGGTTATATGCAATGGACTGTCTCAAAATATGTAATTTATCTTCAAGTGTGTGGGGGAAGGACCATATCTCAAGTGGCAAAGCCATGAGTGAGTTATGAAAGTCCTGCCCACTCACAAGTGATGACCAATTGCAGGTTATTGTGTATTTGATATATACAACAGTAGTTTACAAGTTATAGCTTTAAAATCTGCAGTTTGTTTGAAGATGTTACTGCTTTTCTTTGATTTTAACAGCTGACTTCAGTGCTACAGTGGGCATTGTGAAGTCATCAGCATTGTAAGCTGACTCTCATTGATTCAGTACTCCACTGTGATGATGGTAACCTTAAAATATCCATTATGACAACAGTAAAACATAGAGGATGTGTGAGGCTACCATACATAAACAAGCCTGTGTTGGCATCAAGAGGTTGCCATACCAATCTCATAAACCTCAAGAGCACAGCTTGCAAGATTATTGTGCTTGCCTTAGCAACCTCGAGATTGCAACTCAGGCTTGTTGTGTATGGTAGTGAATACATTGACTTGTATAGTGTATGGGCCACCAGACAACAAGTGAGAGCCCAAATGGTTGTGCTTTTATTCAAGTGTTAACAGATGGTACATAAGCAATGTGACATGATGGGGCATTGTGCTGGTTTTACCACATGACCAAGGGCATAGTAAGGCATGAGGCTGCAGGATGAGAGTCTTCATTCCCTGGAAGTGTGATAATACCAGCGCAACCAATGCCCTGAAGTATATTATTGCACTTATAAATGGGTCCATTGACAACTTTTAAGAAATAAACTCTAAACATTTAAAAGCCACAGAAAAATAAAATATTAATAAAAGATGTAAAATAGACCATCCACATATGTTTTCACCTGTCAGTCATCTGTCTTTCTGCACATTCAATCCATTGTGTAATTGTTTACTATAGAATAAAAGAATTCAAAATGTGCAGTATTTCAGTAGTAGAATGTGCCCCCAATGCACACATTGCAATTGCAGCAATTGCTCGAATATGTTTTACTACGCAGCACTGTTCAGTGATGTTGCTGTGCTGCAGTAGTAATGTACCTAGTGCAGTACAACAGCAAAATGATGTTACTACTGCAGAGCACCACTATTCTTTGAGGGGAGCGCTACTGGGGGCAGGCGTGTTCTCCCATGCCTGACTCAAAATACTATGTAATGCATTCTATTAGCTGTGATAAGTCTGTATTAATGAGCAAACTGTTCTTTTGACCTAGATCTGCCTGTAATTTCTATGTCATGTCATACCATCTGTGTGCTCTGTAAAGCATCTAATAAAATTTAGGTAATAAAAATGCTGTTCTCAGCATGGATTTAAAAACCCCACTATTCCCAGCATAGATTTGAAGATAGAACAACATTCTACTATACCAATATAGAAGGTAATGTATGGCTATTGATGAACAACCACTGTGCTTGCTTAGTGGTTCCCATGGCAACCAAAGTAAACCTAATGAGCAGCTCGAGAAGTTCAAAGTTGCCATGGGAACCATGAGAAGTAAGCTTATGATGAGTTGTTCATCATGGCCATATTTTGCTTTATAGTGTATGGTCATCGATGCAAGCATTGCAATTTAAAAGAAATCTGTTTCCACACACCACACCATACAGTCACTGGAGTTGATCACATAACTTTCTTGCCCAATCGGGAGTAATGAAAACTGTATTCAGTATAGGGCCACAGAGCATTGAAGATGTAGTAAAACTCATAAGAAACCAGGAAGAAGAAAACATCTTTACTTTTGACAGACTGGTTGATGGCAACGGGAAAGAGAGGGTGAGTGTGAACTGTTATGGTGTTGAGAAAAAATGACCTTGTCTGTGTGAGAACTGTCACTTGGGTTAGCGTATTTCAAATTGGAGGAACATGCAATTGGCTGTGCTGCCAAGTTGATTGCAACGCGATGGAGTCTAAGTTGTTATACCATCGATGTGTCCTACTATTGATGGGTAAACAACATAGTGACGCACATAGATGGTATAACAACCCTGTGAAAAGATAGATTTTGGCAGATAACAATTTTCTACCATGCATTATAACATACTTTTGATATATTAATGCTACTGATATCAGTAGCAAAGATGTCTTTTATCTTTTCATTTTACCCCTCTTGTTGTATATTGTTGTTTTACTTTTGGAAAAAACATGTTGATATTACATTTAATATAGATAATGCTGAAATACTTCTATTTTACAGCATCGATGTATACATTTTGTATCAGTACATTATATCACTATGATGGTATCGCTACAAAAGCTTAAGATTCAATCAGCAATGACGAGTACCAGTAGTTAAGGAGAATCAGTAGACTGGATGGGCGATAGGCATGTTTCTTGCCATCATTGTTTATGTATGTATGTAATGATTCATTGTGCTGGTTTTAACCTTCTACTCTAAGTTTTAAAGCCTTCATGGCATCACAAATATTTCACCCCTCTCTACAAACCCCTGCTCCTCCTTCCTCTTGCAGGCTTCTCCCATGAAAACAGCAGCAGATAATAGTGTAATGTTACATGGTTGACCACTGTTATCCACTGATTACCAGTAGTTAAGAAATCCTGTCATTCACTCCTAGCAGTGGAAGGTGAGTAACACATGACTGACACATCCCAAAGAGTGGATAACACATGACTGACATATCTGTTACCAGATCCTATGAGTATAATATTAAGAGTGGGCAACATTTATTGCTAGCCTAATTAACATTCTATTACCCACCAAAGCACACACATTGTCTTCTGCTGGACTAAACACAAGCTACCTGTAAAACCAAATTAACTCTGCTCTCATCCATTCCCCCCTAGCACACACTCTAACATACTACAAAACCAAATTATCGAAACCTACCTAGTACAGAAGCAGATTAGACTACCCCCAGTTTAACATAGCCAATCTAAATGAAATAGTCATGTATAAACTATGAAATAATCCTGACAAACAAAAGTACCAAAATATAACAACAAAATAAATTCACATATACCTACAAATTAAAGAACACTGTCAAAAGCAAATTGCTGAAAACACCATCCCAAGGCAAATTGATTGTAATACTTTAAACAGTAACCCTTTAATTAAAACTCACTTAATTCTAGCATACATCATGTTGAGAAGCTGCTCTATGATTACACATACTGGCAAGCCTAACATATAGAGGATAATGTATGGGCAAACGAGACAACAACAGTGTTGTTTACTTCAAGAGGTTGTCATGACGGCGTTGAAACCTCGAGCGAAGCTCGAGAGGTTTGAGGGTGTCATGACACCGAGAAGTGAACGGCACTGTTGTTAAACACTGCTGCCCATACACCGTCTTTTATAGTGTATGGGCAAAAACTGTACCCTGCAACAGCGTAAGACTATCACCACGGTCGCGGCTTATGATGTCGATGACTCCTGCCGCCACCCCCCATGTAAAAATCAGTACAGTTCAGCCAGTTCCACAAAGATAGTCTTACTTCCAGAGTTTTAAAATAAATATGGCTGTCCTGTTGTTTGCAGGCCAGTATTGAAAAAACTGCACTTACTCTATGATTTTGACGTCCTCCTGTGCCGCCGATGAACTGCATGGACATTTTCAACGGCTTCGAACTCAACATTGCACATGCAAGAACGTTATCTGAGCTGTTGTACCATCATTAGACATACCCACGATGGTACAACAACATCGTGACATCACATCAATGGTACAACAACTCTAGGAAAAGCTAGATTTTAGAGACAATAACGTTCTAACATACACTATAAACAGTTATATTTACAAAAAAAGAAGAAGAAACTTAAATGTAGTGGAAAGTAAAACTGCATCTAAAATAGACTCAGAATAGCAAACAGCCTCCTGCAGCTGAATTTAGTCAAGCACATCATGGAGAAAACCTGGACCAGATAGTATAGCACAGCACAGAGGAAACACAAAGTGGAACTACTATCAATTACAGCATGGTATCAATGTAATGCGGTAGGTAGAACCTAGCCTGGGTTATGATAAAAAAATATATTTTCTTTATCTCCAACAGTCCGTATTCTACGCTTATAAAATGGGGACAGAAAGTGAAGTAATTTGATTAGTTATTACCATGCATTAGAAATGTCTAATGCATCGCATAAAAAAAAATAGTCCTGCCAACCTGGACACAGTACCAGTTTGAAATCTGTATGCCAACTCCCAAATTTTTGAAAGTTAAACAGGTGCAATTTTTCCTTCTGAGAATGAAAATCTGTCTCCTTTCTTTTAAGCACTTCACCTTACTGCTTGCAAAAATGCCATAAGTTGATTGCTTAGTATTTGTACTCAATGGCCACAAATGTTTTTTAAATATTTCTTCTGTTTCAGCCTGCCTGCACACCCATCCACCTGCCCGCACCCACCTGCCTGCTCACTTTCTGTATCCTGCTCACTCACACCCACGCCTTTAAAACACCCACATGACACACACACACACACACACACACACACA